>JAFFSR010000220.1:21762500-22480000 GCA_017163975.1 Anastatus disparis | reverse complement strand
CAGTGAAAAAGCGACCAGACGGGGAATCGATTTCGCGCGAACGAGAATACGAGTCCCGCGCCTTAGCCACTAAACCACCAAACGCTAAGATTCATGAAAATTTCACATTTCTTTTAAACTTCAGTGCGAATTATTTTTTTGAGAAGAATTTGGATGGATGAATATATCTTTATCACTCGAAAGTCCATGAAAAAATTTATAGTATCCATATTTTAGAAAATGTATTTATTTATTAATCCAGAATATCATTAGGTTATGTAAATTCAGAATCCAACGATGAAAAATAAATTTCTTGTTCGTTGATTCGAAGTACAATCAGTACTTAAAATTATTCAAAACTAAGGACTAAATATTAAAAGCCAAGATAATCCACTACTTTAGATAATTTAATCTTGTTATTTATGCTATTTCAAGTTAAGGACTTAAAACTGACAGGGGAAGTAAATGACATCAGGGTCTCGAATTTTCTTTTAATTTTTAGATATTTTTTTCATATAAAATTATAAAAAAAGCCTCATTCTTAGAGTGTGACTTTCCATTTTTTAAAGTTATTAGCAGTTTAGTTAAGAAGCTAAGGCTTTTTTTTAATTGGACCTGCTTTATGATCGTACAATTTTCACAGTAATTATTTGAGAATAATTTCACTAAAATTATATGAAAAATGAGATTACAAACTTTCGATTAAAAAAAAGTAGTTGAAAAAGCTCAAGTTTCCAAAAGTTATGATGGAATAAAAATAATGCAAAAATTTAATTAAATAATGCAAAAATTTAATCCTTTTATTTAATATTTATATTTTAATGAATAAAAAAAAAAAATTTTCCTTCCGGATTCCAGTTAAATCTAAATATTTATATTTTTAACTCAAAAATAAACAACTTTTTTAGTGTAGTCTTTAAAAGTGATATTAAAGATTGATGAATACATATGCTCATTTCGGCTCTATCTTGCGCTGCATTTTTCGCTTTACAACAATATTTTAGTCTTTCCAAACAAGATTAGCATCAATAATTATTCTACATGTACATGGCTAAAGTTATTGACAACATTAGAGATATATTATTGTTTCAGTAAATTGTAAATCGCTATGTGAGAAAAAATTTTATATTTTTCTCTCACCTGACTGTAGCGCCCTTATGCGGCAAATAGTCCCGATCGCTTTTTAAGATATTTTGAAAACGAAGATAGACGACACTATCGTACTCTCAACAACTAATTCTGCGCGCCTGATTTTCTTTCTCTCTATCTCACAAAGCGAGACCGTTATAAAGTGAAAATCGGCTTGATTTCCGAAGTAAGTTTAATCTGAACAGAGTTTTTGCTATTTTATTGAGAAAATAAGTGTTATATAAAAACTTTTATTTAATTACTTTGTCATGAAATAAAGAAAACGTTGTTGTGAAAAACTAAAACAATTGAATAAATGTAGTGAAATGTTGGATGCAGAAGAAAATACAAAAAAAAACATTTAACTTATATCCCAATTGACGATAAAAGTAATTGCAACGAATCAGATTTAATAGATTTATCTTTCTCTGAATCAAGTGGTATAAATAATTGGTAACGGAGTCAGAAGAATTAGATAATTCATTGCCAGATATATTTATGAATGTGGCTGAATGGAAAAAAATAATATTTTTACCGAAATCAATATTTTTATTGTTAGTGTACTGTAACATGGCAGTTTACTGCATGTTACTTAAAATTAAAGTAATGAGCTATTGCGTCTTAAAAAAAGGCCAAACAATATATAAGTAGCGATTTTTATTTTTTTATCCTTCCTGTTGGTGTGAAATTTCTTATATATATATTTTTAAAAAATTAAAAAAGGATGTAGATTGAAAGGATCAAGAGCTGTAGATCCTTGAGATTATGAAATTTTTCAAAATTCTTGATAAAGTCCCAATTTTAAAATTTTATTTCTGAAAATCCTGATAGTTTAGAAAGGAATTCATAGGGACCAGTTCAGTTGTAAATAAGGTAAAGAATCAGCATAATATTTCGCAGAACTAAATTTTATTATTTTCTAATTGGTTCTTAAATGCATTATATGGTAATTGAAATTACTCATCATTAAAATAAATCTCGGATCTTGGTGGCTAGAGTCATCAATAAGGAGTTATAACAGTTTAAAATATATATTATCAAGCATTGTTTATTTTTCTAAATGAAATATGAGATAGAAAATAATCAAAGACTACACTAAGAGTTGTTTTTCCAAACAATGAGTTTAGAGTATTTTTTACAACCTTAAAAAATTCAAACCATCTTTACGAAGTGTATTTTAATATAATTTAATATAAATATTAAATTGATAATTGTAAAATTGAACTAGTGCAAATTAACATTTTTTTTCTTCAAAAACTAATTTTAATTAGAACTATTTTTTTCTGAAATATTAAAGCATTCTAGCTATGGGTTTAACCAATATTTTCCATTAATTTATCGGTTGAAACAAACTATTCGTTAAAATTTGATGCTCATAAGTTTCTTAGATCAAGAGATATGAAATAATTTGTAAAATTAAGCCAACATTGGTAATTTTTTCATATAATAAGTATTGAAGCTTTTCAACAACTTTACGAAACTCAAACCAGGTTTATAAAGTATTTATTATATAATTTAATTTAAATATTCAATTCATTATAGCAAAGAATGACTGAGTGAAAATTCACTTGTTTTTCTTTAACCTTTAGACGGTCAGAACGCTAATATATTGGCACACCCCCTTATACTTTCCCTATGATCAATCAGTGATATCAGATATCTTTTTTACAGTTTTCTATGGGCGATATGCAACCTCAAATCCCGTCCGTTTAAAGGTTAAAAAACTTATTTTAGTTAGAACTTTTGTTTCTAAAAATTTAAAGTATTCTAGCTATAAGTTAAACGATTATTTTCCATCTATCCAACAGTTGAAACAAACTACTCTTTAAAATTTGATGCTCATAAGTTTCTTAGATCAAGAGATATGAAAAAATTTGTAAATTTAAGCCAACATTGGTAATTTTTTCATATAATAAGTATTGAAGCTATTCAACAACCTTAAGAAACTTAAACCATGTTTATAAAGTATTTATTATAGAATTTATTTTAAATATTTATTTTATCATAACGAAAAATGATTGAGTGAAAATTCACTTGTTTTTCTTTAACCTTTAAACGGCTGGAACACCAAAATATTGACGCACCTCCTCGTTGACACTTTCCCTATGATCAATCAGTGATATAAGAAACCTTTTTTACCGGTTTTCCATGGGCGATATGCAACCTCAAATCCTGGCCGTTTGAAGGGTAAAAAACTCATTTTAGTTAGAACTTTTGTTTCTGAAAATTTAAAGTATTCTAGCTATGAGTTCAACGAGTATTTTCCATTAATCTACCAGTTGAAACCAACTATTAGTGAAAATTTCATACTCATAAGTCTCTTGTATAAAGATGTATGAAATAATTCTTAAACTGGCCACGCTTCAAATTGTTTCTCTACATAATAAGTTTAGAGGCCTTCTAAAATTTTGAAGAACTTAAATAATTGAAAAATTTTTTTTAATTCAATTTAATTTTAATATGCAATTTATTTGAGTTAAAAATGTGTGGGTGCAACTTTTGTTGATTATGTCTAGAAAACTCAATTTTCACTACAACTTTTTTTTTATAAAATTTTAAAAATATATTAGCTATTGTTTAAAGGATGATTTCCATTAATTTTTAATGAATCTTTATAGTTATTTTTTGTTATGAATAATTCAATATTTAAATTAAATTATGTAAAAAATACTTTGAAATATATTTTGAGTTTCTCAAAGTTGTAGAGAAGCTTCAAAACTTATTATATGGAAAAATTACAAGTGCCAGCTTAATATTACAAATTGTTTCATATCTCTTGATCTAAGCGACTCATAAGCATGAAATTTCAACAAGTAGTTTGATTCAACTGATAAATTAATGGAAAATATTTGTTAAACCCATAGCTAGAATACTTTAATATTGCAGAGCAAATAGTTCTAATTAAAATTAGTTTTTGAAGAAAAACAAAGTTAATTTGCACTCGTTCAGTTTTGCAATTATTAATTTAATATTTAAATTAAATTATATTAAAATAAACTTCGTAAACATGGTTTAAATATTTTAAGGTTGTCAAAAAAACTCTAAACTCATTGTTTGGAAAAACAACTCTTAGCGTAATCTTTAATTATTTTATATCTCATATTTCATTAAGAAAAATAAACCATGCTTGATAATATATATTTCGGACTGTTATAACTCCTTATTGATGACTCCAGCCACCTAGATCCAAGATTTATTTTAAGGCTTATATAAAATGGAACGAAATGAAGCCCTTAAAAAGCAAATCTTTAACTGTCGAACAATGAGTAATTTCGATCACCATGTAATGCATTTAAGCACCAATCAGAAAATATTAAAATTTCAGTGGAGTAGTTGCTAAGGCGCGTGACTCGTATTCCCGTTGGCATGCCTGCACTGGGTCAGCCGAACTTTCTCTTGACCATGGCATCTTGTCATAGTATAAAACTTAAGAATCTATACAAAATTTTAGCCTCCTAGACCGAATTGACGTCGAAATACGGCTATACTGACAAGGAGAGTATTTGACCTCCAGGAAACAGATTTGGCTGAAACTGCAGAATATGATTTTTTGATAAAAAAAGAGAATCCATGTTTCTTCTTTTGTGCTAATGGGCCCTATAGACGGAGATATAGACATTTCTTCGAAAATGTAGTGAAAAGAAGTCTTCATAAGAACTTGAATAACTAAACAATTAAAACTCTTACAGAAAATTGTATGAAAAATAAAAGAAAGCACAGGTTAAAAATTTAATTTAAGCTATATTGTATTAAAAAATCTCATATGATTCAAAAATTACAGGAGATTCAAATATGCTAATGAAATAGGGTAAAAAGGGTACCCCTCGTTAAGAGTCAAAATTGCCCTGTCCCTAAAATTTTTGTATGACCTGGTAACTTTGTTTTAGATCGAAAATAAATAGTTTTTGTTATATTTGCAGACCGCGACCCCCCTCCCCCTGTCCACAGCATGAAAAAAATGACTTTTTTACTATTTATTTTTTTCTTCGAATCTAGTCAGTAAAAAAAACCCAGAAAATCGTGCTTATAGTTTGAATGATTACAGATCATGTAGAATTTTTTCATAAAGATTTGATGATGCTATATAACCTAAAAGGATGAAAAAATAATCAAAACCCTTCCTATTTTCACGGGAAATGCGGTACAGGGCCAAATCTTGCAAAAAAACTTGTATTTTGTTTAAAAGTACTTGCGCCATAATTAAAAATGCAAAAAAAAACTTATTTTTTTGACGTTTTTGGCTAATTTTAGCTCATTTGCAGACTGTATTATTATTTATATTATGAAATTGTATTCTAGAACTTTATTTATAAATTTAATTATGCAATCAAGTCAGAAAAATAAGATTTACAAATATTCACATCATATTTTTGCACGAATCCACAGTGTAGATTAGTTATTTAAACACTTCTTTCATGATTTTGTTGATATTTCACTACTTTATATGTGATAAAATCTTTTAAATATTATATTACTTTAATAAAAGAAAATGTTTTGATAAATAAGTCATTTCACAGGTACAGCTATATTAAGTACGGTCAAAATATCAACTTGAGATTACATACACTGAAAAAAAGTTAGCGTAAACCATGCCCTCTTGCGGATACATGATGCTCTAACGGCAAGCCACCTCGTGCCTTTCGATTTAGAACGTATGTTGGAAAGCACTCGCGCGACATTAGCTCATATTTGACGCAAACGTTAAGTATATGCCTCGTTCTTCGATTTAGGACGACCGTTTATGGCATATGTTGCCCAGAATTAGAAAAACATACATTCAAAACTCGAGAGCTGCTGTTTATCGACACGCGGCGCTAGTGGGATCCTAACCTTTTTTCAGTGTATGAGTTAATGAATTTATATTTCGTAAGTAAAACTTATCAATACAAACATTAGAATCATGATTTAATAATATGAACCTTGACTTTGGCATTTTTAACACTATGTAATCTAAATCTGCACTTAAGTCACACTTTTGCGAGAGCTATGTGGTCTCTTTTACACTGTGTAAAAAAATGTGAGCATGCGAGTACATTGAAATCTTGTTTACACGTCTCATATTAATATTATAATATTAAATATATTTTTGTTATAAAGCGCATATTATTCGCAATTATTTTATGACATTTGCAATCGTTTTAAAGATTATAAATAAAGTTAGCACTTATGTCATGTATTGTATTATATTATCTCCATTGACATAGGTACGAATTCAGTAACATAACTCAAGTAACAATCGTTAGGCTGGAAGTTATAGTCCTTACTCAGTTCTCAGATGTTCCATCTATGTTCTTCTTACACTTTTTCCATAAGAAGAACAAGAAAAGAATCTTTGAGAAATGAGTAACGACTATAACTTCCAGCCTTAGACTTGAATTGGGTCTATGAATTCGAGCCATAAAAAACATTATGTTAAACACTATTTCATCACTAAAGAAAAATAATATGTAAAATATTTTGTTAATTAAATAACGAATATTAGTATTGAAACAGTATTACGAATATTAGTATAAAAAATAAAATTCTATATTTATTAATTTTATATATTAGGTAAGGATTGATTTCTAACGAAACTGCAATTTAAGACGATAATATTATTTCATGTGCTATCCCTGGTAGAAATTTTCAGCATCTTTTGGCCAAGCATAGGCCATTTTTTATCAATTTGACCAAAAAATGCTAAGATTAATGGCCAAATACCCTGCTATCTAGCGACCTTTCATGGTGAAAAGTTGACAAAATAATGGTGAATATATTTAATTTTATTATAATATTTTATTTGAAGGTTATGATCACGCTTTTCTGCTAACATCTGCTGTCGCTATATAGATACATAACCTAACAGCTATACTCCACGCAAAATGTTTGCAGCACTATACTATCTGCTCACGCGTGATAAATCAAATAACTTATTTATGAAACAATTAATAATATATATAGTTACATTAAAAGAAAATCGAACATTAGTTAAAATAAGATATATATATATATATAATAAATATATGTAAATTTTAATAATTAAGTTCCAATTTTTTCAACTTTAAAATTAAATTATTCACCATTTTTTCGACAACTTTTTACCAGTGACTGGCTTAAAATTGACTAAGAAAGTTGGCCAATCGTTAATTTTTTCACCATTTGAGATGGTGAATTTTCTACCAGGGATATTACAATTTTATAATAACATTGTCTAATAAAAATTTATTCTATATTAAATGGTTCTTCATCATTATTATTGTAAATGTTTAAGAAGATCTTTCGATAAAACATTAGGGCAAATTTTCAAATCATAATTCGTATAAGGTTCAGATAATAAATCCAAAACCTTTGATAATATATAGGGCTGATTCCATTCAGATTCATGCAGCCCGTCACTGATCGAATTTTTTTTTTTCTTCTAAGTAATAAAAATACCTTCTATTATGTATATGAAGATAAAATTTACCTCATAGAACGCTCAAAATTTTTTTTTTTTTTACTACAGCAATTTTAGTGTTGGATGTAAAAACGAAAATTCAAAAATTGAAAATGAACCTCTACTTTTAAATGACTATAGCTCCGTCAATTTTTAACCTTTTTGGACGTTCTTTTAACGAAAGTGTGCGAAATTTAGTCTAGTTTTAAATGCGATCTCGATTTTTGTAATACAATATGATCTCGCTGAGTTATTTACGAAAAACCGAAAAAAGCGATTTTTTTCAAACACGATTTTCTCAAAAACTATATATTTTTTTTTTTTTTAATTTTTATATGATTTTATACATAAAAAATACTAACTTTTAGGGTAGGTGAGAATATGCGATTTTGCCTTATTTTTTTTAAACAGATTTTTAAACGTTTTTTTTATATTTTCGATTTTAAAACATTGATACCATGGCGCATCGTACTATTTTTCCAACTTTACGTGTTCTTACAACTATTTTTATGCTTTTATTTATTAATATATCAAAAATATCAACAATAATCTTTAAAATAAACCCCGGATCGAATATTTTGATCAATTAGAACAAAAGTTATGATGATTTAAAGTTTAAAAAAAAATGCTGAAACTTTAAATAAATATGATATTTACAGATGCTTTGAATAATTATAAAAAAGAGAATAAACGAGACATTGCAGATTTTATTCAGAAAAATCAAATTTACTGAATAAAACTAGCAAAATTGAAAATTTCTTAATAGAGTTAAGAGAGCGTGCTCTCACTGTAAGAGCTCATAAATTGGTCAAAGAAATTCAACGTATAGCAATTAAAGAGGTTAAACTTTTAGCGAAAAATAATGACTTCCAATTAGTTATTCATGTCGATTTTGCAGAAAATTGGACAGTTCTGCTTCAAAATGAAATTCAAAGCTATCATTAGAGTAAAAACCAAATATCAATATTTACGTCAGTATGCTATTTTGGAAATGATAAGACAGTCAGTTATGTCACCGTCTCTGACGATATTAAACATGATTCGTCTCATGCCCTAATGACTATAAATTTAATTATCGACAACTTAAAACAAAAACATATTGCGCAAGATCTTGATAAAATCATAACCATTTCTGATGGAGCTGCCAGCCATTTTAAAAATAGATATCAATTCTATGAGTTTCAAAACTCAAAAGTAAACAGAAAATGGCTTTTTTCTGCAACAGGTCATGGCTTAGGCGCTTGTGATGGTATTGGTGGTTTAGTTATACATTATGCTACCACGCATAATCTGTCCAAGAAGAATGCAGATTTTATTAGAAACGCTGAAAATTTCGCCACTCACGTATCAAAATATACTCCGTCGATTAACATTCTTGTTATCCGCAAGGATGAGTTAGAAGTTTTTCGACAGACAAAAAAAATGGAATAGTTAGGAAATGCAAAAGAAATTAAAGGTATTCAAAAGATTCACTGTAGAAAAAGTAAACGAAACCAAATCTACACTGCCAAAACTTCGAGACATGAGTGGCAAGAAGTAAATTGAAAGGTTTTATTCAAATTCAGATTTTTTTATTCACATTAGTTCTCAATTCATTAGTATTCATTTCTTAATTGTATCGCATATTATTTGTTCATTGGGAATGACCAAATAATATATTTTAGTATTTAAAAAATTCACCTTTTCAAAATTTGAAATTCAAATTCAAAATTCAAAGTAAATATATTTATTTAAAGTTTCAGCACTTTTTTTTAAACTTTAAATCGTCATAACTTTTGTTCTAATTGATCAAAATATTCGATTCGGGGTTTATTTTGAAGATTATTGTTGATATTTTTGATATATTAATAAATAAAAGCATAAAAATAGTTGTTAGAACACGTAAAGTTGGAAAAATAGTACGATGCGCCATGGTATCAATGTTTTAAAATCGAAAATATAAAAAAAACGTTTAAAAATCTGTTTAAAAAAAATAAGGCAAAATCGCATATTCTCACCTACCCTTAAAGTTAGTATTTTTTATGTATAAAATCATATAAAAATTTAAAAAAAAAAAAATATAATTTTTGAGAAAATCGTGTTTGAAAAAAATCGCTTTTTTCGGTTTTTCGTAAATAACTCAGCGAGATCATATTGTATTACAAAAATCGAGATCGCATTTAAAACTAGACCAAATTTCGCACACTTTCGTTAAAAGAACGTCCAAAAAGGTTACAAATTGACGGAGCTATAGTCATTTAAAAGTAGAGGTTCATTTTCAATTTTTGAATTTTCGTTTTTACATCCAACACTAAAATTGCTGTAGTAAAAAAAAAAAAATTTTGAGCGTTCTATGAGGTAAATTTTATCTTCATATACATAATAGAAGGTATTTTTATTACTTAGAAGAAAAAAAAAAATTCGATCAATGACGGCCTGCATGAATCTGAATGGAATCAGCCATAGTCATTAATATCATCGATAACCTTAGAACTTGTTTAATTCTCACTGTTGGCAAAATATTATGTGGTGTTCATATTATTTATTATTAGTGGTATCTTAGTAAATTAATTTTTAGATTTTAATTTTTAGTGCAAATATAAAAAGGTTAACATCATTATACATCTAAAGTAAGAATAAAAATGTAATCATATAAAATAATTAATTTCTTAAAATTTTAATTCGTTCATGGCTTATTTTTCCTATGAAATTTCAATCAGATTCTATACTTTTTTAAATTCATCTTAAGAGCATGACGAAGCTGTCCGCCTTCTAATAATATTTCCAATCCTAACTTATGGATAAACGATGCGTTTAATCGAGTTTTTTTACTACAAAGAAAAAATTTGTAAGATTAAACTCTAGTGCGGACAACCCAAGAAATCCACCAAAATATTATACATACAAAGTTATAGTAAAAACTTTCAATGTATCGTATTTTAAGGTTAGGTTTGTCGAGTTTAATATCTAATTTCCAATCAAAGCTCATAAAAAAATAACAAGTCCAAATGATTTTTTATTTTAACAAAAATTATTGTACTAATATAGCTTTAGTGCGGACAAGTCATTATATTTGTTTAATTTATGAACTTAAAACGATATTGATGAAATAAAAAAAGCAAAACTCAATTGCTGCAGCTCCGACATGCCATTAAGCTATTAAAGATGAATTCATATCAATAATTCAATGTTCAGATAAATGCTGTTTTTTGAAAATATTAATTATATGTATACAAATATATGTACATTTCAAACACATAGAATCATGAATTATTATATACTTAAGTTTCTGTCTAGTTTATGTAAAGAAATAATTGTAAAGATTATTAACTAATATAATTAAAGTAAAAAGGTCTACTATTATAAACTTATAAAACTATGTACTTGTAACTAGTAGGAATTGCTATAGCCAACATTAATATATTAGTTTAAATATAAAACTATTGTCACTGATTAATAGGATTATTTAATTAATGAGTAAGTAAATTAGAAATATTGAATATTCATAAAAAGTAAATTATCATTTTATTTGTTGATTTTCTTCGTTAGAAATCAATCCTTACCTAATATATAAAATTAATAAAAATAGGATTTTATTTTTTATACTAATATTCGTAATACTGTTTCAATACTAATATTCGTTATTTAATTAACAAAATATTTTACATATTACTTTTCTTTAGTGATGAAATAGTGTTTAACATAATGTTTTTTAAGGCTCGAATTCATAGACCCAATTTAAGTCTAAGGCTAGAAGTTATAGTCGTTACTCAGTTCTCAAAGATTCTATTCTTGTTCTTCTTATGGAAAAAGTGTAAGAAGAACATAGATAGAACATCTGAGAACTGAGTAAGGACTATAACTTCCAGCCTAACGATTGTTACTTGAGTTATGTTACTGAATTCGTACCTATGTCAATGGAGATAATATAATACAATACATGACATAAGTGCTAACTTTATTTATAATCTTTAAAACGATTGCAAATGTCATAAAATAATTGCGAATAATATGCGCTTTTTAACAAAAATATATTTAATATTGTAATATTAATATGAGACGTGTAAACAAGATTTCAATGTACTCGCATGCTCACATTTTTTTACACAGTGTAAAAGAGACCACATAGCTCTCGCAAAAGTGTGACTTAAGTGCAGATTTAGATTACATAGTGTTAAAAATGCCAAATTCAAGGTTCATATTATTGAATCATGATTCTAATGTTTGTATTGATAAGTTTTACTTACAAAATATAAATTCATTAACTCATATGTAATCTCAAGTTGATATTTTGACCGTACTTAATATAGCTGTACCTGTGAAATGACTTAGTTATCAAAACATTTTCTTTTGTTAAAGTAAAATGATATTTAAAAGATTTTATCACATATAAAGTAGTGAAATATCAACAAAATCATGAAAGAAGTGTTTAAATAACTAATCCAAAATGTAGATTCGTGCAAAAATATGATGCGAATATTTGTAAATCTTATTTTTCTGACTTGATTGCATAATTAAATTCATAAATAAAAGTTCTAGAATACAATTTCATAATATAAATAATAATACAAAGTCTGCAAATGAGCTAAAATCAGTCAAAAACGTCAAAAAAATAATTTTTTTTGCATTTTTAATTATGGCGCACCTCCAGGAACTATCTGAAAAAATTCAGGCAAGTACTTTTAAATAAAATACAAGTTTTTTTGCAAGAATTGGCCCTGTACCGCATTTCCCGTGAAAATAGGAAGGGTTTTGATTTTTTTTCCATCCTTTTAGGTTATATAGCATCATCAAATCTTTATGAAAAAATTCTACATGATCTGTAATCATTCAAACTATACGCACGATTTTCTTGGTTTTTTTTTACTGACTAGATTCGGAGAAAAAAATAAATAGTAAAAAAGTCATTTTTTTCATGCTGTGGACAGGGGGAGGGGGGTCGCGGTCTGCAAATATAACAAAAACTATTTATTTTCGATCTAAAACAAAGTTACCAGGTCAAACAAAAATTTCAGGGACAGGGCAATTTTGACTATCTTAACGAGGGGTACCCTTTGATCGTATGTTAAATGCTAAAAATATTAATAAATATGTAGTGATTTGCAATTAGGCACAACTTTTGAACTACAAAAGCTTTTTTGATACAATAAGGCTTAAATTGGGGTGAGATTAAAGATCTTGCGGTGCCCTTCATGCGCACTGAGACTGGAAGAAATTCCTTTCAAGTTCAAGGTGCGCATTTTTGGAACTCCTTACCTGCTGATATTAAAAATTTTCCATCAATCAGCAGGTTTAAAGCCGCTCTGAGGAGGTTTTTACTCGACCTCGATTAAACAGTATTATTTTCGGACTATATCATATGTGTTAATTTATTATGTGATGTACCCTATAGAGATCTAAGGCATGATTGTATTTATTGGCGTAAATTTAGGATGTGTGTGCATAGAGTGAATGATTATATTTTTATCAGATTAACTTGTATATTACTGTTCATTTAACTTTGCTAAGATTTTAACTTACTGTATACTGCTGATATTTCGACTGCGCTCTTTACACGCTTGATTTTATGTAATTCTTTTGACTGATAGATATTTAAGACTGATTTTTAACTATATTATTTATACTTTTTGCGTGTATCTATTCGTGTTATCTGTGATATCACTTTTATTTAATTTATTGACTTACTATTACAGTATTACTATCTCTATTATGTTTTATGACTGTGATATCATACTGTACTAATTTAATTTTATATATGCAAGGCTATTTAAAGAATTTTATGTATTTTTAACTTTATTTGTAATTTTACACGCTTTTTTTGTAATTACAATACAAAATAAACAATATCTAATCAAATCTAAATTAAAGCTTTTAACTTGTACTCTCTTCTATTTTTCATACATTTTTCTGTAAAAGTTTTAGTTGTTTAACTATTCAAGTACTTATAATCGCTTTTTTTCTCTGTATTTTTAAAGAAATATCTATATCTCTGTCTATAGGGCCTATTAGCAGAAAAGGAACACGGGTTCATTTTTTTTCATCAAAGTGTTACGTCACAAACGTATCGTTTTTATTAACATTGGTAAATCAAATTCCTCAATTATTGAACACTCGCATTATTTCATTATTAAGCGAAATTAAGTAGATCATCAGAAAAGAATCGAAACGTATGTTTCAAAATTCCAAAATGAACTTTACAAATCTCAAAAACATTACGAAACATATTATTAAAATTTAAGAAAATTTATAAAATAAAATTGATGTAAAAGACAATAAAATCTTATAAACAAAGATAAGTATAAAACCAAATTGAGATCATCGAAAAAACGGAATATTACCCCGGGTGTCTTATTGGTAATACGTTTACACTGCCCGCCAAGTTTTATATTTCAAAGCAATTGCTATTATTAAATATACCTGTATCAATTATTAAAATATATACGCGCATAAAAATCAATTATATTAAAAGTGTTAAAAAATATCAATAAACCTCGAGGATCTACTTACATATTGTGCCTATTCATTTGTCTGCCTATACCTAGCACAAATCTACTGAGAAATACTACAAGGTAAGAATATATAATTATTTAATAAACTCTTTATTTTCAAGAATCAAGTTTATCCTTTAATAATTTTCAATCGTGAGAGCGATTTTGTTCAATTAAATATTGGTGAAGTCTTTCCACCACTAGAGTCATACATCTTTATCTTTATACATTTTATAAATAAATTCAATATTTTAAACATACATAATTTATATATATTTAATGCAATTAATTAATATAATTAAATAACATATACACTTTTATTTACACACTTTTATTTAGTCCTGGTGCAAGCCAGGACTTAACAAAAGAATCATATACTGCAGTTTCAGCCAAATCCGTTTCCGGAGGGTCAAATACTCTCCTTGTGAGTCGAAAATGGGCCCTTTCTGGCTGTTTTTCTCTAGTTTTCGAATACTTGTCATTAATCAAATTTTGCACCAAATTGGATTAACGATACGGCATTTTTTTCGTTTTGAACCAAACTTTCGAAAAATCATCAGTGTATTTAAATTCATGAAAACAACATTGCTAAAAACCTTAAAGGCAAGGGGCGTATTTATGAATTTTTTTTACTTTTAATCCTCCTGTTAAATCAAGAATTTTTCATATTTTTACAATCAGTAAATTGCGAAAAATTCTTCCAAGACCTTCAATTTGACGTTTTAAACCCTTTAAAACATTGAAAATTGATGGAGTAGTTGATGGTTAAATTTCTTGAAATTCGTGAAAAATGCGTTTTTGGCACTTTTCGGGCACCTAAAGCTCAAAATAAGGTGTCTTTTATTTGATTGCATGAATTTAAAAATTTAAAACTAAAGTTTTAGTATAATAAATACATGGAATGAAATCTTTTCCAGAAGACCATTTTTGGATTTTTTCATTATTTTTCGTGCATCTAGTTATTGCTATTTTAGACATTTACAACACTATATACTCTTATATACATCGTTCTATAGGTTATCCTCCTAAATTGACTTTCCGAATAAATTGTATACTCTTCTATATTCCTAAAGAAGAAATTTCAACACTGAACTCAGATTGAAATTCTATCACCAACCATAGAAAATATACAAGTGACGGAACAAATTTAAAAAATGATGAAAAATTGCCTTTTAAGGGGTGTCCTTATACCGGCACAGAGATCTACTTTATCTACATTTGAATTATGCATTTTAATACAAATTTAACTGTTTTTGACTAAAATTCATAGAAAAGGCACATTCTTAACATTCTAAAGAATTTATAGCAACGTCAAAAGACAGAATAAAAGTTAAAATGAAGACAAAAACTGCATAATACGATTATTCATAACTACATTGAAAAGTTAATCGTATTAAGCAGTTTTCGCCTTTATTTTAACCCTTTTATTGTCTTTTAACGTTGCAATAAATTCTTTGGCATGTTAAGAATGTGCCTCTCCTACGAATTTCAGTCATGAATAGTTAAATTTTTATTAAAATTCATAATTTAAATGTAGATAAGGTAGAACTCTATGTCGGTATGAGGATTTCCCTTAAGGCAATATAAAAAATAAATAAAAAACTACTTTGAAAAAATTTGTCAACCATAAGCAATTAACATGTTATCTATATTTTGATATGCTTTTTTATTTCTATTTTATGACTAATAACCAATTATTCTACAAGTGCAAATGATCACTGAAATAATTTAACATAAAAACCGTCCCACTGATCGATAATACTCCCAATAATGTTATTTGTTAGGAAAAAATCACATTGTTCAGTGGCATACCACTCACACTGTCTAAAATGTTATGTGCTCGAATTGTAACTGTAAATATACAGGTGAAACAAAACGGCAACTTAAAGATAGATGTAACGAACATAAAAGTTGTTAAAATGCTGACCCTATTGACTCTCTGAGCGGTGATGTTGCACATGTATTTCATTAGAGGAACATAAAAAATGAATTGATAGAAAACGTAGAATTTCGGAATCAATATTTATAAACTTTAAGAAACATTCTATTACTATCTAATCAGACACATACAAACTCAGTAGGACGCATTAATATCGTCATTAAAGTCTGGTAACTCTTCGAAATTATGGTGGTACGGCATGTCATAATTTTGGGTTTGTTCTATCGTTTCATAAGTAGTCGCTTGATGGCATCACCTAATCTGTGTATTTTTCTAGCGTTACTATAAGCTATAGACTTTGAGGAACTACTTATGAAACGAAAGGCCATGTCCAAAATAATGACATTCCCACCTCTCTACTTTACAGACCTTAGGCTGGAGGTTATAGTCATTACTCAGTTCCAAGTTCTGAAATATTCTATCCTTGTTCTTTATACTCTATTTCCATAAGAAGAACAAGGATAGAATACTTGAGAACTGATAACTGAGTAACCACTATAACTTCAAGCTTTAGGCTTGTGATGTTCTCTCCCTTAGGTGACGTTGAAGTCTAGGTTTCTTCACTTCTCTCACTACTCTTTCAGGTAAGATGAGAGCAGCCTAATTAAAGCAAAAAGACTACAACGTTACTAGTCGAACGCAACGCCAAAAGGTTCTTTGCAGAGCACTTTTACTCTAATATAATTATTTAATGTTAGTAATTGTTGACTAATTGAATTAATAAGAAAATTAAAATATAAAGTTGAATGGAGTATTAAAAAAGCGTGTAAAAATAATAATCATTTTACAAGAGGATGAGACTCTATGGGATAGAAAGGAGAGAGGTCAGCTCATTGGCCACGTCACCTTCTGCATTACACTTAGGGCGACGTGCTGTTACCTGCCTAAAAGGCTTGATCGAGCGAGAAAACATAGAAGCTTAGGAACATAGAAGCATCCGAGTTTTGCTCGCGGTCGAGAACAAAATCAAATCTCTTTGCTCTCATCCTTTCGGCCTATTTATACTCTTTCTCGCTTATACCTATATGCTCTCATTAGTATGCCTGCATGCTGTAGTCATGACTCGCACAACGATTGCTTTTACTTGCGCTACAGTAGCTACTCTGTTATATTGATATGAGTATAAATTTATTCTTTTTCTTACTATACAGTAGCTACTCTGTACAGTATTTAATTCTTTATTCTCTTTTCTTTTCTATGAATTATTTAATTAATAACTATTGTTAGTTTATATTATGAATTTTACTTAAGAGCATGACGAAGCTGTCCACCTTCTAATAATATTTTCAATCCTAACTTATGAATAAACGGTGCGTTTAATCGAGTTTCTTTGCTACAAAAAAAAAATTTGTAACATTAAACTCTAGTGCGGACAACTCAAGAAATCCACCAAAATATTATACATACAAAGTTATAATAAAAACTTTCAATATATCGTATTTTAAGGTTAGGTTTGTCGAGTTTGATATCTAATTTCCAATCCAAGCTCATAAAAAAATAACAAGTCCAAATGATTTTTTATTTTAACAAAAATTATTGTATTAATATAGCTTTAGTGCGGACAAGTCATTATATTTGTTTAATTTAAGAATTTAAAAAGATATTGATAAAATAAAAAAAGCAAAACTCGATTGCTGCAGCTCCGACATGCCGTTAAAACTATTTTATAAATTAGTAATTAATAATGCTCATGCATCTTATTTTAACCACGGGTGAATCAGCAATCACAGGCTCGAATTCATAGACGTGATTTTAGGATTGAATATAACTTAGGACTTAAGTATCATCACTTGAGTATCAGACTGTTACTTTAATTGAGCATTAATCACACAGATGAGATACTTACTGATAAAGATGTAATACTCAGTTGAAGCAACAGATGATTTTCAAGTAACTATACTTAATTTCCAAGTTAAATTTAATACTTAAGTCACGTTTATGAATTTGTGCCTTAGTCCCGAATTTCTAGTCAATGCTCAGACTTGAGCATGGAGCATGTTTTGATACAAACTTCAGTTCCGATGTTTAAACCAGTTGCTCCATATTTTATAACCTAATAGTTCATTGTTTGTACATATACGTAAACTATATACTTCTGTAATACTGGTAAATACAAAAAATAAGGCCATAAACTATAAAGTTATGAGATACGAAACAATTGGTTAGAAAATTAGAGCTTACGAAGAGGCTGAACTATCTGTCCTTGTCGAATAATTTTTTTCATCATTTATGTTAAGGGGATGTAATACGGTATATGATTTCAACATAGTTACCGACATTGCAGTTTTCAAAATTTTTAATCTTTATTCTAAAATTCTCAAAAATATCTCTCAATTAGGCTTTTTATTAGTAAAAATAGAAGGCAGTAATATAAAGATATTGTAAAAATTTCTAGATTAAGAATAAAAAATTTGGAAAACTGTAATGTCGGTATTTTACATTCCCTTAACACCATTAGCTGTAACACGAAAAAAATGGCAGCCCCCGCTAGGTACTAGTATAATGATTAAATTTTATAAAAGGAAAAAAATTGTTCCCACTAATAGCAGACAATTAAGGCAACTCAAATCTTGAAACTGGGTAGAACTTATTCTCTTTTGGATATTCAATAAGGACTTAATTAGTTTAGGTGTATAAGCTGATAGGCACACACACATGCTTTTAGTATATACACTTATCTCTAACCTATCTCCACACATAGTATAAAAAAAATAATATATAATTTATAAAATAAATATTTTAAATATATTTAATTGTATAAATTTATACTCTGGCGATTACCTTTGTATTTTTATTTATACCTAGAAGGTAAAATAAAGAATCTTGCTCATAAAATGAGACTTACATCTTCTTTCAATGCTTCTTGCGTAACAAAAATAATCTTAAATAAATTTTATCATCTCTTCTCAAAAAAAATTAAAATTTTTCTCTTTTCTGTCTGTTTTACCAATCTACCCCACTGATCTCGAAAAATAATCTCTTCTCTTTTCCTGATAATTTCTCTCTCAACTCACGATGATTTAGGATTTAATAATAAAAAAAATGATTTTCTCAATTCTCGACACTCCTCTTTACTCTCGATGAATTTTGATTTTAATAATAAAAAATGATTTTCTTAATTCTTGACTCCTTCTTAACTCTTTATATATAAATTTTCTCAGTTCTCGATAAATAAAAAAAATTTTCTCGTAATAAATAAAAAATTTTGATGATAGTTATTTTTTTAAACAGAAAATATTCCTCTCCAATAAATAATTGTTATATATAATTCAATATTCTTCTCTTTTCACGATAAAAATTTAAAAGAAAAAAAGACCTCTTCTCTCGGTCTTATTCTTTTTACGAAAAGGGTGAATTAAATAAAATATTTTGGGAAACAAATTAAAAAATTTTATTCAAAATATATATGTGTGTGGAGATATACGCTTTTTAAATTTTCAAATTTGAACTCAACACAATTTAAGTTTAATATAAATCTAAAACACTTATTGTCTAACTACCAACGCTTGCCATTTTGCTCAAATTTCTATCGGAAACCCACGTCACACCACCATTTTGAAAGACACAAAATTTCTTTCTAGCTAAAATCTCTTTCTACACTTTAATAAACACTTTTAAATTTTCTCTACACTTTTAACTAGTAAAATCACGTTCTCAAAATGCTAAAAAATTTTACTGGTTTTTAGCCGGTAAATCCTGACGAAATCTCCGCCCTACGAAATCACATGCTAGATTATATCTTAAATTAAGTACGAAACAACAAACTAAATAACGTATTAATTCTACTTGAAATTAGCCAATTTTTAATCATGTTATTTGATACGTTTTTTAAGATATGATTTAGAATATTATTTAGTATATATATAAGAACATGATTTTTAACATGTTGTAGAACATGTGATTATATTATATTTATCAACTATGGTTTTTCTGTGTATAATATACGTAGAGAAAGATAATAACTTACATAATAAAATAAAACGAGCATTTATTACAAAATATACCATTCATTGTATTAAATATTAGAATAATATGAAAATATTCTACAATATTATAATATTAAAAAAATATAAAGCAATATTCATTATTGATAGTAATTTGAAGTTGATAAGTACGAGAGTACCAAAAATAGTCTAAATTCTAAGGGATGGTGATTTTTAGTACTCTTTTGCTGCTTAACTTGAAACAAGCATAACTTTAGTTCTAATTATTATTTTTTAATTCGGGAACTAGCAAATTAAAGCTTGCTTTCTCTGCTTTTATTTTAGTTATTGTGAATTGTTCAAAGACGTTTCTAGACAGAATTATTTACCCTTCGATTAGGAGTTCTTTTTTCATATTTTTCTGAAAATAAGACTATAATCGTCCATAACTTCAGTTTTTCGAAGCGTTAGACCGTACCGCTATGGCTTTACTCATATTTTGGTACCTAAATACTTATCCCAAAGTTTCATTAAGATCTGTGACCCGCAACTCAGACACTCTCCTGGTAAGTAGAAGGGATACCTTTATGTATTCTACATGATACTATTACAGGTGCGCTTGGATGTGTGCTAGCGTACGTCATTTTATAGGCGTGTATCGACGCATATCTAAGTGCGTACATATATTCTTATTAATTTCCATTTTGCGCGCCGGTATAACTTTTAATTGCTACACCGCGCCGACGCACAAGATAAATATAGACATTATTTTGATTCAATGGTCTGTACTTTTAACGCAATGATTCGAATTCAAGAGAGAATAAGTTTATTGCTAATCTTTTATTTTGTTCTTTTTTCTAACTTATCCTCTCTCAAATTCTCTTTCTTTTATTTATATTATATTTAAGTGAAGTCACAATTTGCCCCCCGACAGAAACTTTTGACTACTTTCTCATATAACTATTAAATATCTTATTTTAATTTAAGTTTTCGGAAAAGGAAATGCTTTTTAGTTGCATTGATGCGCGCAACTTTTAATTTTACGTTATTTTTCCATTTCGTTTTAATTTAAAAGATTTTTATTTATACACTGCCTTTTCACTTTTAACTTATAATTTTTACTCTCTATCTCATTGTACGCGTACTTGCCCCCCAAAATAAAATAATTTGCACTGTAACATAATACTTAAAATTAATAAATACATTTCTCTTTCGGCCACAAATAATCACTGTGCAATTTAATTTATCTTTTACACCAGTGTACAATGAGTATCTCTCTTTGACAATTAATTTTATAACATTATAGCTATTTACGCTACTTTATAATTTCTTAAAACTAAATTAATATTGTGGATTTTTCTTCATTATATATTTGTTGTTTTTGATGCTTTCATCATTTTTCAAAAGTACATGGGTACACTTCTTTATTCTTCTCGAATTTTGCTTTTTTGATAATATTTTACGTTTCTTTCTTGGTCCTTTGTGGCCATACTTTTTGTAAATTTCATTTAGATTTTCATATATTTGTTTTTGAAGTTTTATAATTTCATTTATTATTTTAATTTTATTTCCATTTATGCACAACCTAGGTTTATTGAAATTTCTTCTTAATTTATACTAGCGAAATTTACCTCGCTCCTAACGTCGCTCGATTGTATTTTCATATATTATATTATTGTATACAAATGTGCTAATTTCATTAATAATAGTATTTCAATATAAAATATGTATTTAATTTTTTTCGAACTATAAAAATTGAAATCATAAATATGTTGTTCGTTGTACTCAATTTAACAATCATTTGTTAATCACTGATAAAATGATACTATCTATATGTATATAAAATAAGTTTCTTTTTATCGAATCATATTGTATGTATAAATGTAAAATATTATATTTAATATGAAATTTTGTTATGTGTTAGCACTTAAAAAACTCGTATTAAATTATAATTTATAATGATTCTTTTCATTTAAAATTATTTTACATTTATTTAAAAAAATGTATATTCCCATCGATAAGAATCTGCAAAATTATAAGTAAATGTATGAATATGAAAAAAAAAATTGCAGCAAACTATGAGCGTTTCAGAAAACAGAAATGAAACCATTAATTAAATATACATTTTTTATTCCACACACACACACGCACGCATCCAACTTTGTAACTTTGACGTCAGTTTTGAATAAATTTTATTAAGTTATTGTATTTCTACACCCCACCATTAGATTCTTAATTTAAAAATCTTCAAATATCATTACAGTAAAATTTTAATCATTTTTTTTTAGATACTTTTTATTTTGAAAACAAAATACTTGTACGCTTCGGACGCGTGACACGAGGATATTTTTGTTTATTTTTCTTATTTATTCCTTTGGATTAGTCATTTAATCAAAGTTTTAATGGTTGAACAAATTTATTAGGATTGTTACTAGCTAACTGTTGGGTTTAGACACGTACATATTATTTACATAAAAAGTTATTATGTATAAACACCTATTTTCAATTTTTTGAATTTCACCCATATACTTACGGACACCCACAAATACACTAATACATAAAAACATACACAAACACGTCCGCGCTTAAACTTACACACACACACACACACACACACACACACACACACACACACACACACACACACACACACACACACACACACACACACACACACACACACACACACACACACACACAAACACACACACACACACCAATACATAAATGATCGTATGCGCGCACAGCACAAATGCACAAATACACAAATTTATACCAATACACAGAAACACTATAACATACGCGTACACCAATTCGTATCAATACGCATATTAACTGACAAAACACTACACGCATAACACACCTACACACATCATGATTGTTCACTAACACCGACACTCACACACACAGACACACACACGCGCGCACACGCACACACACACACACACCAATAACACATTCACATTCTAATTATTATTAAATTTTGTTTAATATTATAATGTTAAAACGTAATATTAATAAATTGAATTATGTGAAAACAATTATTAATCACAATGGATGATGTATTTTTAAAATATCTGAATATAGAAAAAATAAACAAAACTATTCTTAATTAATACATGAAATAATAATTAAATTAATTGTTGACAATCACTTTACACAAATACGTATTTGATCATATATATTTATGTAGGTATTTGTATTGAAACAGAAAGTAATTACTTTAAAATTGTTCAAAAAATTATTTAAACGTTAACATTGTAATATATTACTGATGTTTAATCTAAAAAATAATTATGATCATTTTTAAAAATTCAAATCAATAAATTTTTATTTTAACACTATATTATATTAATCAATAAAAGTTATATCTTTGAATGTTCTAATAAATTAATTTATCAATTGTCAGGGGGCTATTCAAAAAAACTGTTAAAATTATCTAACAAATACAAAGCACAATTTATATTATTTAATAGTCTCTATTTAATCTTTACAGAAGGTATTAAATTAAATGAAATAAATTATATCTCTATAAAATACAAGTTCTGGCTTCAACAGACGGACTTGAACTGAACTGAACGACGACGAGACGCAACTTGATTTTCTTCAACTGTCTACTAAATATTCTCAATAGGTGGCGACATCTAGTATGAGTGTGTATATTCTCAACACTCCCTCCCACACTCATACATATTTTAATTGAAAGAGTTGTAGCATCTCTCTCGTTCTTATTGTTTCTATTCTGATCGTTCAATTAGTTCCTGTAATATAGAGTAAAAGTTTGTTAATAACTTAACTAAAATACATATCAGAAATATAATCAGTCAATATTATCAGTCATTAAGTATTTGCTTGGTCAGTCGTTCATGTGATTCAAATGACAAAGGTTTTGTGAATACATCAGTTATCTGATTTTTAGAAGAAATCCAACCTACATCTATTAAACCTCTAGTTACACATTCCTTTACATAATGTTCTTTTATTTCGGTCATATGTCTTAATTTTTTTCCGCCTCCAGTCTTAATGCTTGCTTCTGCTGATTATTAGTACTGATATTAGTACTGATTCTTGCTTTAACAATCTTTTAAAATTTAATATAAGGATATCAATTCTTGAGCACATTCACTTATAGAAACATATTTCTGTCTGTGAGTTCTTCAGGATATTGTGTCTTCGAAAAACTTGATCACATAGCTACTGGTCGTAAGAGAATCTTTGCAGTCGTCAAAACTTGCATCTGAAAATCTTTATAAACAATCGTTCTGTCCTTTATATTTAAGTTCAAAGTCTTTTGATCCTCTTAATTATTCGAATACTCTTTCAACCTGCTACCAATCATTTTCAGTAAAGTTTATTTGCATAGAGTATTTACCTCAAATGCAATTTCTGGCCTGCTTGCATTGGTTTCTCCTTTTCTTTACGCTATTTTCCCTTCCTATTGGCTACCTGATTGATTACCATAGGTGTTCGTTGGGTGGGTGATTGATCCAAATTAAACTTCTTTAGCATTTTGTTTATTTATTGTTCTTGTTTAATGCTCAGTATCCTTTTTTTCTGTCTTATTTTATTTCTGAGCCTAAAGAACTTTTAGTCTCGCCAGTTTCTGTCATTTTAAATTCTTTCTTTACATTTATCTTTACATTGTTACAAACTAGCAGAATGTCATCTACATACTAAATCAAGATAAGAAATTCGTCTTTTTCTTGCTGAGTAAATAGACAAGGCTCATTGTTGAATGATCTAAGTCCACATTTCTTTACTGTATTTTTAAATCTTTCATTCCAACATTTTAGACTGACTTTCAAACTGTATAAAGCATTTTCCAATATACAAATCTTGTTTTGTTTGATCCTTTCATAAGCAGTCACCCCTTCAGGTATTCCCATATACATCTCACTGTTTCAATATCCGTTGAGGAAAGCTATCTTCACGTCCACCTGACATTTCTGAATCTAGTTTGTTTGCCATTGCCAGTATAGATCTGATTAAATGTGATCGTGAAACCAGTGCATATGTTTCTTGTATATCATACTCATTTGTCTTTCAAACTATGAATTACTAGTCTGGCTTTATATCTTATTTTACTGACTTCTTTCTTTTAAATACCCATCTTGAATGTATAATGTTTGATCTTTTTCTATCATTCATTACAATTGATCTGTCAACTAATTTTCACGCATTATTCTTATACATACATTCTAATTCTTCATTAATAGTTTTGGTCCATTTTTTGTTGTTTTTTTTTTTTTATCTTTTGACTTCATGGCTTCCAAGTGTGTACTCAGGTCATTATTTATTTCTGCTAATAAAACATGAGTTTCTTCATTTATCTTATTTTCTGTACTTGTTTGTGTTTCCATTGGTAATTCAATCTGTCGTTTTGTTTTCTCTCCCTCCGATTCCAGCACTCCATATTCAGTATTTTTCTTAACTTTTGTCGGTCGTCCTACTAATTCTTTTTTTTATTTTCTGTCCCTCCAATCCTTGTTACTTTTCATCAGTCTTATTCTTTTCGTTTCTTGGTTGTCTACCTGGTCTTTTGAATTTCTCTCCCTCCGGTTTTTGTATTCGTGTTTCATTTTCTCTGTCTTCTAATACAAAATTCACAAATCATGTATCTTTATCTTTTCATCAATTTTTTTCCAGTCTTGTATATCAGTTGTTGCATTGTTGCATATCTGTCCCGGCAGACTAATTTTTCATTGAATCGTACATCTCTGCTTTCGTATAGATTACATAAACCCCATTGTGTCTGAATTTATTATTTGCAAAGGTTCAATTGTTCTATGCTTGACTGTCTCAAATGGCAATTTGTTAAACTTTGCAATCATACACACTTCACAGTCTTTCAACGTATCATCAAATACAGCCTGTTTTAAAATTTTGATATAAGAAATTTTAATTGTAATTTTCTTAAATAATCAACTGGCCCATTCGTAAATGCCACAACGTAGCGTAATTGTTTGTATTTATTTTCCCCGTTGCTTTTGTATTTTCAATCTCACATTGAGATTCTTCACTGACTTTAATCTCATGTGATTTATAAATATTTCTGTTTGCAATCTAAATATTTTTCTTTTTTGACTGTCTGTTTTTTTTTTTTTTTTCATTAAATTGATTATTTTTTTCAATATTCTGTTCTTCATTTATTCTACTTGTCGTTACATATACTAGAACCTGTCTTTGTTTTTAATTATTTTCTGTCGCTTCTGATTTAAATTCAATTAACCAATATGGCTGATTATATATTGGTGAGGATGAAAAATTTTCATTAAAGTTTTCCATGCAGATTACTCTGTCTAAAATAATAAATTTTCCATCAGTCGTATTTGTTTGCACGCTTCCTTCTCCCTTAGATTTAAGATTTGCGCTGCAGTCTTTATTTGCGTATTTCACTCTGTCCAGTTGTTTAATAAATGTCTTGAAAATCAACTTTGAATTTGTCAAACGTTCTGTCGCACCACTGTCAGCACTCGGTTCGTTGGTCTTCTTGTTTCTAGATTTTAATTGGTTTAAACTGCCTCCTTTTTTATATTTTCCTCTATTGTATTTTACATCATTTTCTTGTCTCCTTTTATTGACAGATTTTGCTCGTTTTTTGATTGACATTATTAATTAGATTGGCTATCTTACTTGTGAATGCTGTCCAACCTGTACTTTCTTTACTCTTATTATTATAATATTTTGATTCACACCTTTTTCTGTTTTTCTGTCTCAAGTGTCCCTGACGCCTTGGACATGTTGAGATCACATGGTCACGGGTACTCTAGCATAATAGTCTTTATCTATTCTATTTATTAAAATATCACGAACTTTCATTTGCTATAATAGTGCTATCTACAACATACAATAAGTCCAGCGAACTTAATTCAGACATAAAATAATCCAAAGTTTTCAAATTTAATTTGAGTCGTTAATTTATAATAGCGTTTCACTGGTCCGTCTTTTTTAGTTAGTCCGGTTTTGATAATTTCTGTCAATTGTTTAAAAACGTCTAAAATACTAATATATTTTCGTTAAAGTCGTTCTTTTCTGTCTTTTTTTTCGGTCTTTTGTATACATTTACGTAAACTTTATTTTTATCCGCTTTGATTTAGTTCGTTTCGCTTCACTAATTCTGTCTCTTTCTTAATCTGTCATTTCTATCGCGACGACGCGCACACTCCTATACATATACGATCACACTTATATACCGTCTCTTTTCTTTATGCTATAACCATGTTATACGTACATATGTATATGTATATACCTGCGAATTTATTCTTTTAGCAGTCACCATCTTTCTGTCTTTTTTTAATTGCGCACGCACGCCTTCACGATCTTTTTATTGTACACGGCGTCGACGTCTTTTCATCAACTCAACTTGGGCCTATGGCCGCTATGTTTGTGTGCATTATTATCTTTCAGTTTGCAGAAGTCAGGCCAACGCCTTTCTTCCTTCAAGCAATCATACTTAGTATTTCAACATAAAAACACGTCCGTCTTTACATTTATTTTTAATTATAGCGTAATTTAACCAAATCCAAGCGGCACTTTTTGCAAATATTAGTTTTTAACCGGTTTTCATTTATTTCCGTCTATACCGTCATAAATATGTTCAGACCCCTCGCGTGCATCCACTATACATACATATATATATACACACATACATATATACAGAAATATATATATATATATATATATATATATATATATATATATATATATATAAGAATGAGAGAAGAGACCATGCACGCACAAAATAAAATTGATAGACTAAATAAACGACAACACGAAGTGAAGAAGGTTTTTACGTACGTGTGCGTGTATATATATATATATGGGACGTTTCACGTCAACTCATCTAACAAAAAAATAGAATTCGTCGAAAATCTGTGAAAATGTTCTATTTGATACCCAAAATATACAAAAAAAAATTTAGAGGCCAGGTCTAAGGGGTCAGGATTTAAACGTGATGGAATTTTTCGAATTTTTCAAATTTTTTGCTAAATAAATATTTTAATGAATTTTTTCCTCAAAAACTATCAATTTTTCGTTAAAACTTAATAGAATACTTTTTCTTGGAAATTAGATGTAGAATTCACCTGAATTTTTGCAAATTATAATATACTGATTTTTATGCTTACTTGATCGATTTAAACATACTATTTAGTATATCTAAAAATCGAGCAGGTTAAATTGGCTTTTTAAAGTCTTATTTTTTTTGTTTTTTTATGAGGAAAAAATATACGAAGCCTCCAGTTGGGCAGCCTTCTCAAAGTTACTTAATTGTGCAAAAAAGTCTGAATAAATCGTTTTTTTGGATCAATGATGAGATTCGTGATTTTTTTTCTGAAAAAGTATTGATTTTTGGGACAAATGTATGAAAATGTTTTTTATTGGAAATTGTATTTAAATGTATGTAAATTTTTGTAAACCATTATTTGCTAAACATCACAAATTGTAAATTAAATTTTGAAATTTTAAAATTTATTTTTTGTTAAATTTTTAGTATATATGGTTCATAATGTCTTAAATTACAATTTGTAAAAATATGTTCATATTCTATACATGATTTCCAATAAAAAACATTTTTATACATTTGTCCCAAAAATCAATACTTTTTTAGAAAAAAAATCACGAATCTCATCATTGATCCAAAATAACGATTTATTCAGACTTTTTTGCACAATTAAGTAACTTTTAGAAGGCTGCCCAACTGGAGGCTTCGTATATTTTTTCCTCATAAAAAAAACGAAAAAAATAAGACTTTAAAAAGCCAATTTAACCTGCTCGATTTTTAGATATACTAAATAGTATGTTTAAATCGATCAAGTAAGCATAAAAATCAGTATATTATAATTTGCAAAAATTCAGGTGAATTCTACATCTAATTTCCAAGAAAAAGTATTCTATTAAATTTTAACGAAAAATTGATAGTTTTTGAGGACAAAATTCATTAAAATATTTATTTAGCAAAAAATTTGAAAAATTCGAAAAATTCTATCACGTTTAAATCCTGACCCCTTTGACCTGGACCTCTAAAATTTTTTTTTGTATATTTTGGGTATCAAATAGAACATTTTCACAGATTTTCGACAAATTCTATTTTTTTGTTAGGTGAGTTAACGTGAAACGTCCCATATATATATATATATATATATATATATATATATATATATATATATATATATATATATATATATATACACACAACCACACACACACACACACAAAGCATACAAAATTTTCTCATGCACGCTTAAATCTGTCATACTCACACACATTGCGTCATTTCACCCAACATGGCGACTCATTTAATTTCTCTCTAACTTTCTCTGTTTATTTTACTTATATATTTGCTTGATTTCTGTTTTCTTTTTGACTGTTTATTATTATTATTGTGCTTCATATTGATTTTATTAATTTTAATGTATTACTGTAATTAATTGTACAACATAATGTACATGAAATAAATTTGGTTATCTATCTATCTATCTATCTCTCTATAGACTAGCGCACGACGCTATCTATTCTCTGTCCTTTTCTTTCTTTCTATAAGCGTGCATGCGACGCCATTCCTGTCTTATAGAATTAGAAGAGAATAAAGGAAATTTCTTACCCAGAGTCAACTCCTTTTACTCCCCCTGCTGTTCTTCGTCCTGTCTTTTTTTCCTTGACTCGCCATCTCTGACGCTTCCACCAGGAGATAAAGAACAATAAAACAATTCACCAAACAGACTGACGCATGCTCCAAACCACACAAACCCCTTTCTCAATTTTATTGAATGAAACGCGCAGTTAAAAGCACTCTGGGCCCATAACTTGTTAAAATTATCCAATAAATACAAAGCACAATTTATATTATTTAATAGTCTTTATTTAATATTTGCAGAAGGTATTAAATTAAATGATTTAATTATCTCTCCATAAAATACAAGTTCTGGCTTCAACAGACGGACTTGAACTGAACTGAACGACGACGAGACGCAACTTGATTTTCTTCAACTGTCTACTAAATATGCTCGAAAGGTGGCGACACCTAGTATGAGTGTGTATATTCTCAACAAAAACTTTATACGACGTACACATGGCACTTAAAATAACATGTAATATAAAATAATTAATATTTTCAATTGATAATTATTTCACATACTTAGTTTTTTTTAATAATACGCATATACAGGATAAACATACATATATATATATATATATATATATATATATATATATATATATATATATATATATATAATTAAAGTTGTAAGACAAGATTCAACTGACCCCCCCCTCAGCCCCCTCAAATGTCTGTCGGCATAGCCCCCCTCAAATTACGTTGTAATTCCTCTTGTAAATAGCTATTCCAAAATTAACTTAACTTAGGCCCCCTCGCCCCCCAATTTTTGTAGCCCCCTAAGCCCCCTCTCAAATCGGCCCCCTCAAATTACGTTGTGATTCCTCTTATAAATGGCTATTCCGAAATTAACGTGACGTAGGCCCCCTCACCCCACCCCCCTTCAATTTTTGTAGCCCCCTATCAGCCCCCTCAAATGCCTGTTGGCATAGCCCCCCCTCAAATTACGTTGTAATTTCTCTTATAAATAACTATTCCAAAATTAACGTAACTTAGGCCTCCCCCTCAGCCCCCTCGCCCCCTTATAATTTTTGTAGCCCCCCTCAATTTGCTCCCTCCTCTCCCTCACTTTTTATAGCCCCCCTCATTATGCCCTCCTCCCCACTATGATGTTATGATTAAGTAATTAGTAATAAAAAAATATTCTTATTATTAATAATATTCTATTATTATAATAACAATTATATGTAATTTAATATTATTATAATTAGTAATATTTTATTATTATGATTGTAACTGTAACTATTTAATAATATAAAGTTTTTTCGTATTCCAATATTGAATTTCAAAAATGAAAAAAAAAATTACTATTAATAATATTCTATTAATATAATTGCAAACATAATTAATTGATAATACAAAGCTTCCTCTCTGCATTTTCTTTATTCAGATGAATATATAATATTTTTATTTTTATTCTGATATTTTTATTTCTATATATTGTATCTTTATTTTTATTATTGAAAAAATTCATTAATTACAATAGTAAACTATGAATTACAAAATGAATTTAGCTTAATATCAATAGGTACTTTATTAACAATCGTATTTAAATAAAACATGTTTTTTTTAAATTAGAAATAAGATATTTACATATTTGTCTTAATAAAAGATTTTTGGGCTTGAGACCAGCATAAAAATATATGGCTGCATTAAAAGCTTATAAAAAGCATTGTTTATTGTCGCTAAAAGAAGCTTACAAATTCATCTTCATAGTCGCTAAAAGAAGCTTACAAATTCATCTTTATTGTCGCTAAAAAAAGCTTACAAATTTATTATTGTCGCTGAAGCGATTGTTTGTTGTCGCTAAAAAAACTTTATACAAACATATAAATTTATTGTTTATTGTCGCTAAAAAAAGTTTACAAATTTATTTTTTATAATCACTAAAAGAAACTTATAGATTTATATCTCATTGTCGTTGAAAAAAGCGTAAAAATTTATTGTTTACTGTCGCTAAAAAAGATTACAAATTCATTTATTATTGTTGCTGAAGCGTACAGATTTATTGTTTATTGTCACCAAAAAAAATTTAATATAAGCATACAAATTTATTGTTTGTTGTCGCTAAAAGAAGCTTACAAATTCATCTTTATTGTCGCTAAAAAAGCTTACAAATTTATTATTGTCGCTGAAGCGATTGTTTGCTATCGCTAAATAAATTTTATACAAGTATATAAATTTATTGTTTATTGTCGCTAAAAAAAGCTTACAAATTTATTTTTTATAATAATTAAAAGAAACTTATGAATTTATATCTCATTGTCGTTGAAAAAAGCGTACAAATTTATTGTTTACTGTCGTTAAAAAAGATTACAAATTCATTTATTATTGTCGCTGAAGCGTACAGATCTATTGTTTGTTGTTACTAAAAAAACCTCATATAAGCATACAAATTTATTGTTTGTTGTCGCTAAAAGAAGCTTACAAATTTATTTTTCATAATCGCTAAAACAAACTTATAAATTTATATCTTATTGTTGTTGAAAAAAGCGTAAAAATTTATTGTTTACTGTCGCTAAAAAAGATTATAAATTCATTTATTTTTGTTGTTGAAGCATACAGATCTATTGTTTGTTGTCACTAAAAAAATTTAATATAAGCATACAAATTTATTAGTTGTCGTTAAAAGAAGCTTACGAATTTATTTTTATTGTCGCTAAAAAAAGCATACAAATTTATTGTTTATCGTCGCTAAAAAAAGATTATAAAAGCGTACAAATTTATTATTTGTTGTCGCTAAAAGAAGCTTACAAAATCATTTTTATTGTCGATAAAAAAAGGTTACATATTTATTCTTCATAATTGCTAAAAGAAACTTATAAATTTATATTTTATTGTCGCTGAAAAAAGCGTACAAATTTATTGTTTAGTGTCGTTAAAAAATATGTATATCTGTTTTTACTATTTTTAAAAATAGTTTACAAATTTATTTTTATTGTCGTTGAAAAAAGCATACAGATTTATATTATTTTAAAAATTTTAGTATTTTTTTTTTATTTTTGCTAAAATTAATTTTATAAACTACTTTTAAACTATCGCTGAAAAAAATTTATAAATTCATAAAAATAAAATATATTGTCATTAACAAAATATAAAAAATTATTATTGTTATTACATGTAAATATTTTGATTTTTATTTTTTGAAACATTTTCAAGGTGTATATAAATAATTATCATTTTAAAAATATAATTCATAGATTATATTACTTAATATTAATAAATTTTCATAATAATTTTCATCATTTTTAATACCTTCTATGTCGAAATCGGCATTATTTATTAGATATTGAAAAATTTCTTGAACCCGAAATTGAAAACATTCAGGAACATCTTTCCATTCTTTATAATAATGTATATAATATTTCATATCAAATTTTTGTATTAATTCAGACCACTCAGATAATTTTTGTTCTTTTACATATTGATAATAATTTTCTTCATCTTCTACTTCTTGAAGATATTCTATTTCTTCATATTCATTAATTTCAGCATTTAAGTTAGACAATTCTTCTAATTCTTCGTTAGATACGGGTTCAATATACATATTATTAATTGGATCCCATTCCATGATTTGCCAATTTGCGTTATTATCAACATTCAATTGTTCATTGTATTCCATGTTTATCTAATATATAAATTTATTTTATATTAATTAAATAATAATTCATTTTATGTTTATTTTCTTATAAACTGTATTTATTTTTACAATATTTTTAAATTTAATTAACAATTAAAAATTTCTTTCCAAACAATATTTAATATTTCATATTTATTTTCAGATTCATTTTGTATGTATATTTTGTTAGGATTTTTACATCTCGACAGTGCAACGTAAAGCTGTCTATGCGAAAATAAAGGTCTTTTAATAAATAATCCAATCTCATCAAAACTTTGACCTTGAGATTTGTTAATAGTCATAGCAAAAGCTAATGTTACAGGAAATTGTTTTCTATAAAGTAAAAAGGGTAAAGACGATGATTCACCAGTATTTAATGTTATTCTTGGAATAAAAACTTTATTTCCAATTTTTACTCCAGTAATGATTTCAGCTTCAAGATTATATTTATATAATTTTATAATTTTTAATCTTGTTCCATTACATAAACCTTCGGTAATACTTAAATTTCTTATTAATATAACTATAGCATTAACTTTTAATTCCAATATGTGTGGTGGTAAACCTTCTTTTATTTTATTAAGAGTTCCTATTGGATAATTCAATTCGATAGTATCATCACTTTGATCGACTCCTTTATGAGTAGCATAATCTATGTTATAATAAGTTGTCGATTCGCCGTTAAGTAATTTTAATATTCTTTTATTTAAATTATTTATGTCATCGTTATGAGCTGCTAATATTACTCGATTTATGTTGTCATTATTATTAATGTTTTTATATATTTTTAAACAAATATCATTAGTTTTCCATTTATCAGGAATTTGAAATGAGTCAATTTGATCTTCACCTATTTGTAATAATAAAAAATTAAATGATTTATTATTGCAGCGGATATTTTTATTTAATTTTTTAATTTCAAATAACGGCCATAAAAAAGAATATTTTAAACTATTTCGTACTATTATATCTTTAAAACTATTTTTTATAACAGGAAGTATTTGGCGAAAATCACCTCCTAAAATTATTAATTTATCACCAAATGGTAAATCATTACAACATAAATCTTGTAAAGTTTTATTAACAATTTCCAAAGCTTTTTTTGGTATCATTAAAGCTTCGTCCCATATAATAATATCTGCATCTCGTAATTTTTTTTTGTCACTTTCTAATTTAAAGAATGTGATTTCTACATTATCTAAATCTAAAAGTAATCTAAAAGTTCTGTGACTTGTCATTTCTTTAGGTAATAAAATTGATGCAATTCCAGTCCATGCCATTGATAATACTTTTTTACATTTGTATAAAAAATAATAAATTAATGTTTTATACAAAAATGTTTTTCCAGTATCACCTGGTCCATCAATAAAATATAATTTAGAGGAATATTTTATTATGTCGTCAAAAATAAATTTTTGATCTTGTTTTAATAATAAATACATTTCGTTAAACATATGTTTATTATATTCAATAATTTTTGAATTTTCTTCCTGATTTTCATGGATAATTTTTTCTATTGGTTCTGGTAAACTAAAATTTTTACAAGACATTTCTTCTATCAATAAAATTTTATTAATTTCATTTAATGCTTTATTTTCTTTATCATCTTCAAAATCTTCACTAAAATATTCTTTAAATTTATTCCATATTTCATTACCTTGAATATTTTCTGATAAAAGTAACCATGCAAAATATTGACGCAACTGACTCGGTAGCATAATGGTATAAGCTTCAGAAAATATATCGAATATTTGTGAAAAACTTTCTATTAGCCCCATTGCAACTGCTGTTTCTTTAAAAGTATTATACGTTATGTTTTCGAAAGTTCTTAAGAGGATATCGTAGTTCTGCTCCTCCTAATAATATTTTTATTCAAAGTTCATGAGTAAACAGTGCGTCAAATCAAATTCTTTTACTTCAGAAAGAAAATTCGTAAGATTAATCCTTAGCGCGGACAAGTCAAGAAATTTATCAAAATAATATACATAAAAAGTTATAAACAAACTTTCGATATATACTATTTTGAGGTTAGGTTCATCGAGCTTGATATCTAATTTTCATTCAAAGTTCATAAAAAAATATGAAGCTAAATTGAATTTTTAATTTAACAAAAATTATTGTATTAATATAGTTTTAGCGCGGACAAGTCATTATATTTGTCCAAATAGTGAATTTAAAAAGATATCAGCAAGATAAAAAAAGCAAAACTCGATTCCAACAACTACGACATCCCGTTAATTCTGTAAATGAAGTTATGCCTTTAACACGATTCAAAATTAATTTTAAATGGAATCTTTCAGTATCTTTAGGAGACACAATATTTAATCTTCCAATAGCTTTATGTTTTTTATCACGAGTACGTTTGATCCAACATTTATTGTTATAGAATACGTAATATTTAGGTATATTACTGTATTTTATTTGTTGTAATCATCTTTAATATTAAGATTAAACCATGCAGTTAATGTTGTTTTCCATTTGTCTAAAGCTTTTGATTCTTTATTTTCTTCGAATATAATTTTTTGCTGATTTTCCGTATGAACAGCTAATCTAACAACTGTATGACTTCTTCCACATATCGGAAATTCAGATAATTTCCAAGCTGCTTCCATAGGACTCATATATCTTCAATCTATAAATTGTGTAATTTCATCATAAGTCTCTTTTTCGTCTTTATCATCATTTTTTTTTATTTTACAAAAAGCTTTATCTCCACCTTTATGAATATAATTATAAACATATTTTATACTGTGTATAGTGGCACATATTTCAAAATTTATATGACACTTATATTTTCTGAGTAAATAACTATTGTAAGGTACAACCATTGAATTATCTACAGGAATAATTTGTTTATTATTTTTAATTTTATAATTATGATTTTCGTGTGAATTATTTATTCGTTTATATTCCGGAAATCCATTTTTTTGAATAATAGTATTATTAAAAAAATTTTTTGGATATTTTTTTGTACAAGTATTTTCATTTTTATCGTAACATGGTGAATTATTGTTATGTGGTCTATGCAACATGTGTTTAATTACTAATTTTTGTAATTCCTTGTCATCACTATTTGGAATTTCAGCTGAAACATATTTATCTATTTTTTCTTGAGTTATTAATTTATCATCAGAGTGTAACGTTATAAGAATATGAGCATGTGGTAAACCTCTTTTTTGAAATTCAATTGTGTATACATAGGCAATAACTTTACCAAAAATATTTTTTTTTAACGATATCATCAAGTAATTTATTGAATTTAGTATAAAATAATCTAACTGTTATATTAGGGATATCATTAGGAGTAGTACCTGCTGGAAATTTTTTTAAAACTCTTTTTAATTCTTTCCACCTTGGATTACAAGTCATAGTAATAAAAATATCAGGTCTACCAACCTCTCTATAAATGGCCATTGCATCTTGATAATGTTGTTGCATATATCTAGGACTTCTTATATAAGTTGACGGCAATATAAATAGATTACCTATTTTTTCTTTTTTCTCAAAATTATTTGATATATTACAAGCGCTGTTTAATACATGGTTTAATAAGCCTTGATAACATTCAATTCTTAATTGTCTTTGATTATTTCTTAGAAAATTCATTCTATTATTTTCAATTTGAATTGCAACATGTAGAAAATATTGTTGCGTTAATCGTCCACAATATAGTAAAGGATTAAAATTAATAGAATCTATATGAATAATGTTGTAGCATCGTTAAATTTTCTAAAGATTTAGAACTTTGAGTATGACCAATACTCCAACCTAAGTCCCCAGATGGAAAAAGAATTGGAAAAACTAACGGATCTACATGTTGAGATAATTTACTTATATAAACATGTTTTGGTTCATTTTCTATTGTATTTTTAGGATAAATGCATAAATCATAATCTTCTGAAATAGCAGATTGTAATACTATTATAGCCCCACATTCAGATGCTAGAGGTTTATTATAACGATGTTTGTGTTTATCATTTTTTCTGATAAAATATAATTTATAATTTGGTAAATTCTCTGAGTTTGTTAATTGATGTAAATGTTTATAATATTTAGCATAAGGATTACTATTAAATACTTTTGTTAATAAATCCAAATGATCTTTTATTAAATTTTTATTAATTTTTAATTTTTTTTTCAATCGCAGTATTATTATCATTATAAATATAAAATTGACCACAACAAGGTTCTTGATTATTATTTGGTATTAAAGTTTTAGGAACATAATGATGTACTTGACCTTGAAGTTTTAAATTATAAATTGCTTTTTGTTTTTCATAAATTATATTAGCACTAAAAGTAGCAAAACAAAATAGGTTATTATAATACCTAATTAAATGTCTAAAAACATTATTATATAAGATAAATTCTTTTAATTTATTATTATATAAACTCAAAGGTGATAATTTAATTTTTCCTTTGCGACAACAAGTACATTTTTTTTTCTTCTTTCCAAAATACTGCAGAACAGTAGGAACATTTAAAATCAATTTCACCAAAATCAGATATATAATCATTTTTTTACTATTTTTTTTTTTTTTTTTTTTTTTTTTTTTTTATTAACTCGCTTTGGTGTCTGTCTGTCTGTCTGTCTGTCTGTCTGTCTGTCTGTCTGTCTGTCTGTCTGTTCGGTACGAATTTTGCAACCGATTGTAAACTAACTTCCTGATGAGCTAGAGACTTGAAATTTTAAATATAGCTCGGAACTGGATGACAATGCAATATTATAAAAAAAATATATATATCTACCGAACAATATATTAATATATTCAATCATATACGGAGATGTTGGCAAAATTGAAGATTTGAAGATTTTATATATAGATACACTTTTAACATTAGTGTCTAAACATCTTCGAAAATTTTAAAAATCTTCTTTTGATATATTAATATATTAATATATTAATATATTAATATATTAATATATCAAATATAGTAATATATTAATATAGTAATATATTAATATAGTAATATATTAATATATTAATATATCAAATATATTAATATATTAATATATCAAATATATTAATATATTAATATATCAAATATATTAATATATTAATATATCAAATATATTAATATATTAATATATCAAATATATTAATATATTAATATATCAAATATATTAATATATTAATATATCAAATATATTAATATATTAATATATTCAATATTATATTTTTGCATGCATTGTTGGATAATATAATTAAATATATATTCCCACCGAAAATATATTAATCCAATTATATACGGAGATATTGGAAAAATTGAAATTTTGAAGATTTTATATATAGATATACTTTTAACATTAGTGTCTAACCATTTTCGAAAATTTTTTAAATTCTTTAACTTGTCATATATTGCAATTAGACATAAATTACAGCATTTTCTATTATACATATAGAATTGGAGACTGTATTTTATTCATTTTATGGTCTAACAATGCATAAAACAATAAATCTTGGTTGAATTTCTAATGGCGTCATTATCGTCAAAATGGCGGGAAACTCACCATGCGATTACGTGTTCTCTAAAAAAATAGATGAAACACGTTTTAGTCCCTTGACAACAATATATATGCTATATAATATGCACTGTTGGACAACACGATAAATAATATTAATAATAATAATAATAATAATACCAAAATGTATAAGATAATATTTAAATAAAAAAAAAATTTCAATCTACCACGTTTTTTAATTGAACTAAAAGTATAAAATAATATTAAAATAAAAAAAAACTTTTTTAATGTACTACGTTTTATAATGAACCAAAAGTATAAAATAATGTGTAATAAAATGAAAAATGAATAATGATTTGAAATAAAAAAAACGTGGGGCGCATACAATACATAATAATAAACATGCGCCCCACGTTTTTTTTATTTCAAATCATTATTCATTTTTCATTTTATTACACATTATTTTATACTTTTTGGTTCATTATAAAAACGTAGTACATTAAAAAGTTTTTTTTTTATTTTTAATATTTTTTAGTTATTATTTCTATTTTATCTGTCGATTTAATTATTTTGATCTTCTTACTTATAAGATTTTTCTCTTCATTTTTTCTTTTTAATATATTTTTATTGTTCATAATTTTTTTATTAGTATTATTTTCTATAATTACATTACTATTTTCATGATTTGTAATTTTTATTTTTTTACATGGACTAATTTTTTTGTTACATAAAAATTTACGTTTTTTATAATTGTTTACATTTTTAATTTTATTTTGTTCTAATTTAAAATTAGTATTATATAAATCAATTATATCGTAATGACCATCATCATAATTTCTACTAAATAATAGTTTTAATTTCCATATACTTTCATTGTTACCAAAATAATGAATAATATTACAATTATTAAAACAAACTGTAATGAATACATTATAAATTTTACAGAAACTATATATTTCAGTATCTGTTCCATATTCTACACATTTTGACATTAATTGTTTATAACAATCCATGTTTTTAATTTCAATTTCATTATATATTCTTTCTATAATAAAAGATTCATAGCGATTCCAATTATCAATAATATTATTTACGACAATTTTTCTTGTTACATTATGATAATTTTGATTATTATATAAAAAAAAAGAAAAACAACGAAATAAACAATTTCCATCACCAATAGTTTCTATTTTTATACTATTTGACATGATATTTAAAATATATAAAAAATAAATATATATGCTTTTATTTAATCACATACCTATTGTTTTTCCTTCTTAAAAATTTTTCTTATTCTTCTTTTAGAAAATATGTATAATTTTTTTTTAAACTGCTTTTTGTGTAAATTCAGAAAATAGATTGCATTCTATTTTAAAAAATATAAAAGAAATACATAGAAATAAATTAATAAAATTAATAATAATAAGTTATTTTATAACACAAAATATTTTTCAATAATATTTTCTTAAAAAATATTTATAATACATCGTAATCTTTATGTATTATACAAGCCTTTCATTAAAGTTCTATTAATTTTACAACGAAGTTAATACGTGTAATACTATGATAATGTTTTAATGAAAAATACAAGATTATTATAAAATTTTTTGTAAGATTATCCCATATGGAAATAATTTCTGTGAAAAACTATTAATAATAATGTAAAAATGTGATAAAATATGAATAACTGTTAATAACTATAATTTTATTATTAATATTAATTTTATTAATGTCTCAATTGCGGTAGTTTATTACAATTATTAACAGTTATTAACAATTTCTCACAAAAATTATTTTCATATGGGATAATGAAAAATTTTCACAAGATTTTATTAAGGAGATGTAAAACGGACACTACACCTGTACTTATAGATATTAGCTTCCTTTCTATTTTATTGCTGAATTTCCAGAAAAGAAATGCATTAGCTTGTAGTATGTACCATGATGATTATTTTGATAAGTTTTCAAATAAATTCATTCATTAGCTTTTAAGATATTTGGATTCCTGTACAAAATTGAAAAATTTTAATAAATAATTTTGGAACCCAAAATTCTCAATAACTAATGAATGAATTCATTTAAAAATTTAACTGAATAATCTTCATGGTACATACTACAACTTAATGCATTTTTTTATTGAAAATTTTGCTATGAAATGTAAAGATAGTAAATATTTATAAGTACAGGTGTAGTGTCCATTTTACATCCTCTTAATAGCTTACTATACAGTTTTTAGACAATATTATAAAAACCTTAACGTGACTTGTGTATAAATTTTTAGTAAAGTTTCATAAATTTTTGCGATAAAGTTATGTATAACATTTTGATAAAAAATTTCGCGAAAATTTGCAAAACGAAGATAATCGTAAATCATATATTCTAAAATCTACTTAATTCTATCGTATACCGAATGATGATAATTCTAGAAAAGCTTGAAAACTCTTAATACGAAGCTGAGCAAAAATTAATTTCGTGTTGGACGTCTCAGACGTCGAGATATAAGATCCTGCTATACGCAGTTTATAGTATTTGATTACCCCGAGAGTAGAGTGGCGACGCTTCAAGCGTCTGCATGTTTATTGCTGTTTATAAACGAAATTTAAACTGTTAAAAATAATAAAATTTTGTTTTGAGTGAATCACTGAAATTTTTCTTTTAAATTTCATGCAATTGTATAATTAAATTATGGTAAAATTTATAATTTTTATGGAATCGTACAAAAAATAACGTAAAATTATTCATGTTTTTCCTAACAGTGCATAATCAAAAAAAATTAAAATATTTATTTCATTTAATTTATATAGAAGTACATCATGTAATATAATTGAAACTTGAAAAGTGTAAATATAAATTTTATAATAACACTTCATGTACTTCAAATGAAAAATTTATAACTTAGATATATCATTTACATCATATGTTTAAGAAAAAAAATATAAAAATCACTAATATGTCTAAAAAAATGAATTTATTTAATCAATGATAATAGCAGTAAAATGAAACTTTTATTTATTTAAAAAGAATTATATTATTTAGAAGTTTAGTTTACTAAAATTAAAAAGAATGAATAATTATAAAATGAAATTACTATAATCATAAATATCATGAATTTTTGTACACTTATTCCAAACAACTTGCTCTAATACCTGTACTTATTTAATTGCTATTATAGAAGTCATGTATTCAAGAATACTACAGAAATAAAAAATCTCGACTCAGGATCTGAGACGCCCAGAGGCGAATTTAAAAAGCTCGATCGTGCGTTTATGCTATTACGATGATCCGTGAATTCCATATATACGAATTTCGAATAATATCAAGTTCAATTTCATTTTTATTTTTAATATTCTATTTTATAATCTATTTTTAATTTATTTCAAAAATATATGTTTGATTCATTGTGAACTTTTGAATATCGCGTTAAACCATCTTTTTTCTATTAATTCTAATTCTATAACTTCATATCTTATATTTTTATGTATCGATGTTTTCTATTGAACTTTTTTCACATTCACAAATATGAAATTTCAACTCATTATGTCCTACTCTCCTATTTACTTTGGAATTCGGGGGGTTGGCGAGCGGAGCGAGCAGGGGGAAACCCCCCCTAGTATATATATATATATATATATATATATATATATAGTTGTAAGATCTGGATTAAAGCCACTTCCATCCTCCTCCCCTTGCCCCCCCTAGTCCTCTCTTGATATAGCCACTCCGCAAATTGCATTGTACTTCTTCTCCTTTTTTTATTTTTTTAAAATTAAAGTCGCTGTATATTATGGTATCGTTGCGATGCTCATTAGCGACGGATGATCGTCAGCGTGTTTGTGAACAAAGCACATGTAACGTACACCCACCGTTAATGGATTCTTTCCGAATGTTTTGAAATCCTGAACTTTCATTGGATTATTCCGTTGTTTTCTATGTTTTTATTGGAACATTTTAAAAAATTCGGAAAGAATCAATTAACGTTGGGTGTACAATAGTGCTTGTATCATTCGGCCGAGAGCGGAAATCGAACTTGGAGCCTCGAGATTACGAATCTATCCCCCGTTGAAAAAATCCAATTGGATTTCCAATTAGAATTTCCAATTAGAATTCCAATTGGATTTTGTTGGAAATCCATGTTCGAATTCCAATTGGATTTTGTTGGAAATCCATGTTCGAATTTCAATTGGATTTTGTTGGAAATCCATGTTCGAATTCCAATCAATTCCAATTGAAAATTCATAATGGAATTCCAATGAGAATTTTAGAAATCTAATGTAAATTTATGGACATTTTTAAGCGATTGAAATATTTTTTCATCTGAAATTTTATTTATGTTTTCATTGTGACTTGTATATCTCTTTTGATTGAGAAAAATAGAACATGAGAATGCAGGCCGAATGATCGTCGTTTTAGACCGAATGAAACTACCAGCTTATAAGTTCTAAATTCTTTTATTTTTTTGTGCGCATTTGCTTGCCATAAGAAATAGATAGAAAGCGTTCTAGCTGCCTGGCGATCAATTATTAGTACTATTATATAAATGTGTATATTTTTATTCGATGATTAGCCGCCAGGGGGCTAGAACGCTTTCTATCTATTGACTTTCTAATGGCAAGCAAATACGCACAAAAAAAATAAAAGAGTATAGAACCTATAAGCTGGTAGTTTCATTTGGTCTAAAAGGACGATCATTCGGCCTGCTTTCTCACGTTCTATTTTACTTAATGAACAGAGATATTTTTATAAGTCGCAATAAAAACAAATAAAATTTTATATAAAAAAATATTTTAATCGTTTAAAGATGTCTATGAATTTACGTTGGATTTCTAAAATTCTCATTGGAATTCCAACATGGATTTCCAACAAAATCCAATAGGAATTCCTATTGGGAATCCCAATTGGATTTTTTCAACGGGGTCGTTCTACCGAATGAGCCACTGACCACTTCTTATTCTTCTTCTAAATTGTTATATACGTTATTTGAAACAAAAAGGCCCTCCTTTGCCCCTGTCCCTAAAACCTCATACCCACTCCCTTTGATTTATGTGCCCCCCCCCCTCGGCTCCATCTCACACATTTCTCTTGGCTATGCGAAGTCAGAAAATGACTTGAGAAAAACGTAAAAATAAAAATGCCAATAATTGCGAAATCGTTAGCACCGCTATAACAAAAAAAACTGCGGGTATTTTAGATTTTTTGCAAAAAATTAAAATTTACAGTACTCAAAAAAAAATTGAAAAAAAGGTTTTTCTCAAAAAGTTCACGTTATTAATAAAAAAATCTAACGCAAATCGTTTCTGATTTAATTGCAGGTCATGAAAATAATGATCTTGTTACGAAATTTGCAATATTTATTTTGTAAATAAATCATTTCTTTTGTTATATTTTCAACGCCAATTCTGCTGTTCCAATTTCGTATTCCGGCTGTCTGATCGGTTTAATACGTAGCATGCGCATGACCAAAAGAATACGCGAGTAAAAATAAATTTCAATTTAAAAAATACATGAATAAACAAAATGTACACATGTTTATTTTTGTTTTATAATCTAAATAATCTAATATAATAACAAAGGTTTATTTTAGGGTGAAATTTTATGGGTTAAAATTATATCTAAATGTAATATTACTGTAAATTGAATAATTTTTTTTTTAAATCTTGCTCGTTTTATTTTTAATATGGCGATATATTATTTACTTTGCATCCAACCTTCTGCTTTTTCAGTTTATTAAGCTATTTAACTTTCACGAGGCCACGTTACGACCTCGTCGAAGTAAATATTTAATGAATAAGTTACGTAATTACTTACAATTACGGTTATAATTATAAGTAATTACAATAACAGTATTAATAGTGAAATATTTTTTGGAGCTACAAAAGTAGATGAGTTTCACAACATGAAGACAAAAATGACGATGAAAAAAATGATTCAAAATCAGAAAGTTCAATTCAAAATCAAAATAAAACTCAAGATAATTTGCAAATTCAAAGTGATGAAAACTCCGACATTGGTTTAAAATCTTAACTTGACGATTTATGTGATGAAAATGGAGTGAATAATTATTTTTAATCTGTCAACATCAAAATGACATACCAATAACCTAAAAACACAAGTACTCATCTTTTAAAGGCCAAAGTTGTATTCTTCATAAAGTTCTTTTAATTCATGATTTTGTTTAGTATATAGTTTGTTCAACCTAAAATAAATATTGATCAATTTGGAATTTATATTAAGCGCATTTGTAACGCACAGAATTAGACAGTTAAAAATGCCAAGAAAGCTTATAGGAGAAATGGCCTCCACGTTGTCCATCATTAAAAATAAAAATCCTTGTTAGATTGTCTAGTCAAGTGTCCAAATCATCGTCCTGGTATTCTGCAAACACCAAGAGTTGGGACTTCACCATTAGTTAAAGTTATAAACAGTCAAACTCCAACTTGGTCAGGTAATATTCATTGATTAAATGCTATCATTTTATTCATGAACTATGTAAATAATATTTTAGTCATATATTTATTAGGTAAAACTTTGAAAGTTGCTGGTGGACAACAATTGCAAGGATTTTATGTTCAACTTGTACCTCATCAAGGTAATGTTAAAAGAAATCTTTATTTTCTTGATGTTATTTCTTAAATTACATCATGAATGTCAATGTGGTGTGGTTGCCAGCAGCTCAGTATCCAATTCTATTATCAACAGGAACAGCTGCTTGACAATTGGATGCCAGTTTTAGTACCAATGTCAGCTTAGATTTGTATTTAAATTTATAACAGCCAGGTTATGATATGCAAATAAATGTCAGCGTACCAAATGATCGGAGGTTTGTTATTTTAATTTATGTATATATTCAAAATGTATTTTAAATTATTCATTAATTTTTAATTTTATTTTCAAGGTTATGTAAAATAATTTGGGGCGTTCATGGTAACAATACAACAGGTAATATTGTTGTAGGCTGTGATTATGGAAAAATAAAAATTAATTCTGCTACAAAAACGTTCGCCAATGATAATAATAGCTTCGTTAGCAGTCCAAAAAGACGTAAGGAATCTGTAAGAGCAATAGACTTAAATTCATTGCAGTCCAATTTATTAGTAACTGGTGCAACATAAAGTGAAATTTATATTTGGGATCTCAATAACACAAATAAAAACAAAGTTTTGTGGTTCAAAAACTATGCATGTCAAAGATGTTCAATATATACCATGAAACAAACAAGGTGTATATATTTGGTAAGGTTCAATGTGCTTTTAAAAATAATTTTAATTACTAAGTATTTAATTTTTTTTTCTGTAGCGCATCACATTCTTGTCTCAATTTTTTTACAAGCTTGTGTTAATTGGGATCTTAAAAAGAATGAAGCTGTAAAAAATTAAGTGACGCAAATTCAAAGGCTAGATATTTTTTGTTTTTAAATATTAATAAATGTTCTGTATTAATTGATTGCGTGAACTATTGTTAATGTATATAGGTAAGATGAAAAACAGTGCAATGGCGTTCTGATGTCGCAACTCAACTTTGTCTAGCTTCGAAAGAAGATCAAAATTCAACTATTGAACTATGGGATTTAAGATTTGTAAGTCATCTTCATTCAGAACTTTACAGAATTATCAAAGAGGAGTACTTTCAATTGCTTGGAATCCACATGATTTAGGTCTTCTTTTAAATTATGCCAAAGATAAAAGAAAACTTTGTTGGAATACTAATTCAGATGTTCCAGTGTGTTTAAGCTGTCAATTGATATTTTGTTATTTTAATAAAAGTGCATATGACTTAAATTTTTATAAATTATAGAATGGAGAAGTTATTTGTGAATTAGCACAAACAAATTAATGGAATTTAAATGTGTCGTAGTGTCCAGAACATCCTGGTTTAGTTATTGGTAGAAGTTTTTTCGAAGGTTTAGCTTCTGCTTATTCATTGTTGGAAGGACATAATTGAGAAAGAAGAAAAACATTTAAGAAAATCGTTGATTCTTTACCTGGTATGGACCCATTGACAATGCCGCCACCAACATTTCAAACAGAACCTGCAGCTATTTTGAAAAATTTATTATTTTATTAGATCATAATGGTTTAATTACTTGAGCTGTACTTTTGGGAAATATTGAAGTAGTTTTAGCATTATGTTTTGAAAACAAAAAATATGCAGATGCAGTAATATTCCTCACAGCTGGTGGTACAAAATTATTTTCATGTGCACAGGATAGATAATTTTAAATTATCTTATTAGTTCAGTAGTTAGCGAAAATTGGCTAGATGTTTAAAATTATGATATAACTTGTTGGAAAGAAGCTTTAGTAGGAGTATTCAGTCATAATACTCCTGAACAACGTAGAGCCTTAGTGGGTAGATCGAGATAGTATTATCTTATTTATTCTTTATTTTATTCATTGATATACCAGAAAAAATAATTCACGTAGTAATAATAAGGTTAATACATAGTAAATCCTACAAGAGGTAAACGTAGTTACCTCTACATAGGCTGTACATACTAAAATTATTACTAAAATATTTAAAATTAAGAAATATAATAAATTTAAATAACATTACAAAAACTTTAGATAATTATCTTTATTTAAGATATTTTTTATTTGAAAAACTATTTTCTTAATTTTCTAATTAATAAATAATTTTTTAATTCATTTGCTAGATATTTTGGGAGATCAATTAGCAGCAAGTGATGATGTGTATCTCATAAAAGACGCTCAAATTTTTGTATATCTCTTCGGGTAACTGTAATTGTAACTATGATGCAAAGGCTCTTGGATTGCACACTACGAATAAAGTAAATATAGAGGGTAATATTGCTACTATTTTTATAACTTATACAGAAATGTTTATAGCTAAAGGCGATTTCGATGCCGCTGTTAGTTATCTCAGTAAAAGTCAAGAACCTAGAATCGCAATGCTCTGTGATCGAATTTACAAAGCTCTTGGACGTATTCAAGCCGAACCTCAACAATCAAATATTGGCAACAATGCTCCTTACACGGTAAGTATCTTTTGTAACAATATATTTAAGAAAAATTTGAAATAGTTTTAATTAAAATCTTTTTTGTTTCATGAACAGAACACTTACGCTCAAAATGAACCACTGCTAAGAAAATCGTTACCAGGTGGTGCACAGAGTATGTTTACTGTAGGGGTTCGTATATATGTGTAGGTGAAATTAATTGGATGTAGAATCCCAACGTATTTACTTAAGGCCAGGCTACCTGCTCTGGCTATTATAATTTATCTGACTCCATAAGATAATATAAATCCCCAAATACCGTGCTCAAAGGAAGGACCAAGAAAGAGACTAAAACAAAAGAATAGTTTGCTGTAAGTATTTATTCAATACAACTCGCCAGCCAACTGCCAGCACGCTGTGTACAGTTCTCAAGCTAGTACACCACTGAATGCGGTGATCTTGTTCGTTCGTCTCTCTACATGAGACTAGACTTGCGCTTGCGCATTTACATCTATACGCAACTCGCTAAAGCGCCGCAACTACATATGCTTACGCCATATAGCTCCCCTTCAAATGTTTGACAGGGAATTTTTTAAATGTTTAAATTAACTGTCTAACATTGACCTTGGGCAGTCTTACATTTTACATGATTTGCATTTTAATTTACATGAGTTTTTACATTTTACATTACATGGTTTTTTTTTTTTTATTACATAATTTTTTTCATTATTACATAAGTTTTATATTGTTACATAAATTTTAGCTCATATAAATTTTTAATATCATTTACAGCGTGTTTAACATTTGGCTTTTAATACCTTTTAAATCACATAACAGTTTTTATTCATAATATGATTTTAAGCGCATTACAATTTTCATTTATTACAAAAATTTTTCTTCGCAATACAATTTTTAAGACGCGTTACAAAAATCTTTAAATCGCAATACACTTCTTCAAAACGCATTACAAATTTTACATTTTTCTATCAGGTTTTTTTTTTTTTTTTTTTTTACTCTTTTAAGTCTGTTTATTTTTGTTTTACATAGTTAACTGTTTTGCGTTGTGAGAAAGAAAGGCTTTAAATAACTGATTACCTTGAACGGTGTCATTTTTCTTTAAGAATTATAAATAATTTCTACTTCGTTGCCTATTTGGTTCCACGTCACATGTTTTGATCTGAATATCTTTTTCTGTTTGAATCGTTGTAAAACGTTACATTTAGTCAATTTAATATAAACCTTATCATTCAATGCAAATAATCTTTCTAGAAAATCTAGTACTAAAACCTTAGTTTTCTTTTTACCTAATACATTGTTAACTAATAACTCTTTTAGTTTTTCTGTTTGCATTGACTCTAATGTAGCATTAAGTGACGTGTTATAATTGATGTGTAGTATTTCTAATTTAGTGCAATTATGTAAATTAATCATGTCTCTATTTATGACATTAGTTAACTCCAGGTATTTCACATTAGGCATACACGCTACAACTGCATTAGCCATTTCGTCTAGATTCCCATTGTTGAGAAAACTTACTTTTTCTAGCGAATTTGCTATTTGAAGTGGAGGCATGTACGCAAAAGTTACGCACTTTTCGGTTCGTACCGAATATTCAAAATTAAACACTTTCAGGGTATTTTCACCACTGAAAACTGCCTCCAGAATCATACTGACCCACGCATCTCGATCAATGCAGTTAGAGTCTTTGAGTGTAAGCGTGACTAGAGTTTGATTTTGTTTAACATAATTGCTTAGCGCTACAACTAGTATTTTTTTACATTTGCTTATTTCTAATTCTGTTATATTTACAAACGCTTCGCTACGCAGAGATTTTAACCTAATAAAAGTATTACTATGTACACTGAATCGCTCCAGGCCCCCGACCCAGAGGTCATCGTCAATCCTATCAAAAGTTTGGCCTAACCTAAGTTCCTTTACATCGTATCTTTTAGCCACTAAATCCAACGTTCTTCGGCTCGGTATGACTTTGGTCATATCGAGTTTACCAATCGAGATCTTCTTGTCTTCTGGCCATTTTTTACTTTGTATATAAATAACTTTGTTAACAGTTGGGGTACTTGTCCCACTAAAAATCATGTTTCTAAATTTAAAATCCCCCGCATCTCTGCACATCAGTTGTTCACCATTTACATTTTGGTATCTGGAGATACCAGAGTCAAAATCAGTTGTAAGGCCATAAAAACGTGTGTTATAATGCGTAGCTTTGAAAAAATTAAATAAATCCTCGGGTGCTAGATGTTGGCAAATATTCCAGACTAATAGTTGGTTATTAACGACTTCAAATACATTGTTATCAAACAAATGCATTTTAGGCTTATTATTTTTGTTTACTGACCCGGATTGCTGACCTGTTTCTTCCAACTTAACTCTGATTTTGCTCTTTGAACCACCATCGTATGTCCAAATTAACTGATGCATGGCAGATTTGATTTGAAACTTACATGCGCTGGCCAGGGTTAGACACTTAATGATTGCAAACCATTGATCCTTTCTTTGCAATATTCTCTCGATGTAAAATTCACTCAGGCCGTTTTCTTCGAAGAAATCCTTCAGTTGTTTCACTGTGGGCTCGCAGTAGAGGTTATACATAAACAACCTTAATACTGGAACTCCTTTTTTGAACAGCTCGGGAACTTGCGGTTTATACGACTGTACTTCCTTACTGAATGTGTTATTCGCACGTAAGGTTAGTCTTAATCTCTTTGCTTCGTTTATTTTGTACATCTCGTTCTGGAATTCTTCCAATAGCAAGTCAGTCATGAAACAGTCATGTCGAGCTGAATCGCTGAATGCTGTCATTTTGTAAACGCTGACTTGTTTCCGCAATTCCTGGATTTCTTCCATCCTAAAATAAAATATTTACAATTGCAGAATCGTTTGATTCTAAGTCTTCAGTTTTATTTCTAACTATTTACACGGAACTTATTTTTATATTATTTACAGAAACTTATTTCTAAGCTATTTACAAGGATCCTTTTATATATTAGTACTGTACAGTTTAAAATTTGTTTGTTTGACTAGTCTTTTTATTTCTTTTTGAGATTTTTTATTTCTTTATATCGCTCTTCTAAGTCAGAGACCATGCGAACCAGCCGATCCCTGCTCAAAGAGGGTGGAGGACTTAATATGCCTCAAGCCTGAGTCGACCCATCAACACGAGTCTTCTCACAGGTTCGAGCGAAGTCATACTCCATCACAGGTATGCGGTTTAATTCCGCACCTGTTTTATAAAAAATATTTCGAAGTTCATGGTACTGTGGTGTGTCGCTAACTTTCATCATACGCACACATTGCATGTAGCACTCAATGAACTCAGGTACCTCGCTGCTTCCAAAGCAGTTTGTCAAGAATTGCTTAGGCTTGTTAAAAGCGTCCAATTTGCTAGCCATAACTGCAATTTCGAGGTTAAATTTGTTCCATGGCAGTACGCCGCCCAGACAGGCTATTAAGACGTACAGCATGCTCTCTAAATCGCTTCTGGGTGAGACTACTTTAGCGTGTCTGTCGCGACTTGAGTAATTTTTTTTTCTTTATTTTGGTCTATGGACTCGACCTGCTTCCCATTAAGCGGAGACAGCAACCCTAATCCCGCCAAATATACTTGGTCGGTATTTTTATTGTTCATCATAATTTTACTAGGCCGAATATCGGTATGAGCGAAACCGGCATCATGGATATATTCGATATTGCACAGCATTTGCCATGCTAGCTGACATGTGTCTGCTATACCTATACCTGACTTGTTTTTCGTTAATATTCTGCTCAAGTCTTCACCCAATTGTTCAAAGATAGCGAATCTATATTTATTCTTTTTGAATTGATACGAACCAGTACCGATTAATGTAGGTAATCCTATATAGAGCACCTCCTTGTCTCTGATATACTGATCCCTATGCTCTGTGGTGGCGTAGCGTAACAAGAATTCAGTTTCTGTCCGCAATGTAGTGTTTGCCTCAGGTTTGACCTTAATAATGGCCAGACGATCGTTGATCGTTTCTGAGTGGCTTAATATGGCTTTGTAAACTCGATGCGAGTCTTGTTTGTGTATTTCTTCGCCAATATACCATTTGTCACCTCCACGAGCTGTAACAACTCTGTTTATAGGCACAGGTGCTACTTCTTTATATTCAGGTGAGGGCCGTTCGTACGCTTGTATCGCAACCTCTTCGTTAAACCTGATTTGTTTTTGGTTACTGGTCGTATTCGCTATTACATCTTCTGAGGCTTCATTTATATCCTCTTGGCGATGTATTTCGACTGCAGTCTGTATTTGATTATCAGCTGCTGCTACCTCCAGATCATTATTCGCAGTTTGACTATTGTCATTAATGTCAACATTTACGTCGACTTCGTCTGCTACATAATGTGCTGGTTTTATCAGTTCAATGTTTACGAGCTTTTGTTGCCCGTTAATGTCGATTACGACGTCCTTGCCGTTCCGTTTTCTTTCTAAGATCTTGTGTGGACCTGTATATGGCCTATCTAGCCCTGTTTTAAGTGCTTTTCGCCTATAGAAAACATGCGTGCAAGATTCCAGTTCTTTAAATACGAAAGGTTTGGTGTTGTTATGGTGAGCAACTGGAATTGGTTGTAGATCTCTCATATACTCTCTGAATTCCTCTAGGAAGAATCTTTTGTTAGGTTCAGATTCACCATATGCGCAGAACTCACCAGGTAATCTTAAATATGTACCATAAACCAAATCTGCCGGATATGCGTCTACGTCACTTTTGACGCTCGTGCGCAGTCCAAGCAGGATACTAGGTAATTTATTAGCCCAGTCTGTGGTTTGCGCTTGACATTTTATGGCGTTCTTGAGGGTTCTATGCCATCTTTCAATCATACCATTTGATTGAGGATGGTATGGCGCTGTACGTATTCTTTTGCATCCAATCAGATCCGTTAAAGCGTCGAATATCTGTGACTCGAACTGCACGCCTTGGTCTGATGTTATACATTGTGGTGCGCCAAATCGAGAGATCCAATTATTAAAAAACGTTTTCGCTATTGTAGGTGCAGTGGTCTCACTTAATGGTACTGCCTCTGGCCATCGAGTGTAACGATCTATCATCGTCAAAATATATTTACACTTATTACTCTCTGGCAAAGGACCTACTATGTCTATATGAACATGTGAAAATCTACTTTCCGTGACTTTAAACTGTTCTGGAATTGTTTTATTATGTCGGGTGATTTTCGATTGCTGACAGGCGATGCAAGATTTACACCATTTGGTGATGTCTCTCCTCATATTTGGCCATACGAACTTCCTTCTGACTAGACTTTCCGTGATTTTAGCACTAGGGTGTGCTGAATGATGGAATATATTAAATACTTCATTTCTTAATTCCTTTGGAATATATGGTCTTATAATCTGACCTTGTAAATCACAGTAAAGTGCTAAATCAGCTTAATTTTGTGAAAACTTTAATTTCTGTAATCGCAACGGATGATGCGTATCAGTTGTTATTTCTTTCAACTGACCATCATCATTCTGTGCCAGCGCCAGTCTTTCGAGGTCAATAGCAGTTGGTACACTAAATGCATCCATCCTCATGAGCACTTGAACAAAGTCAGGATGATACATGAGTTCTGGATCATTCCAATCAAATATCATAGGCGAGCAAATACTGTCTATGCGCGACAGAGCATCTGCAACAGGATTCTCTATACCTGCTACATGACAGATCTCACAATCGAATTCTGAAATGTAAGCAAGTTGCCTTATGCGTCTTGAGCTCGCTTTGTCAGCACTCTGCGTCAATGCATAAACAAGTGGTTTGTGATCCGTATAGACCTTGAATTTCCTGGCGTCTAAGTAGTAATGGAAATATCTAATAGCCTCATAAATTGCTGTCAGTTCCCGATCATTCGTATGGTAATTTAATTGCGCTGGTGAAAATTTTCTCGAGAAAAAGGCTAAGGGTTGCCATTCTCCATTTTTGAACTGCTCCAAGGCTGCGCCCATAGCGTAATCTGAAGCGTCTGTACTAATGCGTATTTCCGCCGTTTCGTCGGGAATAGCTAAGTACGAGGCATCTATCAATTCTTTCTTTGCATTATTGAAAGCTATTTCTGCCTCAGTTGTCCATTCTATTGGACGCTTATCTTTCTTCCTGGCATCTTTTATATAATTATTTAATAATCTATGGTTTTGCGCTGCCCTGGGTAGACTCTTTCTATAAAAATTGATCATTCCAAGAAACCTACGCATTTCATCTACGTTCTTAGGCTTTGGATAATCTTTAATGGCTTTAACCTTCTCAGAAGTTGGTTTAAATCCTCTTTCATTGATCGTGTAACCGAGAAAAGTAAGCTCTTTAACACCGAACACACATTTATCCAGGTTTAAATGTAGATTGAACCTTTTTAATCTATCTAGCACTTGTTTTAAATGTGCTTCATGTTCATTTTCATTGGCAGAAGCTATCAGAATATCATCTATATAACAAAATACATTCTTAAAATCTCCAAGAGCTCCATTTACATAACGTTGAAAAGATTGTGCAGCATTACGAAGGCCGAATGTCATGTAATTATATTCAAACAGCCCGAATGGAGTAATCACGGCTGTTTTCTGTATGCTATCTTTCTCTACCGGAATCTGATGATATGCCTTCTGCAGGTCTAAGGATGTGAATACCTTCATACCATTAAGTCCATTAGCGAAATCCTGTATGTTAGGAACTGGGTATCTGTCTGGCACTGTGACATTGTTCAATTGTCGATAATCGCCGCAGATACGCCATTCGCCGTTCTTTTTCTTTACCATATGGATGGGACTAGCCCAAGGACTTTCCGAAGGTTTGCAGATCCCAGCTTCGCATAGCGCCTTAAATTCCTTTTTGGCTGCATCTATTTTCTCTGGAGATAGCCTTCTAGCTTTTTGGGCCACTGGGGGTCCTTTCGTTCTGATATAATGTTCTGCACTATTGCTTACGTGAGACTGATTTTCTGTAACACCTATTACGCTTGGGTATTGCGACAGCAAATAAGAGTATTTATGGGACGGATCTATGAAATATAATTGAATTTCTTTGTATTTTCTTGGCTTTAAAGGCGTTGTGAGCGCGGTTTCGCCATCTATTAACTGTCTCTTTTTGAGATCTGGTAACAGATGGTATTTCTCTAAAATGTCTGCACCCATGATTGCATAAGGTACATCTGCGACAAGGAAATTCCACGTAATAGGTCGTCTTAGACCGATATTTAGCTCTCGCCTAGCTAATCCATAAGTATTGATGGGAGTGTTGTTAGAAGCATACAACTTCAACGATTGAGGCTCTTCTTTACTCAATTTCGGTTTAGGTATCACCGAGACCTCTGCTCCCGAATCTACCAAGAAATACTTTTTACTGTTTGTATCATAAATAAAGAGGCGTTTAGTTGGTGTTCCCTGAATATGCGCCTCCGTCCATTCAGGGTTAATTAGTTTTCCGACCCATTGCTATCGATACGTTTATTCTTTTTAGGTGTTACTTGCGAATTATATATTTTTCCTTTCTCGCTTTCTGTGTGCGAGTTTCTTGCTCCCCTAATGGAGTCTTTATTATAGTTTTTCCAACCGCAAGGTTGTTGGCACCTATACGCATTGCTTCTATATTTTTGGTGAAATTTGCACCATGGTGTTCTCCCAGGTCTGTTAAACGAGCTACTCCTTTTAATATTTTCTTTATTGGGGCTCGTTGAATGATTATATACGTTTTTATCATTTCTGATGCCTGATTTACTACGGCTTCTACTATTCTTACTATTATTGCTGTGTGTGGTATGAGCATCTAATCTGGATGCCACTTGCGCTAATTCACTAGTTAATTTAGTCAGAATTTCGTTATTATGATCTGACATTTTTCTGTGATCATCATGCTGTTCGTTAGCATATATCTTTGCTACATGATCAGCCTTATCTATATTGCACTTTTCATTGGCTTCAGTCAATTCCTTATCTAATTGTACCTTAATGTATGTTGGCATTCTATCTTGCCAAAGTTTTAAGACTGTAAGCCTAGGAACTTGGTTGTCCGCGAGGTGCAATAACTCGTTGAAGAACTCTGATGGTTTCTTCTTATATAACTCTCTTTTGTCAAATAAGAGTCTTAGTTTATCCTCTCTAGTGAGCGCGTAACGGTCTAAAAGGATCTTCTTTAATTCTTCATATTTATTAACTTCTGACATGCATCTGGCGGTTTCTGAAACGCTTTTTATCACCTCTGGCCCTAGATTCTGTATGAGATTATAATATTTACTCTCATCAGAATTGATCTTCTTGAATTGTAATTGGTTCTCAAAGATCTTGAACCAAGCTTCTGGTTCTTTAGTCCAGAAGTTCTGAAATTTTACTTCTTTGGCATACAATCCAACAAGAGCCTGTGCAGGAAGTACAACTCCTTCCTCTGCCTCTTCAGACACTCTTACGGTATCGTTAAGAATTTTGCTCTGTGCTGCGGCAAGTCTGGCTTCTTCCAGCCGAATTGTCAAATCTCGAGCTTCCTGCTGAGCTTTTGCCGCTTGCGCTTGATAATGGTCCATTTTCTTTTTTAAAAGCGCCATATCATCATCTTTCTTCGACGTATCAGGCATTTTGGCTTTAATACGCGTCCTATTTTCTACCTAAGATGCTATCTACTATCTAACCTAACTACTTCTTCTCTTTTTTTTTATGAAGTTTACGTTATTAATTTACTTCCATTCACACACATACAACAATTTGTTTTTCCCTAGGAGTACACACAGGTACACTCACAATCGCTTTATTCTAATTGACTCGCACACCTTATTTAATAGCATGCACGGCACAACACATCACACATTTACAGGACTAGCACGCGGAAATTCTGATTACTATACTCCAGGCTGCACTCTTACTAATTAAACTTTAACTATAACCGCCTTCGCTGAGCTGCACCTCTTTCACCATTTCCTGCTTAGAGCTGCTTTACCAGCGTGGTATCCCACTGAACGCAACTCTAGCAGGTACAGTTTTTAACTGATGGCTAATTGAGATTACAGCGAGGCGATGCGTGTTTGCCTGGAAATTACCTACTAAAATTTTCATCAGAATCTCCGATGCCTACGCACCTATAAACTTTTTAGAAAGCGGAAAATGTAACCTAAACTACCCTACTGACTCTCTAGGTCGGGGGCATACGCACGTTGCTCATGAGAGAAGCTCCACCAGTCATTAATTATAATATTAATTTTGCTTGTTAAAACGTTAAAAATATTTCAACATATATTAAGTGTGCAGAGATTCTCCCATGCTTGAGACTGGTTGCGAACAAAAAATATTCTTTAACAATTCACACGAGTCGCGCCCGGGCCGCAGTGGAGCGCATCAGTGTTCACAAGCTAAAACCACAATTTTTTTTTTAAAAAAACACTGCCTTGAACACTGCCTTCAATTAACAACAAAAAAAAAAAAAATTTACTACAGCACCTCACTACGTCCCGCGCACGAAACGCTAAAATTTCTATGTACACGTGGGAGCTGGCGTCGTTTTGCATCGACTTGGGTTATTTCACCCAGTGCTTCTTAGTTAAATTTATCACTTTATTAAACGTGCCGCGACCCCAACTTCCACTCGCTATTTAATTAAAAAGACACAAAAATAATCTTTAAAATATTAATAAAATTATATCGAGTTCAAATTCACTTAACGAATCTATTGTTTTTTTTTTTTTTTTTTATATGTCTATATTTTTCACCAATTTGATTAAACTTACTCGCAAATAAAATATTATTCAAAATAATTTATAAAACCAGCCTCAATGGTTAATTAGAAAAATTTTTACTAAACACGCGCGCAAAGGTTTTCTCGCTGACGTCACATCCGTTCAACGTCTTTTTTCAATTCGATAAAACTCAGCTTAAAATTTTTAATTTATGTGTAATGTACCGCTTTAACCTTATTTTATTATTTTAATTCAATCTAATTTTATGTGCAATTTAATTTTTTGTTTTAATAGGAAGTTACGTCTTATTAAATTATTCGACGCTTCAACTCGTCCATGTGCCCTTGTTCTATCAAGATGGCGGACTTTTGTGATAGCGTCTCTAAAAATGGCGATTCCTAACAGTTTCGCCTGAACGCGCACTTCCTCACTTCCGGTTGTTAATTCCCAGTTAATTTTAAATTTTATTAACTAGACACACGCGCACTTTTCACTTAATATTTTATTTTCCAACGCACTATTATTTTTTTGTCGTTTCGTTTGATCTGTTAATTTTTGTAGTATATTTGTCTTAATTTTTATAATACGCACGCTGGTTACGCACGCCTTTTCTACTTTGTTCTTAGTACTTGTATCTGATATATATTTTTTTCTTTTTTTTTTTTATCTCAGAATTTGTTATTACTATATTTTTGCTATGAAAATTTTACCTTTCAGAATTTATTGTTATCTATTTTTATTTAATTTTTACAGACTTAAAAAAAAAATTTTTGATTTGTTTTAACTAAATAAGGAACGAAAATTTCTACTTTAATAATTTCATTAATTATTATTTACCAAACAATGCAAAATTTATCTCAAATGTATTTTTTATTTTAACTTTAATTTAAATTGTTTTTAACTTTCTTTCTCATTAAACTTTTCGAAACGCAAAACTTAACTATTTAATATTATTCTTACTTTTCGATGTCTTGTTACCGTTGACACTGTTGCGTGGCGTGTAGAAGATGGCTACCGGAAGTGGTTTTTTGGTTTGAAGCGTGACGATGGCGATGGCTTGGGCTTCGTTCTCCTTCTTCTTTATCCTTGACCCTCGACGGCGTCACCAGTTGTAGGGGTTCGTATATATGTGTAGGTGAAATTAATTGGATGTAGAATCCCAACGTATTTACTTGAGGCCAGGCTACCTGCTCTGGCTATTATAATTTATCTGACTCCATAAGATAATATAAATCCCCAAATACCGTGCTCAAAGGAAGGACCAAGAAAGAGACTAAAACAAAAGAATAGTTTGCTGTAAGTATTTATTCAATACAACTCGCCAGCCAACTGCCAGCACGCTGTGTACAGTTCTCAAGCTAGTACACCACTGAATGCGGTGATCTTGTTCGTTCGTCTCTCTACATGAGACTAGACTTGCGCTTGCGCATTTACATCTATACGCAACTCGCTAAAGCGCCGCAACTACATATGCTTACGCCATATTACTCTAGTGGAAATTAGTATTCTAGCACCTGTACAGCAAGAGCCAGCATGGTATACAGCTCTGACTAAACAATCATACGATGGTATGACCAATCAATCGTATGGAGGTCTGTCGTAACAAGTCAATGGTATGGAACTGGTATCGCTAGAGGACCAGGTCAATTTACACCACCCATACCTGGTCAACCACTACAAACTCAAACAACAGATCCATATGGACAATATGGACAAAATTCTATGACCCCAGCTGTACCTCTACCATCACCAACTGCAAGTCAAAGCTCAAATTTGAGAGGGTTAAGACCATCCAGCGTTGGATAATATTCAAAATTTAAATATATTATAGATCCATCAGTAGAGACAGGATCATCTTAAGGATTGTCTGAATATTCATAGAATCAATCAATGTATAATCCTTGACAGCCACCAACTTTCTCTGCACCTGGTAGTTTCCCATCACAAGCTCCATATACGGTAATGATTTTATTAAATATTTTGAATTATATTTTTGAAAACAAAAATATGTTCATTAAAAAAATCGAGATTTGATTTTCTTCTAATCTTTATATCATCATGAATGCTTTTTTATCTTTATTGTAGATTCTTAATTCTTCTGAAATAGCATTTTTACATTTTAAATTTTTTATTTGATTTTTTATCAATTTCCCATTGTACTTCATTTGACTGAATGATATTTCTTTCTGTTCTGAAGAATTTAGTGCAATTATTTAATGCAACTAGCATTTTATTTATATATAACTTTTTATAATCGTTTATTTCAATTTCAATGATTATTTAAAAAAATAATATATTTTGTAATTTATTTCGTTTTAGTTTATGTATAAATTTTTATAATTATTTATTTTAATTTTAATGATTATTTAAAAAAATGATAAATTTTGTTATTTAAAAGTTTCATTGTCGGTAATGTAGATATTAGTCGTGATAATCTTATCGATACCTATAGCTTTTTGTTTTTTAAAATCGATATAATTAAATAAAAAAGAAAGAATGTTCATATTCTGTCTTATTTTTTTTAGATAACTATATTTGTTGCCAAGAGAATTTTAGATTATATATCTACGTTTCTGTAAAAGTTCGATCAAATGGGATGACAAGAGGTATTAATGCATCATTATAAAAGCTGTATCTGATATAAATTAGTTATTATTAAATCGATGCTATTATTTTCAGGATACATCAAACACTCGGAGCATAGAATCAAATCGACCTTAGTTACTTAAAATAATAATTTTTACTATTTTGTTCGGTTGAAATACTACTAGTCTATTAATTACAAGGAATATAGTTTTTATTTCTATAACTTGTTTTCAGTTTGTAATTTTCGTTGGAATTTTTTATCAAAATACAGGATTTTTCATTTAAAAAAAGATTAAATTGGAAAGTGAGCTGAGTTGAGATTCTACTCATTACAATTTTTTTGTAAAATATAAATATTCAAATATTGAATGCGATCGAAACATTTGGAATAAAGTAAAATGCCAAGAACGCCAGAAATATCACCAGTATTTCTTTTATTTGAATTTAGGAAATGGCCAGATATTTTTTATGAAGCTGGATCTCTTAAGGTAAAAACATTTGATATCTGGAAAAAAATTCAGAAATCATTGAAGCTTCGTATGTTACCACAGTCTTTATGTTTATTTCTGTATAAAGACAAAAAGTTAATAGAAGAATTAAAATATTATTTTAAAAATAAGAAATGTATAGAAAACCAATTTTTACCTGATTCAGATCCAAATTACATCCCAAATTTTGAAATGAAAAATCCTTACGACTGCCAAATATTAGAATTTCACATAAAATTACCAAGAAATGTTATTGTACAATGTTTAAAAACTAAATAGAAAAAATAAAGATGGACAGATTACATACATCATTAAATCTGGGATTCAAAAAATTGACCATGTCCATATTCATTGAATGGCTTCATCAATTCTAAACAATTTAAATTTTTTGGGAAACGCAGTGATTGTAAAACTGATATCAGAGGTGAAAGTGATAACCTTGATGATATTTCGAAAATACATGTAACAACTTGTGAAACATATGATATTCCTCATTCCAAAAAGCTTAAACTTCAAGGACCAAGAAGGCATCATATCAAACAAATTCTATGTGATCAAACTGTAGGCAGCTATCGCAAAGCTGAACTAGAAAGAGTCACTACTGACTATGAACCACCAAACTTAAATAACTCTATAACTCTAAGAAAAGTTAGAGAGAAAGCACTTGATGAGATGATAGGCTATAAAGAATATAAAGGATAATCTATAACAAATAAACAATTCCTAAATCAGCGAAGTGTTAGAAAATTGTCAGTCAAACCATTCTATGTAATTAATTTCTCTGACAATCAGCTCGAATCATGGAATAGATTACACAGTCAGATGTTACCTTTATCATTCGCTGCTGCAGGAAGCTTGGTAAAAAAATATACTTTTTATCGGAATTAACATATATAGGAATTAAATCAAAAACGTTATTTTACTACGCTTTAGTAGTTGGAATCACTGAAAAAATAATACCTTTGATTCAAGCAATATTATCTATCCATCATGTTCCAATAATAGAAGAAATACTGGATAGGTGGTTGGAAAGTGGAGCGAAAGTTCCGAAAGAAATAATAAGTCATGGTTCATCAGCTCTTCAAAATGATATATGTCTATTATTTAATCAAATGACATTTAAACAATATAATACTGAATGTTTTTAAATACTGATGAACAGGAAAACAACTTCCTAATTGCTACTACAGACATGATGTAGCACATTTACTTAAAGCTGTAGCCGATTGGAAGTGTTTAAAAAAAGTAAATAATGTTGTTCGTCAATTTTTCCTTAGAAGTTTTGGATATTTGACACAAGTTGATTCTTTATATAAATTTGTAGATATCGTAACAAGTATTATTGTAATTGCATATAGTTCATTGGCAATAAAGGGCACTAAACCTTATGAAAGCATTTTAAAATTAAGTCAATTATTTAAAACTTATAAGCATGAACTGGATGAGTTGGAAGCAGTTAGTATAAGCAATCATTTGGACAAGAGACCAAAATAGCTGAAGTAGAGTCAAATATGGAAAGTAATACAAATATTTCATTATTTGTGGATAATTTATTTTCTGAAACTTTAGCTGAATGCACCAATAAGGACACACTTTCTGACCGTGCCAACTTTTATTATTGTCCGGATTTTATTAAGTCGATAAAAAACTTTGTTACTCTTTTCCATCATGGACTAATTGCATGAAAAGTTATTTTCATTCGCCGAATTTTTTTGGTACCTCATGTAGGTCAGGAATCAATTTCAAGCTTCTAAAATCACGTATTCCCCATTTGCTAACAGTGCAAAAGTTTATTCTTAAAAAATTGCAACAGAAATGCATTATTAGTAAAAGTTGGCTTTATGAATTTGAAGCAAAAAAAAAATCAAGCTAAAAAGGATGAGAGTTAATTCAATTTAAGTTTAGATGATATGATTAACACAGTAATTAGTAAATATAAAAGACATACTGAAAAAAATATATCAAATATATCAAATGGTTATAGTAGAACGGAATAAAAAAATTTCATTTTTTATTTATATAATGAAAATTGGATGAGATAAATTCTGAAGGCAAGAAAGTTAATAACTGAAAAAGTAATTCGAGTAATAGTGAAGAAGATATATCAAATAAAAGTGAAATAGATGTGAAAATTGATGGATTGCGTGATTTAGATATTTAATTGGTGATTGATTATTTTTGTAAAGAATCATTTTTACAAAATTCTTTATTTTAATAATAATGTATCTGCCAAGATAGCTAATGAGAAAAAAATGGTTTTATTGTAAATAAAACTATTCTAAAAAGGAAATAAATTTAATCACTTCCTAATCTTGAGTTTGTACATGAAACCTTCAAGAACGCTGCTTCAAATGTTTAATAAGAATAATATTAAAAATTGCACTTGAGTCATGAAAATCATACAGCCTACTATCAGGTATATTTTTTGAAATCATAGAAAATTTCTTCTTGATTTATAGAAAAATCAAATGTTTCTTAATTTAATGATATAAATACATAAGTTGATTTAATCTTTAATTATATTTAATTAATTTATACATTTTTATAGTTATTTATTTTAATTTGAATGATTATTTTTAAAAAATAATATATTTTGCAATTTAAAAATTTTCCTTGTCGGTAACGCAGATATTTGTCGTTGTATTCTTATCGATACCGATCGCTTTTTGTTTTTTAAAATCGTTACAATTAAACAAAAAACAATGCTCATATTCTGTCTTATTTTTTTACAGAAACTACAGTTGTTGCCAGACTCGTGATTTAGAAAACTTTTCAAGATAATTTAATTTAAAATCAGAAAAAAACAGCGATTTTTCATTCATGTATATTTTTTGGATTTTATATAAATTTATATACTGAGGTCAGAGACTGACTGTTTGCAATGTTCTTGGATTATTTACATTAAGGACAAAGAGTATTTGGTTGTTGTTAGAAAATTTGATAAAATCTTCAAATTGATAAAAAGGATAATCTACTTTATTTAAGCAAACATTAGATTATTGATAGTCAGTTACTTACAAATTCAAATACTGAATTTTGGATGATAGGCCTATGTTTTTGCAAAAGTTTCATCATATTGGATGACAACAGGTATAATTTGTTTGTTAAAAAAGCTATATTCAATATAAACTATTTATTATTCACAATCAATGCGATTATTTTCAGGATCTAGGACAAAAATGAGTAAACGAGACCCCCAACCTTCAGTATCACATGAAAATAAAGTCAGAACATTAAAAAATTTTCAAATTTTTGATGCTTTTAAGAAAGTCAAAAAAGAAAGCGATCCTGTATGGCAGGAAGTATGTGACTTTATTAACAATCATTTTGATCCTGAAAAGAAAATGACAAGACGTAACATTCAAAATTACGTTCAGCAAAATCGCAAGGGTATTATTTTTAATTTACTTCAAGAAAATGTTTCGAATAAAAAATTTAATAATGACGATATTAATGACATAGATTCTGTTGATAAAAATTTTAAATAAAATATTAACGAAAAAAAGAATTATTAGTTTTGCAGAATAATGTCATGTATAAACCTATTATTCGAGAAGTAACAACTTTTCCATTTAACATTTTCCATTGGTCGATGGAAGCCATAGATTTTGCTAGCAATATATCAACGAATATTGAATATATTTTCAGACGTATAGGATGTTTCTGTAAACCTTTAAAATTACCAGATGGAACAAATACTAAACAAATTTATTTATTAAGTCTAGGTGCAACAGTATGTGACGAATTCGTTCCCATCTGTCAGTCATCAACAGAAGAATATTGTGTAACAATATTTAAGAGGTTTCTTAATAAAATCCTAAGAAATGGAGTATCTGTGCCAAAAAAATTAATATTGGATCATCATTATAGTTTATACATAGCTGCAAATCAAGTTTATAATTTAAACGTATCATTTGAAAAATATTTGAGTTTATGATTTTCATATTTGACACGAAATAAAATGGATTCCTTGCCGAGTTGTTAAATTCATACAGATGTCAGATTATTGATAGTTACAGCATTGAATTGATATTGTATATGTACAGATCCTTTAAATTCTATAAAATATTTTTATATCTATTGTATCGTTTCGTTAAGTTTTCAAAGCTGGTTACTTGATTTTGAAGAAGTACTAGAAAAAATATTTGTATTAACTCTTAGTGAATTTTAAAATAAAACTACTTAGGACTTTTTCAATGACCTATGTTGAAAATAAAAGAATTAAATATAAAAGAAATTTACAGCGAGAAAAACATTATAATTATACAAGATGAATTTGCAAACTTTTTGGATTCAGATGATGTTTCAGATCAAATAAATTATGATGAATGCATACACATTTTAAATTATATTGTTAACATCGTTGAGAGAGCTAAACAGGGGACTGTGACACAAGGTATTGAATGTGAACAAAATGCTTTGTACAATAAGGATGTATGTAAAAATTTAATTGAATGCTGTACTACATTTGTTATTTGGACAAAAGTCATGTATAAAAGTAATATTGAAGAAAATTCATGTTATAAATCGCTGAAAAGTTACAGAATTGATTTTGGTTCTTATTTAATGAAAGAAGTAAGTTCTGAACCATCGATAATTACGTATTTAATGAAAAATATTAAATATTCTGAAGTAATCTTACAAAAAGCCAAAAATTTTATATACTTGTCAAAAATGTTAACAGCAAAACAAAGTAATAAAATCGAATATTTATTGTATAATGAAAATTGGAAGGGATATAATAATATAGATTCTGAAGATACTGGAGTTAATAGTTCAAAAAGTAGCTCTGGCAAGAGTGAAGGAAGTATCTCGAGTGAAAGCGAATTAGATTTGAAAATAGATTATTCTCATGATTTAGATATTGAATCGATAATTGATTCTTTTTGTTAAGAATCATCGTTACAGAAATCTTTAGAATCTTGTGATGATAATATATCTTCCGCGTCAGATAATAAGATTTCAAATAGCTTTATATCTAAAACTGAGTCAACTTCTAAAAATAATATTAAAAGAGGTATATATTTAACAGCTTGTCTAGAAATTGATGTAATAAATCAAAAACCAAATAACGAAACAAAAAAGAGAAAAATAATAAAAAATTATAATTTCCTGAAACCAAAATCATTAAAGAAGAAGCAATTTTTTGTTGTTACACCAAGTTTCTTCGATTCTTTCATGGAAATTTTAGTATCCTCTTATTTCAATGCTCAAAATTTCAAAATTCAATTGATGAATTATTGGAAATTTTGACAAAAACCAAAACAGATTTCTTAAATTTGTTCAAAGAATATGTTCGAACATTTAATACGATGAAATTATATACTGCGAGATTTAAATTAATCATCGAAATATGCGAGTCAATAAACAATAAATTAACTTGGACTAAATCAATTTCAAAATTTATTGAATGTGTCATGTATCCAGATATTTTTGCAAAGATTAAGTATGTACATTGCATAACAATCAATTATCATTATTTTAATTGTATTAAGCTATCATTAGAAGAATTATCATCTACAAACTTATCAGAGATAATTAATAATTGTTTAATGACAATAATAAAAGTTTGTGATGTTTGTTCGAAAACAGATTTAGTATGCAAATATTCGATAAAGGATCTTTTTTGTATTGACATTGAAAAAATATTCAATAAACGCCCATCGATAGAATTAAAACATTTAGTTCCCCATTTAATAATAAGACATGAGAAGTTCATTTTAACTGGAGCAACAGGGTATGAAGAACCAATTGGGAATAACAATTTGTGCCACTATATTGCATATGCTAGAAGCTTATAGGGATCTTGGAAAAAATATGATAATACTAACATTGAAACTTCAATGCCAGAAAGAATGAATAAAAATAGTAGTATAAATGCAGCACTTTTGTTATGTATTTAATATGACGTAATAAAGGAAGAAAAAAACAAAAACATAAAAGATTCTCATTTTTTAGATCAAATTCATGATAAAGAAATTCTTGGTGTGAGTAACCAGAACTTTGTTAACCAAGGATCTTGTGAACAAGACTATGACAAAAGTACAATATGTAATCGTAACATTGAGGTGGAGAAATCTTCCGTAATTAAAGGTCTTTCAACTCATTTGCATTTTCAAAATTGTTTTACCTCTGCAGATACGTTCGTGAATGAGATAGAAGTAAAATCTCTAATTGAAGACAAATCTGTCATACAAGAAAAAAGTCTTATCGAAGAAAGTTTGGATAACAGCTATAACGGAAAAAATTGGACAAATGAATCTGGTAGTTCCTTAGATTTCTCTATATCAGAGCATCATTATGCTATCAAATTTCATGACTGGAGAAACTTAATACAGAATAGATCAGTATTACCTCCTATAAGATCACTTAACCAAGACGTAAAATTGATTAATACCTATCCAATAGATAGTATTATAGAAGTATTTACTACGGCTTCTTGTTTCGAAAATTCATTTAGAGACTTAATTTATGGAGCTAACATTTATTTATGATTACATCGGAAGTATATCTATATATATTGGAATTTTTACATTTCGTAGCTGTTAATCGCAATATCTCATAAACTACATTCAAATTGTAATTGAAAATTTAAACATATATAAAGGAACTAATAATAAACATTTTCCAACAAGATTCACGTAAATTCATCGTTTTATTAAAGACATAAAGTGTTTTAAAAATGTAACTATTAGATAAACGATGTATGTTTCGTTCACATTAACGTTGCTGCGCACGCGCAACTGGATCATATGAGCGCTATCTCTTTCTCTCACAGCTAGGTCTCTCTCTCTTACCGCATGAACCACCTTAATGCATTATTATACATTTATAAGATTACCAAATGGAGAGTGGAAAGAGAGAAATAATTTAAAAAAAAATATATTAATTCACTCAAAAAAAATACTATAAAAGTTCGACTAGCTTTAATCTTTTATGCAAGAAAAAATTGTTATAAGAAAAAATTAATATAGAAAAAATATTAATTTATAACTTTCTTATTTTTATACTGACAGAACTGTGGGAATAAAAAACTGTTAATTCAAAGACAGGCATAGTACTGCAATTGTTATGTGCTCCTTGATTCATTAGTGTATTATTTGTGATAATATCATGTGTGACAGATATTTTTGTACAGAATACTGATATCCCTGGTTAAAATGTTCGATAAGGTTTGGATGATTCCACTTTCACATCATGCAACAATTTATGGGCCTGTTCGAAGGCTTATTGCAACGTATAATGGAAATCTTGCCTCTCCAATTGAAAACGAAGAAATATAATTTCTTCTTTGCCTTTCTTTTTTAGTTCGCAAGTATAATCTTTGTCATGACTTCAGAAAATATTATCAAAGAAATAAATTCACAATAAAACTATTAAAATTCTATTAGTTATTCTCAGTTTTTTGTACCACTAAACCTTTCCTAACCTCTTGACATTTTAACTAGAGATCTATAATATTTTATGATAGTAATATTTACTTTTATTTAAAAATGTATTAATATAATTTGTCCAATGATTTGATGACATTTTAATACCAAGCTTTTACGATACATGTATATAATTTCTAAATTTTATTATCAATTATTTTGAAATAAAAATCATCCAGTTGATATATTTGTTTTATTAATTGACGTTCATTTAAAAAAAATTATGTCCTTCCAACAATGAATAAGCAGAAGCTAAACCATCGAAAAAACTTCTACCAATAACTAAACCAGGATGTTCTGGACACTACGACACATTTAAATTCCATTGATTTGTTTGTGCTAATTCACAAATAACTTCATTCTGTAATTTATAAGAATTTAAGCCATATGCACTTTGATTAAAATAATAAAATATTAATTGACAGTTTACACACACTGGAACATCTGAATTAGTATTCCAACAAAGTTTTCTTTTATCTTTGGCATAATTTAAAAGAAGACCTGAATCATGTGGATTCCAAGCAATTGAAAGTACTCCTCTTTGATAATTCTGTAAAGTTCTGAATGAAGATGACTTACAAATCTTAAATCCCATAGTTCAATAGTTGAATTTTGATCTTCTTTCGAAGCTAGACAAAGCTGAGTTGCGACATCAGGACGCCATTGCACTGTTTTTCATATTACCTATATAAATTAACAACAGTTCACACAATCAATTAATACAGAACATTTATTAATATTTAAAAACAAAAAATATCTAACCTTTGAATTTGCGTCACTTAATTTTATCATAGCTTCATTCTTTTTAAGATCCCAATTAACACAAGGTTGTAAAAAAATTGAGACAAGAATGTGATGCGCTACAGAAAAAAAAATTAAGTACTTAGTAATTAAAATTATTTTTAAAAGCATATTGAACCTTACCAAATATATACACCTTGTTTGTTTCATGATATATATTGAACATCTTCGACAGGCATATCCACACAGCATGTAAGCTTCCTGGAAGCTTCCGGGAAGCTTCCCGGAAGATATGGAAGAAAGGTTGGAAGCTTTTAGGAAGTTTCCAGTGAAAACTTCCAGGAATATGGATATGTCCTCGACCAGGAGTCTTCCGCAAGTCGTCCATGAAATATTTCAGCGGAAGTTTACCGGAAGCTTCCGTAAACTTTTCATGGAATATTTCAGTGGAAGCATACTGGAAGCCTCCGTAAATTATTAATGAAATATTCCACTGGAAGCTTACAGGAAGCCTCCGTAAATTATTAATGAAATATTTCAGTGGAAGCTTACAGGAAGCCTACGTAAGTTTTTCATGAAATACTTCATTGTGAGGTTACCGGAAGCTCCCGTGCATTTTTCATGAAATATTTCAGTGGAAACGTACTGCAAGCTTCCGTAAATTATTCATGAAATATTTTAGTGAAAGCTTACTGGAAGCTTCTGTATATTTTTCATAAAATACTTAATTGGAAGCTTACTGAAAGCTCCCTTAAATTATTCATGGAATATTTCAGTGAAATATTAAATGAGTGATGAACTAATATTTCTTTGAAATATTTCAGTTTATGAATATTAAATAATTCATTGAATTATTTCTGTAATATTGCTGGAACATTTCATGTTTCATTTCAAAAAATTTTTGAATCCGACACTGCAATATTCAAGTAAGTTGTTACATTATTTCTTGAAATGTTTCAAATTAATATTTCTCAAATCTTTCTAGAAACATGTGATAAAATATTCCTGTTATATTTGAAAAATATTTCATGAAGTATTTGAAAAAATGTTTGAACATAACACTGAAATATTGAAGAAATATTACTGCACCATTTATTAAAATATTCTAAATCAATAATGCTCAAATTTTTAAAGAAATATTTCATGAAATATTTCTGTAATATTCCAGAAATATTTCATGAAGTATTCCAAAAAATTTATGAATATAACAGTGAAATATTGGAGAAATATTGTCTAAATATTTGTAGTTATCTTGCGTGCGTAGCAATTCTTCCATCTTGCCAGCAGGTGGCTACTTGATTATATTTTCATGCGATCGTAAATGCGGTTGACAAACTCTCGCAAGTGGTGGGACGTTCTCTCGTTTAGTATATAAGACCGAAAATTCTTGATGCAAATAAATAAGCGCTTAGATTCTGAATAACGAATAAATGTATAGGTATCTAATATGGTTTGAGATGCCACTCTTACAAAATCAAAAATAATATCTGATAGAATCTTTCACCAATATTACAAATCAATATTTCATGAAAGATTTTAGAAATATTTCAGAAGCATTTCTTGAAAGATTCACAATCTTTCATGAATCCTTTAATAAAATATTTCTTGAAAAATTCATAATCTTTCATAAATCTTTCGATCAAATGTTGCTGCAATCTTTCAACAATATTACAAATTAATATTTCACAAAATCATGAAAGAATGTTACAGAAACATTACATGAAATATTTCAAATCAATCTTCTAGGCGGACATATGAATATTTCAGAAATATTTCATATCAATATTTCTGTTTTATTCCGAATCTTTTAATGAAATATTTTAGAAATATTTCAGAAAGATTTCATGCTATATGAGAAGTTATATAAAAAAGAACGTCATTGTTATTAAAAAATAACGCCATTTTTCGTTATCATTTAATATACTAAACGACGTCATTTTTTGTCCTAATCCCTAACATACTAAATGACGTTATTCAAAACGCCTTTTGGTGTGTCAAGTAATGTATTGGGAAAATATCGTCATTAGATATAATGAAAAATTTGAATGGATAAGGACTTGTTTTTTGTTATTGCAATAAAGTCATTTTTGCTAAGAAAATTACCTAATTTTTACAACAATTATCTCATTTTTATAAAAATGTCTTTTTGGTGTAGCTATAGCGTCATTAACATTGTTTTTTATTAACTTACAAACAAGGATAAGCCATATTTATGAGTGTTAGTGTAGTGTCCGTTTTACATCCATTCAATATAATAATTCCTGATTTATTAGTCTACTGATGGAATCTTCCATGAAATGTTTACGGAAATTTCCTGTAGCCTTCGGCCTCAATGTTTCAGTCAAAAATTTCCAATAGTTAGCTACAAGGTAAATGCAGTCTTCCTTAAAGCTTCCTTGGGTCTTTTCCTTCAATAATTCATCAATCTTCCAACAGAATCTTCCTTGCAAGGTTTACGGAAGCTTCCAGGATACTTGAACCGGAATATTTCAGTGAAAATCTTCAATATTTCGCTAAAAGGTAAAAGGAGTCTTCCATTCAAGCTCCGATGAAATCTTTCGGTGCAATGATTCATCAATCTTTCAACGAAATCTTTCAAGGAAGGTTTACGGAAGCTTTCAGGAGCCTTCCACTGGAATGTTTCAATGACAATTTTCAATATTTCGCTAAAAGGTAAACGGAGTCTTTTATTCAAGTTTCCATGAAATCTTTTGGTGCAATGATTCATTAATCTTCCAACGGAATCTTCCTTGGAAAGTTTACGGAATCTTCCAGGAGATTTAAGTCGGAATATCCCAGTGAAAATTTCCAACATTTTCCCGAAACGAAAACGGAGTCTTCTATAAAGCTTCCATAAGATCTTTTGGTGCAATGATTCATTAATCTTGCAACGGGATCTTCCTTGGAAGATTTACGGAGACTTCCAGGGGTTCTTCGTAGAATGTTTCCTCTGCAATATTCCAGAAATATTTCTGTTTTCTTCCATAAATCTTTCATACATATTTCAATGAAATATTCCACTGGAATATTTAGGAATATTCCAATGATATCTTTCATGCTGTGTGGGTAGTTTCTGAACCACGAAACATTGGCTTATTTGTGTTATTGAGATCCCAAATATAAATTTCATTTTATGTTGCACCAGTTACTAATAAATTGGACTGCAATGAATTTAAGTCCATTGCTCTTACAGATTCTTTACGTCTTTTTGGACTGCTGATAAAGCTATTATTATCATTGGCGAACATTTTTGTAGCAGAATTAATTTTTATTAATCCATAATCACAGCCTACAAATACCTGCTGTATTGTTACCATAAACGCCCTAAATTATTTTACATAACCTTGAAAATAAAATAAAAAATTAATGAATAATTTAAAATACATTTCGAATACATACATAAATTAAAATAACAAACCTCCGATCACTTGGTATGCTGACATTTATTTGCATATTATAACCTGGCTGTTATAAATTTAAATACAAATCTAAGCTGACATTGGTACTAAAACTGGCATCCAATTGTCAAGCAGCTGTTCCTGTTGATAATAGAATTGGATACTGAGCTGCTGGCAACCACACCACATTGACATTCATGATGTAATTTAAGAAATAACATCAAGAAAATAAAGATTTCCTTTAACATTACCTTGATTGGGTACAAGTTGAGCATAAAATCCTTGTAATGTTGTCCACCAGCAACTTTCAAAGTTTTACCTAATAAATATATGATTAAAATATTATTTACATAGTTCATAAATAAAATGATAGCATTTAATCAATGAATATTACCTGACCAAGTTGGAGTTTGACTGTTTATATTTTTAACTAGTGGTGAAGTTCCAACTCTTGGTGTTTACAGAATACCAGGACGATGATTTGGACACTTGATTAGACAATCTAACAAGGATTTTTATTTTTCATGATGGACAACGTGGAGGCCATTTCTCCTATAAGCTTTCTCGGCATTTTTAACTTTCTAATCAGTCCAATCAATAGAGCAAAAAAGGGCTGTTCTTGACAATAATTTAGGAACGGATGAGACTTACATGACGGTGTTAAGGGCAATATAAAAACATACCCTATATAGTTTGCAACTCCTAATTTTCCGTAGGCTCTGAACCAGGGAGGTGCAAAGTTGGCCCACACAGGTTTTTTAATTCTTGCGACTAACGAGTGCATTTAAAAAAAAAGTTTTAAATGAAAGTATTAGAAAATAAAAAGACCTATAATTTAATATGTGTCGCGATTATTTTCGTCAATTAGTTTTTCGAAAAAAACGAAAAAACCATAAAAAAATGGCCATTTTTTGCATATTAATTATTTATTGCAAAAATAACTTTTTAAATAATTTTTCGCTTTTAAAAGTCAGTTTTTCTGATTCTGAATAGAAAGACAGTTTTCGAAAGCAAATCGGTTAATTATTTGTTGGGCGAACATATCGAGTTGCATAAGGTCGCAATCTCTCCGTGAAGGTTCAAATTTTTATATCTCATTAAGAAGGGGCCGAACTATCTGTCTTTGTCTAATAGCGTTTTTCATCATTTATGTAAACACTATCAGGTATAACAAGAAAAAAATAGCAGCCCCCGCTAGATATTAGTATAATTAGTAAATTTTGTAATAACAACCAAATTTTTTACCGCATAGTTTTTGACTAATTAGAGACCTACTAGCAATCTAGAATATAACCTATCTTTTTTTGGTAGGTCTCTAATTATTCAAAAACTACGCAGTGAAAAAATTTGGTTGTTATTACAAAATTTACTTATTATACTAATATCTAGCGGGGGCTGCTATTTTTTTCTTGTTATACCGGATAGTGTTTACATAAATAATGAAAAACGCTATTAGACAAAGACAGATAGTTTGGCCCCTTCTTAAGAACCAATAAGAAAATGGAATTGCAACCCTTTATATATCGCTTTAAAAAAAAGGGTGTTATTTTTTATAAATAAATAAAGCTGGAGCTTTATTTATAACTTTTGTAAATTTCTAATATTTTAAAAGTTTATTTAAAAACGAAGATTAAAAAAAAAAAGTTTTCTACGTGTAATGTGCCCCCTACCGTTTCCAAGACGGGGGTACATAAATTCTTATTAATTAAAATTAATTTATACATGACAGAAATATTTAGAAGAGATCGTTAGAATTTATTCAGTAGAAATAATAAATTGGGAGGTTGATGAAGTTAATTCATAATTGTGTTAGGTTGAATTTCTTATCTATTTATTCAATTCATTAAGAGGTTATGATTATCTCAATTAATAAACTAATCATTTTCATGTTAAACTAATTATTACAACTACTAATTCAATTTTATTGAGGTTTCTTGAATTGAAAGGGAACAAGTACTGAGTTATTATTATACATTTTCACTTATCTGTATTGGCGCTGCTCCGTCGCTCTCCTCGGCAAGTAGATTCCTTCTCGGATAATCACGCTATCATAGCTAACGCTCTGTTAGCTGAGCTGTCCAGGCCGTTAGCTTCTCTCGTGTCAGACGCGCGGTTGACGTAGTTATTCAAACTTTTAATATCACGTAATTTCCGAAGTTTATGGATAATTAGTCCCCACTCAAGTTTACTAGTAAACTAATTTATTGTTCGAGTCATTTTATAACTAGGCTAAAATATTCACTTCGACTGTTGGTTTTTCTAATGAATTCATTATTTAAGTTTGTATTACATGTACAAGAAAAATTATGTTCAAGTGATCAAATTAAATTAATTTAAATATTACATTAAATTATTACTCAATATTGCGGGGACTGGGGGTCCATGAAGGTCCCACCAGCCCGCTCTAGAACATTGCCTGGCACGGAATAATCATACGTAACTCTCTCTATTATCCACGTTCTTCTCCAGCGCAAAAAGGGGAGAGAGCTTTTTACAGCTCTTCTTCAAACAATTAGCAGAGAGAGTTGTCGCAATTCATGCACTCTCTCTAACCCATTGCCTGAAGATGCTCTCCTTTCTTCACCCAATCCCTACCTTAGCCTTCACCCTGCAGGTAGTAGAGACGGAGGAGAGAGAAAATGAAGTCGCATTGGCTAATTGCTGTTCTCACGCTAGTTGGTCTGACGTAGTGACCACTCATCAAAGTTATTATATTACTAAATGAAGGTTAACGGTTTGAAATAGTCTTTATCTTTTTATTATGTCAGCGAAAATGAACGTGCTATGAGAAAGTTTTAGCACATTTATTTCTAAAATTTAGTTTTAATAATTTTGTGACGCAACACCCCCCCTTGCTTAGGAAAATTGTCGTCCTCGGCAATTTTTATGCAGCCAGCAGAGGCATGAGCGACGGAGCAGGTTCACAATTCGTCTGAAACAATTATGTATAAGTTAACTTATCAACAATTATATTGGGTCTAATGAATTTCAAATTGATTTGACAATTTTTAGTAAGTGTTATGAAAGATGCCACCAGCAGTTTGAAAATTAGGTAAGAGGGTAGAGTTCAATGGCCTTAACTGCTCAAATCCATACAACATTATTTTATTTTAATAAAATACAAGTCGTCAACGTTTCGCTCTATCTTGTTTTAGAGCCTTTTCAAGACAAAAAAATCTACAATGGTAAAAAAAAACAATACAAAAAACCTTTTTATAAAACTAATTGTTTTTCAATATAACAAAGCATTTTAACCTTTCAAATAATACGATACTTACAGTAATAAATTATCTACTTTCAACATAATAAAAAATAATTCTTTAAAATGAAGTTAAAGATATTACTCTAATGATGAAAAAAATATAAGTATAAATGACTAGCATCGGTAATATTTGTAATCAGTGTTAATAAATTATAACACAACGTCGAATTAGCTAGTTTATAAATCTGGAGTAACAATGTTATATGTGAAAAAAGCACGAACAGATGATGAAAGGGTCCATTCACATTGGAGTCAATTGTTACTGAGGCTGGTACGAAAGTGAGAACAGGATCGAATTCTTGTTAACTATGTTATTCGAGCCAAGGTCGGTACGCATGGGCACAATGTATCGAACTTATTTATAATGTAAAACATGATTCGCAATTGAAAACACAAAACAAAGAGTAAGTTTACAAAAGTTTAACTACGTATGATTTGCAAATTTGATTTAAACCATAGGTGTCTTGCATTCTATTGCAATTTTTAGTTTTTAAAATATAAAGCATTTTAGTGCAAATTCTTTTGTAGTAGTTAGTTCCAATATTGATGATGCTTGAATCATTAATTTTGAAATCAAACTCTTGTCCCGTGCCTTTACAGTGTTCAACAATTGCAGATCTATCTCTTTAAGGAAAATTGACACTACTTCTGATGAGTCCAATTTGGCAAGAGCATATGGTCTCATAAAGTTGCACAAGGAAAACAAACCTATGCGCTTAATAATTTCTGCATGTGATAGCCCCACCTATTCTCTTTCTAAAATCTTGGCTGACTTTTTATCTAGAAATCTTCCACCCTCTCCTCATTCAATCAAAAATAGTTTTATTCTTAAAGAAAAGCTAGATAATTTTAAAGTTCCCAACAATTATACAGTTTTCAGTCTCGATGTTGTTGGTTTATATAATAACATTTATTTTCATGCTGTAAAAAAATTCATTGAAAAAAGATGGGCAATCATTTTCAATAAAATTAATCTAACCTTAACTGAATTCTTGGATTGCATAGAATTTATAATGCACAATAACTATTTCACATTTAATAATAAATTTTATCGCCAGATTTTTGGCTCTGCTATGGGCAGCCCTATCAGTCCTATCATTTCTGATTTGGTCATGCAGGATCTTGAGCAGTATTGTTTGAACATTTGTAGTAATGATGTTGCTTTTTACTATAGATATGTTGACTGTTACTATAGATATGTTGATTGTTTACTTTGTATTAATAATGATAAAATTCATGAAATTCTCAACATTTTTAATAGTTATGACAGTAATTTGCAGTTCACTTTTGAATTACCCATAAATAGTTCTATTAACTTTTTAGATACAACTCTGTTTTTTGAAAGTCGGTTTTTAAATTTTAATTGGTTTTTAAAACCTACCCACTCTAACACATATTTGAATTATTATTCTCATGGTCCTTCATCTCAAAAAATTGGTATAGGGTATGGGCTGGTTGATAAAGGTATTAAATTAGCCACACCAAAATTTCATCAAAGCAATTTAAAATTCATTCGAGAAGTCCTTACAGAAAACCACTATCCTGTTAAATTCATCAATTATCATTTAAACAATAGATTGAAATATCTACAAAATAGAAACCCCAACTTTATCAGTCTAAATATGAGTGTTGACATCAGAAAATCATTAGTATTACCATTTCACATTATATTAGAAAAAAATTTCAGAGCTATTGGAAATAAGTATAACACAAATATTATTTTTAATAATATAGATAAACTTTATTGCAATAACCTTCTTGGTAAAGATAAAATAAATATTGAACATAAAATTAATACTGTTTACTGTTTGAATTGTAAAAATTGTGATACGAAGTATATTGGTCAGACAAAGCGTAGACTTTGCATTAGATTTAATGAACATTCAGCTGATTTTCGACATAAAAGAGATAGATCTGCAATTGTTGAACACTGTAAAAGCACGGGACACGAGTTTGATTTCAAAATTAATGATTCAAGCATCATCAATATTGAAACTAACTACTACAAAAAAATTTGCACTGAAATGCTTTATATTTTAAAAACTAAAAATTGCAATAGAATGCAAGACACCTATGGTTTAAATCAAATTTGCAAATCATACGTAGTTAAACTTTTGTGAACTTACTCTTTGTTTTGTGTTTTCAATTGCGAATCATGTTTTACATTATAAATAAGTTCGATACATTGTGCCCATGCGTACCGACCTTGGCTCGAATAACACAGTTAACAAGAATTCGATCCTGTTCTCACTTTCGTACCAGCCTCAGTAACAATTGACTCTAATGTGAATAGACCCTTCCATCATCTGTTCGTGCTTTTTTCACATATAACATTGTTACTCCAGATTTATAAACTAGCTAATTCGACGTTGTGTTATAATTTATTAACACTGATTACAAATATTAACGATGCTGGTCATTTATACTTATATTTTTTACATCATTAGAATAATATCTTTAACTACATTTTAAAGAATTATTTTTTATTATGTTGAAATTAGATAATTTATTACTGTAAGTATCGTAGTATTTAGAAGGTTAAAATGTTTTGTTATATTGAAAAACAATTAGTTTTATAAAAAGGTTTTTTGTATTGTTTTTTTTTTACCATTGTATATTTTTTGTCTTGAAAAGGCTCTAAAACAAGATAGAGCGAAACGTTGACGACTTGTATTTTATTAAAATAAAATAATGTTGTATGGATTTGAGCAGTTAAGGCCATTGAACTCTACCCTCTTACCTAATTTTAAGTAAGGTCAAGCATTTAAGAAAACGTCAGAACAATGACTTAAAAAATCCCAACATAATGTTTTTACAATATAAGCAAATGCCACTTATGCACACAAAAATGAAGTGATAGTGAGAAAAGTTAATTTTGTTTTTATGTTCAAGGTAAACTTTATTTTGGTAATCTTGAGTGTTGTTGGTGCGCTGAGAATTTGCAGCAATAGTATTACACTCTTCACAGGAGGAGCGGAGTTCTCTTCCGTTTGCTCCTCCTGCTCACTGTTGATTTTTTTTGTCTTGTTGCCCCATTAGATTGAAAGAGGTGTCCTTCTTGGTTGATTGTCTGGTGTAAGAGTTTGTTTAGCGGTTTTAACATGGTTACTAGGATATCGTTATAAATCAGCTTTATCTTAAATCCTTTGTTGTCTGAAACATAAAGTGTTCATTAATTGGAGGTTCAGAAATGGGATTACTAACTATCTTCATGCAAGGATGTTGCTAAGGTTCCTTAAGCATATTAGGTCGTTATTTGTAATAAGCCAGAAATAGTTAATATTGCATGCAATGGTAGATAGAGAAGTTTGGTCACCTTACTTAGTCTGGCGTTGGTTTAACTTTTAATTAAAGTTAGTCCAACTTGAGATTAGGTTTGTCGGGTCGACTCTGACTAGAGTCATTGGTCGGGTCAAGTGGTTTGGTCATCTTACACTTCATTTGCATTAGATAATCTATTGCGCATTGAAGTTGGTCTGCTATAATAATGGTCTTGGTTTGGTCTGCCCTTGTTTTAGGGTGTTGGTCATTGCCTTGGTGAGACAATTTGTTGGTCACTTGATCTATATGATCTTGATGTTGCTTAAAACTTCCGTTTTGCAGTAGTGTCGGTTTGGTAGTAACACTCTTGAAGTGATTTTTTTATTGATTTTGTTCTTGGTCTGATTGAAGGGGCTGGGTTGGTCGTAGGTAGAAGGCATCACCAAATCGAAATTATGTATATAGTTTTTGACATGTTGGGAATATTGCTTAAGCTTAATAGACCTTTTGCACAAGGTACATTCTTTTGTCCCCTCTGGATTTACAAAGCCTTGGGGCTCGCTTAGTTGCATGTATTCGGTTCGCGGGGCTTTGCAAATTAATGAATGGATATCCTCATATTGCTGAGTCATATCGTGTTCTCAAATGGTGCATCGTTCCATTTTTACTACGTTTTTATTAACTCGCTTTGGTGTCTGTCTGTCTGTCTGTCTGTCTGTTCGGTACGAATTTTGCAACCGATTGTAAACTAACTTCCTGATGAGCTAGAGACTTGAAATTTTAAATATAGCTCGGAACTGGATGACAATGCAATATTATAAAAAAAATATATATATCTACCGAACAATATATTAATATATTCAATCATATACGGAGATGTTGGCAAAATTGAAGATTTGAAGATTTTATATATAGATACACTTTTAACATTAGTGTCTAAACATCTTCGAAAATTTTAAAAATCTTCTTTTGATATATTAATATATTAATATATTAATATATTAATATATCAAATATAGTAATATATTAATATAGTAATATATTAATATATTAATATATCAAATATATTAATATATTAATATATCAAATATATTAATATATTAATATATCAAATATATTAATATATTAATATATCAAATATTCAATATTATATTTTTGCATGCATTGTTGGATAATATAATTAAATATATATTCCCACCGAAAAATATATTAATACAATTATATACGGAGATATTGGAAAAATTGAAATTTTGAAGATTTTATATATAGATATACTTTTAACATTAGTGTCTAACCATCTTCGAAAATTTTTAAAATTCTTTAACTTCTCATATTGCAATTAGACATAAATTACAGCATTTTGTATTGTACATATAAAATTTGAGACTGTATTTTATTCATTTTATGGTCTATCAATGCATAAAACAATAAATTTTGGTTGAATTTCTAATAGCGTCATTATCGTCAAAATGGCGGGAAACTCAGCATGCGATTACGTGTTCTCTAAAAAAATAGATGAAACACGTTTTAGTCCCTTGATAACAATATATATGCTATATAATATGCACTGTTGGACAACACGATAAAATTTATATATATATATATATATATATATATTAATATATTTAGAGGGATATACTCATGAAATTAAGTTTTTAATTAATTGAACTAAAAAGTATAAAATAATATTAAAAATAAAAAAAAACTTTTAATGTACTACGTTTTTATAATGAACCAAAAAGTATAAAATAATGTGTAATGAAATGAAAAGTGAATAATGATTTGAAATAAAAAAACGTGGGGCGCATACAATACATAATAATAAACATGCGCCCCACGTTTTTTTATTTCAAATCATTATTCACTTTTCATTTCATTACACATTATTTTATACTTTTTGGTTCATTATAAAAACGTAGTACATTAAAAAGTTTTTTTTTTATTTTTAATATTATTGTTGCTAATGCCGTTGGGGAATTTTTGCGGATCCACAAAACACACTGGATATTTTTGTTTATAAATCGAATATACCCGTAACGTAGTTTGTTAGGTTTCTCTTTGGTAATATGCAGGTAGTCGGTTAGACCGAAGTCTCGAAAAGCTGTAAATAGATGGTTTTCATTCTCTAATCTAGGCACTATGCAATATAATCGGCATGGATCTTCTGTGGTTAAGGTATTGGATTTAGGTTCGGTGAAAGGATTGTCTACATTCGGTTGGAGCGGTGTGTTAAGGACTCGCTTATCCTTAGTCGAATGGAATTTTTGCAGAGATTTTTCCATACCTAGTTGAGTTTTTAGAGTTTTATCCGGGAAAGGTTTAACTAGAATTTCGATATACTTATCCGCGTCCCGTTCTATAGTAGTTATCTGCTCGATTGGCCCCCGTGTTTCTAATTCTTTTATTATTTCCCATAATTGACGGCCGTGACGGTTTTCTAGTATTAGGGTCTCGCTTCGGGTCGAGTCACTGCTAAAAATGCCCTCAGTTGCCATAGTTAATTATGATTTGACTCAACAAGAACTGAAAGAAAAATAATCATTAAGTCAAGAATTAGTGATTAATTTTACGGTAATATACAGATAGAAAGACGACTTGAAACACTGGTTAGTATCAGAGATGGTTAGTCGTTATAAATGATATAGAGGTCTATTTAGGTGTCAACAAACGCTGTTTGCTTTAAGTTAGTAACTGTAGCCTTATCATCTATGGTTACTGTCGTGGTTTTGGAATTAGATTGATTAATGGGAAGAGTTGGAGTACTTCTAAATTGGTCTGTGTTGTCGGTGTCCTTGTCAACCGCTTTTAGTTTATGATGATGGTAATGTACATTTTGATCAGTTTCATATATGCCTACTGAGTTCTTGAATTTAATAAATTGCCATCCAATGATTGCAACTAGGCCAATACACAGTATAATTCCTAATCCATAACTTCCATACAAAGAGCCTCGAATATAGTGATATTCTCTACTGTGCTGTGCTATGTCCTTGAGTCGGTCTGTTATGTGCCTCAAGCTTTTCCCGTTCCATTCATTATTTGAACCAGGTTGTAGTATTTCTGATAGAAGTTGTGCTTGAATACTATTCTCAGTTTCAAAAAGTGGCAGTAGTTCTTCAACCTTCAACTGTAGCTGGGGTTGATAGGTGTATTTTTCACTGCTGATTCGCGTGCTCATCTATTAGCTCCTCTGGTATAGGTAATATATTAGGCATTGTATTGGTTATTTCAGGAACACCTAGTCTCTTCGCCTTTGCTTCAATCTCATCTCTTTGAGAAGGCATGGGTTCATCCCCGTCCGTAAAATATTCCGGCATGGGTTTGGTTGGAGGATCAGCGAGTTTTTCCAAGAATACCCAGTCACCAGTATTATACCAATGTTCTATCAGACTTTGTTCCAATTTATCGCATTTACGTTCGGTATCTTTTTTTATCCTTTGTTTGTCTGCAGTTGTTAACCCTCGCTTCTTAGGGACCAGGGTCTCAGTTACTGCTTTATAATTGTCATTGATTGCAGCAAAGTCATCTTTTATTCCCGTAGATGACATTAAAGATTTGGATACTGCACCATTGTCGTCCTTAAAACATCGGGCTATTTTGTTCGAAATGTTTTCAGAAGTAATTATGTCAGATTCATCCTTTGTAGCAGATGAGTTAGGTGCTGGTAAAGTCGGTTGGTTTCCTTCTTGCGTTGGAGTTTATTCAATAGAGAAATCTTCACTATCGGTGCCTACTCCGGTATCACTCACAGAGGCACTGCATTCAAATGGATTATTTGAGTATCTTCTGGCTCAGTCGTAACTGGTGCTGGTATTTCAGCGTTGGTAGCAGTGTCTGATTAAAGATCAGTGATATAATTACCTCTTAACCCGCTGCATCTAGGGTCTATCAACGGAGGGCGTGTATTCTGCTGGAAGATGTTGCCTATGTCACTTTCAGTATCAGAATCAAGACTAGTAGTTGGTATCGCTCTTTTAGTGAGTACTTTCTTCTTTGGCTGACTGATGCTTACTTCACTCATACTTGATTGATCACTGCTATTACCACTGGGTGTACCTGGTCTAGTTAAACGTCTTTCCTTATTGGTTAGGGCTGCTTTTCTAGCTTGACTCGCTAGAGTATCTTTATATGCTAATTTTGGTTTCGTTGTACTGGGTTTAGTTACTCTCCCTTGCTGGATACCACCACTATCTCTAGGAGAAATTGCGGATTGCTTAGATCGTGTCCTTTGTGCCACAATGCTGTGGTCCAATTTAGGTGAGGGTTTCCTAGTAGTAGGTCCTGGCGGCCTGCCTCTTCGCTTAGGCGCTACAGGTGGTTGATTCGAAGGAGCATTTGCACTAGTTCTTGGAGCATTATCTGGATCATTTGTTCCTGGAGATTCGTCTATGGTTAGTCCTTCTAATGTGGGTTTTGTTCTTCTACTCATCATCAAGACTCGTAGTTTAAATAAGTTGTCATTTATTTCCTTTTCCGTGAATGCATCAATAAGATTTCGTGACAATGCATCCGCGTTAGTATTTAATTTCCCCGGTTTATAACGGAACTTATAAGTGTAGTCAGTAAATTTCAACATCCATCGTATGAGTCGTTGTCCAGGGTCTTTCCGGTTATGCATCCAGTTCAGTGGTTCATGGTCAGCTTGCAATATAAATTCCTTGCCTAATAAATAAGGTCGGAAATGATGCATGGCATACAAAGCAGCTAAACACTCCTTATCCGTGGTGCAATAATTCCGCTCAGCGGAGTTAAGCAATCGTGATAGATATGCTACTGGGTGGTCAAATTTCTCCTTTTCTTGACTTAGCACCGCCCCTATTGCATAATCTGATGCATCGGTAGTTAGGGTAAAAGTCTTGTCGAAATCGGGAAAAATCAGTATTAGTGATTGTATCAGACAATCCTTTAAAGTCTGGAAACTATTCTCTTGGTTTGCTCCCCACTCAAAAGATTGTTCCTTTAATAGATTAGGCAAAGGTCTAGCTAGTTTTGAAAAATCTTTTATAAAATGTCTGTAGTAGCCAGCCAATCCTAAAACTGTCGAACATTCTTTAGTGTTTTAGGGGTAGGAAAGTTCTGCACTAGTTCTATCTTTCCTGGGTCGGGTTCTACACCTCGTTCGCTGATGATATGTCCTAGGAAGGTTACTTCCTTTCTTAAGAATTCAACCTTTTCGGACTGCAATACGAAATGCGCTTCTCGAAGTCGGTTGAAAAACTTTCTGGTATTTCGGTCATGGTCATGTAGGTTCCGTGAATAAATTATGGTGTCATATAAGTATACTAGCATTTCAATGTTTTGTAGTCCTAACAAAATCTTGTCGATTAAACGTTGAAACGTAGAGGGCGCCCCCTTGAGGCCCTCTGGGAGTCTGGTGTACTGATAGTGTCCGTTGCGTGAAAGCACTCTTCCACCAATCTTCCTCATGTAAAGATAGCTGCTGATACCCATGCGCGAGATCGAACACTGAAAAATACACGGAACCTCCTAACTGGTCCAGGATGTCCGTAATATTTGGCAATGGATAAGCGTCCCCCATTGTCTTGTTCAGGTTCCGGAAGTCAATGACCATGCGCCAACGAAGATTTCCATATTTATCTGGTTTCTTTGGTATTATTATTACAGGGTTCTTGGCCAGTGAGAAGGAAGGTTCAATGATTCCAACCTTAAGCTTCTTCTCTACCTCATCCTTGATTACTTGTTTATGGATTGGCGGATGTTTGTATTGCTTGGTATTTATGGGAACATCATCCGTTGTAGGTATTCGATGTTATTCTTACTGTTCTCCTTGTTTCATGCATAAATCATTTATTTTGGTGGTATAGTATGTGTAGTTTTTTCCTTGAGCGAAACAAGTCTTCAGATAGGTAATTAATTCATTCACTGTGTCAAAAGTGTATCCATAAATACAATCACGGGCACTCCCTTGTAATTTACTTAGTACCGCTTGTACATACTGGCCCTCACAGTTCGCAGGTACAAACACCTTCCCATTTCTCACGTCCTGTATGAAGTCTTTTAAAGGCATGTTACTACCATTGAAGTTTCGTAGTCCTGTCAAGGCGCTATTGAGAACGGAGCTGTTAGCCATAGCACTCAACATCCTCAATGATTCGTCAGCCGCAGTGGTGTTATTGCCATCCGAAGGCCTGATCCTGATGTTTTAACTTAATCTTATCACTAGTTGTGCTGATATCAAAAACTACCCCCCTATTAATTTTCCTAGGGATTGCTAACTAATATTTGTAACTATTTACTTTTTTACTAATTGGTTAATTTACAATTTCGTGCTTTTATTCTATCTTACTTGTAATATTGTGCTACACAATACCTTTGTTCCCCACAATTTTTCTCCAGAAGATAATTGCTTATAGTTCCAGTTAGCCTTTCTTTTTGGTTTATCTAAAACTACAGATATATGCTATATACCCTTTATTTTCTTTTTTTTTCTTTTTACTATTTATTATTATACATAACTGATACACTAAAATCTGACATCAACCAGTTGTACAATTTACTCTAATCCTGATGACAATGCTACTGATTTCACGTTTGATTTAAATTCTTTAATTTTCTTATATAAACCGAAATATTTCAAATTGTTCATGGAAAAGAATTCAATATAATGATACCATACAAACTTGCTTAGTTATTAAAATTTAAAAATTTGTGGGTTCTATCAATTATTTTTACTATTTAAATTTTAAGCAAATGTAATCAATTCAATATGGCTACATTATCGTTAAAAAAACTAATACTTTCAGAATTCATAACTTAAAATGTACATGCGTACATCACCATATAGTCACACACTTCTATCTTCTATTTGAGATATTTCTTCTTTTTTTTTTGTTTTTACTATTTATTATTATACATAACTGATACACTAAAATCTGACATCAACCAGTTGTACAACTTACTCTAATCCTGATGACAATGCTACTGATTTCACGTTTGATTTAAATTCTTAAATTTTCTTATATAAACCGAAATATGTCAAATTGTTCATGGAAAAGAATTCAATATAATGATACCATACAAACTTGCTTAGTTATTAAAATTTAAAAATTTATGGGTTCTATCAATTATTTTCACTATTTAAATTTAAAGCAAATGTAATCAATTCAATATGGCGACATTATCGTTAAAAAAACTAATACTTTCAGAATTCATAACTTAAAATGTACATGCGTACATCACCATATAGTCACACACTTCTATCTTTTGAGATATTTCTCTTCTTTTATATAATTTCACAAATTATTGTTTTGTAATAAAAATTTTAATACATATATATTTTAGACTAATGCACAAAAAGAAAATCTGCTAATCGATTATTGATTAATAATCACTTAATATTGTAAAACCAGATAAATTATTTCCTGAATTATAATAAATAATGAAATTTCACAAATGCCGAAGATTATTATTATTTTATTAAAATGAACATAAAAAATTTCATTATTAAATTGAATTCCGCTTCCCTCCCTTACTTGGAAATTTGTCGTCCTCGTCAAAGAAAATAACGTGTAACTATCTGGATTATATGCATATGCAAAAAGAGATAGTATTGTTGTGTTGGTTATAGTTTAAAATAATTTGGAAATTTTTAAAATAATTCTAAGAAATTCATTTATGAATGGCTAATAAATAGAAAACGTGTTTTGAAATTACTCGACAGTTTTTTATTTATTTTAAATTCTTTTTTGATTTATAGTAAAATATTTTAGTGACAAAAATATAATGACAAAAACTATAAGGAAGAAAAATAGCTAGTGAATTGAAAACAATGTATAAGTTATTAAGTATAAAGATTTATTATGTTATTTATTAAAATTAAAAAAAATAATTTAGAATGGCTCTATTGAAATAATTATGTAGATACTCTGAAAAATTTACCATTAACTTGAATAATAGCAAGTAAACATTCACTAAAAGTTAAAGACATTTATGTGAAAATATGAAATATTTGTTAAATCCAAAGAAATACTTCCTTACTCCAAATTATATAATATCAATGAAATTTTTAACTTGTAATATCAAAAAAATATTTATTTTATTCGAGCAATTTCAGTTTCACAACAATAAATAAAAATAATAAATTATTAAAATGTAGAAATGATTCTTTGAACCAAAATAATATTTTGTTGATTCAAATTGAAAAAATTTTGAATAGAATAATTAATTTTTACAATCAAGTAAATATTTCATAAATTTGAATAAATATTGTTTAATGAACTTATAACATTCATATAATAAAGTGTAGAAAATATCTGTAAAAAACAAAGAAACAATATGTAATAAAAATTGTGGTTACATTTGGCTAGTTTTAGCCATCATTAACATTAGTTTATAACATTTTTTGCATATATCAATATTGTGCCACAATTTATAAATAATTTCGGAATATTGTGAAATTAACAATTAATATTAAATAATTATGAATAATAAGGGTGTATGATATAGACATTGTAAGTTAATGTTTACGAACTTCCAAATTATTTGATTTTACGAAACAGAAACAATAGAAATAATTGGGCTGATAAGGTTTTTTTTTGTAATAATAATCTAGCTTAATTTATTTCTAACACGGAAATTTCTTAATAATTAGAAATTTCTCAAAATAACAAAAAAAACTGAAATCACTTTTTATAAATTCTGACATTTGAATTTGTCAAATCTATGGAGAAAATTCCATAAAACAATAAGATTTATTAATGTTGACTGCATGTTAATAATTAAATAGATTTTAATAATAATTGCTAGTAATTAGATTAAGACTTATCAGAAAATATTATTTAAAAATATATTTTTATTTATTATATTTTTTAGATACCATTTTCGTCATAGAGTTTTATGAAATAAATTACTTTTTGCTGAACTTTTATTTTAATGGCTTTGCATGGTACTCTAGTAGATTTAGATTAACATTTAACTTTCATAAAAATTTTGAATGTCTTTTTTCTTACGATGTAAGAAAAGGAAAGAGAGAGGAAAACTTTTATGCACAAACTTGTAATTTTATTTTTAAATAATGATATCAACTTGTTTAAGAATTTGAATATTAATTTATAGGGAATTTTCATTTGATGTTAGTTTAATCTTGAATAAAAAGAAATTAGTTGAAGTATTTGAGTGATATTTTAATTTGCAATTTAATTTTTTTATTAGATGAAACAGAGGATATTTTGTTTGTAAATTGCGGTGAAAATGTAGAGTCTAAAATATTTATTAACGGTAGGCCAGAGTAGAACCTGATACCGACCGAGTAACAATTGAGTTGTTTGTTATTTACTCAAGTTTTAATCGGTGTATCTTCAAATTAAAGGTCGAGCGCAATAGATATTATTATTATGAACATCTATGTATAAGAAAAAAAATATCTACCGGTTTGTTTTTGAGAAAAGTAAGTAACGCGAAAATATTATAAAGATAAGTTTTTACTTTGGCGTTACTTACTTTTCTCAAAAACAAACCGGTAGATATTTTTTTTCTTGTGCATAGATGTTCATAATAATAATATCTATTGCGCTCGACCTTTAATTTGAAGATACACCGATTAAAACTTGAGTAAATAACAAAAATGCTAATTAGACAAGGACAGCGAATCCGTTCTGCTCTTAAGATAGCTCTAACTATTTTTTTTTAATAGTGAAAATTGATAAACAAAAATGATTAGTGAAAGTATTATGAAAATATAGACGATTTGGGTTTTGTAGCAGTTTAGAATATAATCATAAATTATTTTTATAATTCCAAAAATTCTGAAAAATCAAAAAAAAAAAGAAAAAATTTTTTTTCCTTTTGAATAGTTTAATATATTTTTTAATATTATTGTATTGGCTGGAAAATATGGAATAAAGTTGTATAATTACATTCTCTTACTGGTGTTTGTTGGTTTTCTTATGAATTGTAAATTTAAATCACTGATTTAATAGATTAATTTTTTTTTAGAAGTAAATTATTAGTTTGAGTGACTTTAATAAAATTTCTAATTTTGATTCCATAACTTGATGGCATAGAACACGATAAGTTTTTTCGTTGATTATAAGCTTACAGTACTATTAAAAGAATTCATGTCGAGTTGACCGTCATAAAAAAAATGTTATTGTCATCAGGATCAAGAAATTCTAAGTTTAAAATTAAAAATTGTAAAATATTTGTTATTTTATCATTACCTATGTTTTGTTACTAGCTTCAGGTCGAGGTTATAAACGAATGTTGTACAACTGCTTAATATTACTTCACTACTATTGTATATTTTTAAGTTCACTATAATTATTAAATTAAAACTTATAGATGTTTCTTGATGAACTTTCGAACACAAAATGATGTCCGCAATGATGCGTATCGCTTTCTTATACCTAGTCGCACTCTAGAGTTTTTTCATAGTAGGTGGGGTTGTTTCTTTTTTTCCCCCTTCTTTTTTGGATCCCCTTCTTTGGTAAGGTCAGGTGTCCCGTACAGCATTTCTTTGCTGACTCACAGTTTTTATTTCTACGTTTTACCAGATTATTAGCAAAATTTTATTTTATTTTAAATAGTTGGATAATTTTGAAAATTTTTTACTAGTTATTTCCTTATTTTAAATTGTTCATAAATTTAATATTCATACATTTATCTGTCTCAAATTTTAATTATAGTTTTATTAATGTTTTCACACATTATTAAATTTTTTTAAAGGTATTTTATTTTAATAGTTACATGAGTGTCTCTGCAAAAAAAAATTTTTTTAAATTAATTTTTTCTACTTGCAATAGTTTTTATATCTGTTCGATTTATCTTCTTTATTTTTCTTTTTATCAATCCCTTCGTTAAGAAAATAAAATACACAGTACCCCCCTATAAAAGATAAAAATCGTGCCACAAGATCCAGAGGTGCAGCACTCGTATTTTTATCTTGAATTGCCCATGGAGAAATATAACAGGAATGCGCGCTACTAGATCCAGGGATGCAGCATGCACACTCGAAGTTATTTCTCTCCCACGTAGAAATTACTATTGTATCCTCCCATTAAAAGTGAAACAATCATGCTACAAGATCCACGGGTGCAACATTTTTATTTCACTTCGCGAAATGACAAAAAGCGCACTACGAGATCCAGGGGTGCAGTACTCGTATTTTTGTCATTTTAGTACTTATTATTTTTAATCGTTTTGTTCGTAGTTCATTTTTTAATCAGTTTCCCTTGAAAATTACATCTTTTTATGCAAGACTGGCTTAATCTATGCTCTTCATCGTGCACTATGCAGAACCCAAAAGCCCATCCAAATCTTAACCATCTGTCAAGACGTCTTGCACAATCAAATGTCCCTCCCCTTACATATAATACGTTTATTTTTTTATATTTCATTTTATTATTCATTGTTTTTCACAATTGTTTTTTCACCATCGCTACTTAATTGTTTCTTTTTCATACATTTCGTTCATTATTATTTCCACGTAATTTTATTTTTACATCACGCGCGCGGTTAAAGAAATTATTTAGTGACGCTCATGTTGCTTGTTTATTATTAATAGTTAAGTTATTCAAAAGAAGGATTTTTCTTATCATTTTTTAGTTTATATTAACATTTTAGTTAGTTTGTCGTTTATTGTAATTTTTCTCTTTAGAAAATATTATAATAAAGTTGAAGTATTTTTCTTAATTATATTTATTTATTTTAATTTGATAATTTTTGCATTTAATAAAGAGATTATCATGCGGGACACCCAACCTAAACTGCTAGCATATATTAATGTGGAAATGATCTACGCAGGTTTATTTACTCTTACCATAATTCATTATCGTAATCTTTCTTTTCTGTAAACCTAGTGACGTCCTTATTTTAGTAGATAGGGCTATATTTCAAATGGAAGCCATATTTTACATGATATTCTTATATATATTTTGTTTAGTTCAATTTCTTTTTATTCTCTCTTACTAGATATCTAACCCACTAATAAATTGTTAAGTTATTAAAATATATATTTTTTTTAAATAGCTTATGTGCACTGTTGGAGAATCCTGTTACACTCTTACATTGTCTCGCTTCCCTTCTGCCTAAGTATCATCATTACAGTAAATCATATTTTATTTCAGATTTTACGTCGTTTTGTACAAATAGAATATTATTTTAGGTAGTCAATTTCCGCTGATTTTAACTGTTATCGTTTTACCATCGTGAGATCGCTCACAAATTTTATGAAAATCCCAGTGTTGTTTTTCTGCTTAGTTTTAAATTCCGCGAAAATATGATAAGGTAGGATTTAGCTTGGGAAAAATTTTGTTTAAACTGTAATTATACACTCGTCGTTGACTAAAGTGAGTGAATCAAACCCGTGGCTAGTGTAATATGTCACTCAACGAAGTCAAGCTTATGACAATATTTTATTTTTGCTGATTTATTAAGAATTCACTGTAGCTTTTAATTATTAAATTTCTTTCAAGGTTTTTTATTTCTAGTTTTCGAAAAATTTTTAATTATTAAAATATTTTAAAATTTGTTTCTAAAGGTTTATACAAACGGCTTAATTTAATTCAATTTTAGTTACATTTTTATATACAATTTGGAAAAGTTCAATTTCTTTCTTAAAATTCTAATTTATCGAATTTGGTTTAGTTATGATAATTGGATTTAACCATAGTTTTATTAACATTATCTTGTATATATTATTAATTTTTATTAATCATTAAATATCATTATAGCCTAAAAATAGTATTCTATCGAGCATTCAAAATGTCAGAAAGAAGAATATTTATTATCTTAGGTTATTTAATTATAAATGAATTTTTCGAAAGGATTGTAACAAATCGTCGGGTTGGCGGAACAAGGATACACACCGTTGTTTGTTTGGAAAAGGCGACACTTCGGTATTTGACAAGGAAAAGGATACACGTCGTTTTTCGTTTGGAAAAGGCGACACGTCGGAGGGAAACTTCTTTTTCAAATGTTGAGTTAAAAAAAGAAATCATTCCTTATATAATTAGAAGCTACACTAGTTTCTAACTAGCAAAGTACTCACTGAAATTTACAAATGACTAAATTAAAATATTTTTTTACCAGGAAATTTTTCTTTTTTTTTAATTTTTGAATAATTGGTAACTCAACTAAAATAAATTATAATCAGTATAAATATTATTTACATATTATATGTTGTAAAAAATATTGTAATCTACAAAATGAAAAATTTAAATTGGAAATTCCGTTTATGGTACTCTTAATGTTTATTGAATTTGTTACATAGTTTATATTATTAGTTCTTAGTTACATATAATCTACGGTTACATATTTGACATATTATAGTTTATATATAACATACATTTACACTTACATTTTCTAATGTTATATAGTAACTATGTGATACGTTTATTAAGCAATTGTGATAAATTTGATTTATTTTTCAAAATCGTTTAATCGCCAAAAATTAAACTATCATTATTATAAAAATATAATCATCATCCTGGATTTTCGAAATGTTTAATCCTTTTCTTGTGTTACGAGTCCTATCTTCTAGACTCATGATCTCAAGGAAATGCCTTTAATGGTTCATACTTTCTTTATAACCAGGAGTATAGAAGATACTACTCGAAATACTTGTCAAAAGCTTAATATTTTTCTTTTAAATATTTACTCTTTTATATGTACTTAACATAAGACGTAAATGTATGTTATATATAAACTATAATATGTCAAAAATGTAACTGTAGATTATATGTAACTAACAAGGAGAATATTTGACCTCCGGGAAACGGAGTTAAAACTGCCGGATATGATTCTTTGATGAAAAAAAATTAATCCGTGTTTTTTCTTTTGTGCTAATAGGCCGTATAGGCAGAGATATAGACATTCCTTCGAAAAGGTACAGAAGAGAAACGACTATAAGAACTTGAATAGCGAAACAACTAAAAATTTTACAGAAAAATGTATGTAAAATAGAAAAAAGTACAAGTTAAGAGCTTCAATTTAAGCCTTATTGCATTAAAAAAGCTTCTTTAGTTCAAAAGTTTTGCCTAATTGAAAATTACTACATATTTATTAATATTTTTAGCACTTATATTTTTACCCTATTTCATTAGCATTATTTTATCGCCTGTAACTTTTGAATCATATGAGATTTTTTAATGCAACAAAGCTTAAATTAAAGTTTTTAACCTGTGCTCTCCTTTATTTTTCATACAATCTTCTGTAAGAATTTCAGTTATTTAGTTATTCAAGTTCTTATAAAGACTTATTTTCACTCCATTTTCGAAAAAATGTTTATATCTCCGTCTATAGGGCCTATTAGCACAAAAGAAAAAACACGGGTTCATTTTTTTTTAATCAAAAAATTATATCCTGCAGTTTCCCGGAGGTCAAATACTCTCCTTGTAAGAACTAATAATATAAACTATGTAACAAATTCAATAAACTTTAAGAGTACCATAAACGGAATTTCCAATTTAAATTTTTCATTTTGTAGATTACAATATTTTTTACAACATATAATATGTAAATGATATTTATACTAATTATAATTTATTTTAGTTGAGTTACCGATTATTCAAAAATTAAAAAAAAGAAAAATTTCCTGGTAAAAAATTATTATAATTTAGACATTCATAAATTTCAGTGAGTACTTTGCTAGTTAGAAGCTAGTGTAGCTTCTAGTTGTATAAAGAATTAAATGATTTCTTTTTTTAACTCAGCATTTGAAAAAGAAGTTTCCCTCCGACGTGTCGCCTTTTCCAAATGAAAACCGACGTGTCGCCTTTTCCAAACGAAAAACGACGTGTATCCTTTTCCACGCCCAAAACCGAGGTGTCGCCTTTTCCAAAGAAAAAACGACGTGTATCCTTTTCCACGCCAAAAATCGAGGTGTCGCCTTGTTCCGCCAACCCGGCGAAATATTATCTTTAAAATTTTACTTTTCTTAATATTTTAATATAAAGATTATCCGTTTTGAATATTTAGTTATATTGAACATAAAAATTAGAAAAACTTTATATTTTTAAAGTTTTATTTATCTTGCTGATAAAAAGAAATACTAAAAATAATCCGTATTTAATCTAATTATTTTTTTGTATATTTTGAATTTTTAGGCAAGGTGAAAGAGAATTATAATTATATGGTTTTAGTTTTAATGTATAAATTTTAGACAAAAATGATTTTTCAATTGTGAGGAAAATTTGATCAGTTACACTAAGATTTTGATGTAGGTAAATCTACATCATATTAGTTTTGAAATTTGTATCTTCATACGTGACTTCACGAACAAAAAGGTTCTGTTATTTTAATTTATTATGCATTATTTTTTATTAAGGCTTGACCAACATAATATAATTAGAAATAGGTTTATTGCAAAACTATACTTTTAAGCAATCATTAAGTTCAATGTATTGTAGGTAAAATGGCAATAATCATCTGTAATGATTTTAGGTTCATTATCCAACTAATTGAAATAATTTAGAAGAAAAAGAAACTGGTTTAAGTAGAATTGTTACTAATAATATAAGTAATTTTTATAAATTTTTGAAAGATACTTGCAGTTTGTTGATTCTTAAACCAGGTATTATATTATATTTCTGTTAATGTAAGTTATAATTTTATTTTTCCTGATTTATAGAGATTGCCTTTATAATTCTCTTTAATATAATAATTTTTGTAGTAATAATTAAACAATTGAACTTTTAATGCATTGTTTTTAACGTATTATCTTATTTTTCCAAGGTAATAATTTATTGATGCGTCAAGCATTAAAAATAACTAAAAATTTATTAGTTTTTATCTCGAATTTAATTATAAAAACGCATTATAATATTACAAGTAAATACTTTATCAAGTTAATCCTGAAATTTTATATATTATTTCCGATAAAAGACTTTATTTACCAGGTAAGAAAAATTTATTTCTTCCTGTTATTTTTGTAAAAATAACTTAAAAGAAATAAATGGTTTTAAAGATTTATTATAGTGATGTTAATTTTAATTTCAATTGTTTCATGAATTAAAAAGCGTTCTTTTCACTTTAGAAATGTATAGATAAACGCGACACGTGTATTGCTTGTTTGCAACTGTAAGTATCATGCACCAAGATAAGGTCGCGTGGTTGTAGATTAACTCGACGTAGTAAAGTACTTGACACCTTGCTCGTAAATTTATTAATGATTAGAATTATTTTTGGATTTTGAAGCTACACTGAAAAATAAGTGGGAAAGAAGCACTACCATCGGTAACGAAACTATACTCTTTTCGTTTCGTGCGCACAGAGTGCCACTGCGGGAAAACAGTGGTGCCACTGTGGGACGAGAGGAGTACTTCGCATGACGCCAAACGAAATCCCACGTGAGTGGGAATACACATGCACAACAAAAAGAGCTGTTAGCTTCGACAGTGGGGCGTCACGTTCCCCACGAGAGAAAGCATTAGCATTCTTACGCTTTCGTGGAGCAGAAGTACTTCGAGGGACTCCTGGACTACCACTTATTTTTCAGTGTAATAAATAAAATTGGAATTATATAAAAATCTCTTTTATCTTATATCTCGTATGTGAAGGAAAGTTTTATTCGTTCCCAGGTTTATAATTTCAATTTTATATTTTTGCAAGTAAAAGAAATTAAGTTACAATATTTTACGTCGTGGTTTTTAAGTTTCATTTAATATGAGATGCGAGAAACTTGAATCGTCTGTTTCCGTTGGTAATTTAAAACTGCGAAGCTTTGTGGAATATGCCATAAAATTTTATATATTAAACATTTATATTTAAAAAATTTTGCAATTTAAGTTTTTGTTAATCAGACTTTATTCAATCACACCTTAGAACTTGTGAAATTTTTACAATTGAATTGTTAAATGACTCTCTTACTTTTTTCTTTTGTTTTGTATACTAGAATAGAATAGAATAGAATAGAATAGAATCTTCGGAGGGACCTTACGGTGCAGCGCACTTAGCTGTTGCCATTGTACGCTATTCCCATCCGCAAAAACTTAGCATCTCAGAAGGTTCACTGCCTTACAGTATCCCAGAACCGTTCTGATACTATGTTCCCTAATTTCCTCCGGCGTCGCCACCGCCCTACCAAACCACCTACATCTAGTGTTTACCAAAGCTGGACATTCACCCAGCAGGTGAAATGGTGTTTCTTCAGTATCCTCATCACAACGAGCACAGTAGGGAGATTCCCTCTTACCCACTTTGTGTTGAAAACTATTCAAATTGCAATGTCCAGTAACAGCCTCAGCAATAGTTCTGAGCTGCCATCTCCCGAGAGCGAGTAATTCACTGCTCCACCCGCCCCCTGTGTCCCCCCACAGGACTTTGGCTTTACTACAGCCCTCAGCAGTACGCCATTCTTCTTTTCGAAGGTTCTCGACATATGCTGCAATCCTGTTTCTTCCCTCTTCAAAGGGCATACCCACTATCTGTCCAATAGGACCCTGAGTACTACCCCCTTGTTTAGCCAAAGCATCCGCTTTCTCATTTCCCTTCCATCCAGAATGTCCTGGAATCCAGGTTAGGTTGAGAAGGTTATCTTTTCCTAATCTCATTAGTGATGTCTTTGTTTCCATCACCAACTTTGAGCTAGTATTTACCCTCCTAATGGCTTTTAAAGCTGCTTGGCTATCTGAGCAGAGCCATATGGTTTTACCTTTTCTACCTCTTTCATTAAGTGTTTCTGCACACGTTTTAATGGCATACATCTCTGCCTGAAAAACTGTATTATAATTTTCCAGGCGGAGGCAAAAACTGTCCTGGTACTTAGGTCCACAGAAACCAGCTCCCACCCCTTGCCTTGTCTTAGACCCATCCGTGAACCAAATCTCACCATGCCTAGGTCGATGTTCCTCCCTTTTGTATACTAAGAGAATAATAAATTTGATTTAAAAATTTTGTGTTCCTGAAACAATTAATATTATCAAATTCCATGAACAAAAACCATTTTAAAAAAAATGTTATAACTATGGATCATCTTAAATTTTTAATGTTATGAATTTGACATTAATATAGTCAATGTCTCAATCGCTGCTCACGACCCAATTACTAACCGTTCTCTATTTTTTTCTGAATACAAAAATAATATATTTATTATAAATAGAACAAAAACTATTTTAATTATTTAAATATTCTCGGTTAGGTTGCGCTACATTGCTGAGCAACAAAAGATAGCTGAAATTGGTAAAAAAAATAATAATGCTAAAGCTTCGGTTTTACTCTCAACGGCGTGCCTCGACTAAGCACGTATGTTAAATAAGTGGGTAATCATTCTTAAGAAGAGGTCACGTATCTCTGTCTTTTTCTAATCAAAGAATTGAGTTTTTTACAGAAACTAATAACTTTAGCAAAAAATGAAGAGAAAGCCGCATCTCGTATCAAAAAAAGCAATATTTTCTTTGATAAGAAAAATTTAATTTTATTGCTTCGTTGTCAAGAAAACCTTGAAAAACCAAATTGTCCACCCTAACCTCTACAATTCAAGTTTTTCAAGGTTTTCTTGAAAATGAAGCAATAAAATTAATTTTTCCTTATCAAAGAAAATTTTGCTTTTTTATACGAAATGCGGCTTTCTCTTCATTTTTTGATAAAGTTATTAGTTTTTGTGAAAAAATCATTTCTTTGATTAGAAAAGGACAGAGATACGTGACCTCCTCTTAACGTTAAATTAAATAAAGACATCATTTTTTTGTTTGCAATTTTTCTTGGTGTTATTAATTTTAAACGCAATAATTATAAATAAATAAGTCTTGTCTTATGACATTTTATTTTTATGTTTCCACGAAAATAACGGGCAAGCTGTGGTTGACTCAGAAAAATCCTGGTACTATGGACTAAACTAAATTTAATATTTCAAGTGCTCGCTTAAACATTTTAACGGTTTAATTTTAAGTTATCATTAGCTTGATACGTGAAATAATTATTTTGTTGTGATCGATTGATATTTCGTTTACATTAAACTCAAATAATTTTTCTTCATACTGAATTTTGAATAATTTTTCTACAATTAACTTTGACTAATTTTTAATTATAATCATTAAATAATTGTTTTTTTTTAACATATATTAGATAATTTATTTTAAATAAACTGTATTTATTTTAAAGTAAGCTTTTATTGTTTAAATGTTTAGTAAACTTTAATGAAGTGACCGTAACGAATATTTTTAGAATTATCTGACTTTAATATGAAAATTAAAAATCATGTCTAATAATTAGTACAAATGATATGTTAGTAACTGGGACTTACAGCTTTTCGATAAGTAGTACATGGGTATTTATTAGTGTGGTTGGTATTTATTTATGAATGATTATTAATTGTGTCAAACATGTTAATAATGGAAATATTTGATAATTTATATGCTGTGTTATAATATAAATCTGGTTGTTTTAGATTGGTTACATCAATGAATAAGAAATAACAGAGATTTGAACTTTTTTTCTAACAGAATATTTGCTTCTAAATGATAAATAAATGATTTTATTATTATTTAATTTGGTAATTTAAATTAAATTTGAAATATTTTAATTTATTTTCTATGCATCATTAAAATACTTTTGTTCTGTTTTAAAAATAATTGCAAATTCAGAGAGCAATGTAGTAGTTATTATCTTATCTTACTCGGTACAGACACCAAGGCGCCGTTGACGACTGTGCTCTTATCTCTTTCTATAAGCATGAAATGAGAATCTGCCTGTTTTTATTGTTTTATTTTTACGGTTTCGTTAGTTTTGAGTTTTCTGAGTAAGATTTATTTCTAATAATTGTATCAAAATTTATTTGAAAATTGTTTTTCTAGCTATATTGAAAATTGTTGTGAATAATGATATCAATCTTTGCGCATTTGCAATTATTTTCTTTCGATTTAACTTTGGTTGAAAATTTTCCCGATTAAAAATTCTGCGTTTGACATATGATTTTTAAGGAAAATGATTAAAAGCGAATCGGTTTAATTACTTTGGTAAGAGTTTAGAAGATCTTAGTTTACATTATGATATGACAGTTGAAAATTCTTTTGTTGATATCGTTTAAATTCTTTATCGTGTAGATTCTATGGATCCAACGTATATGGGAGGCAAAGACTGCCTTATTGATTATAAAAGAGTTTTTGATGATATATATTAAATCTACATCAACGTACAAAATTGAAAATCCATTAGACAGCCCTAGTATTATTAAAGAAACCCCTGAACTTTTGATGTCAGAGAAATATTCTTGTGTAAGTTAAGAATTTAAGCAAGAATCAGCTCAATTTTTGAAAACAGTTGCAATTATAATTGCTAGGATTAGACAACATATTAAACCAGATGTCCCAGTTTAGAGGTATATTATACGTTTAACTGTGTCACAACTTCTTGAATTTATTCATACAAGCAAGAAAAAATATATAAAAGCAAAACTTGAACCAGTCACTGCAGTTGGTGCTTTAACTGCACAAAGTATTAGAGGACCTGGTACTTGAATAACCTTGAAAACTTTTCATTTTGCTCGTGTAGCACCTATGAACATTACTTAAGATGTACCTTGTATTAATGAAATTATTAATGCTAATCTAAAAATCAGTATTCTAATTATGACAGCTCATTTAATGTAATTCATTGTAATAAAAGCCTCTATCATTTCTTCTAAGCGTAAGTTCCAAAATGATATCATCATTTTCCATTTTACTGATACTTTTTATAGAAAGTTAAGGCAAGGAAAATAGTGATTATTTAATTATTCTTTTTTATTGATGAATCAATTCTTTGAAATAAGTAAATTCTTATTGAAAAATAATTATTTAATTTTGGGATAACTCTTATTTTCCTTTGAAATTAATTGTAATTATAATAATAACGAGTGTTGTTTAATTAATAATTAGGCTTATAATTGATAAATGACATTTTACTAAATGATTTTTAAACTTATTTTAATAGTTTTTGAGTATTAAAACCAGATGATCATATTTAGTATGTGACAGGCTATTTTCAATGAGGAAAATAAATTTTACATAAAAATGTATATTTAAAACTGCGATAACGCCTTATTGGTGACTTTTGCTTACACGAACCAAAATTTATTTTGAAGTTAATAAAAATTTAAAAAAATAAGCCTTTGAAAGATAATTTGGCAGCGGCAAACATTAAATAATTTCAATAACCATGTTTTACATATGAGAGCCAATCAGAAAACTGCGAGATTCAGGTCTGTAAAAAATCCTGCTAACTCTCTTCTTCATTTACAACAAGAAGTATAATTATGCATTTTTCTCTAAAACATCAGGATTTTCAGAAAAAAATAATAAAGTTGGGAATTTTTCAAAAATTTTGAAAAATTTTTAAATTTCAAGGTCCTATAACTCTTGATCCTTTCAATCTAGATCCTTGAAAATTTTTTTCATATTTTGGGTAACAAAAAGAATAAATTCTTAGAGTTTCAACGATTTTTATTTTTTTTGCTGTATCAGTTGGCGTGAAATGTCCCACGTATGTATGTATGTCTGTATGTATGTATATATAAATATATATATATATATATATATATATATATATCTTCCCATATTATATAGTTATATTGAAAAATTTAGTTTCAGCAGCCCCCCCCGTGTCCCCCCTTTCCCCCCAGGTTCCCCCACTCTCCTCTAGCAATGTTTTTTTAAGGACCCCCCACAAAGTAACGTAAAATTGTTTGTAATTCTACGATATTTTGTAACCACTCACTCTCTCTCTATTCCCCCACGACCCCTCATACTCCCCCCGCCCCCCGTACCACTCCACGCCCCCTCAAATGCCCCCCTCATCACCCCCACTGCCCCCCACCCATAGAATGATATAGCTTAAAACTTTAATGCATTATTATATGTTAATTACTATAATGTAGTATATCTAATAAAAAACGGAATTATATTTCTAATAATAAAATTTTATTGTACAATACTTTAATATTTATTCAGGAATATTATATCAAATTATTAATAGATTTAAAAAAAATTTGTTGTTTATATTACTAATCAATAAATCAAAACTTATTGTTAAAACATTCACATGGAGAAAAATTAATCATATTTATATATCACATGATATATCTGAAAAAAAATAATCTATTGATAAATATATTTCAGCTGAAATACATTCATCAGAAAATACATATTTACAAAAATTAGTACTTAAACATATGCTACACGGACCACATACTGATAAATCTCCCTGTTATAATGAAAATAAAAATATATGTAAAAAAAGTTTTCCTAAACCATTTATTGAATGTACCAAAATTAAAGAAAATAAATATTCACAGTATAAACGAAAAAATAATATTTGTGAGAATCATATCTATAATCTTAAAAATACAAAGAAAATTATACAAGTTAATAATTCAATGGTAATTCCTTACAACAGTTTTTTATTAGCAAAATATACTGCTTATATTAATACTGAACTTTGTGTATCAATACAAAGTATTAAATATATTTATGATTGTATTTATAGAGGAGTAAATAAAGCATATTGTAAAATAAAGCAAAGTAAAATTGAAGAAAATAATAAAGATGATGTCTATGATGAAATAACTCAATATATAGATGGTAGATATTTAAGCCCGATGGAAGCAGCATGGAGATTACAAGAATTACCATTATGCGGTAGGAGTCATTCCGTAATAAGATTAAGTATTCATACAGAAAATCAACAAAGAATAATTTTCGATGAAAATGATATACATTCAGCATTAAATAAATACCGAACAACATTAACTGCATGGTTCAATTTAAATAAAAAAGATGATTTTGCTAAAAAAATTTAATATGTTAATATACCACAATATTATATTTTCAATCATAATACGAAATCTTGGATAAAACGATCAAAGAATAGAAAAAACACAGCTATTGGTAGATTAAATGTAGTATCTTCAAAAGATAGTGAAAGTTTTTTTTTTAAATTAATATTAAACAGAATAAAAGGTGCAACATCTTATATCGATTTACGAACTCATGAAAATATAACTTATAATACTTATAAAAAAATAGCTTTAGCAATGAATTTAATTGAACATGAAAATCTAATCTATTATATTTTTGAAGAAGCATGTCAAGTTATGTTACCAATACAATTACGTAAATTTTTTACATGTTTTTTATTATGTGAAAATATTCAAGGTAAAATTATTTGGGACAAATATAAAAAAATTTTTATAGAAGATTTTAAAGAAAACAAAGAAAATAAAGCTTTATCACATATTAATGAAATATTAAATTTAGAAGATATGTCATGTGGAAATTTTGGTTCATCAAAACCAAGTAAAACGTATGTTGAAGAAAATCAAGAAATCAATAATAAAACTACAAATTTTAGTAGAAAAAAATTTAATAAAATGTAGAAACAGTTAAATGAGCTTCAATTTTATTACCTAAAGGTTTAAGTAGTCATTGAACTTTCAGATTACCATTAGATTTAAATAAAATTGAAAGTGCATTTTTAAAATTTAATTCAGATAAAAAAAAAATTAAGACGAACAGATATAATTATATGGGACGAAGCATCAATGATTCCCAAAAAAGCTTTAGAAATTGTAGACAAAACATTAAAGGATGTTTGTCGTAATGATAAAAGTTTTGGTGGAAAAATAATCTATATTTAAATATTAAAAAATTTATACAATCAAATTAAATATATGAATGCAATTCATCATAATAACTAGTTTGGAATGTAAGGTGGTGTAGAAAGTCGTTACTCAAGACTATGTCTTGACTTTTATAACAATAAACAATTGAATATGAAATAAAATTTTTAAAAGTAAAATTGAATATAAGGTCAATGATCCAACTACGGATAGCATCCAAACTATGATAATTTTGTATTCTTTGTATTACGAAAAAGGCAATATTTATAATATGCAGAAAAAAAATCACTTTATTTATTAAAATATTTTCGCGCGTTTCCACATTATTGCTGAGCAGAAAAAAAACAAGTTAAAAAAAAAATATTAAAACAGCAGTCTTGTCTCAACTCACAAAATTCAAAATAGCGTTCTTATACACGTAAAAGATTGAACAATTCGCAGTAGAAAAATTTTTAATGCGGTATATAATTAATGAAAATTAATGATTAATTGATTAAAATAATATAATATTATAATTATATGATAATTTGAATGTTTAATTACAATATTAATCTAGTTTTTTAAATTGTATGTGATAAAGTGTATTTTTTTATTATTTTATTACTCACGTAACCTTAAACTATCCGCAGTTGAAACATTGATATTTAAAAAATTTGTATTATGTAACATAGTATTTTTAATTAATGTATAATATATAAGCTTTATGTATTTATTAAAAACATTTATAATAAAATAATTTAAAATTAAAAAAAAAATCATTAATTTTCTTTGTTATATATAGAACAAAATATTGCTTAAGCTAATATAATGTTTTCTATAATTGGTAAGATATATATGTTTATGCAACATGATAGTTGGGGGTGGGCGAGCAGTGCGAGCAGGGGGGCATCCCCTAGTATATATATATATATATATATATATATATATATATATATATATATATATATATATATATATAATATATTGCGCCGATTCAAAAATCGCGCTAAACTTAGTACTTGCGCTCAGCCGCTACGAGGCACTACTCCTGCAACGGGAATAGCGAGCTCCGTAGCATATATAAGCGAGCCGCCGAGCCAGCATTAAGACTCTCTCCCCTTCCTCTGTGTAAGAGTGGGATTGCCCGACATAGCCTCCTATTTTTCCGTCAGTGTAAGGGTGGGATTGCCCGACACTGACTCCTAGTCACTACCTCCACCATCGCTGGTCGGGGTAGGCTCTTCCGTTAGTCTTCGACCAAAAGTCTTCCCCCTCTTCTCCAGCCATGGTTTAGAGGGTTACCTGCCTAATTTTCCTGCTTTATCTTACCTGGCTCCGTTACCGTCCGCGCCGAACTCCGCCGATAAAGTAGGTCGCGAATTTACCCGCCGAGTCTATATTGTTATATAATCAACTGTTGTATTTTTTTTGTTTTATTTGTTACAGCCGATAAATACGAGCTAGCGCTACCTAGCGGTCAAGAAGACAACTAAAGATTTTTCTTTTCTTTTTCAATGTACGAAACGTTATTACATACAATTATAATTTTTCTTTTGTTATTGAGTATTATTATTTAATCGGTGTTGTAATTATTTGGTTATTCTTTTTATTTTTATTAATAAATATAAAAGAAAAAGATAGTTTAAGTCTAAACCCAAATTATCGTGTTTAAACTTAATCACCAGTCCGCAGTACCCGTCCTGCTTCCTCTCACGAACAGTATCACTTAGTACGTAAGGATAGGTTAGCTTTGTATCATTTATTTATTAATTCTTTTAATCAATATTATTTCTTTTCTTAATCATTTATATTTTATTCTTTTCAAATATTTAATGGAGATTAATTTCTTTTAATTTATTTCTTTATTTTTCCAATTATTATCTTTATTAATTTAATAAGGTTAGGTTAGTTTAGTATGTCACGGTGGTCCGGAATGAGCCATATATGCGACAAAAAAGCACCTCCAATTTTATTGTTGGAATCGATTAAGGAACACTTGAGAAGTGTAAATATTAAATTTGAGCTAAAATCGTTAAGCCGTTTTTGAAAAAAGTCGTTTTGAAAATTAAAATTTCAAAAATTCTTTTTTTTTATTTTAAAAATTTGTTTTTAGAAAGTAATGAATAATATTTTAATATAACAAAAAATAAATATCTTGATCTATAAATAATAATAAATAACTCAACAAACTTAACAATATACTGTGATATATACTTGTTACTTATATAAAAGAATAATAAAATAAATATCACTATTTAGATATGTTTTCCATTGTACTCTTGAACAGCTCGTAGCAGCTTAGTTGCATAGTCCGGGTGTGTACTTATAACTTTGTCTTTATTCCTAATAGATAGAAAATCATTATGTACCGATTCGACTGCTTGATCACTAAAAAATCCTAGACCCTTATCAATTGTAGAATAGAATTCTGGAACGTGAAACAATACTGCGTGAATTTTAGGAGTGATTGGAATTTCTAAACTTATGTAACTTTTTTCAAAATTAGCAATTGACTCTTTAAACTTGTCTTTGAAATCAATAGAAAAGCAAGAATCGACAATAATTCGAAAGTCATTAAAACAGTGAACATATTTTAAGCACCCAACACTACAGATACTGCGTAAGTTATCTACCTTGTCAAAGAGTATTTTACATGAATTACCAGCAAATGCAAGACTTCCATAAACAAATTCACGTGTAATATTACACATTTCCACCCAAGCAATGCTCTCAGATTCGAACTCAAGTAGCATATGTTTGTACAGCGTGTTTACAACCCCAATCATCAAGTGAAGTTCTGATGGTGGAATCATATCGATAATACGTTCTTTATCGCTTGTAGCAGGAATTATAGGGTAATTTATGCAGCATTCGAATTATTTGGCACATTGTTTCTTACAATTTGTTTCCTGCCTGTTTTCTCGAGATAAATACAGTACCTTATTTGAAGTTTTTCTTCGCCGTTTTCTTTTTGTAAATCACTTTTCTTAGCATTAGAAATATCTTTTATTAACTGGCACGCTTAATGTTCTTTTTGTTTCAATGGTAAATCTTCTAACACTTTACTTTTCAAACTAGCAATATATTTCGTACAAACATGTTCTTTTACTGCACTATCTTTCAATAATGCTTTGCAATTTCGGCAATAGTTATTTTTTTTCAATTCTTGTCCTTCAGTAGATGATATTTTCTCCAAATTTTCTTTTTTTCTTACTAACTTACACAATTTACATTCACATAATTTATTAGCTGTTGATCTACTTTCTCGAGGAATGTTTGGAAATTCTGAATAATGCAATAAATTTAAATTCTTATGTTTTTCATTTGTATTTACTGAACGGTAAATGAGGATTTTACATGCTGCACAAACGACACTAGGAAGCCTATTATCTTTTGCATTATATTTCATTAATTTTTCTAATTTTTTTTTCAAGGCACCCTTTATTATTAACATTTTTTTTCTTTCGTAAACAAAATAAACAAATTATTGCTCGATTTTCATTATGAGATTTGGCGTGATCTTTTCACTGCTACATTTAAATTAACTAAATATACATCAAATAATTCCAATTACATTTTGTTCTTCAAAATTTTATTTTCACTCGCTGAGTGATAACCGATAACTAAGTTCTTATATCAACATATATATTTAGTTGTATACAAACATTCTTCCATACATTTGTTTTGAATGCACTATTGTCATACTTGAAATAGAAACATTGTTCCGTTTATTCACAAATAAAACATTTTCATTTTACGAGAACAGTTGTTCATACGCACAGTATTTCTATATTGTTAATAAAAAAAATGTGCTTTTTCATTTTTATTTTTCAGCTTATGTTTTTAAAAAATATAAATGTATTGTGCCTAAATTTAATGCTTTGTAAATTAAAATATTATTTACTTTGCTTATGATAAAAGTGATATGTGAGATTATGAACTCATAAAAATTAGTATTTTTGAAATTTTAATTTTTCAAACGACTTTTTTCAAAAACGGCTTAACGAATTTAGCTCAAATTTAATATTTACATTTCTCAAGTGTTTTTTAATCGATTTCAACAATAAAATTGGAGGTGCTTTTTTGTGCATATATGGCTCATTCCGGACCACCGTGATGTAAGTTTGAACTTTGGCCTCCAAGAATCAACCATTTGCAGCGCCCTCTAAAAGTCTAACGCCTACGACATCAAGATCTAATCGAGGCAAAAAGGCCAAACTTTACAATGTATATATATCAACTTTTCTGTATGTGTGCGATCGGGTCGACATGAAATGTTGCATATATATGAGCCCAGGTGCGTATGTATGTGCGCGTCCACATATGTTTCTCTATATACATATATATGATAAAAATTCCTTAGTACATTTAATTAAAAAGGAATTGTGAACTTTTTAATTAAAGCCCTCGAATTCACAAATCATCATTATAACTGACGCTCTTTTAATTCACAATTACATTTTTGTTTGTTAATTAAAATATATTTAATTAAGAATTTCATTTGAATTTTCAATTTAAGCCTTTTCAATTCACAATTACATTTTGATTCCTTAATTGAAATTTAATTAATTAAGGATTCCTTTTGATTTTGTAATTAAAGCCCTTTCGATTCACGATTACATTTGGATTTCTTAATTGAAATTTATTCAATTAAGAATCCCTTTTAAATTTGTAATCTAAGTCTTTCAATTCACGATCACATTTTGATTTCTTAATTGAAATTTATTTTACTAAGGATTCCTTTTGATTTTGTAATTAAACCCCTTTCGATTCACGATTACATTTTAATTTCTTAATTGAAATTTATTTAATTAAGGATTCCTTTTGAATTTTTAATTAAAGCCCTTTTAATTCATGATTACATTTTGATTTCTTAATTGAAATTTATTTAATTAAGAATTCATTTTGATTTTTAATTAAAGCCTTTTCAATTCACGATTAGATTTTGATTTGTTAATTAAAATATGTTTAATTATCAATTCGAAAGGAATTGTTAATTGCATAAACTTTAATTACGAATTCAAAAAGGATTTGTGAATTAAAATTTATTTAAAGCTCAAAATGATTGAAATATTTGCAACCTTGTTGATGAAGTTAATTCATAGTTGTATTAGGTTAAATTCCTTATTTATTCATTTAATTTTTTAAGAGGTTATGATTATCTCAATTAATAAACTAATCATTTTCATGTTAAGCTAGTTATTACAACTACTAATTCAATTTTATTAAGGTTTCTTAAATTAAAAGGAAACAAGTACTGAGTTATTATTATACATTTTCACTTATCTGTATTAGCGCTGCTCCGTCGCTCTCCTCGGCAAGTAGATTCCTTCTCGGATAATCGCCATATCATATCTAACGCTCTGTTAGCTGAGCTGTCCGGGCTTTTAGCTTCCCTCGTGTCAGACGCACGGTTGACGTAGTTATTCAAACTTTTAATGTCACGTAATTTCTGAAGTTCATGAATAATTAGTCCCCACTCAAGTTCACTAGTAAACTAATTTATTGTTCGAGTCATTTTATAACTAGGCTAAACTATTCACTTTGACTGTTGGTTTTTCTAATGAATTTATTATTTAAGTTTGTATTACATGTACTAGAAAAATTATGTTTAAATGATCAAATTAAATTAATTTAAATATTACATTAAATTATTACTCAATATCGCGGGGACTGGGGGTCGACGAAGGTCCCGCCAGCCGCTCTAGAACATTACCCGGCGCGAAATAGTCATACGTAACTCTCTATATTATCCACGTTCTTCTCCAGCACAAAAAGGGGAAAGAGCTTTTTACAGCTCTCCTTCAAACAATTAGCAGAGAGAATTGTCGCAATTCATGCACTTTCTCTCTCTAACCCATTGCCTGAAGATGCTCTCCTCTCTTCACCCATTCCCTACTTCAGCCTCCACCCTGCAGGTAGTAGAGACGGAGGAGAGAGAAAATGAAGTCGCATTGGCTAATTACTGTTCTCACGCTAGTTGGTCTGACGTAGTGACCGCTCATCAAAGTTATTATATTACTAAATGAAGGTTAACGGTTTGAAATAGTCTTTATCTTTTTATAATGTCAGTGAAAATGAACGTGCTATGAGAAAGTTTTAGCACGTTTATTTCTAAAATTTAATTTTAATAATTTTTTCACGCAACACTACCCAATAGAAGCCGAGATAAGTTTTTTTTTTTTAATTCACAACTGTTTTGTTTATAACAATTAAGAAACGGATAAAAGTTTATTTTACAGTTAAAGACTGGAAATTTCAAAATCTATGATCAGAATTTTTAAAGTGCGACTCTTTGATATTAAAAATCATATTTTAAAGTAGCACACAAAAAAACCAGCAAGCCGAAGGACGCAGTGGGAATAACTTAATTAGACTGCGTGAAAATTGAGCGCGCGACGTCTATAAAGAAAAAACGAAAAAAATGACCGTATCTCAGAAACTAATGGGCCGATTAAAGTGTTTTTTTTTAATCTGGGGTACTTTGAAAAATAATAAACATTGATGTAATTTATAATTTTCAGTAACGTATATTTAATAAATTATAACTATAACCTATATGGACACCCGAAGCGTAAATCGTTATATGTCTCACTAAATAAATATTTTTATGTAACGTCTAATTTTGAAGCTTTAAATAATGGCTTTAAAATGCGGTATTAGAAGTTTAATTTCGATTAAGCATTCGAAAATTCTAGATAATATACGAAAGTTATATGAGTAAATTTACCTTATTATTCCGGATTTCAATTCTTGAAACAAGTTTGATTCCAATTTTTATCGACTCTATATTCTCATAAATTCTCAAAACTTATTTCTATAATAATAAATAAATAAAAACATAAAGATATTAATAAATGCGAATGTTTACAAGGTAATGAGAACAATTTTATTGAAACTTTTGGACTTTCTATTCATAAAAAAAGAACGTTAAGAAATTACTTATTCTTATCTTGATAAAAGATTATAAATTTTATTTAAAATTTGATTCGTAAGATTTGGTTATGTTTTTTTATCAAATCATTTATGGTACGAAAATATTTTTTATATGTATATATATATATATATATATATATATATATATATATATATATATATATATATAAACCTTCGCTCATAATATTTAAAGAATGAATTAAAATATTGTAAATAATAAAGCAATCACATTGCATAAAAAACGCTGCCAAGTGCTTTGGCGGAATGCTTTCTCATAGAGTTCTTTGAGTTTCATTAATTTTTTTATATTTATTTAAATGTGATTTTAATATTAAAAAATTGTCTAACATTAATATTTACTCATATTGTACTTTATAAATTTCGAACATATATGCTAGCTGTTTGCTTTTTCAACATTTATAATTTATTTTAAATCATCAAGTAATACAAAAAAATTTGTTCTATTGAAAAAATGATATAATGTAGTAATAAAAAGAATGATGACAACAAAATTTCTAATCTTTATAAAATGCAATCATATTTATATATAAATACAGTTCATGTTTATGGCTCTATAAAAAAAACTACACTATGAATACCAATTTTCAATAGCTTCCCGTCTAGTTATACAAAAACAATGATGGTATACAAAATTTGAAGCAAATCCATCGAGTAATTTTCGAGATCTAACTGGTTAAATAAATAACATTTTCTTTTCAAAATTTCTTTTTCAAAATTTTAAAAATGCTCTAAAATTAAAACTACGCTATGAAAATCAATTTTTGAAAATTTCCCTTCTTTTGGCAGTCGCAAAATAATTTCCCTGCAATTTTTAGAACAAATCTATCGAGTACTTTACGTAGAATAAAAAAAAAGAAAAGAAGAATCAAAATTTTTTTTTAAATCTTTAAAATTCTCTAAAATTGTAACCACACTAAGAAAATTAGTTTCCAAAAGCTTATTTTTTTCAGACAATAGCGAATTAATTGTATGAAAATTTTGGAGAAAATTTATAGTATGGTTAACGCAAAAAAGAAAATAAATGAAAAATAAAAATTTTTTTGAAAATTTTCAAAGTGCTCTAAAATTAAAACTGCGCTGAGAAAATTAGTATTCCAAAGCTTGTTTTCTTCAGACAGTAGCAAATAAATTGCATACAAATTTTGGAGCAAATCTATCAAATGGTTTTCGTAAAATAGAAAAAAATTAAAAATAAAAATTTTTTAAAAAATTTTAAAAATGCTCTAAAATTAAAAGTGCGCTAAGAAAATTAGTTTACAAAATTTTTAATAATTTTGGCAGTCGAAATAAAGTTCCATACAAATTTTCGAACAAATTCTTCGAGTAGTTTACGTAAAATACAAAAAAAATGAAAAATCGAAATTTTTTAAAAATTCTTAAACTGATTCTAAAAAAAAAACTGCACTAAGAAAACCAATTCCCAATACCACCAGTTCATCAAAAAATTGAATTGTATGGAAAATTTGAAGTAAATCCATCGAGTAGTTTTTAAGATTTTATTGGCTTAATAAATAGAAACATTTTTTTCAAAAATTTCAAAATGCTCTAAAATTAAAACGGAACTAAGAAAATCAGTTTTTAAAAATTTATTTTATCCGGGCAATCAGAAATAAATTCCATGCAAATTTTGAAGCAAATTCATCGAGTAGTAAACAAAAAAAAACCAAAAAACGAAAAATCGAATTTTTTTTTTTTTTTTTTTTAAAACTTTAAAATGAAAACTACGCTGGAAGAACCAAATTATCAATAGCTTCCCAGCAAGTTAGTCACAAAACTAAATTCCATGCAAAATTAGAAGCAAATCCATCGAGTAGTTCTCGAGATACAGTTTACTAACTGAATTCATACATCCACACACACACACACACACACACACACACACACACACACACACACACACACACACACACACACACACACACACACACACACACACACACACACACACACACACACACACACACACACACACACACACACACACACACACACACACACACACACACACACACACACACACACACACACACACACACACACACACACACACACACACACACACACACACACACACACACACACACACACACACACACACACACACACACACACACACACACACACACACACACACACACACACACACACACACACACACACACACACACACACACACACACACACACACACACACACACACACACACACACACACACACACACACACACACACACACACACACACACACACACACACACACACACACACACACACACACACACACACACACACACACACACACACACACACACACACACACACACACACACACACACACACACACACACACACACACACACACACACACACACACACACACACACACACACACACACACACACACACACACACACACACACACACACACACACACACACACACACACACACACACACACACACACACACACACACACACACACACACACACACACACACACACACACACACACACACACACACACACACACACACACACACACACACACACACACACACACATACACATACATACAGACATTTTCTGGAAACCACTTTTTTCGACTCACCGAGTTCAGATCTGTACAAATTAATAAAAAAATAGAAAAAAATTTTTTTTACCGATACAATGCTTTTTCTATGAGAAAGCAAAAGAATAGAAAGTCCAAAAGTCTCAATAAAATTGTTCTTATTACATTTTAAACATTCGCATTTATTAATATCTTTATGTTTTTATTTATTTATTATTATAGAAATAAGTTTTTAGAATTTATTAGAATATAGAGTCGATAAAAATTGGAATCATACTTGTTTTAAGAATTGAAATCAGGAATAATAAGGTAAATTTACTCATATAACTTTCGTATATTACCTAGAATTTTCGAATGCTTAATCGAAATTAAACTTATAATACCGCATTTTAAAGCCATTATTCAAAGCTTCAAAATTAGACGTTACATAAAAATATTTATTTAGTGAGACATATAACGATTTACGCTTCGGGTGTCCATATAGGTTATTGTTATAATTTATTAAATATACGTTACTGAAAATTATAAATTACATCAATGTTTATTATTTTTCAAAGTACCCCAGATTTAAAAAAAAACATTTTAATCGGCCCATTCGTTTCTGAGATACGGTCATTTTTTTCGTTTTTTCTTTATAGACGTCGCGCGCTCAATTTTCACGCAGTCTAATTAAGTTATCCCCACTGCGTCCTTCGGCTTGCTGGTTTTTTTGTTCGCTACTTTAAAATATAATTTTTAATATCAAAGAGTCGCACTTTAAAAATTCTGATCATAGATTTTGAAATTTCCAGTCTTTAACTGTAAAATAAGCTTTAATTCGTTTCTTAATTGTTATAAACGAAGCAGTTGTGAATTAAAAAAAAAATCTTATCTCGGCTCCTATTGGTCGTAGAAAACTTTTTTTTTTATTAAATCTTCGTTTTTAAATAAGCTTTTAAAATATTGAAATTAGAAATTTACAAAAGTTATAAATAAAGCTCCAGCTTCATTTATTTATAAAAAAACACCCTTTTTTAAAGCGATATATGAAGGGATGCAATTCCATTTTCTCATTGGTTTTCAATAAGATATAAAAATTTGAACCTTCACGAAGTGAAGGTTAAACTCGCGACCTTATGCAACTCGATATGTTCGCTCAATAAAAAGTTATAGCTCTAAACATTATGCATCTTGGGATAAACAAAAGGGAATATCTCAGCAACTAATTTATCGATTTCCTTTCGAAACTTCTCTTTCTATTCATAATCATAAAGGTTTCCTTTTAAAAGCGAAAAATTATTCAAAAAGTTTTTTTTGCAATAAATAATTGATATGCAAAAAATGGCCATTTTTCATGGTTTTTTCGATTTTTTCGAAAAACTAATTAACGAAAATAATCGCGACACATCTTAAACTATAGGTCTTTTTATTTTCTAATACTTTCATTGAAAACCTTTTTTTAAATGCACACGTTAGTCGCAAGAATTAAAAAACTTGTGTGGGCCAACTTTGCACCTCCCTGGTTCAGAGCCTACAAAAAATCAGAAGTTGCAAACTATATAGGGTATGTTTGTACATCGCCCTTAACACCCTCATGTAAGTCTCATCCGTTCCTGAATTATTGTCATGAATAAGTCTTTATTGATTGGACTAAATTCTGTGCGCTACTAATGCGCTCAATATAAATTCCAAATTGATTAATATTTATTTCAGGCCAGGACAAACTGTATACTAAACAAAATCCTATATTATATTAAAGTAAAACCACTTTTTTCCGTTTCTCCGGTTCTCCGCATTTGTTAAATGTGTCTAATCTTTTAGTAATAAGAGTAGCAATTTTTTATTGGGCCCTATATAATTAGTCCTCATTAGTCATAAGCATCTTTTTGGGTCATATTTTTTTTGGAATTATATTTTTTTGGGCCTTATATTTTCTTGCACCCTATATTTTTTGGGCCCAATATTTTTTCGATTCTTATGTATTCTTGGGCTCTATATTTTTTAGGCCTAATATTTATTCAATTCTTATATATTCCTGTGCTCTATATTTTTGGGCCCAATATTTTTTTTAAATTTATATTTTCTTGGGTTCTATGATATTTTTTGGGTCCTATATTTTATTTAGCTCTATATTTTTCTGGGCCTTATACTTTTTGGACCCTACTTTTTTTAAGTGCCATTTTTATTGGGCCTTATATTGTCTTGGGTTCTAATTTTTTTAGGCCTAATATTTTTTTCGATTCTTATATATTCTGTGGCTCTATATTTTCTTGAGCCCAATGTTTTTTTAAAATTTATATTTTCATGGGTTCTATATTTTTTTTGGGTTCTATATTTTATCTGGCTTTATATTTTTCTGGACCTTATATTTTTTAGGCTCTACATTTTTTTGAGTCTTATTTTTCTTGAGCCTCATTTTTTTCGGCCTCTTATTTCTTGGCTTCCATATCTTTTTCGATCCTATATTTCTCTAGGCCTTATATAATTTTGGACCTACATTTTTTCGATTCCTATTTTCTTTGGGCCTCATTTTTTTGGGCCTCTTATTTTTTTTCAACTTTTTTTTGGGTTTATATTTTTTTAATCTTATTTTTAATATTATTTTTTGAAAAGTACCAACTTTATGATTTTTTTTCTGAAAATCCTGATGTTTTAGAGAGAAATTCATAGGAATTCTTCTTGTTGTAAATGAAGAGGAGAGTCATCATGATTCTTTACAGACCTAAATTTTGAAGTTTTCTATTGGTTCATATAAGTATTACATGGTAATTTAAATTACTCATTGTTCGCCACTTCAGAAATTTCTTTTCGCGGGCTTATTTTTTTCTATTTTACATGAACTTTAGAATGAATTTTTGATTGTGTAAGAAAGAGCCACCAATAACGAGTTATGACAGTTTGGAATATATATTTTAATGTATGATTTATTTTTTATATTGAATATAAATGTATATTTTCATGTATGATTTATTATTCATATTGAATATAAATGTTTATTTTCATGTATGATTAATTTTTATATTAAAAATAAATCATACATGAAAATATATATTCCAAACTGGCATAACTCCTTATTGATGGCTCTGACTTACATGATCAAAAATTCATTTCAAAGTTCATGTGAAATAGAAAAAAATAAGGCCGCGAAAAGAAATTTCTGAAGTGACGAACATTGAGTAATTTCAATTGCCATATAATACATATAAGAACCAATAGAAAACTTCAAAATTCAGGTCTGTAAAGAATCATGCTAACTCTGCTCTTCATTTACGACAAGAAGTATTCTTATGAATCTATCTCTAAAACATCAGGATTTTCAGAAAAAAAAAAATAATTAAGTTGGGACTATTTCAAAAATTTTGAAAAATTTCCAAATTTCAAGGATCTACAGCTCTTCATCCTTCTAATCTAAATCCTTGAAAATTTTTTTACATCTTTTGGGTAACAAAAAGAATATATTCTTAGAGTTTAAGAGATTTTTATTTTTCTGCTCTTCTAGTTGGTGTGAACCGTTATACTAACTAATTTCTCAAAAGAATATTTATTATCAGTTCTGCCAAACGTAACTACGTACATGATTGATCAAGCTCGCTCACATGTGAATAATGAATATGTTTATAAGAAGCCTGAAAATTATAGTGGCCATTCATTGGATAAGGGAGTAGTGTTAAAAGTCGAAGAGTATTATTTAAATGATGATTTTAATTGCTCTCGACAAAGTGCAAATAAAAATAATACAATATCCGTAAAAGAAAATGGTATCAAAACCAAAAAAGTTAAACGCTTTTTTACGCGAAGTATGAAACAAATGTTTGAAATGTTTAAAGAAGAAAATCCCCAAATAAAAAAAAGATCGGCAAATCAACATTCTATGCCTTGAGACCATAATGGGTTATACCTCATCCACCCAATGATACGTGTCTTTGTATTTATTGCGAAAATTTGGAACTTATGTTGATAGCTTTAAAAAACTATAATACAAACAATAAACATGACATTTCAAAAATTGAATCAAATATATTTTCTTCTTTATTTTGCTCTAAGGATGATATGAAATGTGTACTGGGAGACTGTGAAAAATGCCCAAATGAAAAAACTATTGATTTGGGAATCGTTTCCTTGACGGAAGAAGATCTTCATGGAAAAATAACTTATAGTGTTTGGCAAAAATCAGATTTACTTAAAAAACTAGTACCATTGAAAACTTCTTGATACAATTGAGAAAATATGCTCTCACCGTGAGTACTCCTAAAATGATTAAAGAAATTCAACGTATTGCTATTCGAGATGCAAAAATTTTAGTGAAAAAAAGTCAGTTCCAATTAGTCATTCACGTAGATTTTGCCGAAAATTGGACAATCTTAATACAAAATGAAGTACAAAGCTATCACTGGAGCAAAAACCAAATATCCATATTTACATCGGTATGCTATTTTGGAAATGATTCGACGTTTAGTTATGTCACAATTTGTGACGATACAAAACATGATTCTTCTCATGCTATAATGGCTATAAATTCAATTGTAGAGAATGTAAAGCAAAACACATTTTGCGAGAGTTAGAAGAAATCATAATAATTTTGGATGGAGCCGCCAGTCATTTAAAAAATAGATACCAATTTTATGAGTTTCGAAATTCTAAATAAAAAAGAAAATGGTTATTTTCTGCAACCGGGAATGGAAAAGGTGCATGTGATGGAATAGGAGGTATAGTTAAACATGCCACAGTGCACAATTTGTCTAAGCAAAGTGCAGAATTTATTAGAAATGCAGAGGATTTCGCGACTTATGTATCACTTTACACTCCATCTATCAATATTCTCCTTTTAAGCAAAGAAGAGTTAGAAGTTTTCCGACAAACAAAAAACGCTGCCAAGTGCTTTGGCGTAATGCTTTCTCATAGAGCTCATTGAGTTAAAGTAATTTGATTTTCTTTTTGAAATGTGATTTCAATATAAGATACAATTTTCATTCAAGAAAAAATTAGTGAATGTGAGGGAGTGATTAGTAAATAGAAAGAGAGAGACAAAGATGGATGAAAACAGGGTAAAAATGAGGATCAATTTGAGAAAAAAGGACAAAGAGGAAGTGAGGAAGTGAGAATAGAGTTAGTAAAAGCGTTAAATCAGAAATCAAAAGAAGTGATCAAAGAGCTACTCTAAGAAAATTATTTTTCAAAGGCTTGTTTTATAAAGACAGCAGCAAATAACTTGGATACAAATTTTAGAGCAAATCTATCGAGTAGTTTACGTAAAATAAAAATAAAAAAATTAAAATTGAAAAAAAAATTTTTATAATTTTTTAAAATTAAAACTACGCTAGGGAAATTGATTTTTAAAAGTCATACTTCTTTTGGCAGTTGCAAATCATTCCCATTCAAATTTCAAAGCAAATTCATCAAGTAATTTACGTAAAATACAAAATAAATGAAAAATCGAAAAATTTTTTTAAATTCTTAAAATGGCTCTATAAAAAAAGTACTCTATGAATATCAATTTTCAATAGCTTCCCGCCTACTTATACGAAACCATAGATAGTATCCAAAATTTGAAGCAAATCCATCGAGTAATTTTCGAGATCTAATTGGCTAAATAAATAACATTTGCTTTTCAAAATTTCTTTTTCAAAATTTTAAAAATGCTCCAAAATTAAAACTACCCTATGAAAATCAATTTTTAAAAATTTCTCATCTTTTTGCAAATAATTTCCCTGCAAATTTTAGAAAAAATCTATCGAGTACTTTACGTAAAATAAAAAAAATAAGAAACGAAGAATCGACATTTTTTTAAAAATCTTTAAAATTCTCTAAAATCGTTTTATTAAGAAAATTAGTTTCTAAAAGCTTATTTTTTCAGACAATAGCGAATTGATTGTACAAAAATTTTGGAGAAAATTTATAGTATGGTTTACGCAAAATAGAAGATAATTGAAAAATAAAATTTTTTTGAAAATTTTCAAAATGCTCTAAAATTAAAACTGCACTAAGAAAATTAGTTTTTCAAAGCTTGTTTTGTTCAGATAGTAGCGAATAACTTGCATACAAATTTAAGAGGAAGTCGAGAATATCTGTCCTTTTCTAATCAAAGAATTGATTTTATTTCAAAAATTAATAATTTTAGCAAAAAATTAAGAGAAAGCCGCATTTTGTTTAAAAAATAGCAATATTTTCATTGATGAGAAAGAATTAGTTTTATCGCTTCGTTTTCAAAAAAACCTTGAAAAACTTAAAACATAGAGGTTAGGGTAAACGATTTGGTTTTTCAAGGTTTTCTTGAAATCGAAGCAATAAAATTAATTTTTTCTTATCAAAGAAAATGTTGCTTTTCCTGATACGAGATGCGGCTTTCTCTTCATTCTTTGCTAAAGTAATTAGTTTGCGGTAAAAATTAATTCTTTAATTAGAAAAGGACAGAGATACGTGACCTCCTCTTAAGAGCAAATCTATCAAATAATTTTCGTAAAATAGAAACAAAATTAAAAAAAAAAATTTTTTTTTAATTTTAAAAATGCTTTAAAATTAAAAGTGCGTTCAGAAAATTAGTTTTCAAAAGTTTTTCTTCTTTTGGCAGTCAAAAATAAGTTCCACACAAATTTTCAAGCAAATTCTTTGAGTAGTTCACGTAGAGTACAAAAAAAATGAAAAATCAAAACTTTTTTAAAATTACTAAAATGGCTATAAAATTAAAACTACACCAAGAAAACCAATTCTCAATAGCTTCCGCACCAGTTAATCAAAAAATTAAATTGTTTGGAAAATTTGAAGTAAATTCATCGAGTAGTTTTTAAGATTATATTGGCTTCATAAATATAAACATTTAAATTAAAACTAGGCTAAGAAAATCAGTTTAATTTAATTTGGAATTTATTTAATTTGGGCAATCGCAAATAATTTCCATGTAAATTTTGACGCAAATTCATCGTGTAGTAAACAAAAAAAACCAAAAAAATGAATAATCAAAATTTTTTAAATTTTCTTTATAAACGACTCTAAAATTAAAACTACGCTAGAAGAAACAATTATCAATAGCTTCCCAGCAAGTTGGACAAAAAAATAAATTCCATGAAAATTTAGAAGCAAATCCATTGAGTAGTTTTCGAGATATAATTTACTAACTGACATCATACAGACACACACACACACACTCTCACACACACACACACACACACACACGCACACGCACACGCGCACACACACACACACACACTCACACACACACACACACGCACGCGCACACACACACACACACACACACACACACACACACACACACACAGACACACAGACACACACACACACACACACACACACACACACACACACACACACACACACACACACACACACACACACACACGCACGCACGCACGCAAACACACACACACGCGCACGCACGCACGCATGCACACACACATACAGACATTTACTGGAAACCACTTTTTTCGACTCCCTGAGTTCAAATACGTACAAATTAATGAAAAAATTGAAAAAAATTTTTTTATTGATACAGTGCTTTCTCTATGAGAAAGCAAAAAGTTAAATGGCAACAAAATGCAAAAGAAGTCAAGGGAATAGAAAAACTTCACTGTTGGAAAGCTGAACAAAATCTTGAGTCCACTTCTAGAACTTCATTGCATGAATGTGAAAATGTAAATTCATAAATCTAAATTGAATTAATGAAAATTTATTTATTCATTTTGAACATATTTTTAAACTTAAAATTGCTATAACTTTTGTTGTAATTGACCAAAAAAGTTGACCAATGGCTCATTTTGAAGGTCTTTTTAAACACTAACGATATATTAATAAATTAAGAAGTAAACGAATAGTGAAAGAGCACAATTATTGGAAGAGGACATTGTCTTAATACTCTATAATTGAAAAAAAATTGAATAAAATTGAAAAAATTTATTAAAAAGAAAAAACGCAAAATAGCATATTCTGACCCACCCTAAAAGATAGTTTTTTTATGTATAAAAACATATTAAAATTTTTTTTAAAAAATATAGTTTTTGAGAAAATTACGTTGAAAAAAAATCGTTTTTTTTTTGTTTTTCATTAATAGCTCGACGGCATTAATTTTTATCTATGAAACAATAATGCGATGTAAAACTAGGCTAAATTTTTCACATTTAAAAAAAAATACGCCTTGAAAAGTCAAAAATTGACGGAGATAGAGCATTTTGAATATAGAGGTCGATTTTCATTTTTTCACTTTTTATTTTAACATTCTACACAAAATAAGCTATAGCATCGTGAAAAAATTTTTTTAAGTCGTATTTCAGGGTCTCCACATCTTTTCTTGAGTGTTGGAACACATTCACATAGTTTTCAGCCAAAAAAAATTCGATCCGTGACGGTCTGCATGAATCTGAATGGAATCAGCCATATATTAAAAAAAAATTGTAGTTAAATAAAAATGTTGATTTTAATAATTATAGCGTTGAAATTTATTTTAATGAAAATGTTATTTGATTGACATTTATAGTATTATTTTAACTATATTTGAAAAGTTACTTGTCATTAATGAAATAGTACATTACGTAACGGGTATGGAAAGGCTTTATTTGCGAAACGAGAAGTTTACGCCCCGAACCGAAGGTTAGGGTCGTAACGAGTTTCGTAAAAAAGTCTTTCCATACCAGTTGCGTACAGTATTTTTTGCCATAAGAGTCAAAAAAGAGCAACGAATTTGCGATTTTAGGGTTAGAATGGCGAAAAAATATTTAATTTTTTAAATTAATAACCTATTAATATCAAGAATTTTATAAAAATTATAATATTTATGATATGCAAACCTTACTTGTGATACATACACTTTGTAATATTTGTACTTCATTATAATTTTATTGTTATTTTATTATTCTGAAATATTCAAATTTAAAATTAACCAAAGATGTGTATTTTAATCTTATGGTTTTTTTATTTAAATTTCTAATTTCATATATATTAAATACATTTGTGAAGATATTTTTATTAGAAATAAACACAAAATATTTTTTAATCATGTTTCACGTAAAAATTAATTTCATAATTTAAATTCATGGTCATATATTAAGGTCTGGCAATTATAGTTGTTACTCAGTTCCCAGTTCTCAGTTTATTTATATCAATATCTTTGTTTTTTTTATCGAAGTAGAGTGAGGAATAGTCACTTGATGGAATAAAATGGCGCAAGATTTAAAAAAAATTATTTAATTTACAGTAATATTACATTAATAGATATAATTCCAACCCATAAGATTTTACCCTAAAATAAACCTTTGTTATTATATTAAATTATTTAGATTATAAAACAAAAATAAACATGTGTACATTTTATTTATTTATGTATTTTTTAAATTGAAATTCATTTTTACTCGCGTATTCTTTTGGTCATGCGCACGCTACGAATTAAACCAATCAGACAGCCGGAACACGAAATTGGAACAGCAGAATTGGCGTTAAAAATATTGCAAAAAAAATTATTTATTTACAAAATAAATATTGCAAATTCCGTAACAAGATCATTATTTTCATGATACGCAATTAAATTGGAAACGATTCGCGTTAGATTTTTTTAATAATAACGTCAACTTGCTGAGAAAAATCTGTTTAATTTTTCTTTAGTACTGTAAATTTAAAATTTTTTCAAAAAAATCTAAAACACCCGCATTTTCTTTTATTGCGGTTGTCAACGGTGCTAACGATTCCGCAATTATTGGCATTTTTATTTTCACTTTTTTCTAAAGTCATTTTGTACTTTATATTAAAATATTAACGCTTATTTAGATAAGTTTTTATTCGTTGTTACTGCTACCGATACGAAGTTGATGATTATCCAACTACTCGCGGACCTGCAGAACAAACGAAATAAGAAACACTATAATATAAGTATTGAATTTAAAGTTGAACTTTGTTTAACGAGAGCTGGCCAAAGAGTGCCGTACAATGATTCGGCTCCAATCTGCTTAAGCATCGATCGAGCCGCCGCAGCCGCCGTTCTCTCCTACTGCTAAGTGGAAGGAATACCTTCATATATTCTACATGATGCCAACGAAGATAGACGCTCATAGAAGCGTACTTTGCATGGGCGGACAGGGGCTCAAAATCTAAAGCTTATGTTCTCCTGCCACGTGGTGGCGCTACTAAAATGCTATGTATTTCTATACCTATACATAGTGATGTTTTCATATATATAGATATACACGTATGTTAATCATAATTACTTTTATTTTGATATACCGCAACATTATGTTTTTAATCAAGTCCATAAAACATGGACGGAAATAAAAAAGACTATGAAACCTATTCTAACCAGAATGTACTTAGTTAATCTAAAACAAAGAGAAAGATTCTTTTTAAGATTATTTCTGCTTCACGTGAAAGCTGCAACATCTTTTGAAAACTTAATAACTTTTGATGGAATTACATACCCAAAATTCTTTGAAGCAGCAACAGCAAGAAATTTAATTGAAATCGATGATGAATGGGATAAATGTTCAGAAAAATCATGTAAATCTTGATTTCTAAAAGCTCTTTGTCAATTATTTGGTTACATTTGTACATTTCACAATCCAATTAATGCTCGAGAATTATATGAAAAATATAAAATCTATTTTTATCCTCCAAAAATGAATGAACAATAAGGTGAAGAATATGCATTAAGCATAATTAATGATATTTTAACTAATAATGGATTCTCATTAAGTGACTTTAATTCACCTACTTCAGAATACTATATTGAAAATAACGAAATTGAATATAGTACATTAAATAATGTTAATAATATTAAGTCAATCATTGATACTATAACAAATGCTCAAACGACTATTTTGAAAACAGTAATAAATTTATTAAATACGAACTGCACTGAAATATATATATATATATATATATATATATATATATATATATATATAGACGGTCCAGGTGGAAGTGGTGAAAGCTATTCATTAAATACAATTATAACTTATCTAAAAATTCATTGAATCAACTATTTAGTTGTAATATGGACAGCTATAGCGGCTAATTTATTACGAGACGGTGTGAGAGTACATACCGCATTCAAATTACCGTTGAACATATCTGAAGACATAATATGTAATATTAGTGCGAACAGCGAAATAGATAAAAAAATGGAAAATTTATTAATTGTTATCTGGGATGAAATCACAATGACATCAAAATACGCTTTTAAAACCGTCGATCGCATGTTTAAAGATGTATATTGTAAGAGCTGTAGTAATCCTAACAATTTTTTTGATTACCAGCTTTTATTCCTTATTCGCTCTCTTGAGAAAGATACGAACAATATTTTTCGAGCGTTGGCGCTTTCGCTCGTCAAGTTTCGGGAAATAGGTGAGTTTACACTCTTCCCGGGACAACTTATTATTCTTAACGAGTAAAGAATTCGATTCAATTGTGTTTCTAATGTGAAAATTTATCGGTTTGTACGCAAAAAAACTATCTTTTCTCTCGTGACTAATTTAATTTTAGAAATTTAGTTTAAGATATTATCTTTTTTTGTTGAATACCCAATTTATATCATTTAATATTTTAACGATTCTCAACTCATAATAACCCGAGCAATCGCTAGATTATGCGAGTGAAGCTTAGAGAGAAAAAAAAATTAAACAAAATTAACCATCATTCAATTTAATATAAAGAGAAAATTAATATAAATAATTCGTTCGGTTCAACCCGAGCAGTTGCTAGATTGAGTAAACGAAATTTTATCTAAATATTTATCCTACACCTGATAAATCTAATTTAAATTATTTATTTGCTTCAACCCGAGCGTTTGCTAGATTTAAGCGAATGAGTTGTTTACAATTTACTTATAAAAAGATTATCTATTGTTCGATTAAAATATATATATTTTACTTAAATTATTCACTCGCTTCAACCCGAGCAATTTGTAGATTAAGCGAATAAAATTTAATTAAAATTATACTTAGCAAGCTAAACTATTATTCGTTTTCATAAAAAAAAATTTTTAATAATTTATTCGTTCGATACAACCCGAGCAGTTGCTAGATTGTTTGAACGAAACCTTAACTAAATATTTATTCTACAAATGATAAGACTAAATTACAGTATTCATTCGCATCAACCCGAGTGATTTGCTAGATTATACGAATGAAGTTTAGTAAAAATCATATTTAGCAAAACTAACTATTATTCGTTTTAATAATAAAAAAAATTTTAATAATTTGTCTGTTCAGTACAACACGAGCAGATGCTAGATTGTGTGAACGAAATCTTAACTAAATATTTATCTTACAAGTAACAAATTAAATTAAATTATTCATCCGCTTCAACCCAAGCGATTGCTAGATTATACGGATGAATTAGTAAAAATTATGCTTAGCAAAACTAACTATTATTCGTTTAATGATAACAAAAAAATTTTAAATAATTTATTCGTTCAGTACAACCCGAGCAGATGCTAGATTGTGTGAACGAAATCTTAACTAAATATTTATCTTACAAGTAACGAATTAAATTAAATTATTCATCTGCTTCAACCTGAGCGATTGCTAGATTATACGAATGATTTAGTAAAAATTATGCTTAATCAAATTAACTACGATTTTATTTAATACAAGGAAAAATTTATATAAATTATTCGTTCGGTTTAACCTGAGCGGTTGCTAGATTACCCGAACGAAATTCTGAACAAAATTTATTAATAAACGACAAGGGTTATTCGTTAATTGATTTAAATAATTACTTTCTTTTATTTAGAGAAATTATTACTTAAGTAATTCGTTCGCTTTAACCCGAGCGGTTGCTAGATTGTTTGAACGAATTTTGAATCAAGTTTTATTTACTAACCAAAAATTATTGATGGATTTAAATTTATATAAAAAAAAATTTTATGATGAATTATTCGGTTAACCCGAGCAGTGGCTAGATTATCCGAATAAAATTCTGAATAAATATTTTTTATTTTATGAAAAATAATTAGTTATTTAGATTAAATAATTATTAGTGTTATTTATGTTATTTGTTTGCTTTAACGGCATGTCGGAGCTGCAGCAATCGAGTTTTGCTTTTTTTATTTTATCGATATCTTTTTAAATTCTTAAATTAAACAAATATAATGACTTGTCCGCACTAAAGTTCTATTAGTACAATAATTTTTGTTAAAATAAAAAATCATTTGGACTTGTTATTTTTTTATGAGCTTTGATTGGAAATTAGATATCAAACTCGACAAACCTAACCGAATACGATATACTGAAAGTTTTTATTATAACTTTGTATGTATAATATTTTGGTCGTTTTCTTGACTTGTCCGCACTAGAGTTTAATATTACAAATTTTTTCTTTATAGCAAAAAAACTCAATTAAACGCATCGTTTATTCATAAGTTAAGATTGGAAATATTATTAGAAGGCGGACAGCTTCGTCATGCTCTTAACCCGAGCAGTGGCTAGATTTTCGCAATCGAATTTGAGTGGAGTTTTATTTATTAATTGAAAATTACTGATTAATTTAAGTTTATATAAAAAATTTAAATTTTAGGATGAATTATTCGGTTAACTCGAGCAATGGCTAGATTATCCAAATAAATTTTGAATAAAATTTATTATTATATGAAAAATTATTAGTTATTTAGTTTGAATAATTATTATAGTTATTTAAGTTATTCGTTCGCCTTAACCCGAGCAGTGGCTAGATTATCCGAATAAAATTCTGAATAAATATTTTTTATTTTATGAAAAATAATTAGTTATTTAGATTAAATAATTATTAGTGTTATTTATGTTATTTGTTTGCTTTAACGGCATGTCGGAGCTGCAGCAATCGAGTTTTGCTTTTTTTATTTTATCGATATCTTTTTAAATTCTTAAATTAAACAAATATAATGACTTGTCCGCACTAAAGTTCTATTAGTACAATAATTTTTGTTAAAATAAAAAATCATTTGGACTTGTTATTTTTTTATGAGCTTTGATTGGAAATTAGATATCAAACTCGACAAACCTAACCGAATACGATATATTGAAAGTTTTTATTATAACTTTGTATGTATAATATTTTGGTCGTTTTCTTGACTTGTCCGCACTAGAGTTTAATATTACAAATTTTTTCTTTATAGCAAAAAAACTCAATTAAACGCATCGTTTATTCATAAGTTAAGATTGGAAATATTATTAGAAGGCGGACAGCTTCGTCATGCTCTTAACCCGAGCAGTGGCTAGATTTTCGCAATCGAATTTGAGTGGAGTTTTATTTATTAATTGAAAATTACTGATTAATTTAAGTTTATATAAAAAATTTAAATTTTAGGATGAATTATTCGGTTAACTCGAGCAATGGCTAGATTATCCAAATAAATTTTGAATAAAATTTATTATTATATGAAAAATTATTAGTTATTTAGTTTGAATAATTATTATAGTTATTTAAGTTATTCGTTCGCCTTAACCCGAGCAGTGGCTAGATTTTCGCAAACGAATTTAGATAAAGTTTCATTAGTAACTGAAAATTATTGATGGATTAAAATATACAAGGGAGATTTTAGCTTGAATTATTCGGTTAACCCGAGCAGTGGCTAGATTATCCGAATAAAATTCTGAATAAAATTTATTTTTAAATGAAAAATTATTAGTTATTTAGTTTAAATAATTATTATTGTTATTTAGGTTATTCGTACGCCTTAACCCGAGCAGTGGCTAGATTTTCGCAAACGAATTTTGGTGAAATTTTATTTATTAACTGAAAATTACTGATTGATTTAAGTTTATAAAAGAAAGAATTTAGGCTGAATTATTCGGCTAACCCGAGCAGTGGCTAGATTATCCGAATAAAATTCTCTAATTAAAATTTATTATTAAATAAAAATTATGAATATAGGTAGTTTATATATATAAAAAAAAATTTGTTTTTGACGACTTACTTTTATTTAAATTCACCAGAGGACACACGCAAACGTGAGAGAGAGAAAGAGAGTTTTTTATACGGAATCTCGTAATATAATGAATGTTTATCCCTTTTCCTTCTGGTTTTTACTGGTTGTAGGTTCGATACACCAAATAAATGACGATGAAGGTAGCAGTGATCAGCTGTACTTGTTATTGAAGTGGATTAATTTCCTTGTTTTTCAGATTAACTGAAAAGGCTCTCGTAAGCGCACTAACTTTCGTACAGGTTTAGTTTAGGGCTCTCGTTATATTAAGAGATGAAGTTGAAAATTTATATGGCTCTAAAATATTTGAGAGATGGATAAAGATTGAAAAGCTCTCGGTTGAGAGATGAAACAAACAGAAAGAATTTAAAGTTGAAAGGCTCTCGATTACTTGAGAGATGAGTTTAAAAAGAAAAACTATTTCTGAAGGGCTCTCAGTTACTTGAGAGATAAAACACAAAACAAACTGATTTTGAAAGGCTCTCAGTTACTTGAGAGATAAAAAGCAAAACTATACTGAACTTGAAAGGCTCTCGGTTACTCGAGAGATGAAACACAAACGAACATTGTCCTTGAAGGGCTCTCAGTTACTTGAAGCAAATAGCAACTGAATTTGAAGGGCTCTGTTTGATATTTTTATACCCTTGTTGGATGATGTCATATGTTCGGGCGGAGCCTAGTGCATCTTTCCCCCTTTCCTTGCTCTTGTGATGCTCAGTATAGGACTGCGCAAGTATTGTCGGTAGAGGTGGTAAGCGCGTGATCCCCTTCTCTTTCTTGAGTCATTCTCTCTTTTTCTCTCTCTTACAAATAACAAATGAATACATATGGCAGTTTTACTTCAACTATAATTTTTCATTATTGTTTATTTGAAAAATTGTTTTAAATTGAAATGTTTTGATTAAACGAAAAGAGTGAAGAAAAAAAAGGAATAAAATACTACGAAAGCTATATCGCTTTTTTATTGTACATTGAATGAAAGATTATAGTTTACATTGATTAAAAATTAAATCTAATCTATTAAGTAGTGAGTGTATATATAATATGATCTGTTATTGTTTATTATAATAAACGTGACATAGTTGAACAAAAATGTTGTAAAATTTATTGAATACATAAAACTTATAAAATAAATGAGGATTGGCACACAAAATACATAATTTATTCTATGTCTTATTTCTAAAATATGTAATAATAAAAAGAAATGTTATTCAAATTATTATGTGAAAAACAAAAAGAAACGGAATGAATCTTATTTAGAAAACGCTGGATATAAAATTTACTAACTATTATTATATCTAGTTAAAATAATACGGTGTTTTTTTCTTTTGTTTTTATTATTTATAAAAAATTTTTTGTTGTTTATTTATATATATATATATATTGTTTTCTTATAATTTTAATTTAACTTACATAGGAATTGCGCATATACATTTTTATTCTTATAATATTTTGAATATGTAATATAAGGTATTGATCTCGGGATTTTCCTGAATATTTATCGAAAATTTCCATTGAGCACTTAAATCTATATACTAAACTATGTGTTGTGTTATAATGTAGCTGGGAAAATCCCTTTATCTGTAACAGTTTTTGTTACTATAGCTTCTACACATGTGTTTAAAATATGGAAAGAGACTCATAAAATGAAATTGTCCAGGATTATCTTTTTATGGGTGGTAAAAAAAAGGTCTTCGAAGAAACACTTAATACATTTGGGAAAAACCCATAATCTGGAAAAACTTTTTAGTTACAGAAATGATATCTTATTCTATTTTTAGAAAAAAGAGAAAGTATGTATAATCTTTTCTTATGTATGTGTAAAACATGTGTTGGAAATCTGTTTTTTTTTTATTTTATTTTATGTTAGGTTTAGATTAGATATTGTTTTATTTTGTATTATAATTACAAAAAGAGTGTGTAAAATTACAAATAAAGTTAAAATACATAAAATACTTGAAATAACCTTGTAAATATAAAATTAAAATAGTACAGTATGATATCACAGTCATAAAATATAATATAGATAATAATACTGTAATAGTAAGTCAATAAATTAAATAAAAGTGATATCACAGATAACACAAATAAATACACGCAAAGAGTATAAATAATATAATTAAAAGTCAGTCTCAAATATCTATCAGTCAAAAGAATTACATAAAATCAAGCGTGTAAAGAGCGCAGTCAAAATATCAGCAGTATGCAGTTAATATTCAAGTCAAGCTGATAAAAATATAATCATTCACTCTAAGCACACACATTCTATAATCACGCCAATAAATACAATCATGCCTTAAATCTATAAAAAGTACGTCACATAATAAATTAACACATATGATATAGTCCGAAAATAATACTAGGTATGAAAGGCCCAACGCATGTATGTTGAAATACAATGTATAAATATATATATCGCCCATTCTCTGTGAAATTAGTAGACAAAAAATTTTTTTTCGCTAAAAATTTGTAAAATGCTTCTTTTTTGTATTCTGGACCACTCAGAATTTTTTTAGATATTTTTAGGGACTAGTTTCAGAGCTACAAAGCTTCAAAGTTGGGCTAAAATCATATTTTTGACTATTTTCAGGCTTAAATCACTCATTTGGGTTGCATTTAAGGAATACATTACTAAGAAACTTTTTTCTTTAATGTATTCTAGATTTTCAGAAAAAAGTTATTCCAATGTGCTAATGTAGCTATCCGCTGAGCTAAAACTATTTAAATCATTGAAATACAAGTTTTGGGTTTTCGAACCAAGATATCTGGTCAGGGAAGATCATCGGAGTAGGTTATACATGTACAAATATACCTTAAAAATTTCAGAGTGGTGCGGCTCCTTGTTTTTTTAAAACAATGCAAATCCAACTAAAAATCATGAAAAATGTGATTTTTAGCTACAGTTACTCATTTAAATGTCAACTTACACTTATCTGTTGCAGATATCCCTTTGTAAGCATTCATAGAAATAGTTGTAAACTTAACAAATATTTAAAAATATGGAAAAATATCTTCTGAAAGGTTCAGAGTGGACCAAACCTTCGATATATGTCTATAACTTTTTTCTAAGATGTATCAGTTACACGATCAAAAACTAAAAATGCAGTTCTACCTATATGTCAGAACTTTTTGTGTTAATTCATGAGAATCTTGTTGATTATTAAGTAATTCAAGCACAACTGATTTCATCCACTGTGACATTGATTTCAAAATTGCATTATAGTGATCTTCAACGAACTGACCAAGAGAAGCTACAAGCTTTGGTTCTCAGATCCTGCTGGAACTTTATGATAAGTTTTGGTTTGATATAACTAAAAGAAAGCTATAGCCTCAGAGTCTAACGCTGAGTAGTTTCCATTTTTGTAAAAAATTTGCCAACAGAATCATCATGTAAAAATCATGCAAGTTATTATATAAATCATTGTGTCATGTTTGTAAAGTTATTTAATAATTTGTCTAGAAAGTAAACTGTCAGGTAACTCGACCATTTTATTAAACTTTCTTGTTTAAAAATTTTGCATGAAATTAAATCTGTTCTTTTATTAATAAATTATGTTGATTTCAGGTATAAGAAGAATAGCAAGAAAATAAAATTACATTTAAAGACTTTTAGTATCAAAGTGAAGAATTTTTGTTCAAGGGTTTGTTGAAAATTTTAAAAAATATAAAATGAGTTAGCTGCTCTAACTAGGAAACTGCTCAGCGTTAGACTCTGAGGCTGGAGCTTTTTTTTAGTTATAACGAACTAAAACTTATCATAAAGTTTCAGCCAGATCTAAGACCCAAAGCTTGCAGCCCCTTCCGGTGAGATACAAAGAGACACGAGTTCAGTTATATCACTGACAATAAGAAAAGTTAAATTAAATAATAATATATATCAATCTCTATTATATGTTGATTGTAAATATTTTTTAAAATTAATTCCAAGTTCCTATACACAATTACATTTAATTATTGCTATCATATCATGAGATTCAATGACAAATTGTCTGAAAATGTAAATTATGATAATCAATTTTCATAGAACTTTGTTTGTTACTAACATAAAAATAAAGAAATTACATTTAAAAAATATAAAAAGGATTAGAATTAATGATTTTCTGAAACTAAACTTAATAATATACATCAGTATAGATACTTTAATGTTAACGAATCTCATTGAATGGAATTTAAGTCAGTGTGTGTTATACACTGAATCTATAAAAGAATATTATCATTTACCTGTTATATACATCCATATTATAATATTATTCACCTGCATTGTTATAAAAAGAATGCTTGTTCACCCTAGACTTATACTAATTATTACCTGTAATTGAAAAAAAAATTATTACAAAGCATCAGTTTTATTATTTAAAGAAATCTTTTTTAATTCGTGAACATGAAATAAAATAAAAACTTATCTGACTCATCGTCTCCATAGTCTGATATCCAATACAGGAACTACTTAGGTAAGGTAAGAATCATAAAATTGAAGATGAAAATGAAATTTTTAATAAACAATATAAGTATAATTATATTGAATAAATATTGTCTATATAATAAAAAATGAACTAAATTCACAAACTTAAACATTTTTCCTTAAGAGCATGACGGAGGTCCCCCCTTCTCAAATAGTCTAGTAATATTTTAATTCCAAGTATACGTGCAAACAGTACCCTATTGAAAATGTATACGTTTTTCCAATACGTATTTTTACTACGTATCATAATTACATAACAGAATCACGTAACTCCATACATAGCTAAGTGTTCGAATTTGTGACATAATTCTTATACGTATTTATTTAAAAAATACGTAACTTTGATACATTTTTATTGTAAAAGTACGTTATTTTTAGACCTATATATAGTTAAAATATGTATCCTCTATTAGCATATTTTAAGTGCATATAGGTCTAAAAATTACGTACTTTTACAAGAAAAACGTATCAAAGTTAAGTATTTTTTAAATAAATACGTATAAGAATTATGTCACAAATTCGAACACTTAGCTACGTATGGAGTTACGTGATTCTGTTATGTAATTATGATACGTAGTAAAAATACGTATTGGAAAAACGTATACATTTTCAATAGGGTACGGTAAATCGAATTTTTTCATTACAGTAAGAAAATTTGTGAGTTTAAACTTGAGTGCGGAAAACTAAAGAAATTTACCAAAATACTAGGAATAAAAAGTTACTTGCAATCTTTTAATAAATACTATTTTGAGGTGAAGTTTATCGAGTTTTATGTCTAATTTCCATTCGAATCTTATAAAAAAATAAAAAACACAATTGATTTCTTATTTCACTAGAATAATTCTCTTAATATACTCTAGTGCGTACAAGTCATTATATTTGTTTGAATAATAAAATTAAAAAGTTATCAATAAAAAAAGCAAAAATTGTTTCCAACAGCTCCGACGACCCGTTAAAGGTTTTAAATATATTAAAAAAATTTGCATGTTATAATTAAAATATAGACAGGATTATTGAATTCTTTATTTACAGTATATTTAAAAATTTAACATCGATATAAAAAAATGTAAAAACATAGATATAATAATTCATCAATTACTGTTACTTCAATGGAGTCTACTGAACTAGAAAATAATTTGCATTTTACTTTGCTATTTGCTAATGGACTAATAAAATGTTGCTTTTGTAAGTTTTTCACCCTGTTTCTATTTTTAAAACGATTCTGCAGTTTTTTTAAATTTTTATTGTAATCTGATTCTGGCGAGTAAGCAAAATCAACATTTGTATAGTTTCCTTTATTTTTCAACCACTCGTACAATGTAACTGCATCCAAAATTTGTTGCGTTGCTGGAAGTGTGAGACTTGCTTTAGCTGCAGCTCTTTTAACAGAACCACCTACTCCGTCACATGCACCTTTACCATGTGCAGTTGGAAAAAAATGCCACTCTGCAGATATCCCAAAATTATCACTATGATAATAAATATTTAAAATGTTTTTAAAATTCTTAAACTGCTGAGGGGCTCCGTCAGTAAAATAGTGAATATTTTTCAATCCTTTGAAATTTTCTTTCAAATATAGAATTAGTAGTTGCTGATAAGTATAAACTGCTACAGTATCGTGACTTAAATTATTTGAAATTACTGCAAATGCTTTGCCTGATAATTGAGTATGTTCCACGTAATAAATATATGTAACAAATACTGTCGCCTGGTCGTTATTCCAGTGAAACCCAGGTGGAGCGTTTCGAGCAACAAAAGCATAATTCTCTGAAAAATCTAGGCATACCATAATTTCATCCTCTTTCAATTCATTTTTTAATTTTTTAAAATATTCAGATTGTGCTATTGAAATAAAAGCATGTGGCTGTAAAGCTTTAATTTTATCACAAAATGATGGAATGAAATCATTTACGTCCTCTACAATATTTTTATAAATGGCTCTAGGAGTTAACACCCATTGTGCATAGATAACTTCTTCAATTTCTTTTTCATCAAAAATCATGGTCAAGTAAGACTCTAAGCGTTGAACACCAGGACATCTGTCGCAGTCACCAAAATAACATTTGTATGCCATCGACATTTTATTTTTATTACAAATGATAAATTGCAAAATATCTTTATATGTCTTAAACTGATGAAAATAGTCTTCTGTCATATTTTCTAAATTACAACCTACAAAAGTGTTTTTTTTCTTTTAATTAATATTATAAAAATTTATCCGAGTAAAAAATGTTGAAAATAAATTGAAAATACCTGATATCATCAACTTGACATTTTGATGAATTGAACATACACATACAGAATGTGTACCACTGCTACCAGCTAATACACAACATTTAGGTTTCAATTTGGCAAATGTAGAAAATCCTATTGGAATATCAGATGAAAAATGATTACAAAATAATCTGTACAACTCTTTCAATGTACAAAGCAGAAGACGTTTTTGATCATAAACAATGTTGCCCTCCTCATCCTTGTACTTAACACAGTCTTTTTCTCCAGGTAATGTATAGGTATTTTCTTCACTTGTATAAAAATTTATTACATTTTGTATAAAATTTTATAAAATAAAATAAAAAAAAACAGATTTCCAACACATGTTTTACACATACATAAGAAAAGATTATACATACTTTCTCTTTTTTCTAAAAATAGAATAAGACATCATTTCTGTAACTAAAAAGTTTTTCCAGATTACGGGTTTTTCCCAAATGTATTAAGTGTTTCTTCGAAGACCTTTTTTTTTACCACCCATAAAAAGATAATCCTGGACAATTTCATTTTATGAGTCTCTTTCCATATTTTAAACACATGTGTAAAAGCGATAGTAACAAAAACTGTTACAGATAAAGGGATTTTCCCAGCTACATTATAACACAACACATAGTTTAGTATATAGATTTAAGTGCTCAATGGAAATTTTCGATAAATATTTAGGAAAATCCCGAGATTAATACCTTATATTACATATTCAAAATATTATAAGAATAAAAATGTATATGCGCAATTCCTATGTAAGTTAAATTAAAATTATAAGAAAACAATATATATATATATATATTTATAAAAAAATTTTTGTTGTTTATTTATATATATATATATATATATAAAATAAACAACAAAAAATTTTTTATAAATAATAAAAACAAAAGAAAAAAACACCATATTATTTTAACTAGATATAATAATAGTTAGTAAATTTTATATCCAGCGTATTCTAAATAAGATTCATTCCGTTTCTTTTTGTTTTTCACATAGTAATTTGAATAACATTTCTTTTTATTATTACATATTTTAGAAATAAGACATAGAATAAATTATGTATTTTGTGTGCCAAACCTCATTTATTTTATAAGTTTTATGTATTCAATAAATTTTACAACATTTTTGTTCAACTATGTCACGTTTATAATAATAAACAATAACAGTAAAATGTAAGTAAAGTACAAATGTAAGGAATAATAAAAAAAGGTAAAAAATTTTTATAAAAATAAGTAGACGTTACAATATGATAATAATTATCCGTTTGGAGGAAAAACATTTAGCATATCAGGTGATTTTAGACGAACATTACCAATAGTAAAACGTGAAAATAGAACACAGATAGTAGAAAATTGTGTCAAAAAAGCTATTTATGGGAACATTTTCAATGTATGTCTTTAAAAGAAAATAAACGTTTATCGGATCAGATGATAAATTTAAAAATTGGTTACTAAATATAGGAAATGGTAATTTTCATTCAAAATATGAAAACGGAAATAAAGTTATACGAATTCTAAAAGAAATACTGTCAAATGGCAATCTAATTAATGAAATTTAACTACTAGATTAGCACGGTAGAGGTACTTATATCGGAAGGTTATTGCGAACAACTTATAGGCAAATTTTTATTGCTCTTATTCCACATCATAATAATTCATTCATATGAGCAATATTTAATAAATAATAGTTTCTAAGAATCTGTTTCATGTAGCCGCAACGGGGAATACTAGTAACTTATATACATATTTCATATAGAATTGTGTTATAAGGCTATTGTGTTAAAAGACTCTTATGTTATTATTCTGACAAAAGTTTAGTTTCATTACATTCATATGATTTATATGTATTTATTATTAAGTTAAATTACAATTTATCTATGTTATAATTATAACAGAAGGTGAAAAAGTACGATAATAGACCCGGTAATTGAAATGTACTGGACGACTCTTCGCTCAGCGCCGGCAACGATAGTTGCCACTAGTATGAATATTTTTTTTTTTTTTCCTTTTTTTTTTTTTTTTTTTTTTTTAAGATTAATATATAAAGGATATTGTCCTCTATATGATCAACCTTTTTTATCTGGTGAAGTCGAGGGAGTCCCCCGCCCGGCATCTGTTTAACACATTACATCAGGCTAGGACTGTCAGACCCACCATACCGAAAACTTTGACTACCGATGGATGGTCAGCCACTTTTGTAACCAACAATCAACCGATACCCAATGAGGTCGGATTTTTTAAAGAGTCGCGATATACATGGCACATACACTTATTTTCTTTCGAAAAAAAAGTTAGAGGTACCTGGCCAGGATTCGAACCCATGCCCTCCGCGTTGAAGGCAAGAGCTCTATCTATTACACCACCGCGCTCTCTTACTAGTATGAATATTGAAAATTGTGACTATTACGAAAATATTATATTAGCACCGAAAAACATAGATGTAACAAAAATGAATGAACCAGTAATAGAGTACTTGAGTATTGACTCTGCAAAAGATGCAAATGACAAAAGTTTAGACGCAATTTTGCCAGCAGGATTTTAAAATTCTTTAACGCCCAACGGTTTACCTCCACAAAGATTACAATTAAAAAAAGGATATTAAATTAGATATTGTTTTATTTTGTATTATAATTACAAAAAGAGCATATAAAATTACAAATAAAGTTAAAAATACATAAAATACTTGAAAAAGCCTTGCATATATAAAATTAAAATAGTACAGTATGATATCATAGTCATAAAACATAATAGAGATAGTAATACTGTAACAGTAAGTCAATAAATTAAATAAAAGTGATATCACAGATAACACGAATAAATACACGCAAAGAGTATAAATAATATAGTTAAAAATCAGTTTCAAATATCTATCAGTCAAAAGAATTACATAAAATCAAGCGTGTAAAGAGCGCAGTCGAAATATCAGCAGTATACAGTAAGTTAAAATCACAGTAAAGTTGAATGCACAGTAATATACAAGTCAATCTGATAAAAATATTATCATTCACTCTATGCACACACATCTTACATTCACGCCAATAAATACAATCATGCCTTAAGAGGAGGTCACGTATCTCTGTCCTTTTCTAATCAAAAAATTGAGTTTTTTACACGAACTAACAACTTTAGCAAAAAATGAAGAGAAAGCCGCATCTCGTAATAAAAAAAGCAATATTTTCTTTGATAAGAAAGAATTAATTTTATTGCTTCGTTTTTAAGAAAATCTTGAAAAACCAAATTGTCCACCCTAACCTCTATGATTTAAGTTTTTCAAGGTTTTCTTGAAAACGAAGCAATAAAATTAATTCTTTCTTATCAAAGAAAATATTGCTTTTTTTATTACGAGATGCGGCTTTCTCTTCATTTTTTGCTAAAGTTGTTAGTTCGTGTAAAAAACTCAATTTTTTGATTAGAAAAGGACAGAGATACGTGACCTCCTCTTAAATCTATAAAAGGTACATCACATAATAAATTAACACATATAATATAGTCCGAAAATAATACTGTTTAATCGAGGTCGAGTAAATACCTCCTCAGAGCGGCTTTAAACCTGCTGATTGATGGAAGATTTTTAATATCAGCAGGTAGGGAGTTCCAAAAATGCGCACCTTGGACTTGAAAGGAATTTCTTCCAGTCTCAGTGCGCATGAAGGGCACCGCAAGATCTTTAATATCACCCCTAGTGTTCGCTCTGGGTATATATCTAGTGAAGAGACCCACTAGATATTCGGGAGTATTCATACGTACGATTTTGTACATAAGTACAGCCATAAAATACTGTCTCCTCGAATCAGTACGTAGCCAACCCAAAGCATGTCTATGGGGAGAGATGTGATCACCCATCCTCACGCCTAATAGTGATGCTTCTAAGCAATGTCAATTTGAATGAAGGACTTTGTAACGCAACCCGATTGGTAATAACGACATTAAAACAATTTACTATTATTGCACAAATATTAACAATGTATAAAAAAGGAAGCACTATATTCTTAACACGTATGACCATATCAGCAAATGATGAACTGCCATTTCAGATGACCAGAAAACAATTTCCTGTAAAACTTGCTCATGCAATGACTATTAAGTCGCAAGGACAATCATTTGAAAAAGTAGGACTGTATTTACCAACACACATTTTAAGTCATGGGCAGTTATACGTGGCACTTTCAACGACAACTAATAAAAAAGAATTGAAAATATTATTAACAGAAAAATCAAAAAAAGTTAAAGATGAAATGGTCTATACTAATAACATTGTTTACAAAGAAATATTACAAAATAACAATACAAAAATTAAATGTAACGAATAAGAAAATAAAATCAAACATATTTGAAACTCTTATATAACATTAAATATAATGAATTAAAAATTATAAAGTAGAGTTTAGCGCTATGTGTTTAAAAAACACAACTGCTATTGTTAGTTCTGTACCATTAAAAAAACGCGATAGCTTTTTAAATGCTGTGTATTTAAAAAAAACATGGCTGCTATTGTAAATGCTGTGTAGTTAAAAAATAGAACAACTATTGTAAGCGTTCTGTGATAACAAATTCGCGGCTGCTGTTTTGAGCGCTATGTGGTTAAAAAAACATCGCTGCTATTGTAAGCGCTGTCTAATGTAAAATTCACGGTTGCTATTTTGAGCGCTTTGTAGTTACAAATTGTGCGGCTGCTATTTTAAGCGCTGTGTGGTTAAAAATTCGCGGCTGCTATTGTAAGCACTGTGTGATTGAGTATTTACGGTTGTTATTTTGAACGCTGTGTAGTTAAAGGAACTTGACCGACAATGTGAGCACCGTGTTATTGATAAAACGCGACTTTTATTGTGAACGTTGTATGATAAAAATAACACGAATGCTATTGTAAGCGCTGGGTAATTAAAGGAACGCGAATATTATTATTAGTGCTCAGCAAAAAAGAACTGAAATTATTATCAGAAGTAACTTTTAAAGCAGGATCTGTTACAATAAAGGAGACAATCTGAATAAATCAAAAAATACTAGAAAATATAACTAAAAATAAACGCTATAGAATCGAGCCTCGATGCACACTCAATAAAAGCTTTAGTTGATGATTTCTCAAAATGCTTCTCATTTATTACAAATATAAGTTCAGAAATTAAAATATTTATCTAGAGATTTTTTAAAAATCAGAATAAACAATAATAATGGCTATTTATTTAGTTTGTCTTCTCTCACAAAGCTTTATTAATGAGTCCTATAAACAGATCTGGGACAAAACGTAAAATTCGAAATTCATTAAACAATGAACATATCATGATCATCACCATCATCAACTCAAACATTAGCATCAATGTGTAGACGTACGTGTGTATGAACAGAAGCGAAGAAACAGAGTCAAATGTGTGGTTGAGAATGAGAGTGGCATAAGTCAATTTTCCAAAAAAATTTAGTTAGTGGTATATTTCATTTCTTTAATATTAAAACAACTTATTTTTTAAAATAGAGTTGCTTTTTTGTTTATTTTTCTTTAATATTATAAGCACTGTAAAAATGGCACTCAATAGAAATGTATATTAATTTAAAACTTTAATATCGAAAATCTCGAAATTAGAAGTATGTGACTTATGCCACTCTCATTCTAACCCACCCAAATGGCGGTATCGGAGTCACGAAACGATTTTATAACAAAGTAGACAGTGAGACAGACACGCAGAAAAAAAGGCAAAGACCGAAAAATGAAAAGAAGAAAATATTGCTTTTTTTGATACAAGCTGCGCCTGTCTCTTCATTTTTGGCTAAAGTTATTAGTTTTTGTAAAAAAATCATTTCGTTGATTCGAAAAGGACAGATATACGTGACCTGTTCCTAATATAATAGTAGTAATATATATCAGTATTGCTTTCACTTGTAAATATCTATTCATTTTAAAAAATGAGAAACGGAAGCGAGTAAATTTGTTAAAATTCAAAGAACAAGCCAAAAAAAATAAATAAAAACTAAATATCTTTTTTAGCTATTTCCGAGGGGTGAAGTGAGTCAAAAGCTGATCCTCAATTGGAAAGTGACGCCATGAAATACAATACAAATTAAATAAACTAGCCAAAATAAGAACTATTGTCTCCAGGCAAGATGCATGGGGTCTTACGGCTCCACTAAATTTATCGATTATGATGATGTTCTAGTGTTCGAATACGTATTTATAATATTAGTGTAATTAAATACACTAAGGGCATGATGAGGCTTCCCTTTTTAATAATATTTCTGATCCAAGTTTATGAGTAAATGGAGAATTCAATCGGGTTTTTTCACTTCAAGAAAAAAAGTTGTAGGATTCAACTTTAGTGCGGACAACTAAAGAAATCTACCAAAATCTTATACTTGATAAGTTATATACAAGTTTTCAATTAATAGTATTTTGAGGTTAGGTTTGTCATCTTTGATATCTAATTTGCGATTTATTCAGTAAAAAAAATTTGTAATTTTAACACACATAAGCGTTACAAATGAAACACGAATTATTTTGTGTTAAAATCAACAAATTTTTTTTGTGTAATTTTTGAAGTTCAAATGTTAAGAAGAGGTCGAGTATCTCTGTCCTTTTCTAATCAAAGAATTGATTTTTTTACAAAAAGTAATAATTTTAGCAAAAAATGAAGAGAAAGCCGCATCTCGTATCAAAAAACGCAATATTTTCATTCACGAGAAAGAATTAATTTGATTACTTCGTTTTCAAAAAAACCTTGAAAAACTTTAAACATAGAGGTTGGGGTAAACAATTTGGTTTTTCAAGCTTTTCTTGATAACGAAGCAATAAAATCAATTCTTTCTTATCGAAGAAAATTTTGCTTTTTTTTTAATGAGATGCAGCTTTCTTTTCATTTTTTGCTAAAGATATTAGTTTTTGCTGAAAATGAATTCTTCGATTTGAAAAGGATGGAGATACGTGACCTCCTCTTAACATAAAAATTCATGAATAATACAAAATTTCAAATAATAAAATTTTTTAATTTTACAAATTTATTTTTCTTAAAATATAATGATTAAAAAAATTTGTTCTATTTTTTCATAAATTTGTACATATTTGAACTCGGTGAGTCGAAAAAAGTGGTTTCCAGAAAATGTCTGTATGTGTATGTGTGGAATCTAATTTTCTAATTTTGCATGGAATTTAGTTTTTTGACTAACTTGCTGGGAAGCTATTGATAAATGGTTCTTCTAGCGTAGTTTTCATTTTAGAGTTGTTTGAAAATTAAAAAAAAAATTTTTATTTTTTATTTATCTTCTATTTTGTGTAAACCATACTGTAAATTTTCTTTAAAATTTTTGTACAATCAATCAGATATCGTCTGAAAAAAAATAAGCTTTAAAAAACTAATTTTCTTAGAGTGGTAACAATTTTAGAGAATTTTAAAGATTTAAAAAAAAAATTTCGATTTTTCATTTTTAATTTTTTTTATTTTACGTAAAGTACTCGATAGATTTGTTCTAAAATTTGCACGCAAATCATTTACAACTGCTGAAAGAAGGGAAATTTTCTAACATTGATTTTCATAGGGTAGTTTTAATTTTTGAGCATTTTTTAAATTTTGAAAAAGAAATTTTGACAAGAAAATGTTATTTATTCAGCCAATTAGATCTCGAAAATTACTCGATGGATTTGCTTCAAATTTCGCATACTATCTACGTTTTTGTATAAGTAGACGAGAAGTTATTAAAAGATGGTATTCATAGAGTAGTTTTTTTTATAGAGCCATAAACATGAACTGTATTTATATATAAATATGATTGCATTTTATAAAGATTAGAAATTTTGTTGTCATCATTCTTTTTATTACTACATTAAATCATTTTTTCAATAGAACAAATTTTTTTGTATTACTTGATGATTTAAAATAAATTATAAATGTTGAAAAAGCAAACAGCTAGCATATATGTTCGAAATTTATAAAGTACAATATGAGTAAATATTAATGTTAGACAATTTTTTAATATTAAAATCACATTTAAATAAATATAAAAAAATTAATGAAACTCAAAGAGCTCTATGAAGAAGCATTCCGCCAAAGCACTTAGCAGCGTTTTTTAATCTATTTTCAATGATAATAAATTTTATTAAAAATAGAGCAACTTATTTTAATATATTTTAACAATGAAAATAATACTTTTAATTTATTTAGAAATAATACTTTTAATCTTATTTAAATAATGAAAATAATTTCTATTTATAAAATTCATAGTAAGGATTAAATATTTTTATCTTACCTGCTAGAAATAAAATGTTGACTCTCGAATATTCGCCTTTGTGACTCCAAGGATTATAGTGAAGTTGACAGTGGTCATTTTTAACGAAGTGAAATCCGTTATTATCAAAGTCCTCACAATCGTCTGACACAAAAGACACAAGGGTATCTTTTTTTCGTACTCTTCTTATACATCGGCTTTGTTCCAAATGCTTCTCAGGGCTACGCACGCCGCATTCGAAAAATTAATCACGCATTAAATAGCTCTAAAGAAGCTTTTAGATTGGTCGATACAGCTTATCTATAAAGAAACCCCTAATATGTGCATTAGATTTTCGGACACAGCAATATACTAAGCATTACTGGTGCGCAACTTCAAAAAGCGTGTTTCAGACAGCCATTTGTATGCGAACGTAATTTCGTAATCAAGACAATGAAAAGTCTGTGAACGTATCCATACGATGCAATACATACTGTTCCAAATGCTCGCGATATATATTCGTCCCGTTCAATGACTAACACGGCATCTTTCGTTTAAAATCTACAAAACTCCAGAATTTTTTGTAATTACAATTATATGAGTTTTCGTAAATTTAATATAAAAAATATTTATAAACGCCACAATGGAAATAATTATCAAAACTGGATTTCGAAAAATAAGTCACGAAATACTTTTCCAACCAGAAACTGAACCAAAAGGAAAGGAATTGGTAAAATCAGGGCATGTTATTGAAGTGCAAGAGGTTATCAATAGAACCGAGCAGAAGCAGTTTGTAAAAGGGAAAGTAATTCGACAAACATCTGTGACCAAAACACCATACGCAACCAAAATAATAATAAATTACAACAGACATGTAATAAGTGTATCATGTACTTGTGTTTATGGTAACAGCAAAAAATACAAACATGTACCTGCTCTCATTCATTACATAAATTCTGAAGGAAGTCAATCTAAAACTGATCATGAGCAACTTTGGGGAAAGCCAAGTGTTCATCAGTTAGTTAAAGAAGAATATTCAAAAGGAAAATATTTTAATGAAATGTTTATTTCACCCAAGAGAATGAGAGTCTGGCCAGAACCAAGCGATATAGATATAAATGATCTAACTTCATCTTCTTCTTTAAAATGTATTTTGTTAGGCATGCAAAAAGAAGATAGTCAATTTATTATAGAAAAAATTTTACAGGATATTTTATATAATGTTTATAATATATTTATATTAAAAAATTATGAAGCTTGTGTCATGAATTTCTGTTGTTTTAGAGAAGAATTTGAAGTATATAAAAACAATACTTATTATAAATTGATTGGTGAAGTGGATAATTTTTATAAAAATAATATAGAAGTTTCATTAGATGCGATTATTAGATTATGTTGTGAGACTGTGGATCAATCCAAAAGTAAGAAGTAGTTTGACGCTAGACAACTTAGAATATCGGCCATCAAAAATGCCCACATTATAAAAAGTAAGAAAACAGAAGAATCAGTAGTGAATGATATGTTAAATCTAAAAACAGTAACAAATTCTTCACTTGAATATAGTACTAAGTATGAGGATGATGCTCTAAAACTGTATGAACAAATGTAGAAGTGTAATGTTAAAAAGGTTGGTCTCTTAATCAGTGAAAAACAACCTTGGTTGTGTGCGAGCATTGATGGAGTTGTAGTAGTAGATGAATCTATAATAAAAATAATCGAATTCAAATGTCTTAGTTCCTGTAAACATCAACCAGTTGTATCACTCGAAGAAGAAAAAAGTTATATTTCATATTTATTTTTTGAAAATAATGATCTACAATTAAAAATCAGTTCTGTTTACTTAACACAGTACCAAATACAAATGTATGTGACTGGAATGAGTGCCTGTGATTTAATTGTATATACATCTTTTAAAAATGTAAGTTGTTGTATTGAAGTTGTTCGAGATGAAAATTTCATTCAAAATACAGTTTCTAAATGTGAATCTTTTATTTCCATTATTTATTACCTGCAATTTATGAAAAATACTGTCATACTAAGAAAAAGCGCCTATTCACAGGATTAAATATAGTTAATAATATATAAATTGTTTTGATATTATTTTTTAGATAGAAAAAGATTTTTTTTTAATGTTACTAGTATTATTATGATCATTATTTAAACAAATAAATGTATTTAACAGCTGTTGATGAATAAAATTCATTGTTTCTTACATATTGATTGTTTTATTAATATTCATTACAAAAATATATTTTACAATGTTACAATTATGTACAATGTTAATATTTAAATATTTTTTATATTTTGTCAAGTTTTTACATTTCATTCTCCATTAGAGTCAGCAAAAATTGGAGGCTGCAAGTTGACAAACACACAACACATATGAACTATATCATCTATGTGTTTGAATAAATTTTCAGGAATTCTATGCAGAATTTGATATACTCGTAGTCTTTGCATTATTCTTTCAACATGTATTCGCACCTTAGCTATGCTATACGTTGCATTAGTTTGTTCCTCAGTGAATTCTGATTGTCCTTGTAGGAATGGTGGCATAACTAACATTATTTTTTTTCCGCTATTATCTATTGTACTTTGAATACTGGGAAAGCCTTTATCCGCATGCACAACATCTCCATCTTCCAATAAATCAAGTAATCCTGACTCAACAGTAATTTGGGCATCACTTTTCCTTCCACTGGCTACTTTGGATTTCAAACAAATAAATCCATTAGGTGTAATACCAACTAAAAGTTTTGCTGTGAAGCCTTTCTTATAATTAGAATAAGTTAACACTCTATTTTCAACACTGGATGGAGTTGCAATTCTAAACTCTGTACAATCTATTATGACTCTTGTGTTGCTGTACTCTGGATGAAAACATTTTGGCATCGTTGACTGAACTACATATCTTGGTGGCCAAAATACAAGATTTTGAGTTGCACAGGTTAGATTTTCCAATACACTATAAAATATTCTTAAGATTGTTATTCTGCTTGTCTTATATGAAACACTAAGAGCTGAAAAAGTCAAGCCAGTCTTCATCTTAATCAAAAAAATCAATAATTTATCCTCTTTTGAAAACTTAGACCTTGTATGTTCTTCATTGTCAATCAGTTTTTTGTTTAAAAAATTAAAGGAATCTTTTGACATTCCTGTCAAGCCTGATAATTGGTCATTATCTTTAACTGAGGAGTAGCTAACAAAACAGTGTTAATGAATATCTTCTTTACCGTATACTGTATCTGGTCCTACGGATCTATCACAGTAATATTGATGATCAGGACCACACTTTCTATCTTTAACTTTGATACTTGCAGCTGGTAAAATTATTTTATTGTTCATCAATTTCGTTTGAATTTCAGCGTCACAATTAGTATCACCTCTATATATTAAACGATTGCAGACCAAAACATTTACATTACTAAATTGTTCATCATATATCACTATATCTACTTGACATCCTACATCAACACACTTGATTTCTCCTTCACTCTGTATAATTTGCTGAGCATTGTCTAATATATTATTTTCAATAAGTTCTCTTTCTTCAATATCTTTACAAATAGAAGGTTGAATATCTACACTCGATTTAAGTTTAAGTATTTTATCAATACTTCTTTTCATGAAACGAGCATGCCTAAAGAAAAAAAATTCAGTTTTTATAACAATAAAAATAAATTTTTATGAAGGAATAAATAATTTATACTTAATCTCTTAAGTGCAGTATTTCCACGTTCAATTTCTGTTGCAGAAAATATAGAAAAAATTGTTGGAACATAGTTAGGACTCATTTCTTCTTCTGATTTTCTATTTCCAATAAAATGTGCACTGCATACACTAACCCATGGTTTCGGAGTCCAAGATGATTCATAAGAACTTAAATTAATAAAAATGAAATAAATAATTAACGAGCATCACAATACAATTTGTTTATCAAAATAAATGTTTTTATTTACGACTTAGAACAAACAGGACTAAAAATACTTACTTTTCTATAATAATAGCAGCAATCAATTTTTCTCTTTGCACAAACTTGTATTTGTGTTGTGGAAAAGAGTGAAAAATGTAATTGCTATTTTTAGTAGTATTTTTACATTTCTTAACACAACAACGACTCATTTTTTATTAATCTATTTTTTTATTACAATAAAACTCGATGTAAATAACAGAAATTCTTTTACTCTAAAAAAATTGACTTGGATTGATGTAAATAACGGTCTACCGGCGTCTGCTGCTATTTACTTTAGTACTTTCATCATGCAAGCCCATACTGCGCCTGCATGATCAGAACCAATTTAGAAACTTATCGCTTTTAATTATTATAATAAGAAAAATGTTGTTATTGCATATAATAAAAAATATTTTTAAAAATTAATTTAGAAAAAAACGAATGTATTTTTATTTAAATATTATCAAAAATTAAATTGCTATCTTGTATTTCATTTGAGTCACCTATGTTTTCAATTCATAAAGTGTTTGAAGTAACGAACAAATAACCACCATGTAGCGCTCTAACCGCTGCTTACGTCCCCTCCATTCAACTGTACATTGCGAATATATAAATTTTGCGAATACGGCGTGCGCAATCCCAAGAAGCATCTGGAACAAAGTCGATGTATTAGAAAAGTACAAAAAAAAGATATTCTTGTGTTTTTTGTGCCAGATGATTGTGAGGACTTTGATAATAACGGATTTTACTTCGTTAAAAATCACCACTGTCAACTTCACTGTAATCCTTCGAGTCACAAAGGCAAATATTCGAGAGCCAACATTTTATTTCTGGCAGGTAAGATGAAAATATTTAATCTTTGACTATGAATTTTATAAATTAAAATTATTTTCATTATTTAAATAAGATTAAAAGTATTATTTCTAAATAAATTAAAAGTATTATCTTCATGGTTAAAATATGTTAAAATAAGTTGCTCTGTTTTTAATAAAATTTATTATAATTGAAAATAGATTAAAAAATAAATGAGAAAAATTTTTTTGTTTTCAATCAACTTATTATTTCTTAATGAAGAAAATAATAATTGTAATTTAATCTGTTCTGAATATATATTCCAACTATATAAATTTTTATTATCATAGACGATCTTAGGCTCCTATTCATAGACCTAACTCAAGTACCGGTTGTTTCTTGAACCTAATTCTCTTTGTCTCTCCATGATAAGAATAAAAGACAGATGATACAACCGTTACTTGATCTAATAGCTACACTGGAAAAAAAATTTATTAGTTTCGAAAAAAATTTTATTGTATCAAATATATTTTTTCGGGCAATCGGGGGAATATTCTTTTTATCAATATTTTTTATTCCGTCAATGAAAATAAAATTTTTAAATATCAATAAAATATTTCTCAACATACATAAGATATTTCTTAAATTTAACAATATCTCATACTGGAAATTATCAATTTTCTTTTAAATTTATATCTCGTCATGTTAAAATAAAAATTAAATAAAATAATTGAAGGCCCGGATGCAATATGGGCATTTACGCTCGGAGCACGTAAAACTGAAGTCACTTGGTAGTACAAATTTCATTTTCTTCAAATGAATTACAAAAAATTTGACGTTGTAAAATTCATCATGCCGCATCTTTTTTATATTAACAGTTTTTTTATAAAATTTTTATTTTTCAAGAAAAAAATTAAAAACAAGAAAATTTTTTACATCAAATTTCAATACTTTTTTAAACTTAAATCGTTGTAATTCGAGTAAATATTAACCGATTCCGCTGAAATTTGAAATATATTTTCTAAATATCATAGCAAAACTGATGATAATTATAAAAAATGTTATTTCTTAAATAGTTAGTCGCAATTGTTTATTAATTAATACAAATTACAAATTGTGCGTTTATAATGTTCTCGAGAAAAAAGTATCGAGGGAACTTTCAAGTACAAGAAACTTGTAGCGAGAAAGTTTTTGGTTTTTGTATATAGAAGATTTGTGGAAAGTTTCAAATCGATTGATAAATAATTAAAAAAGATATAACAACATTTACAAGTAGCACGCATGAGGTCGAGCGCTGGCAATTTTCTTATAAGTTGAATTCTCAGTGAATATTACGTCAACTGAATGACTCTTGGTAATATTATTTGGAAAAAGCAATAATACAAGTATAACAATATAATATTCATAAGTAAATGAATATATAAATAAACAAACAAATAAATAAATCAACAAAAATCTGTAATGTAATTACTTAATAATTAAATAATTACATTACAGATTTTTGTTTAAGGAGTCTCATATGCTAGATATAGTTTGCTATAGTTTGATGTTCATAAAAATCAAAAGTTTAAAAAATTCTTCAATATTTTGAAAAACATTAATTTATACCTGGAAAAAAATCTCTGCAAATTTTTAGTTAGCCTTATCGACTGATTTTATTATTTATGCTCACTTAAAGTTTATCTTTTTACTACTATGAGATACGAAACACGCGGACTTCGAGTAAGCACATATAAAAAAATTAGTTGATAAGACTACTTGAAAATTTGCAGAAAGTTTTCTCTAGGTATAAATTAATTTTTATCAAAATTTTGAAGAGTTCTTTAAACTTTTAATTTTTATGAACAACAAACTATAGCTGACATATGAGACTCCTTAACGGCATGTCGGAGCTGCAGCAATCAAGTTTTGCTTTTTTTATTTTATCAATATCTTTTTGAATTCTTAAATTAAACAAATATAATGACTTGTCCGCACTAAAGCTATATTTATACAATAATTTTTGTTAAAATAAAAAATCATTTGGACTTGTTATTTTTTTATGAGCTTTGATTGGAAATTAGATATCAAACTCGACAAACCTAACCGTAAAATACGACATATTGAAAGTTTTTATTATAACTTTGTATGTATTATATTTCGGTGGATTTCTTGAGTTGTCCGCATTAGAGTTTAATCTTACAAATTTTTTCTTTGTAGCAAAGAAACTCGATTAAACGCATCGTTTATTCATAAGTTAAGATTGGAAATATTATTAGAAGGCGAACAGCTTCGTCATGCTCTTAATACTGATTTTTTGATTGTTTCAAAGGATTTCTTTTTTATTTTGTCTGTTAAAGCTTTTTTTCTTCCGCATTAGTAATATGAGTTTTCTAAAAACATAAAGTGTAATATTTTTAAACAATATAATTTTGGGATTCATATTTATAAAAGTAAAGATATACGCGTGTGTACGTTTACTCTTCTTCTATATAAACATTATTATGAATTTTGTTCGTATATATATATACGATTTAGGCAAGTGCTGTGGTCTTAACATATAGAAATATTTTGCTACCAGTCTTCTTTTGTTTGACGTTTAGACTTGTAAAATTGTACAGCACAAGGAATAATAGAATCAAAAAACGGTCAGAAAAAAAAGAACAAGAAATGAGACATCGTTCTTTTCCGACCGTTTTTTGATTCCATCATAAGCATAAAATAGATTTCATTCCTCGTGCTGTACAATTTTACAAGTCTAATCGTTAAACAAAAGAATACTGGTAGCAAAATATTCCTAAGAGTGAACGTACACACGCATATATATGTTTATTTTTATAAATATCAATCCCAACATTAAATTGTTTAAAAATATTACACTTTATGTTTTTAGAAATTCCATATTACTAATGCGGAAGAAAAAAAGGTTTGACAGACAAAATAAAAAAGAAATCCTTTGAAACGATCAAAAAATCAGTAATAAACAAAAATCTGTAATGTAATTATTTAATTATTAAGTAATTACATTACAGATTTTTGTTGATTTATTTATTTGTTTGTTTATTTATATGTTCATTTACTTATGAATATTATATTGTTATACTTGTATTATTGCTTTTTCCAAATAATATTACCAAGAGTCATTCAGTTGACGTAATATTCACTGAGAATTCAACTTATAAGAAAATTGCCAGCGCTCGACCTCATGCGCGCTACTTGTAAATGTTGTTATATCTTTTTTAATTATTTATCAATCGATTTGAAACTTTCCACAAATCTTCTATATACAAAAACCAAAAACTTTCTCGCTACAAGTTTCTTGTACTTGAAAGTTCCCTCGATACTTTTTTCTCGAGAACATTATAAACGCACAATTTGTAATTTGTATTAATTAATAAACAATTGCGACTAACTATTTAAGAAATAACATTTTTTATAATTATCATCAGTTTTGCTATGATATTTAGAAAATATATTTCAAATTTCAGCGGAATCGGTTAATATTTACTCGAATTACAACGATTTAAGTTTAAAAAAGTATTGAAATTTGATGTAAAAAATTTTCTTGTTTTTAATTGATAAACAAAAATTAATTTCGTATTTTAAATAAATATTAGAGAATAGCATATGATAACTTTGGTTGGAGTAACGTAATCATTTTTTACATAAAAAATATAAAATATGTTTTTTTGTAAGAACTTACGGAAAAAATTAACCAGTATTCTTTTCTTTTTGGCAATAAAGAAAAAGTGTGTTATTAATACTTTGAATCTTCATCAAAATTTTAATTGACTGAGTCGTTAAAATAGTATATTTTCCTTAATATCTATGATATTGTAATTCTAAATACTATATTTTCAAGAGGGTGCTTACCTTCTAAAATGAAATATCACAACAAAAAGAACGAAAATTACATACATTTATATAAAAATTTTTTTTACATTTCGCTATTTCGATATTTACAAAAAAATGATGCATAAGTAGTTTTTTATTTAAAAAATGGAATAAAACAAAGATTGTGAAACTAGAGTACCAATTACTCAAAAAATATCAATTTGAAAAAAAATTTTTACGCTTTCAATATTTGAAATTCTTATTTTTAATCGACATATGATCAATATAATTTATAAATCTAAAATTACTGTTACTTTCTTCGTTTGATATTTTTTTTGCGTAAGTCACTATTTTCAAGCAGTCATTTAGTACACATTTTTTTTAAGTCTAAGTTTTTGTGCTAAAAATACTGTAATACATTTTGATTTGGTGTTTGCGGCACGATCAAGGCGCACACCGGCGCCGCTACGGTCCCACTTTCACGAACTATACGGAATGTAAGTTTTGGCGTAAATACAGTCAGGTGGGCGACCGTAGCGGCGCCCATGTCTTTTTAGTGTATTCATTGAATAAATATTATCTTTCTTTAAAAATATATCTGAATTTTTCAAGCCTAAAAAATAATTTTTTGTAGAAGAATATATTATTTTGAAAACTTGAAACATCACTTTTAACGGGAATCCTCATACCGACACAGAGTTCTACCTTATCTACATTTAAATTATGAATTTTAATAAAAATTTAACTATTTATGACTGAAATTCGTAGGAGAGGCACATTCTTAACATGCCAAAGAATTTATTGCAACGTTAAAAGACAATATGAGTGTAAAAATAAAAGCGAAAACTGCTTACGATTAACTTTTCAATGTAGTTATGAATAATCGTATTATGCAGTTTTTGTCTTCATTTTCACTGTTATTCTGTCTTTTAACGTTGCAATAAATTCTTTAGAATGTTAAGAATGTGCCTCTTCTATGAATTTTAGTCAAAAATAGTTAAATTTGTATTAAAATGCATAATTCAAATGTAGATAAGGTAGATCTCTGTGCCGGTGTGAGGACACCCCTTAAGCATAAAAATACTTTATTACAAGTAAAATTAAAATATTAGTTCAAATAAATGTTTTAACAAATTAGAGTTCTTTTTCTGCAATATAAAATTCAATTTTTTTTAATTACTGAAACTCTTTTGATTCAAAGAATTATATTTTTATTTAAAGAAATATTTCTTTAAAACAGTTAAATGTTGATTTTAATTAAAATTTATTTTTTGTAATTATGTTTATAAATAATTGTTGTGAAATTTTTTTTTCTGAAATGTACGTTTTTAATCAAAATAATAATCACTTCATTTAAATGAGAAAATTTTTCAAGTTTTTCAGTTATATTTTCTTTATTCTGACAATTATTTTTTTTTTAATTCAAAATCCTCTTTTTAATGTAAAGAAATGTAATAAATTACACTGCTTTTTTACAACAACAAACATTCTATTATTGAAAAGAAATAGGTTTATCGAAGTCATGAATTAATTTGTTTAGTTTAAAAATTATGTCTTTGGATTAAAAAATTATTTGACGTAAGATATTATTTTCATTTTTATATAAAAATTACTTTAAATAAATATTACATTTTTTCAATAAAAAAATATAGCATTGTTTTTAAGAAAGTTTTACTGATTTTCAACACTATTTTGGAAGTAACTAATTTCTTAAAGTTAATAAGCTATTTTTCTAAATTCAAAAATTTTTTTTTTCAAAGAATATTTCAGTTTTTTTTTTATTTTGAAAATTATTTTATGAATTCAAAAATGATTTTTCTTTGACTTAAAGAAATTCATTTCTCTGAACCGCATTTCCTTTATTTAAAAACAGCTTCTTTAAAGTTAAAAAAACTTTTTACGCTGTGTAGTCACGAATTTTGCGTGAAATTCCGTGATAACAGGAACATTTTTACATACTTATTTAATATCATTTCAAAACAATGTATAATAACTATTTTTATGGTGAAAAATAAGGCTTCTTTTTTTTTTAAACATTCTGCAGTTAAAAATAAAATTTTATTTCTTTAATATGAAAGGACAAAGATGAGCGACCTGCTCTAGGATAAATTTAGAACAAACAGGCCTGTTTTCTTTTAATATTTTACAAATAATACATGTTTTTGATTAACAATCATTAATTATTTTAGCACTCACTAATGTCAAATTATTTTTTTCTTTTATGCTATATTACTGAAAAAATCAATAATTTATAAAAAAAATTATATCTTTTTATTACTATTTAGTTTTTGAATAACACTAATTTAAAAATTCGTTTCATGACACATTATATAATAAAGTTGAGATTTAGATTAGAAAAGGACAAACATAAATGACCTATTATAAAACAAAATTTTTAAGGGTTTGCTTTAGACCTATACTTAATCGATCAAATAAAGTTTAAAAATAAATTTCTTTTTTTCTCATATGAATAAATATCAGAATTGTTTGTAATTTCTAGCGGGAATATAAAATATTTAAAAATGTTACAACTGTTCAAAACTGTTTAAAACCGTTTATAGAGGCGAAATTTAGGACATTTAAAACAGTTATGAACAGTTTTAAATATTTTCAAACACTTTCAAAAAGTTTTGAAAATTTCGAAATGATTTCAAACGGTGTTTAATAGTTTTTAATTTTTTATGTTTAAAAGTTATAGCTCATTTTAAATATTCAAAATATTTCGAAACAATTTTAAATCAATATGAATTATTTTTTATTAACTTGAACAGTTTTGAACGGTTTTAAAAAGTTTACAACACCGTTAAACAGTTTTAGACACTTTTAAAAAGATAAAAATTTTAAAATAATTTCAAACAGTGTTTCATAATTGTGTGTTTATAAAAATTTTCTTATATATATTAAAATTTATATAATATATACGAGAAAATGTTCACTTTAGTTTCAAATTATTCTGTATTGTTCAAAACTGTTCAAAAATTTTGAAAACTTTTTATAACTGTTTTAAATGTCAGAAATTTCACACTTATAAACTATTTTAAACAGTTTTAAACAGTTTTGAACATTATTGAACAGTTTTGAATAATTCTCAACTATTTCAAACAGTAATACACATTTTATATTTCCACTAGGGATTGGAGATATCATCTTCTCCTCTATTTTATTGACAGTGGGTCTCTTGATCGCTGTGGACTGAGACCCGTAATTTTTATTGGCGAGGAGCAATTTTTAATTGGTTTTCTCTAATGGCTAGTCTCTAGTTCTATTTCACAGAGAAAAATTTAGAAATATTTTTCCGAAATTTTCCCGGGGATAACACATTGGTCTACTACACCATGAGCCAAGAGCCTCAGCCCCTGCGCTATCACCGATTCTACTTATAGGTATGAACTTATTTTGAATAAATGAGAATTGAAAGAGTGTAAATATGTATAAATTTCAAGAACAAGCCAAGAAACATCATCCCTACTGAAAATTTTGTATAAGCTCTCATGTGAGATCTCATATGAAATCTCATATATATTTGTTGAAATTTGAAAATAAAATGAATATATGTGAGATCTCATGTCAGATCGCACATATATTTATTTTATTTTAAAAATTTAACGAATATACGTTCTATTTCATATGCGATCTCATAGGCGATTTCATGTGACATCTCATATGCAATCTCGTGTGCGATCTCATATGTAATCTCACAAGAGATCTCTTATATGTTTTATTCAATTCAAAAAATTTGAAAAATTTATCTATTACTTTTTAATTTTTTTGTCTTGTTTTTTAAATTTTGACAAATTTTGACATTAGCTATATTAGTACAATCATTTTAGTTAAATAAAAAATCCTTTGGAGCTCTTATTTTTTTATGAACTTGGATCGCAAATTAGATATCAAAGTTTACCTAACTTCAAAATACTATAAATTGAAAACTTTTATATAACTTTTTCAGTATAAGATTTTGGTAGATTTCTTTAGTTGTCCGCACTTAAGTTGAATCCTACAACTTTTTTTCTTGTGAAAAAACCCGATTAAATTCATCATTTACTCATAAACTTGGATCAAAAATATTATCAGAAGGGGAAGCTTCATCAAGCCCTTGATGTATATAATTACACTATGTAATGTGGGAATTTGTTCCCTATCTCACAATTACTATTATTTTTAACTCTACAGTATCACCTCTAAATAACTATCAATTTAATTATTAATATTTTCTTAATTTTTACTCTGAATATAAATTCTGAATTTATTAACAATCAACTCTCTCGGGTCTTCATAGGGAACAATAATGAAACCACCGATGTAAACCAGCAACAAATAACTTATATATTATATAACAACACAATGTTAATAAACATTATATAACACTGTTAAATAAAATACAATAAAAAAGTAATTTTCACTCTATATTTATTTAAGTAAATTTAACATCTTATTCCCCGACAATTTCTCGTAATTGTGTAAAGTGTAGGAAAATTGTATGATTAAAACTCTGGCTCGACTTAATAAACTTTTCGATCAATTACAATTAAATAAAATTAGATTGAACACGTGAAGTTAATATTAAGTTTAATAATGGCGGCTAAAACCGATGTTAAATATGACGAGCAAAACGACGACGCGCACTGACTCTAAGTTTTCACTTAATTAATATGCAAGATGGAGGTCTCACCTTAATGATCAAAGCGTTACTCTCCAAAAACACAAAAACTCTCCAAAATTCCAAAATCTCCTTTGTTCGTTTAAACAATTCCTCAACTCTCTCGAAAATATAACAATTGGCAAAAATGGCAGATGGCACAATGGCAAAAATGGTACAATGGCAGAGTAGTCTCTCTAATGAATCTCAAACCAGATAAAGTGGAGTCAAAAACTCAAACAATGGCTCAGCGAGCAGTAACCAACAAAGAAAAATCCAACTAAGTGTAGCAACCAAAATCCAATAAAGAAGTGTGTCGATGGAGCGTCTTTTCTCGAGCTCCTTCCTCTTTATCCCTTCTTTAATCAATTACGTCATAAATAGAATAATGGTTGATTGGTTATTAATCCTTTCCGTAATTGTTATTTATCAATTACAAAGGATATTGACTTATAACCAATCAACACCTTTCCTTTTGGCGGCTTCTTTGATGTTAGCGCCCTCTATTTCTCGCGCGCTCCATTTAAATTTATATTAAGAATCCTCCATATATCAACTCTTGATAATTTTGCATGCCATTGTATCACTATCTCTCTCCAGCGCTCGATTTCTCCTATCTTCTATCACTCTCGCTCTAGATTTCACGTGTCTTCATATAAAAGACTTACACCGTTTGATATTTTTACAATTGCCCATGTATGATATTCCTTCTACTGCTATTTCTACAATTACCCATGTATGTATGAGTCTGATATATAAGCTATAGCTGGCTCCCCTTTTCCGCTGATCCTTTACTCTTCTTACGCATGACTCGATTTCTGTCGCGAGTCGATCACTTACCGACGTTTCCTCTTTACTCTCGAGCACGTATTACTAATGTTCCGCGTCGTTTCCCGGTTTCGCTCGTCATCGCGTACCGCGAGTGTGTGTGTATGTACCTATACACCGGGTGTGTGTGTATGTGTGTAAGTGTACAGGTGGCAGTGCCGCTGCGAGCACGTCGTCATCAAGAACATAAGATGGCGACGCACAAGAGCACTATCACACGTTATTTTTCTACACGTGTGTTCTCTTCTTTTTATATGTTATGTGCACTAGTGTTATGACGTTACAGCCTTCACAGTAGCTTCAACTCCACGTGTTCTAATTTGAGGTTAGGTTCCCCTTTCTCTCTTTCTCTCTCTACTGGTAAGTCGTCTGCTCTTGTTAATTCTCATGTTCCTCAAAACAAACAAAAATACAACTGATTAATTTCTTTAATTAAGTTAATTAATAATCAGTTCAGTAAGTGCATCTTGGCTTATATTTCTCTTTAGTAAATCATTTATTGAGATGCAATAAATGCATCACAACCAATAGTATAAATACGTCTTCAAACACTAGAACATTATCACATTCGATAAATTTAGTGGAGCCATGAGACCTCAAGCATCCTATTGCCTAGGGTCAGTAGTTCTTATTTTGGCTACTTTAGTTAATTTCCATTGTATTTTATGGTGACACTTTCTAATCAAGGATCAGCTTTCGACTAACTTTACCGATCGAAAATAGCTAAAAAAGATATTTAGTTTTAATTTTTTTTTTTAGTTCTTTGAATATTAACAAATTACACGCTTCCATTTCTCATTTGTTAAAATGAATAGATATTTACAAGTGAAAGCAATTCTGATATATATTTTTATTAAAAATAAACAAAATTGCTTCTTTCGCTACTTTCGAGCAGTAAAAAATGTCCAAGACCTCGTCTAAAACTGACCTTTAACATGTCGAATAGTATAATAATAAAATATGTGTATTACTTTACTTTTAACGTTTAGACTTACATTGCTTACAAATATAATTTTTATTATAAAAACTATGTGAATAGTCCGTATGAATATAATTATATATCATGGTTTTAAATTGTATTCAAGCACGATTTTTAATTTTTTCAAATAACTTTAGATTCACGGCTGAATTAGGAAAACAAGCAATAAGATTGCGATAATACTCTAAAATCGAAGTAAAATCAATAATTCTTGAGTTATAAAAACCTATATTATTTAAATCTGTATGATGCAATTGTAAACGATATGTAAAAATAATTTATCAGTATGATAAAAAAAAGATATTATGTACCAAGTCACTGTCAGTTCATTGAAGGTAGTTTGTCATAATGTTTTAAGACATAAATAAATTGCAACTGTTTTGAGCCTCGTATTCATGATTTCGTTTGTAATACGAAATAAGTAACTCAATTTGTGAATACACAAATTCTGTACAAACCTTTGCATACGAATGGCATGGCTCCAGACCTCACTGAAAAGTGATGGCCTTCTCGAGCGTAAAAGGCGATATGCATAATTGTAGTGACTAGTTTCTTAACTATTACTTGTAAATATCGTCTAAATTTTTGTAAAAAATTCGATTGCTTTATTATTATTTAATTGCCAAGTATAATCATGCTCGAATATAGTTTAAAACCATAATTCATAATAGCATGCTTTAGATAACGATTGTTTTGTGGATGTAGAGTAGAATCATTCAATCGTAATGTAAGAATATATAAAAATTATTTGAATTATAGACCAAATTTCAGATTTGATGATTCGCAGTTACTTGCTCTGTAACTGGGAACTAATCAGACCATTTACCATTTACTTGCTCTGTAAATGGTAAATGGTCCGAGTATTTTTAATGACTTGACCATTTCAAATAAAAAAACCATTTACTTATTTACAACTCTGGTAACTTGTAAATGGTCGAATCAGTTCGCAGTAAGCGGGTGGGTGAATGATAAATGATTCTACCAGTTTGCAGTTACGACGTGGGTAAATGGTAAATGGTCGGAGCATTTACAGAGCAGCTGGTAAATGGTTGGACTATTTACCAGTTACTGGGTGAGTAAATGGTAAATGGTTGGACCATTTACCAGTTACTGGGTGAGTAAATAGTAAATGGTCGGACTAGTTGGTAGTTACTAGGTGAGTAATTGGAAATGGTCAAACCATTTACCAGTTACTGAGTGAGTAGATGGTAAATAGTCGGACCATTTCCAGTTACTTACCTAATAACTACGAACTGGTCCGACCATTTACCATTTACTCAACCAGTAACTAGTAAATGGTCTGACCATTTATCATTTACTGACCCAGTAACTGGTAAATGGTCTGACTATTACCAGTTCCTCACGTAGTAACTATCAACTGGTCTGACCATTTACCGTTTACTCACCCAGTAACTGGTAAATAGTCCGACCATTTACCATTTGCTTACTCGGTAAGTGGAAACATTCACAACCCTGTTTAGTCGTATTATTTTTTCATGTTTAAAAAAAAGGAATGAATGCTTGAAGAAGATATCCGAGATCTATCTCTGTAAAAAAGAAAATCTTTTTATTTTGAAAAATATTTTTTTGTCTCAGGTGTGTGTTAGTTTCCTTAAGAAGGGGCCGAACTATTTGTCTTTGTCTAATAGCGTTTTTCATCATTTATGTAAACACTATCCAGTATAACAAGAAAAAAATAGCAGCCCCGCTAAATATTAGTATAATTAGTAAATTTTGTAATAACAACCAAATTTTTTACCGCATAGTTTTTGACTAATTAGAGACCTACTAGCAATCTAGAATATAACCTATCTTTTTTTGGTGGGTCTCTAATTATTTAAAAACTACGCAGTGAAAAAATTTGGTTGTTATTACAAAATTTACTTATTATACTAATATCTAGCGGGGGCTGCTATTTTTTCCTTGTTATACGGGACAGTGTTTACATGAATGATAAAAACGCTATTAGACAAAGACAGATAGTTCGGCCCCTTCTTAAGGGGATGTAAAATGGACACTACACCCGTACTCATAAATATTCACTATCTTAACATTTTATAGTAAAGTTTTCAATAAATAAATGCATTAGCTTGTTGTATGCACCATGAAGATTATTCGGTTCAATTTTTAAATAAATTCATTTATAAGTTATTTAAAATATTTGGTTCCAAAATTATTTGTTAACATTTTTCAATTTTGTACAGGAATCCAAATATCTTAAAAACTAATGAAAGAATTCATTTGAAAATTTATCTGAATAATCATCATGGTACATACTACAAGCTAATGCATTTCTTTTTCGGAAATTCATCAATAAAATGGAAAGAAAGCTAATATCTATAAGTACAGGTGTAGTGTTCGTTTTACATCTCCTTAAGAAAAAACAGCTTTTTGTAGGTGATCGGAAATTTGACGAGCGAAAGATTTTTTTGAGAAAAAAGTTATTTATTGAAAGGGTCTAATGCATTTTTTCTTGTTTGAAAAAAGGGATGAATACTTAAAATAAGATTCACGAGAACGTCCTTTGTAAAAAAGAGATTCCTTTTCTTTAAAAACCATTCTTTTTGTAACAAGTGTGTGGAAAAAAAAGTTATCTTGCAGGTGCATTTATATTTTCTTTGAATTTACTCAGGAAAAAATTAGGGAAGCTTGATCTATCACAGGCGTGCAAAAGTATTTTTAAGAAAAAAGATATTTATTAAAGGGATCAATTGTTTTAAAAGAAGGATTGCTTATTTCAGGAAATATATACAAGACTTCCCTCTGTTAAAAATGCTTCCCCTTTTTTTGAATTCGTTAGTTACAGATTTATGCAAGTTTTTAAGAAAAAACGGTATTTATCGCAGGGGTCAGTTGCGCGACGATAAAGATGAAAATCTTAGGCATGTACAAAACTAATGAAAGATGGACTAAATTTTCTCTAAGAGAGGTGAAAAATTTTTGAAAAGAAAATTTTCACGAATCGTAGGATTTTTATGAAAAACAGTAAAATAAGTATCTTGATTTTCTGCATAAATACCTCGTTCTAAGCTACATTTCGTTAGTTCGAAGATCATCTTCAACATATTCTTAACTCAAAAAAAATAATTCAAGGATCATTTTTTTTTAATTTTCTTTAACAAGAAAAAAAAATTCATAAATGGAAAATGATCAACAAAAAATTCAAAGCATCGAAAGGTGCAAATATACATAATGAGGTAATCATGAGCAATGGGCCCACAGTGCTTATGATGTTAGAGCATCTTTCGTGGGGAATGGAAGCTGTGGATGCACGTAAATATTTGAAATAAAAATGATATTAAAATTTTTTTAAATATTAATCAACATTAAGTTTTTTTTTTTCAAGTACCATCGATTCTCCCAATTACTGCTTCACAGAAGTTACACTAAAGAATAAGCCCGACACGAATAGTTGGCCATTCGACAAGAAGAAGAGGTGCATCTAGTTCGAAGAGTTCGGACTCAAATAGTTCGAACAGTTCGAGCTCTAGTTCGAGTGCGGCTTCTAGAGCAAGCAAAATGCAGGGAGAACAAAAATCGAGCAAGAATAATTGCCCGATTCCCAAAAAACAAAAAATAAATGGTAAATTTCAATTAATTTTTTTGTTTTTTTTTCATATATATATATATATATATATATATATATATATATATATATATATATATACATATATATATATATGTATGTATGAAGTTAATTTTTTTTTTTTAATATACATATAATTTTATTTAATATTATTTTTTTATTTTTGTTCACAGATGATTCTGAAAACAAAAACATTGTCACGAAGAGTCACACAAAATGGTTCCCTCTACCTCTTCAGGATATAGCGTAACGGAGCTAATAGCATTCACCTCCTCGGCGGGTCAAGAATTTGAGCAACCGACACCGTCTATTTCACAAGGTAAATTATTTAATATAAATAAATAAATAAAATATTCATATTATTTCATTTTTCTCAATTTTACTTTATAGAAAGCGAAAGAGAAGAAAAAGCCCAGCAAGATGAAAAGCCAACTTCAGCACGGCAGTGGATGAAAAAAGTTTTCTGACAGCTTGCTGAAAAAAACAAGAGTTCAGCTACTAGCAGTCCGACATTCGACTATTACCAGCACGCCATCAGCAGCAGTCTGACATTTGGCTACCACCAGCACGCCATAAACAGCAGTCCGGCATTCGGCTACTACCAGCACGCCATCAGCAGCAGTCCGACCTTGTGTACGCGAGGATATAACTATATTAAATTAATTATATTTAATACTTTATATTTTAGTATTCTGTTCTAATTCATACTTTTCATACTTTATATTTATATATTTTTAATAAATATCTATTCATAGGATTTTTGAGAAAATAAAATAAAATAAAATAAAAAGGAATAATTTCTCAATTTTGTAAATAATTAAATACAAATATGATAAATATAAAAATTAAACAGTCAAGTTAATAGAATAATAATAAAATAAAATAAAATGTAAATAATACATAAGAATTTAGTCAGTACATTAAAATTATGCAATGAAAAATTTATTATTATTGAGTTGAATATTTATATCTTTGGTATTACTATCACAATAGTTTACAAAGAACATGCAAATTATCTTGTTTGTATTTAACATTAATTTATTTATTTTTTTTATTTTTTTAATTCTTAAACAATAAACTTATTTATTTTTTCAATGAGGATCATAAGTAGGGTTGAAAAAAAATAAGAAATCTTTTTTTTTTATTCTTTGAAGAGGTAATAAAAATTAAAGTATATACAACATGAGAAATAAAGCATTATATAGTATTAACATGGTTAAAAAACAGTTTGATAAAGTATGAAAATGATTTAAAAAACGCTGCCAAGTGCTTTGGCGGAATGCTTTCTCATAGAGCTCTTTGAGTTTCATTAATTTTTTTATATTTATTCAAATGTGATTTTAATATATAACTAGTGGGCATATATTTGCACTTGACTTATGTAATTCTTATCTAATTCTGGGGTAAAGTGCTGCTGCAAAGTTCTTACGGAAGACTGCTTCAATTCTGCTGCAAGTTCGCGTGTTTATTCTCGTCATATAATTGAGCTCAACTTATGTCATACTTATTTAATTCTGGGGTAAAGTGCTGTTGCAACATTCTTACGGAAGACTGCTTCGATTCTGCTGCAAGTTTGCGTGTTTATTCTCGTCATATAATTGCACTTAACTTATGTTTTTCTTATGTAATTCTGTAGTAAATTGCTGTTGTAATATTCTTACGGAAGACTGCTTCGATTTTGCTGCAAGTTTGCGCGTTTATTCTTATCTTTGAATCGCACGTTTCGATTGGCAATCTGTTATAAATCTGTCGCACGTTTCAAATATTCACGTCTTCTTCAAATATTTTTTCCATTTATTAAAAAACAATTTAATTTATAATATTTAATAATGATTATATTTAAATACTTTATTGAATTTAATAATACAAGTCAACATCTAAATCAGTAGTACTATTATAAATTTTCAAGAGTAACTCAGAAATCAAAAGAAGTGATCAAAAAGCTACGCTAATAAAATTATTTTTTTTAAACTTAGTTTATAAAGACAGTAGCATATTTGTATACATAATAACTTGTATACAAATTTTAGAGCAATTCTATCGAGTACTTTACGTAAAATGAAAAAAAACTGAAATATAAAAATTTTTTAAGAAAATTTTTCAAATTTTCTAAACTGAAAACTACGTTAAAAAGATCGGTTTATAAAAGTTATCCTTCTTTTGGCAGATGCAAATTATTCCCATGGAAATCTCAAAGCAAATTTATCAATTAACTTACGTAAAATACAAAAAAAAATTAAAAATCGAAAATTTTTTCAAATTCTTAAAATGGCTCTATAAAAAAAAATACACTATGAATACAAATTTTCAATAGCTTCCCGCCTAGTTATACAAAAACATAGATGGTATACAAATCAATTTTTGAAAATTTCTCTTCTTTTGGCAGTCGCAAATAATTTCCCTGCAATTTTTAGAACAAATCTATCGAGTACTTTACGTAGAATAAAAAAAAATAAGAAAAGAAGAATCGAAATTTTTTTAAAAATCTTTAAAGTTTTCTAAAATTGTAACCACGCTAAGAAAATTAGTTTTCAAAAGCTTATTTTTTTCAGAAAATAGCGAATTAATTGTATAAAAATTTTGGAGAAAATTTATAGTATGGTTAACGCAAAAAAGAAAATAAATGAAAAATAAAAATTTTTTTGAAAATTTTCAAAGTGCTCTAAAATTAAAAGTGCGCTAAGAAAATTAGTTTACAAAATTTTTTATACTTTTGGCAGTCGAAATTAGGTTTCATACAAATTTTCGAACAAATTCTTCGAGTAGTTTACGTAAAATACAAAAAAAAATGAAAAATCGAAATTTTTTTAAAATTCTTAAAATGATTCTAAAAAAAAACTACTCTAAGAAAACCAATTCTCAATAGCTTCCGCACCAGTTCATCAAAAAATTGAATTGTACAGAAAATTTGAAGTAAATCCATCGAGTAGTTTTTAAGATTTTATTGGCTTAATAAATAGAAACATTTTTTTTTTAATTTCAAAATACTCTAAAATTAAAAATAAGCTAAGAAAATCAGTTTTTCAAAATTTATTTCATCCGGGCAATCACCAATAAATTCCATGCAAATTTTGAAGCAAATTCATCAAGTAGTAAACAAAAAAAAACCAAAAAACAAAAACTCGAATTTTTTTTTTTTTTTTTTAAACTTTAAAATGAAAACTACGCTAGAAGAATCAATCATCAATAGCTTCCCAGCAAGTTAGTCACAAAACTAAATTCCATGCAAAATTAGAAGCAAATCCATCGAGTAGTTCTCGAGATACAGTTTACTAACTGAATTCATACATCCACACACACACACACATACATACAGACATTTTCTGAAAACCACTTTTTTCGACTCACCGAGTTCAAATATGTACAAATTAATGAAAAAATAGAAAAAAAATTTTTTTATCGATACAATGCTTTCTCTATGAGAAAGCAAAATGAAGTATAAAAAAGTATCAAACAAGTATGGGAAAGCATGAAAAAGTATCAAACAAGTATGAGAAAGTATTAAGAAAGTTTGAAAAAATATTAAAACAGTATGGAAGTTGAAAGATAAATGTATTACTTACACATTTGGTAAAAGATCAGCTAACCATTGCGCCTTCTGCTCACCCTTGACAAATATTTTCTTGACTCCTTGCGAACAAATTTCAAAAATTTTCTGAAGGTAATGGTAACGTATATCTCCAGAGTTTCATGGTATTCCATGGTGATATTTCTCCAGTCATTGCGTTGTGCTTTTTTCTTCTTGACTCAATTCTCTCCATGTCGTCGGAGGTTTAAAAAGATTTTAAACCTCCAATTTTCTAAAATTCAGAAAACTGACTTCTTTAAAATTAAAAGAATTCCCAGACATTCCTTGAAATCCTTGTATGTCGCAAATATAAACATTCTTTTTAGGAAATTCTAATATTGCATTTTTAATCATTGTATTGTTACGTCACAAACGTATCGTTTTTATTAACATTGGTAAATCAAATTCCTCAATTATTGAACACTCGTATTATTTCATTATTAAGCGAAATTAAGTAGATCATCAGAAAAGAATTGAAATGTATGTTTCGAAATTTCAAAATGAATTTTACAAATCTCAAAAACATTACGAAACATATTATTAAAATTCAAGAAAATTTACAAATAAAAATTGATGTAAAAGATAATAAAATCTTATAAACAAAGATAAGTATAAAACCAAATTGAGATCATCGAAAATACGGAATATTACCCCGGGTGTCTTATTGGTAATACGTTTACACTGCCCGCCAAGTTTTATATTTCAAAGCAATTGCTATTATTTAATATACATGTATCAATTATTAAAATATATACGCGCATAAAATCAATTATATCAAAAGTGTTAAAAAATATCAATAAACCTCGATGATCTATTACATATTGTGCCTATTCATTTGTCTGCCCATACCTAGCACTAATCTACTGAGAAATACTACAAGGTAAGAATATATAATTATTCAATAAACTCTTTATTTCAAGGATTAAGCTTATCCTTTAATAATATTCAATCGTGAGAGCGATTTCGTTCAATTAAATATTGGTGGAGTTTTCCACCACTAGATTCATACATTTCTATCTTTATATTTTAAACATACATAATTTATATATATATATTTAATTCAATTAATTAATATAATTAAATAACATATACACATTTATTTATCCACTTTTATTTAGTCCTGGTGCAAGCCAGGACTTAACATTTTGGTTCCGGTACAAATTTTTTAATTGAAAAATCGTATTGAAAATATTGAAGGATAATCAAAGAAAATTTATAATTCTTTACCTATATATATATATAAAGTGCATAAAAATATATTCAAAGGGCTTATAATACAGTGTTTAAAAGTGTGTTAATTAACCGCCAAGTGCGTCAAATAAAATATTATATATTAAAGGCACAAATCAAATAAATATACATAAAATTAAACGCGAAGTGCATTATTAAAAGCGAATAGCGTCATTGAAAATAAAAATATTATACGCGAAGTGTATTATCAAATACGAATAGCGTCATCGAAAATAAAAATATTAAACGCGAAGTGTATTATCAAATACGAATAGTGTCATTAAAAATAAAATATTAAACGCGAAGTGTATTATCAAATACGAATAGTGTTATTAAAAATAAATTATTAAACACGAAGTGTATCATTAAATACGAATAGTGTAAAAAAATAAAATTAATATATTATACGCATGGTGCGTAATTGAAATAATTTTTATATACGCGAAATTGCGCGATTTAAAATCATATAATACAATTTACATAAAAAAATTGTTAATAAAAATAAATGTAAAATCATCAAATCAATAAATAAATCTATATTCTAGCAAGAATAATTATAAATAAGAAATCAAGTAAAAAATTACAAATTTTTTTATAAACTGATTTCAAATAATATCATTTAATTAGTGCATTGAGAAATTACAACAGATATCAATAATTTTTGCATAATAATTTAATTTTAAAAGTGAAATAAGTTTCAAGTTCACGATTAATAAAAGAAATAAAAAGAAAAGTTGACTAAACAGTAAAAAGTTATATTAAATAATACTAAAAACATATAAATTTTTATGAAAAGAATATAAAGTAAATTTAAAGATATCAAAATAAAGTAAACAGATGGCATAGACAGTGGTCTTCAAAACATTGCAGGTGTATTGAACTTCGAAAATACAAGCTCAGCAAAATTTATTTTTTTCTTTTTACCGTACGCTCTCGTGTAGGTATAACAGCAGTGAGTTAATATCAAGTTTCAAAACATAGATCGGCAAAATTCTTTACTTTTATGTAAGAATAGTAGGTCAGTGTTAAAGAATTATTAATAACGTATGTTTACAAACGGCATTTAAAAAAAAAAAAGAGAGAAACACAGCAGTATTTATAATTTTTTAAACTTACAATTTTATGTACAAAATTTAATATTTTGAATAAATAAAATTCTTCATTGTTAAGTAAATAATGAAGATTTCAAATGAATAAAATAAATTTTGATCAGATAGCAAAATATATAAAAGAAGGAAAAACACAGTGGGTAATATCATACTCTAAATTACAATTATCTGAAATTTGTCAAAAATTTAATATACTTACTAAAAAAGACGAAAATATTAATGTTATTCGTGAAAGAATTAGAAATCATATTAGACAAGCAGTTTTAGGAGAACATATCTACGAAAATATTAATCCGTTTCGCAAAAGCACTAAAATTACACGCTCTCCGACTAAAAATCTAGATCAAACAATTGAAAGTAATAATTTAAATAAAACCTTAGACGAAACAGTTGATAATAATACTTCAAATACAACCTTAGAAGAAACATCTGAAAATAATCTCTCAAATATAATTACGGACGTTCAATCAAATATTAATACAGATAATTTAAGTGAACAAAATACGCTATCAAATAAATATACAGGCACAATTCCAAAAACATTTCCACAAATTACTAAGACGAAACAGAGCCATAATAAAGAAGACAGTTTTACACAAAAATATACTTTAGCGACAAACGTGACGATTTTATCAGAAAATAATACGTCACTTAACGATACTCAGGAATTTTCATTTAAACAGACAGGACATCAAGAAATAAAAAGTGGTGAAAACGAAGAAAATATTACTTTAGCTGATAATACTAATACAACAGACAAAAACGTGACAATTTCATCAGAAAATAATACAACTATTGACGAAACAAATAACGACTTAGAGGAATTTTCTATTAAACAAGAGAGTTATTACGAAATAGAAGGTATTGGAAACCTGGAAAATATAAATTTTGATAATAATAATAGAAATAATAATATAATAAATAATAATAATATGCCTAACAATACAAACATGGCAAATACTTCAGGATATTCTTTGAAAGAGGTGTCAAGGTTAGTACCTGAGTTTACGGGTAAAAATATACCTTTGGAAAAGTACATAGATTCGTTAGAAATTGCAAAAGATATGCTGACTGCGGATGAACAAAAGAAATTTATGAATTATATAAGATTTAAAGTATCAGAAACGATCCGTACTGCTATAAAAGGTAGTAACATTGAAAGTATTGCAGATTTTATCAAAACAATAAAGAAACTATATCCTGAAATTGATAATTTACATTCATTATATGCACAATTGGAACAAATACAACAAGGAGAAAATGAATCAGTGGTTGAATATGTAGAGAGAATAACAAAGTTAACATTAAAAATTAAAGATGAAAAACAAAATGAAGCGGGTATAGCAGATGATGCTTATCAACGTTTTACAAATGATTTAGCTAAGGATACATTAAAATATTTTAAACAAGGATTAAAAAATGAAATCAGATTTGAATTAGGAGAGGTAGCAGATTATTCAAGTGCAACCATTAAAGCAATAGAAATTGAAAAACAACAGGAGAAACAGAAGGATATTAGGATAAAGACAAATTCGTCTAGACAGAAAATCATGTATAGTGAAATTTTTGAAGATAAACCTAAAAAAATTCAATGCTGTCAAATATGTAAAGACATAGATCATGAGGCATTATGTTGCAACAATGCAGGCTGCATATATTGCAAACAGCCAACTCATCCATCATTTAAATGCACAAATGCAAAAGATAAAATTATATTAATATGCAAGTTTTGTAATCAAGTAGGTCATTCAAGAAGCATGTGTAAATATTTAGAAGACAATGAATATTATTGCCAATATTGCCAGGAAAATAATCATCAAATAGGCCACTGTCCAATCATACAAAAATATGAATTATGCTTGAAATGCAATAAGAACGGACATAATACCAACTTGTGTAATCAAATTACAGAAAAAAGTAATACACCTACGCAAATATGCAATCTGTGTAACAGTGAACACAATACTATTGATTGTGAAAAATTTAAGATATTTTTAAATCAGGCTAAACCAGATAATCAAATACGATGTCAATTATGTGACAAATGGGGTCACTCAGGTAAAGAATGCAGAAATAATAACATCACTCAGAATAATTTTAATCAGAATAAAATGTTCGTCGGAAATAACAGAAATAATAATTCATATGGACAACGAATTCAAATGAAATTTTGTAAATATTGCAAAAATAGAGGGCATAACATAGAGGAATGTAGGAGAATACAATACAAAAAACCTCAAAACGCAAATCAAAATTTACAATGCCCATATTGTAAAAAATTAGGACATTCAATCGATTCATGCTTTACATTAAAGAATATAGAAAGCAAGTTGAGTAAATTTTGCACATTTTGCAAAAGCATGAATCACACAGAGGAAGAATGTCAAGCTAAATTGAACACATCAGCTCATATACAGGGAAACGCATGAACTCGACTTGGAAAGAGCGTACAAGACGAGTTTCGCAACAAAAGTCGCTCAAGAATTATATTGACATTCAATTTTTTGCAAGAACACACGAAATCGATTATGACTTCAAAGTATGTGATGAGTTTAATGAAAATGAAACTAATAATGAGAACGTTAAAATTATCGAACAAAAAGAAACATTACATAATGCAATGGAATTTAAACCAGAAGTAAAGAATGATTCAACAACAGTAAAACTACATAATGAAAAAAATATAACGAATAATGAATTGAAAAAAATTATACAATTTAAAACTGAAAACATTAATGATAATAATAATATACCAATTTATATATTTAAACTAGGTGAGACATTACAATTTATTGAGATACGAAATCCGTATACAAATGATTTATGTAAATTATTAATAGATACAGGTGCCCAACTTAACATCATAAAAGAAAAATTAGTACCACAAAATTCTATTAATAATAATATTAAAATATATTTGTCAGGAATTACTGATATTCTGGTTAAAACATGTGGTTTAATCACTTTTCCTATTAATAATTCGTATACAAATTTCCACGTAGCATCTGAAAAATTTTCAATACCTTACGATGGTATTTTAGGAATAGATGTATTGAGAAAAAAAAAGTTGAGATTAGACAAGGGATATTTAGAAATAAATGGTAAAAAATTCTTTATTCAAACAGATTATAAAAACGATAAAAATTCATTGATAAATTTATGTACAGAAAACATCGAAATTAATGACACAGCAGTTAATAACGCTTTTCATTATATCATGCTAATGCAAGACAATAATCACATATTTTCGATTACACAATTTCTACAGAATAAGAATGAAAATATTGAAAATTTTATGAAAGAAATCAACTGTGTTTTAGAAAAAGATGAATGTAAAAATAATAAGAATGTAGAATATGAACAATTTCTATTAAAACTTGAAGAAAATACAAATTTCAACATTAATGATAAAGACAAACAATTTTTAACATATTTTATGGAAAAAGATATTTTAACAAATTTCATATTAAATAATCATGAAGAAGAATTTCATAAATTACAAGAAAATTTAATGTATAAAAATGTAAATTATATTAGTGAAAAAAAAAATGATCGTAGAGAAGAATTATTAAGTAAAATAAGTTTAAATCATTTAAGTGAAGAGAAAGAACAAAATATAAAGAATTTAATTTTAAAAAATGATGACATATTCTGGTTAGAAGGAGAAAATATTGGAAAATGCAATTTAGAACAACACGAGATAAATTTAACAGATAACAGACCAGTATATGTTAAACAATTTCCATTGCCACATAAATCAAGAGAAATCGCTATTACAGAAACTCAAAAATTAATTGATAATAATTTAGTAAGGCCATCTAAAAGCGCATATAACGCTCCAGCATTTGTAGTTAAGAGGCGGTCGGGTCTATTCGCCGCTACATATAGGGTGGCGCTGCGGTCAGGTGAGAGAAATCTATTAAATATTTTTTATACAGCTATTTACAATTTTCTGAGACGACAATATACTTTTAATGTTGTCATTACCTCTAGCCATCTATATGTAGAATAATTATTAATACTTATCTTGTTTGAAAAGTCTGAAATATTGTTATAAAGCGAAAAATGCGATGCAACGTAGGACCGATGTAAACATGCGTGCACCTTCCCTTAGTGCGACAGAGAGAGCAATACTAAAGAATGATGTATGCTAATGTTTACGTCGGCTCTACCTCGCGCCGCATTTTTCGCTTTATAACAATATTTTAGACTTTTCAAACAAAATTAATATTAATAATTATTCTACATATATATGGCTAGAGGAAATGACAAGATTAAAAGTATATTATTGTTTCAGTAAATTTTAAATTGCTATATAAAAAATATTTTATATTTTTCTCTCACCTGACCGCAGCGCCACCAAGCGGCAAATGGTTCCGACCGCCTCTTAAGAAGAAACCAGGTACTGATGGAAAAGAAAAATGGCGACTAGTTATAGATTATAGAAAATTAAACGAGAAAACTATACCAGATCCTTATTTAATACCATCTATAACTGAAATTTTTGATGATTTAGGCGGAAATAAATATTTTACTACTGTAGACATGGTTTCAGCTTTTCATTGGGTACCAATGAAAGAATCAGACATATATAAAACAGCTTTTAGTGTACATCCTTTAGGAAGATTTGAATTTACAGTATTACCTTTTGGCTTAACTAACTCACCACGAACATTTATGAGGGTAGCAAATACGGCTCTTGGTGAGCTAATAAAAAAAAAAATATGTCATGTTTATATAGATGACATAATTATAGCTGCAAAATCAGAAGAAGAACATAATATTAAATTTAATCTAGTAGCTACAAAATTAAGGGAAGCCGGATTAAAACTAGAACCAAGAAAATGCGATTTTATCAAAAATGAAGTGACATTTTTAGGTCATATTATAAGTAAAGAGGGTATTAAGGCAGATCCAAAAAAAATTGAGGCAGTAAAATTATTTCCAACACCAAAAACAGTTAAAAACATTAGAGAATTTTTGGGTTTAGCAGGTTATCACAGAAAATTTATTAATGACTTTGCTAATATAACAAAACCTTTAACGCTATTATTACAAAAAGACGTAAAATTTACTTGGGATTCAGAGAAACAAAAGGCTTTTGATAAACTAAAAGACACACTATGCTCTGCACCTTTATTGCAATTTCCACAGTTAGATAAACCATTTATAATCACTACAGATGCATCAGGATATGCTTTAGGCGCTATATTATCACAAGGTGAAATCGGGAAAGATAAACCCATAGCATACGCTTCTAGAGTATTAAAAGGTCCTGAACTAAAATATCACACTTATGAAAAAGAAGCATTAGGTATATTGTTTGGAATAGAAACATTTAGAAATTACGTATATGGAAATAAATTTACAATAGTAACAGATCACAAGCCATTACTATCTTTTAGATCTGCAGATAAAAATAACAGAGTTCAAAGATGGCGACTTAAACTATCAGAATACGATTTTGATGTAATATATAAGAAGGGAAAAATGAATGTGAATAGTGATGCGTTATCTAGAAATCCTATAGATACGGTAGAAATCAATGTGATAACTAGAGCTCAAAAAGCAAAAGAAAATGAAGTAAATATTAAATTAACAAATATAGCTTCGAATGAAATAAAAATACAAAAATTAAACGAAGAACGTACACGTATTAAAAATAAACGCGGTAGACCAAAAAAAGTAATCAAGGAAATAACCAACGAGGAAATTAAAAGTGTCGAAAACGAAGTCGAAAAACAAGAAGAAATTTACTTAAATAAATCTGATACTATTATATATTCTAAAAATTCTATACAAAGTAGAAAAGATAATATATTACATTTAATTACTAATGAAAAGATATCTTTGGATGAGATTCAAGATGAATATTTTACACATAAAAATATTAATATAAATAACGATTTAAAAGATAATGAAATTAAAATAATAAATTATAAAAAGAGAAAAATTTTTATAATGTGCTTAAATATAAAAGAATCATCAATTTTAATAAAAGAAAAGTTAATAAATAATTTAAACACGCTAAAAGATTTATTGATTGAAAATAATTGTACTATATTTAGTATATCAAAAAATATAAAAATATTAAATATAAATTGGAATGAAATCGAAGAAATATTATACAATATTTTTAATAATACAAGTATAAAAGTTATAGTTTGCTTAAATAATACAGAATATGTTGAAAAGGAAAAAAGAAATGAAATTTTTGAACTATATCATTCTTCAAGTTTAGGTCATTCGGGAGTAAATAGAACATATAATCGAATTAAAAATAAATATTTCTGGGAAAATCTTAAAGTTGATATACAAAATCGTATTAAAAACTGTGAAATATGTCAGAGAAATAAAACTAAAAAGAAATAAAACAAAACAACCTATGATAATAACAGATACTCCAGAGAAAACATTCGATAAAATTTCACTAGATATAGTAGGACCTCTTAATATAACTAAAAATAATAATAAATATATATTAACTATTCAAGATCATTTATCAAAATTTTTAATAGCTATCGCACTGAAAGATCAAACAGCAGAGACTATAGCTGACGCATTTATAAAAAAATTTATTTGCATTTTTAGTTCACCAAAACTAGTACTTACAGATAAAGGTGCAAATTTTACAGGCAAATTAATAAAAGCTATTTCAAAAAGATTTAAATTTAAAAAAATAGAAACTACTGCCTTTCATCCACAATCTAATGGTTCATTAGAAAGGGCTCATCATCCTTTATGTGAATATTTAAAAAATTTTGCTGATAAAAAATTAGAATGGGATGATTGGCTTGAACTTGCACAATTCAACTATAATACTAGTGTTCATTCAAGTCATAAATTTACACCACATGAACTAGTTTTCGCCTACCCAGCTAGATTACCATCTAGTGAACCTTTAAAATCATCAGAAAAATTACAGACATTTAATGACTATATGGAAAAATTATTAATAAATATGAAAGATATTGCAAAAATAGCTCGTGAAAATTTAATACTATCAAAAGAAAAGTCTAAATTATATCACGATAGATTCATAAAACCTGTAGAATTTCAAATAGGTGATAAAGTATGGCTTATAAAAGAGCCAAAACCAGGTAAATTAGAAAAAAATCAAAACCTTGGACCTTTTGAAGTATAAAAAGTCCACGAAAATAGCAATATCTCTATAGATTTTAAGGGTGGCTCAAAATTAGTTCATGCAAATAAATTAATTTTACATGAACAAAAAAATTAATATTATTTTATGTTTCAGAAAAAAAAGGAAAAAAGAAAGAAAAAAAATGCTGTTAATTTTATTCATATTATTAGCTATTGTTAGAGAAAATGTTGCAATTATTGGATTCAATTGTGAGTCTACGGACCCAATCATCACTACATATTCTCTACTAGACACAGGAGAATGCGATTTTCAACAGGATAATATTACAATAACCAACTCTACAATAGAATTATTACAAATAGCGGAATTTAAAGAAATTAAAGTTATACAGTGTAAAATAGAAATCCAAAGAACGGTTTTTCATTGCGGGATGTTCAGTCACCTTGGATCCACTCCTCATGCTTTGCAAGAATATCTGTACGAAATTAGCCATGAAAAATGTAAATTTATTCACGATACAGGAATCTTTAAATATGATAATATACATACTATAGCAGACCTGAAAATAAATTCAACAAAAGCAATTGGAATAGACCTTGCAGGCTCAGTAAAGGATAAAACTTGCACAGGAGCTTCATACACAGACAATTTTGGATCTTGGGACAACGTTTTAGTACAAGGTCTTATAAGAATAATTTTATTAGAAGAATACGCTCAAGTAAGTCTAAAAATGATAAATTAAGATTAAATTCAGGGACTGTATGTAAATTTTCGGATCAACATTGCATTGATTCGTAAGCAGGGTATACTTTTTAGGAAAATTTCCCTACAGAAGAAGGGTTTAAAACACAATATGAAACTTTATATAGAGGCCCTGCAACTATAATTAATTCACCTGATCAAAATCCCGTATATACTGTAAACACAGAATCAATAACATTTTCTTTGTCCGCTTTAAATAATGTAAAAATTTGCGATAGAATATTAACAAAAACGGAACACCCTAAATTATTCATTTTAGATACAGCTTATAATAAAATATTATTTGACGATAATACACTAAGAAAAGATGTAACAAACTTAGATTTATTTACATATATAAACTCAAAATTTGTATATATTGAAAAACATTTTAGGGCTGATCTCACAGATTTATATTTTAACATTTTAAAAGAAAAATGCGAACTTGAAAAAAAAATTATACGTGAATCTCTATCCCTTGCATCCATAGCTCCCGACGAATTTGCTTTTAATATCATGCAAAAACCAGGATATTTAACTAAACTTGCTGGCGAAGCAGTACATGTAATAAAATGTACGCCAGTAGAAGTCCAGCTATATCATACAAATAAATGTTACATACAATTGCCTGTATCAACAAAAAATGAAACATGGTTTTTAACACCAAAGACACATGTATTACTGAAAACAGGATCAGAAATAAATTGTAATTCAATAATACCGCAATATTACAAAATCGGAGAAGATTGGATAAACCTTCTACCAAAACCAAGACCAACAAAAAATATAGTAAAAACTTTAAAACCAGATACAAAGAGATCATGGACACCAGAAAAAATAACAACGTTGGCAACAAGCGGAATATACTCACAAGATGATTTACAAGAATTACAACAACATATCCTGTTTCCTTTTGAAAAAGCAGCTCTACTTAATGCCATAGCGAGAGGAATACAGGGAGAACAAAACACACAAGTAGATCTATTAAATAATCTACTTACAGAAAATACATTATCTCATATCGCAGAGAATACTTGGAATAAATTTATAAATAAATTAACAACATTTGGATCTATAAGCTCAGCCATAACAATGATATTAATTATTATTCAAATAATTAAATTCACTATGGACACAATTATAAGGGGCTATACCCTACACACTATTTATGGCTGGTCTATTGATTTATTGGGAGCAATTTTCGGCTCTATTACTCATTTAATGATTACATTAAAGAATAATCAAATAAAAACAGAAACCAAGTATGAAGAAATTGAATTACAAGGAATAAAAATTGAAAAACAAGATATATCACAACCTATTCTTCAGCATCCTCTACCTAAACCAACCCCCCCACCTCTACCAGAGAAGTCACCATATATTACTCCCACAAATAAATCCTCAGTCACAAAGCCACCAGAAAAAAAAGAGATTCTAGTATTTAATATTATTTAGGATTAATTAATTATACAAATTTTGTAATTTCATACAATCGAAATTAGCCCATTAATGTCATTCAATTTTATTTTATTATATGTACATATACGTATATTTATATATATAAACGATAAGGCAGATACATATATAAGTATCTAAAAACTAAAACAAGTTTTAATTATATAAATAATTATTCATTTAGACTTATAATAGATTATAAAATTTATAAGAAAAACTTGACTGTATTAAATAATTGACAGTTTAGCGTTTTATTTTCATAATAAGTTTCTACGTTGTTAAATCGCGTGCGATTCAACTTTGGCGCGGAGAGAGGTGAATGACACCAAGCGAACATGTCATTCACCTATACAATATATTAACATTGTTTAATACTTCAACTTTAAGCAAAATTGATTTCTTTTATTTTTAATAATCAAAGATCTATCTATTTAAAAAAAAAAAAAAAACAACAAATGAAAATGTGATATAGACATTCTAAATAATATTGTTATAAAGGAAACATACTGAAAGAAATTGACTTAGTTAAAATTAATAAGACTTATATAAGGAAAAGTATTTATAAGAAAAAAATGATACTCTAATTTTAAGCAAAATTTATTTCTTTATGTTAAATTAATTTTTAATTATCAAAGGTATTAGGACAGTTAAAAAAAAAAAAAAAAACAAATGAAAAAGTAACATAGAAATTTGAAATAATATTTTTTTAAAGCAAATATACTAATAATATTAAAAGGAATTGAATTATTTAAAATTAATAAGACTTAAATAAGAAAAAGTATTTATAAAAAAAAAAGAAATAAATAAATTAAGTATTTAAAAAAATTATTATCATAAATTAAGATATTTTCTTTTAGAATTTAAGTTTTATATATAATTAATATTAAAAATGAAAAGGAGCAGTTGGAAAAATAAAAAGGAAAACAAAAGATTATGACAAAAAAATAGATATATTATAAATTATATTGTACATTATTATTTTTTAACAAAAGATATACAAAAAAAAGAAGAAAGGAAAACTAATCCCATTGTTCTCCATGATTAACAAATAAAAAATTTTTTAGATATATATATATATATATATTCTAACTCAGTCCCATGACTCTTCGGAGGGATTTTGAGGCTGACAATCGATCGGGACCAATTCAGGTGTTCTTCCCACTGGTAAATCATCTGATGCAAGTTTACCCCTGGACACCAAATTTTCACCGACGTACATATAAAAGTTGTCTTGTATCACCCTCATCAACATACGCTTTCCGTGGACAATGGCAATCCGTTCTTCCCAACGGAAGAGGTAGCATAAATTCCAGCCATCAAAATCACGTTCTCCGTTCAACCACCATGCATCGTTATCACGCCGATCCATTGAGCGAAACAGATGTTTTAACTGCCAATCGCCAAACTAAACATAAAAGTAAAGGATAGATATAAATAACAAGAATTCAATAATAAATATAAATACTAATATTTCATAAGTTAGTTTAAAAAAAAAAAAAAAAAAAAAAAAAAATCTATAAAAATAAGAATATAATATTGAACTCGTAATATTAAGATAATAATAGAGATACTTACACAAACTCGGGTATACTGCTTCCTTGGATACATGATGATGATTGTTAAAAAATAAATAAAAATAAGCTCTTAAATACCCGAAAAGAACAACGAAAACCAATGGTAAAAAAAAAGAAAAAAAAAATTTTTTAGACGTGTCAGCGGCATACATTTTTCTCTTCGTTGACTTTGCTGAATTGTTATTACAATGTCATTAACCTATGTTTTACAAATTAACAACACGAATAATTGTATAAAACTTTAATTCATGCTAATTGTAAATAGACTTTTAAGATTTATTAATCAGTAACTGTTTTCAGGTTTTTATGTTGCTTTTGTTTCAATAAGCAACATCTTTGAGCCCCAAGGTGTTACGTCATAAAACGTACCCTTCTGTAGGCCACTCATAAAAAAAAAATAATGATAAACACATATACAGTTCCTGATTAATTTTTTAGATTTTAATCGTAATATTGTAAATGTTCAATAATTGACCTATCTTTTATTTTTTTTTTTCGATTGCCTATCCTTCTGATATGCAATCTCCTGAGCACCGAGGTGTTACGTCACAAACGTATCGTTTTTATTAACATTGGTAAATCAAATTCCTCAATTATTGAACATTCGTATTATTTCATTATTAAGCGAAATTAAGTAGATCATCAGAAAAGAATCGAAACGTATGTTTCGAAATTTCAAAATGAATTTTACAAATCTCAAAAACATTACGAAACATATTATTAAAATTTAAGAAAATTTACAAATAAAAATTGATGTAAAAGACAATAAAATCTTATAAACAAAGATAAGTATAAAACCAAATTGAGATCATCGAAAATACGGAATATTACCCCGGGTGTCTTATTGGTAATACGTTTACACTGCCCGCCAAGTTTTATATTTCAAAGCAATTGCTATTATTTAATATACATGTATCAATTATTAAAATATATACGCGCATAAAGTCAATTATATCAAAAGTGTTAAAAAATATCAATAAACCTCGAGGATCTATTACATATTGTGCCTATTCATTTGTCTGCCCATACCTAGCACCAATCTACTGAGAAATACTACAAGGTAATAATATATAATTATTCAATAAACTCTTTATTTCAAGAATTAAGCTTATCCTTTAATAATATTCAATCGTGAGAGCGATTTCGTTCAATTAAATATTGGTGGAGTTTTCCACCACTAGATTCATACATTTCTATCTTTATATTTTGAACATACATAATTTATATATATATATATTTAATTCAATTAATTAATATAATTAAATAACATATACACATTTATTTATCCACTTTTATTGGTTAAGTCCTGGTGCAAGCCAGGACTTAACAGTATCATAGTCACAGGTTCTAGCCATCTTAAAACTCTAAATTTCTTTAGACAAAAGTAATTTGAGAAACTAAATAAAAAAATTCTCAGTTTTCTGATGGTTCAAAAAAAAAATTTTCCCCTTCTTTTTTTCTAAACTTTTCTCCTTACCGTTGGTCAAATCTCAAAATTTGCACCCCTTCTTAAATTTTCATTAAATTTTTTATTTTACTATTGGATGAATCTTAAAATTTGTATCTCTTCTTACATTGTCTTTACCTATGGAAAGGGAAACCATTTCTTGGATAACTACACTTCGTATATAACAATCAGTAAGATTTATTCTTAACTATTGTGCAAGTTGAAAGTGTTGCTCTAGTACTATTTTAGTGATAAAAAGTAAAGATGACTTTAGTCAATTTTTTTGAACGTCTTGTTCAATTACTTCGTGACACTTTACGGAGTATAAATGAATTGAGCAATAATGATATTCATTATTGGTCAGATATCTGTAATTTTTCTGTCATTAAATTAAACAAAAAAATCGCTAAAACTAAGCTCACAAGAGGAGAGAAACAGAAATATCAAACTTGTATGACACATCTCTCGTGCATGCAAGTTCAGTTGGAACAACGTCATTACCAAAGAGGTAATCAACAATCTAAAGAAATAGAAGCTAGACTAGAGTGCGAGATGTAGAGTCAGCTTTCTAAAATCGAATTAGAACTGGTGTAATGGTGAATATTGAACATATGGATATGTTCAATATTCTTGAGTTTTTTGAGTGATGCACAAAAACTTTTCAAAGTTAAGGTTCAGGCGTGCTTAGAAAAATATAATGCATTAAAAATAAATTCTAATTTCATCTCTGAATTTCCTGTGCAGAAAAATACTGAGGAATCAAATGATACTAAATATTTTACAAGTGAAAGCACTACAGTATACATGTCTACAGATTTAGAGGAATGGTTTAGAAATAATATCAAAGAGCCTATTCTTACGCAAATAGAAAAATTTCAGGAAAAAGATTCAGAACGGACTTTGAAGAGTATAATAAGTTTGTGTTTAAATATGAAAAAATATTTTCCTTTGAAGGAAAGTTCTTACATTCCTCTTTCAAAGTTTATAGGAAATAAGGAAGCGTGTATCAATGTTCGCAATAATGACAATCAATGTTTCAAGTATACTTTTCGCATTATATCTTAGTGACAGTAATCCTCAAAGAGTGAATCATTATCTTCCGCATACGAATAAGCTGAGGTTTGAGAAAATTGAATTTTCCGTGAAACTTAAAGATATTCCAAAATTCGAAGAACTGAATAATATTTCAATAAATTTATACATCTTGAAGAAGAATGGTTTGAAATTTGAAGTATCACCTTGTCGTATTTCGTCCGAAAAAAGGCACAACATGTCAACATTATTCAAGATTTTTACATTGATGAATATGAAGAAAATAATAATGCTGATGATGAAAGCATGCCTCAATATCATTATGTTTGAATTGAGAGCTTGTCTCGACTTCTGGGTTCTCAGCTGTCTAAAAGCCATATCAAATCTTACCATTGTGAGAGGTGTTTACAAATTTTTTATAATTAAGAAAGATTGGTGATTCATGAAAATGATTGTAAAAATTTAAATAAATGTCGAATAAATCTGCCCGACCCTAAGAATAACATTCTCAAATTCGAAGATTTCAGCAAAAATGAAAAATTTTCTTTTGTCATTTATGCTGATTTTAAATGTTTATTGAAAACTACTGATATTGAGAAAGATTTTCAACTTTATGGAGCATACAGTATTGGATACTATATAGAGTGCAGTTTTGATGATAAATTATCTAGCTAAAGATCATACAGAAGAAATAATGAACGTAAAGAGTCAGCTGCAGAATGGTTTGTTAGAAAATTAAAATCAATCGGTGAGAAAAGAGATAAACTCTACAGAAATCCGAAACCAATGAAACTTTCAGATCTAGAAGAATTAGCTTTTCAGAGGTCAACTAATTGTCATATATGTCGAAAACCAATCCGTGCCGAAGAACTTGCAGTACGAGATCATTGTCATCTCATAGGACGTGAGTTATCTAATTGGTTATAATTGAACAAAGAAAATTTAATTTGGTTGTTTTACGTCTTTTTCCTTTTTCGTTTTGAAGGTGCAGCTAAGGCTAGCATGTAATTTGAATTATAAGATTTCAAGATTCATTCCTGTTATTTTTCATGATCTCAATTATGACACTCATTTTATTTTGAAAGAGATCGGTACTTCTACATTGATGAAGGGGCGAACTACTCTAATACCACATGATAAGGAAAAATATATTTCTTTTACAAAATTTATGGATAACAGCGATATCAATTTTCGATTTATAGATTGTTGGCGTTTTCTACCATCATCATTAGAGAAACTTGTATCTAGAAAACGTGTCAATAGCAGTGAGAGCATTTCAAAAGGATGGATTTACAGATGCTAAGATAAATCTTCTTAGACGGAAAGGTATATTCCCGTACGATTTTGTGAATGGATTAGATAAATTGATGTCTACAAAGCTGCCAGAATAAAGGACTTCTACAATAAACTAACGGATTCTTATAGAGCTAAAGAAGATTATAAGCACGCTGTTCAAGTTTGAAATAAATTCAGTATAAAAATTTTAGGAGAGTACTCGGATTTATACTTAAAAACCGATGTTTTGCTATTGGCTGACGTCTTCGAAAGTATCCGAGAGACCTCTCTTAAAGCCTACGATTTATGTCCTACTCATTTCTACACAACTCCAGGCCTAACGTTTTCAGCTGCTAATGTTTATCGAAGCAGGTATCCGTGGAGGAATAAGCCAGTGCTGTAACTGGTATGCAAAGGCAAACAATCCATACATGGGTTCTTCATATGACGAAAATCAGAAGAAGAAGACCCTTTTATATTTTGATATTAATAATCTTTATGGTTAGGTGATGATACAAGATTTACCGATAGGAAAATTTAATTGAATTGATTATAAAACAATGCCAGATTTCTTCAATACGCCGCCAGATTCGGATATAGGCTATATTGCTTAAGTGGATTTAGAATATCGTGTGGAAAACCATGATTAACATCGGGGTTTCCGTTTTTGCACAGAACAACGTCCACCACCAGGCTCCGAAGCAAAAAAAACTACTTATTAGTTTGGACAATAAGGAAAGGTATGTCATGGATCATCGGATGCTTAAGGGCAGGCCGAACTCTCTGTCTTTGTCTAATAGTGTTTTCCATCTTTTATATAAAAACCATCAATTTTAACAGGAAAAAAATAGCAGCCGCCGCTAGATATTAATATAATGAGTAAATTTTATGATCATAACGATTTAATTTTATCGCGTAATTTTTGAGTATGATTTGACCTACCAAAATTTTATAAAAGAAGACAGATTGTATTTCCGGCAGTTCGTAGGTCAAATCATACTTAAAAATTACGCGATGAAATTATTTAATTATGATTATAAAATTTACTTATTATATTAATATTTAGCGGGGGCTACAATTTTTTTATTATTAAAACTGGTGGTGTTCATATAAAAGATGAAAAACACTATTAGACAGAGACAGATAGTTCGGCCTCCTCTTAAACAAGCGTTAGAAGATAGACTTGGATTAAAGAAAGTACATAGAATTTTGAGTTTTGAACAGAAGGCTTGGCTTAAGCCTCATGTTGAATTAAATACCGAGAAGAGAAATATTCACAGGCAGAAGCACGCATAACTCAACCAAATTTTCACCGTTGCGCAATTTTTGATGAAAATTTGGTAGCTATCTAGCTAAAGAGAACGAGTATCACAATAAAAAAACCGATATACGTTGGTTTTTCCATTCATGATTTATCAAAAACACTGCTATATGAGTTTCAGTATTCATTTATGAAACAGCGACTAGTACAAAAATGTAAACTTCTATATACAGATACGGATAGTTTAATATAGGAAGTTGAAGGCATTGATATGTATCAAACAATGAAGGAAGACATTCACAGATTTGATACTTCTGATTATGCTGAAAATAATTAGTTTAATATACCACATGTCAATAAGAGAATTCCTGAATTAATGAAAGACGAATGCTGCGGCAAGATTATAACCGGATTTATAGGATTACGGAGCAAAATTTACAGTATTTTGGTTGATGGAGGAGACACAGTGGAAAAAGCTAAAGGTATCAAATCTAACGTCGTAAAACAACAATTACTTTTGAGGATTATCGAAGATGTCTTTAAGGGCATGACAGAACTCGCTACCTTCTAAAATAATTCATTAACATTTTAATTCTAAGTTCACGAGTAAACAGTGCGTTAGATTGAGTTCTTTCATTACAGTAAGAAAATTTGTAATACTAAACTTGAGTGCGGACAACTTACAGAATTTACCAAAATACCGTATATAAAAAGTTATAAACAATTTTTCAAAATATAGTATTTTGAGGTTAGGTTCATCGAGCTTGATATCTAATTTCCATTCCAAGCTTATAAAAAAATATCAAGTCCAAATAATTTTATATTTTAACAAAAATTATTGTATTAACGTAGCTTTAGTGCGGACAAGTCATTACAATTATTTAAATTACGAATTTAAAAAGATATCAATAAAATAATAGAAGTAAAAATTGTGTCCAGCAGCTCCGACATCCCGTTAAGACCTTGCTATAATAAGACGTGAGCAGTGCAACATTCATTCGAAATTGCACATAGCACATACTGGAAAACAAAATAAAATTGCTTTAAGTGCATACGATGATAAGAGATTTTTATTACCTGATAGTACAGACACTTTACCATGGGGCCATTTTGAAATTAAAGAGATAGAGATGACGCAAGCTGCACTTGAAGTAGAGAGGGAATGGGCAAGAAAAATGAATACTGAAAAAAAAGTTGGTGGTGAAAATTGAAAGAGGACATACAATATTCAATAGAAATGAAGCAATGAGCGAGGATGAAGCATCTAATGAAAATAGTGCAGCGCGAGTGTGGATGACACTTCATGGCAACAAAGGCCAAAAAATCGTCATTAAATATGACTTGTTAAAAGAGTTGATGCATGATTGGGATCCATCGATGAAGGGGATAAGTTCTAAAGAAGGTGAGAGAGGGATTTATTACAAGTGGCGATAGAAAGGGCAGAAATTAAGGTGGGGGATCGGCTATATCAAGGGACGGAGCATGATGAGGAGCACATTCAAGTAATTGAAGAGCTTGAAAACGATCAACCTCCTACGAAGAAATCAAGAGTCAACTTACTAATTAAGTAAGTTTACAGTACATTTTTACTAACAAAAAAATTTTTCCTAATAAAATATTATCTTTAACAGAAATTTTAATTTTTACTTCTTCTTTTTGATTTCAGAATGGATTTATCAACACCTAATAAGATTACTGGAAGCGACTTCTTGCCAAGAAAAAAAGTTACAGACTTGAAAAAAAATCACCAGTACATGGTGACTACACTTAAAGAGGTGAAGACACGACATAGTGTCAAGATCGTAGCAGAATTCGCGCAAAGTTTTCAAGTATTCCTACCAGAGAAGATTTCATCTGCAATTCTAAAAGATGAAGAATTTTTTTACAAACTCGGCGATAAAGCAAAGAAACTACGTTTGTTTGCAATATATTTGGGAGGAACATCTTTCGAATTCGAGCGGGTATAAAAATATATCTACGAAATAATTTTTAAAACTATTTAATGTAACTTCTACATAATAATACATGAATGAATAATAATATGTTAACATTATACATTTGTTTTTATTTATCACCATATTAGTTATAAATATATTGAATTACCATAATAAAATATATTACAATATTCTATTTAAATACATCTAAATAATATGAACAAAATACAATTAAATTTTTTTCATTTACTACACTATTTCATTGTAAAATACATTTTTATTTTTCAAAGAATCTCATTTTTATCCATCCAACTATTATGCTTGTTATTCAGACCTGACCACTTAACATATATACGTTTACCATTTTTCTTTAGAACTTTTTCTACTGAATACATAGTTTTCTGAATTTCCGTTTCATAAAAGCCGTCAGAGACAGGTTCATCATAACAATCTTTGACATGGTAACTTATAGGATTCCTTTTAACAACTTTTGTTATTGTGAAAATTTCATTTGACCAATTTGGTGTATAACCTTTTATATACACTTGTTTTATCTTACTTATTCGCACTCTATCTCCTACTTTGGATATTGGTCATTTTAAAGGACTCTTTTCAGTTAGGTCATTTTTCTTGATTTTTTTTTCATTTATCTTTGTAACGTTTTCAAGCTCGATTCCTATTGTCCGATGTTTTCTTGAATTGTATGCTTTCACTAACTCAGACAATATCCAACCATTTATAGCTTCTTTGTTTGCTGAATTCTAAACACATTGCATTTTTTAAAGTTCTATTAAAATGCTCACATATGCTTGCATGAAGCTATGCCTACATTACTATGTGAAGAGTAGAGATTCATTTTATACTTTTTCATAAGATTCTGAAAGTTTAAATTGTAGAATTCTTTTCCTCGATAAGTTTGTAAATTCGACGGCATTCGTCCTTGTTTTAATATTGACTTTATAGCTACGGTAACATCATTGCCACTCTTCGATTTGACTGGTACAGCCCACACATACTTCGAAAATATACCGATAACAGTTAGTTAGTAGCGAAAACCTTTATTTTCCTTAAAATAAGGTATCATTTCTACAGCGTCAGCTTGCCAAGTCTCATCTAATCCACGCATATTATATTTTCTTTGCTTTTACCTTTGACTTGCTGGCTTGTGTGGCTCTTCAAGTACTCTTTGACTTTCCATCTTAAACTCCGACTTTAGCAATATCTAATTGTCCATTCATTTCTTTAATTATATATTCAATACAAGCAAAATTTCATTGAGTCATATCATAGAGGTAAGTTAATTTTACGTCTATTTCTGCTTTATATTTTTCAACTTTGTTCTTATATTGTTTTATAGCTTTAGCAGCTTCTATAATTTTAGAAGATAAGAAATCAACTTCTTTTCGTAAGATATTATTTAGTGAATTCAAACTAATCACATCATTTGGATGATTAGCCTCTCCAGTATTGCAAAGCCGCTTATTTTCTGAATCAAAATCACCATCTGATGTAAATCGCATGCAATACCTCGAGAACCACGACTCACCCGCGAGCCCTCAAGTTTTCTTCCAAACACATCGAGACTCGTGTTATTACTATTGATTTGAAAATTGTGTACGTCAATATATATGTCCGACTTCTCGTAGTTCCTCTATGATTAATTGGATTTCATTGTTGTGATTATTATTTCCAGCAGATTGTTCGGCTAATAATAATCGTAGTCTCTCGATCAGCTCATTTGGATCATCTCAGTAGACTAGATTTATGGAAGTATTCTTTTTTGCTATTTTATATTTAGGTATGAGACCCCCTCCGCTGGTAGACATTCTACTGCAATCACTGCGGAACATTGGTGCTATGATTTTTTAATATTTTCTTCTCTTCGAAGAGCGTATATTCTCATTTTTGCTATGTCTTTTTCTATGGGCATTTGTTGTTTTCAGGATAATGCGATAGTTTTTGCGGTCTATTGTACTTGAAAGATTATCATCTAGTTCTTTTTGAAAAAGCAATTCCATTAGACCACAACTTTTAGGGAAACTTAAATCTTCCACTCTTACTATTTCATCATTAAATTGAATTTGTGAATCACCTATCATGTATACCTCATTTACTTTTCTCACTCCGTATACACGGTGGGCCATTTCAATTAACTCAGCCGGATATCTCAGTTTTTTTGCACACTACGGAAAAAATGATCAGGACAAACGTTGCTTAGAAAAATAGAGGCCGTCAATAAGTATAGTCAGATTTGACCTTGAAATTAACTTTCAAAGTTAATTGAAGGTCAAATCGCGTTTTTGTTATGAAAGCCTATATTATTCAATCCGGATTCTGAAAGAGCAGAAAATTTTACGTTCAATACCATATTTAAAAAACTTTTTTTTCCGTGGCCCTTGTATTTTAATTAGAAGGGAAAACACCGAAGTCAATCAGTCAATCTTACGACCACGTAAACTGAAAGCACATTTAGACTAGCCTTCTTGAACCCAAGGTGGACAATCAAGTCACTACTTACATGACCTGAAGCTAGCAACTAATCTAAGGGTCGGTAGCAAACCCGGTTACCATATAAAAGTTCATTTTTCGTCTTAATTGCTGTGGTTTGAGTTTTCCAAGACCTTACTCTTAGAGTTACCCAGAAACAATGACGTAGACGATAATAATTGAAGGTCTTTTCAAGATGAAAAAAATACTCGTTTAAAAAAAACTGAAAAAGTCGATCTGCAGTTTAGAGTTTAATTAAATAACGCCTCAAAACGCTATTTCATGTGATTCACACAACACGTGAATGAATTTGAGTGGTTCTCACGCAATAACAATATTTTTCTTCAAAAAGTAGAAGAGAAGACAAAAGTTCTCTAAGCAAGTGTTCGCTGTTGGCGAACGCTTGAAAATTGAATGGAAAATGTTCAAAAACAGTGTATTTTTTAAATTTAAAGAGCTGTAATTTGGCACCCAAACCCCTTAAATTAAAGATAGACTCGTAAGTTTTATTCGCGGTCCCCGTTTGTCTCAATTTGGCTGATAATTATTACTTTGACCTACATAAATTTTAAGTAGGTTAAGGTGGTCTAGTACATTGACTTTATACCTCATCTGACCTTACATTCCTTGGCGTTCAAATTGATTCCAACAAGCAAATAGGAGCAACCTCGCACAACTCATTCATGATTAACTAACCCCAGTGGGTGAAATTTTTTTCTTAAAAGCTAAGTTTCCATTCTCGTTGACCTTAAAAAATTTTCAGTGTGCGCCCACCTGGTAGCTTAAAAATTGATAAATTTAAATAGCCCCGTGCGCTATAAACTATTTAGATTCAACACTTGGATGAACAAATCATGTCCGAGGATGGCCGATTATTCTCCTAATGAAATAATCTACATAATTTTAGTTCTCGAAGAATGTAGGAACAATTCACGTCAAGCAGCAAGACTGTACGCTGCACGGTTCCCGAATAGAAGACATATTAACCACAAAACCATAACACATCTGGTTGCCAGAGCTTGTCGAGGACATCTTCATCGGCATCGCAGGCGTCGCCAGTACGATGAGAACGATGCTAGTATAGTAGCGATTATCGTTGCTGTTCATCTTGACCCTTATATTAGGTCTCAACAAATTAAAAGATAATTGGGTGTACCAGGCAGAACAGTATTGAGAATTCTGAATAATCTTAGATATCATGCCTACCACATGGTGCTAGTCCAAGAGTTAAGACCAGTACACTTCTTAATGCGAATAGAATTTTGCCGTTGGGCATTAGGCATCATCTGGAATGATCCACATTTTTTCAAATATGTGATTTTCTCGGATGGATCTCAGTTTAGTACTGGAGCGTTGAATCGAAATAACTGACATTATTAGACAGATCAGAATTCACATTAGTTCAGAGCTATAGATCATCAACGTCGCTGGACCTTGATGGTCTGTTGTATGATCATCGATGGGTACCTTATTTGACCCTACTTCTTTAAAGAAAATGTCAACCAACACAGGTACTTGGCATTGTTGAGATATCACTTGCCAGAACTTATTGAAAATGTTGATATTAAGATAAGACGAAGAATGATTTGAGGATTTAGAGTAAACATATAAATTTTCAAATCTAAGACTATTAGGGTGTGTAATTAGAGCTAATAAACTATTAGTTTTTCCACAGTTCAATGGGCCACAGAATACTACTCGTATGTTATCTGAAAGTAACTCCCCGTGACGTCTTTTTCTTTTCGCTTTCTCAAAATCAAAGTTAGCGACGAGAAGTTTGACGTTCTGCTCACTAGGAGGTCACATCTCCGGATCACGGATTTTGCTCAAACTTAGGGATAAGTTGTCAGATGATAAAATATGAAAAAAGCTAAAGTTATAGTCATAAACACTGAATATTTCCCTAGTTATAGGCAATTGAAGAAAATCACTGGAAAAGTTACTAGATTTTTAAACGCATATAGTTATTTAGCATTGATAGCTAGAAGCTTAAACATTTTTTTTAAATTAAAGCTAAGCTTAAATCCTTTCGAAATAGTAGTTATGGCATGTAAAAATATTATTTTTTCCCAAAGTTATAGCGTAATAAAGATTGGACCTAATTTTAGCTTTTATTCTTAATTAATATTTTTAAATAAAAATTCAGCACTCAAAGAGAAGGTGAAGGGTTACTTAATAAAGTAATTAATAACTTACACATTGAAATGCATATTCCTGCATATCAATATTGTGGTCCCAGAACAAAACTAAAAAAGTGTCTAAAAAGAGATGATACAGGTATCAATATACTTGATCAAGCAGGCAAAGAAAATGATATATGTTATTCTGATAAAAATGCTGATCGAAAAGAAGCTGACATGAAGCTCGCTCATAAAGCTTAGCATTGTGTTAGAGCCAAGGATGCAAGTTTTATTGAAAAAGCAATTGCTTTTCCTATCGCGAATGCTATGAAATTAAAAGAGAAGACAGGAATGGGTGTAAAATTGAGTAAATTAGTAACTGGAAGTAAAAAATCATTAAAACCAAGTAAACGTTCTCGCAAAGTTATTCAGTCCGCCTTAAAAGGTGCACGTGAAGCTCTAAAGATCGTTGGTGGTAGGAAAAAATATTATTATTCCACGTATTCTACTTGTTCCATCAAAAATAGGTGAAGCTCTGCCTTTTCTCATACTATTGTTCGCAGCATTAAGTGCACCTGGTGCTCTGGCTGGAGGAGCTGCTGGAATAGCTAAAACAGTTAAAGAGGCTAAAGATGCACGGAAAAATTATGAAAAAAGTAAAAGGCATAATAAAACCATAGAAGCCATTGCTCTAGGAAAAGGTCTCTATCTTAAACCATATAAAACTGGAATGGGATAATTCATTAAACCTCATATCGGTCATGGACAAGTTAAAAAAAAAACTTCGATTTAACTTTGCCAAATCGTGCGCTGACTGACTATGATCTTATAAAGTATGCTTGTATGATGCAAATCCCACATTTTCAAAGTATTTTCAAGAGAAAAAATCTACCTTCTGATGGTTCATGGCATAACGAATCTGCTATAGTTAACTTGAATGATTTTCAAATCAAAGGCAGTCACTGGGTATGTTATCGAAAACGAGGTTCTGAAGTGATTTATTTTGATAGTTTTGGTGATCCTAAGCCCCCTCCAGATCCCATATTATATTTTAACGTGAAAGAAGTGAAATACAACTATAAAAGATATCAGAATTTTGACTTATTCATTTGTGGACATCTTTGTCTTCAATTCTTGTGTGAAAGACTGTAAAAGAAGAGTTTGTAGATAAACAGGATCATTCTTTTTCAAACAGTCAGGGAGGATTGTTTTACTTTGAGTCTTTCAGGCAAATCTTCTGTCTTAGAAGTGCAATATTTTTCTTTAATAGAACTTCTACAGCATAAGAATTTTGTTTTGGACTTAGTTGAACTTGTAACATTTAACTCGATTCCCAATTTTGACAATTCGAATAATAAACTTCATTTAAACGGAGAGAAGATTATTACTATTCCTACTGACACTTACGAGAGTGAACTGTAATATTACTACAAGTGCTTACATCAACGATGGAAAAGCTCACACAATTCATGAGTTCTTCCTGAAAGTTCCTCCAGGGTATAAAATGATAGAGGTTCTATCACATGTCATATATTTACCACTTAATGTTAAGAGTATAGATCATCTTTAAATCCGAATCGTTGATCAAGTCGTAAATTTGGTGAATTTTCGAGAAGAGGAAATTACTATTAGACTTTTCATAAAACCCGTATAATAATAATCTTTTACGATTCAAGTGTGCATATAAGTCAGCAATCCTGTCAATCCACCATCAGTCGACCAAAGGTACTCAATCCGTTAACACGGAAGAGCATCCTGTTTCTCAAAAGCATATGTCTAAAAGTACGTGAAAAAAAATAAATTGTATCATTCATGGCTGCTTCCAGAAAAATGGACGAAATTCTAAGCATTCGATCAGGTGTCGCATTCGATGAGTCTATTGTTCATTATGAAATTCACGCACATAAACCATACTCCACATTAAGGGGAATCCTCATACCGACATAGAGTTCTACCTTATCTACATTTAAATTATGAATTTTAATAAAAATTTAACTATTCATGACTGAAATTCGTAGGAGAGGCACATTCTTAACATGCCAAAGAATTTATTGCAACGTTAAAAGACAATATAAAGGTAAAAATAAAGGCGAAAACTGCTTAATACGATTAACTTTTTAATATAGTTATGAATAATCGTATTATGCAGTTTTTGTCTTCATTTTCACTTTTATTCTGTCTTTTGACGTTGCAATAAATTCTTTATAATGTTAAGAATGTGCCTCTTCTATCAATTTTAGTCAAAAATAGTTAAATTTTTATTAAAATGCATAATTCAAATGTAGATAAGGTAGACCTCTGTGCCGGTATGAGGACACCCCTTAAGCTTCAATAACAGTGATGAAATGCGTATTTCTATCTAACATCAAGATTTATGTCTCTTACCATAATGCAATTACATTTATGTATGTGGAAAATTACAAAAACCAGATGGTCAAGCACTAACTAAAACTAAATTCGTTAACAATGGCATTTGTCATTAGTTTGATGAGATTCGATATGGACTCAATGCTGTAGAGATAGATATAAAAATAAAAATGTTGGTTTGAGTAGTCTCATGAAGGGATGCACTTCATTCAATCCAAATCAGACTCTAATATTAGAAAATGTAGGCTGGCTTGGTGTTGAAAAAGGAAACAAAACAATTGTAGGTAATCATGGAAATTTTGACGTTTTTATCTTTCTAAGTATGATTTTAGGTTTTGCAGAAGATTACAAGAAAATTGTTGTTAATATGAAGCATAAACTTATTCTCACAAGATCAAGAAATGACATGAATGCTATAATACAGAAAGTTACTGTAGCCAACAATGTAACTACATGTAAAGGGTATCAAATAATAATATCAAAGATAGAGTGGTTAATGCCATATCGATGCCCCGTATGAAAGAAAGGACGGTTCACAGAGCTTGACGAAGATCAGCACGACTCACAGTATCAGACGAAAATAAGCACCACTCACAGCATCAGACGAAAATTAGCACGACTTGCGGAATTCCGACGAAGAGAAGCACGGTTCTCAAAGTTTTAACGAAAAGAAGCACGGCTCATAAAGTTGTGACGAAAAGAAGCTCGGTTCGCAAAGTTCTAACGAAAAGAAGCACGGCTCGCAAAGTTGTGACGAAAAGAACCACGGTTTCCAAAGTCCTAACGAGAAGAAGCACGACTCGGAAAGTTCTGACGAAAAAAATCACGAGTTAGACAAGTTACTTTATACCTTAATCACTAGTCAACTTTTTGTTGGCAAATTTTTTTCCATTTTTGTTTGAAAGTTGTCAATATTTTTGTTATGAAGATTATAAAAATGTATATCAATCAACCATTCTTTTTTCAAAAAATTTAAGGCCTAAATTATGATAATGTACTTCATCTAATAATTATTTATGCAACTGAGGCGTGAAATACGACTTTTTGGCACGAGCTGCTACAATGATTTAATATCTTGTATCGATACACGGAAAGAAAAAAGGGTAAAAATTACAACACCGAATGTAAAGCTACCACCGACTGTCATTATGGCGAAAAATTATCATAATTTATAGTAAATTTTACTATAAATTATGGTAATTTTTTGCCATAATGACAGTCTCTGGCAGCTTTACGATAAAATATTGTAAGTTGTACAAAAAGTATTATAACTTTTACTGTACTTTTCTCTCCGTGTATTAGTTTGTAAAAACTAATTTTACGCACAGTATATGGGTGATTTTATTCGAACGGGTCAAATTCAAATTTTGAAATAATAGAAAATAAAGGTGTTCATTTTAAAAATTTTACTCAGGTTTTTTTATGGTTATATCTAATAGAACAGTATCCCAAAGTAGCCAAGCTGTCCATAGGTTATTCCCAGAAAAACTGATAGATAAAAAATATACTGATACAGAGGAATTACTTTTATTCCAGGGAAATTACTTTTTTTATTACCATCACTTGATATATTATTTTCTAATAATATTTATGTTGAACAAAGATTCTAAACTATCTGAAATACTTTAGAATTAGTTATTACCATATATAGATGAATTTTTAAAAATAAAAAACGACGAGTTACAGCAAAAATATGTATTTTTAAACATTATTAGAAGAAAGTTAAAGAAGAAATATATCTATACTTGAGAAAGTTTGCTTTTTCAGAATATATAATAACGTTATTTTTGTGTTTGGGAGTGGAGTTAAGTGTACTTGATGATAAAGGATTAGTAGGAAGTTCGCCACGTCCACGTGTAGAAACCATTTTATTACCAATACAATCTAAAATAATATATTATGAATTATTGATTTATAATTCAGATTTTTCAAAGACTTTCATTTAAATTCCAATAATTATATACTTACTTTGATATCAACGACAAACTCTTCATCAAGGCTAATGACAAACTGATATTTTTATTTTCTGAATACTACGATGTAACCTTTGATTTCGCTTTATTTATTTGTAGTATATACGTAGTATATAGTGTAGTATGTAAATATGACTACAGTGATTGTTTACAAAAAGATTTGAGAATGTGCTTACTCGGAAATTCTCCACAAATATATATATATATATATATATATATATATATATATTCAATTTTGGATATATAAAAATTATAAGCAGTATAATATGTATTAAATTTCAAGTGTACAAATAACTTAACACTTTATGGTATGAAATTCATGAATAAAATTGTTGACTTTATTATTTAATTAGAATTTTGTGAGTGCATCTCAAAAAAGGCAGGGGAATAATATGCCAGGGGAGATTACCTGATAATTTGAATGAAATTTTTACCGAGTAAACGGTCTCTAACATTTACTGCTATACAAACTTTTTCAGTTGTACATTACTACTTTCTTAAAAGTCTATTACGTATTTGAATATGCGCTTATATCATCTGTAACAGTTAAATGTTTTTTAGAGCCAGGGGAATTATCGTAGAAAAGGTAACTTAGGTTTCATAAGTGAAATGATGTTTACACGTAAACAAAAATGTATTCTATAATCAACAAAGCAATTTTTTAGCGAAATAAACATATAATAACAATATTTCCATGTGATAGGAATAGCTTATATTTTCATAAGATTCAAATATAATATTTTTTATTATTATTGCTTTTTATCTATGAAAAAATATACATTTTTTTTATAATAACAGAGGGTCAAAGAAAATATTTTTTTTTTCAACCATTCTGCTGAAATGTATGTACAAATGGAAAAAAATATTTTTTGATCTTTCAGAAGTATTAATTCATCCATCCTGCATCTCTACAACGTTTAAAAAAAATTTCATATATGATTACAGACAGGGGAGATTACTTTTTATACTTTCTAAGGGTCCCTACAAAAGCTACATTGAAATTAGCGATTAAAAAGTCAACGGATCATAAAGTTACAAGCTGAAAGTATATGAAAAATTTGTTGTTAATAATATTTGAACCTTGTATTGATAGTTTATTAAACGATTACATGTGATGAGCCGTTAGAATGGAATCACCCATATCAAGGATAAATTTATCAATTCTTTCCCATTTTCAGAATAAAGCAATGTTTAATAAATCTTTAAGTATTTATGTTTATACAGGATATTAAAATATTCTGTTATAGATTCATAAAAAATCAATAGCAAATAAAAATTGTAAAGTTAACAATTTTTTATTGTGATGAATACAATGTAATGATATATATTTGATTTAAAAAATTTCTATCCCGTTAGCGCCGGAAACTCCCTATTTTTAATCTAATTTTCAGCTAATTATTATATGTTATCTGTGAGAAAAAAATTTCAAAACCATCGTTTCCTATGTGAAATTTCATGTATTTTTTTAATCTGACTCCAAATTCAGCGACTAATAGGTATTTAAAAAGTTATAGAAATTTTTTTTTTAATACGATTTTTTAGCCAAAAAAGAATTTAATTTATAATTTTGTATTAAAAAAGATATAATCGATGACTGTAAGCTATAAAAATGGTGAAATAATCGACTAAACTTTGAGATTCTATTAGTACCATATTGAAATTTTAAATGATGGTCACCCAAAATGGTCATTTTACATATGAATGTAATAAAATACTGTGATTTTATAACTTGTAAAAGATCAGCTTGTCAAAAAATTTATATAGAATAAAAAAAATCACAAGTATTCAAAGAACAATAATATAAATTTTTTCGGGAGTTTTCCGACCTATTCTGGTTTTTTAGATCTAGCCATTTTTCATAAATTAAAAATTATCAAAAAATTATTAAAAAGTTCTCAAAATTAATCTAATAATTTCGAAAAATTTCTTACGTATTCTTTGAATAATTCTAATAATATCTTATTCTATAAAAATTTTTTGTTAAATTGATCGTTTACGAGTTAGAAAATCGTAAAATCTTTTTTTATTACATTTGTGTGTGAAATGGCGATTTTGGGCAAACACCATCTAAATATTCAATATGGTACCAATAGAATCTTGAAGTTTAAGCAATTATTCCACCATTTATGGATAACAAACATTAATTATACATATTTTAACAAACATTAATTATACATATTTTAATTAGAAATTATGAATTAAACATTTATTTTTGGCTGCAAAATCGTATTTATTCGAGAAAAATTTTGTATAACTATGTATAAATTTGTAATTAATCTGATGTAATATATTGACAATATTGAAACAATTCACAAGCAAAATATTAAAAACAACTAATTATAAAGATAAAGTTCTTCAATGAAGTAAAAATTGTAATTTTCCATAACGAGTTGTACTAGTGTTTGATAGTGTTCAATGAATCATGCGCTACTTTTCATACAAGCCTCCGAGTCGTGCTACTTTTCATCAGAACTCGGCAAGCAGTGCTTTTTTTCGTCGGAGTTTCACGAGATATGTTATTTTTCGTAAGATCTCGATGAGCCGTGTTTCTTTTCGTAAGAACTTCGCGAACCGTGCTACTTTTCGTCCGAGCTTAGTGAGTTGTGCTTTTTTTCGTAAGAGTTCCGTAATTCGTGCTATTCTTCGTAAAATCCTGTGAATTGTGTTATTTTTCGTAAGAGGGACGTGAGCAGTGCTACTCTTCGTTGAAACTCTTGAACTGTGCTTATTTTCGTAAAAGCCTGAATCGTGCCTTTTTCGTACGGAGCGTCGATATGTTATTGCATCTGACAAACAAAAAATTCAGTCATTAAATTTCATTAGTTAAGATAATCCGATATCTATGAGTTATCATTCTTGGGAGCTATTTGAATATCCTCTTCTTCCATCAACGTATAAACGCTGGACAGTAAAAACTTTAAATCAATTGGAAAACCACGTTTTGTAATTCTTGGATTACAATCGGAGAAAAAAGGTATAAGAAATAAAAATTTCAGTCAGTTTGACCACTGTAATATTAGTAATGTGACACTTTTCTTGAATTCCCAATATTATCCATACAACCATCTGATTCTTGACATATCTAAGAATCAGTTTGCTATTCTCTATGATATGGAAACAACGGATTATACATGTAAACAACTGTGAAAAGTAAAGTCATCGTAAAATTGCAAACGGTGTAATTTGCAAATTTTATTAAAAATAAGGGAAGTTAAATAGAGACTGGTTAAAAGTAAATGTTTGCGAAAAGACGGGAAAATTAGTTTTTCGTAAATAAGTGCTGCTTTGATTTGGTGAAATTTCGTTTAAAAAAAAAAATTAATGTAAAAGCGGACGCGTTTTTACATATAAATGTGAAGTGTAGATGCATGTAGAAAGAAGAGCGATTGCTTGATTTCCGGAAAGTATGTAGATGGAGGCGCGTGCAAAGCTAGTTGACGAAGAAATGTCGACGCCATGTACAATGAAAGGACCAAGAGGATGTGCGCACGCAACTAGAAAAAAGACAGAAAGACGGCGACTGACTAAAGGCGAAAATAAACGCGAGGGCATATATGTATACACATGAATGTAAAAACAAAATAGCAATGGCATGAACAAAAAAGACAGTAAATACGTGTGAGTTTGTATATAGAAGTGTATGAATTGTCGCGATAAAAATGACTGCTAAAGGAAAAGACATAATGAGTGAAGCGAAACGAACTAAATCAAAGCGGACAAGAATAAAATTTACGTGACTGCGTGCAAAAGACCGATTGAAAAGAAAAAAAACAGAATGATTTTGATGAAAATTAAAATTAATTAGATAAATATATAAGACGGCTATAAAATTAATAAACGTAAAGAATGGCGGATAAGACTATGCGAATGTGTATGTATTTGTGTGCATGTCTGTATATGAGCATCATAAATATATAACAGTGCGCGCACGACTGAAAGAATATATAAAATAAATTAAAAGAAAAATATATTTTCAAGTATTAATTTAAAACTAGCAAAAAATACCTCGCTCCTAACGTCGCTCGGTTGAATTTTCATATATTATATTATTATGTATAAATTAGCCAATTTTAAAATAAAATAGAATTGCCGCAACTTATGAATTTTAATATTCTAGTTTTGTACTAAATTAAATTTTTATATTTTTTTAAAAAAGATTGATTAAGAGGAGGTCACGTATCTCTGTCCTTTTCTAATCAAAGATATGATTTTTTTACAGAAACTAATAACTTTATAAAAAAATGAAGAGAAGGCCGCATCTTGTATCAAAAAAAGCAATATTTTCTTTGATAAGAAAAAATTAATTTTATTGCTTCGTTTTCAAGAAAACCTTGAAAAACCAAATTGTTTACCCTAACCTCTATGATTTAAGTTTTTCAAGGTTTTCTTGAAAACGAAGCAATTAAATTAATTCTTTCTTATCAAAGAAAATATTGCTTTTTTTATTACGAGATGCGGCTTTCTCTTCATTTTTTGATAAGGTTATTAGTTTCTGTAAAAAACTCAATTCTTTGATTAGAAAAGGACAGAGATACGTGACCTCCTCTTAAAGTTACAATGTGCATAAAAATTGTGTAAGAGGAGGTCACGTATCTCTGTCCTTTACTAATCAAAGAAATTTTTTTTTTACAAAAACTAATATTATCAAAAAATGAAGAGAAAGCCGCATCTTGTATCAAAAAAAGCAATATTTTCTTCGATAAGAAAAAATTAATTTTATTGCTTCGTTCTCAAGAAAACCTTGAAAAACCAAATTGTCCAGCCTAACCTCTATGATTTAAGTTTTTCAAGGTTTTCTTGAAAACGAAGCCATAAAATTAATTCTTTCTTATGAAAGAAAATATTGTTTTTTTTATTACGAGATGCGGCTTTCTCTCCATTTTTTGCTAAAGTTATTAGTTTCAGTAAAAAACTCAATTCTTTGATTAGAAAAGGACAGAGATACGTGACCTCCTCTTAATTACAAATTATATCATGATGAATTAAGAATTCGTTCTACTAAATTGCATTTGACGTTTACTATAACTAACAACTGCACGGAGAAAGGAAAGTATTGTTAAAATAGGTTCTAAATCAAGTATATCTAATTTATGTACTAAAGTACTTAAAAAAAGAGTGGCGATATAATTTCAAGTAGTACTATAGCTTGAATTTTAGGGACCAATATTGGTACTATTATATTATGAAGTAAGAGCGTTAATTTGCGATTCTTAGTGTCTTTTTTTGGAACTAAGACTGATATTTCACCAACTAGATTCGAGGGCAATATTTCGAAGAAAATGTAATTATTAATCTCTTTTCGGGCGGCTTTTCCTGTTACTAAAATTAAAAATTATTAAATATAGAATTATTTACATAATATATGACACTTTAAAATTACTAATAATTAATATTTTAATTCTTGATATTTAAGGAATAAAACGATACATGTTTATCTTCCATATTACGTTTTAAAATAGTTATGTTTGAGTTTTAAATCAATTATTAGTAATTTAAAATTAATATATATATATATATATATATATATATATATATATATATATATATAAATATATATATTATATATGATTTACATTATATTTATCAAGAAATTGTTGAAAATTGTTACACAATTTAATGAGTTTTACGTTGATAGATATTAATTATATTAAAGTTTTTCGCTCCTAACGTCGCTTGGTTGAATTTTCTTTTATTATATTATTATGTGTAAATGACTAATTTTAAGTAAATAAGAATTAATTAATTTAAGTTAATTTTGAGTACTAAATAAAATTAAAAATAATTTGATGAAACATAATGTAAAAATATATGTACACATGTGCTTAAAGTAAATAAGCGTATAATTAATTTCATCGAGTGACTATTTCTCAATCTACTTCTATAAGAAAAACAAAGATAGTACGATATTTAATATAAATAAACTGAGAACTGGGAACTGAGTAACAACTATAATTTTCAGACCTTAATATATGAACATGAATTTGAATTACGAAATTAATCTTTACGTGAAACATGTTAAAAAAAAATTCTGTGTTTATTTCTAATAAAAATATCTTCACAAATGTATTTTATATATATGAAATACGAAATTTAAATTAAAAAACCATAAGATTAAAATACACATTTCTGGTTAGTTTTAAATTTGAATATTTCAGAATGATAAAATAACTATTTGCAATTACTTAACAATCCTTTTTGCATCTAATATAAAAATTTAATGAGATACAAATATTACAAAGTGTATGTATCACAAGTAAGGTTTGCATATCATAAATATTATAATTTTTAGAAAATTCTTGATATTAATAAATTATTAATTTAAATAATTAAATATTTTTATGACAAGTAACCTTTCAAATATAGTTAAAATAATACTGTAAATGTCATCAAATAACATTTTCATCAAAATAAATTTCAACGCTATAATTATTAAAATAAACATTTTTATTTAACTACAATCTATTGTAATAATTATTTTTTTAATATATATATTAAAAAAATAATAATTTTATTTGATGAACAGTTATATAACTATCATATACTTATAATTGTATGACTAAATTTATTAAATTAAAATTTTATTCAGTTATCATTCAGAGAATAAAGTATTTAAATTAGTTTTCATGAAAATATATTATTCGAAAAGTTACTTGTTAACAATTTTTGATAAATAACATACATTTAACCTTAATAACATTTTCATTTGTACACGTGTTGTATTTAAATGGATTGTCATTTATATAAAAATTGTTAACAATTAAATATATTCAAATTCATTTTATTAAAGCAATAATATTTTTAATAAGAGAAACATATTAATTTTTAAAATACATCAAATTACCTCATTTAAAAAATTATCATTACATGATATAAAAATATTTTTTTTAATATCGTTTGAACATAATTTTTATGAAATACACTTTAAAAGAATTATTTATTTGATATTAAATTTTTTTTAATAGTCAATTATAAAGATAGGAAAATATATAAAATATGAATAATTTTTTCTTAATATGTCTATAATTATGAATTTATATTTATGAACTGTCTAGATAGAAGTGAAATTTCCTCTAAAAGAGTAAACATTTCAAAAGATAATTTACTTATTATTTGCGAAACACTTATTATAAATGCGGAAAAAATAATATTCTGTAATATCACTCTAAAATTTGTATTAAATATGATCATTGAAAGTACAATTATTTTATTATTTTGAATTTATTGTCAAAGTTTGATTATATTTCACTATGAGAAGATATAAAAATTACCTGTCATATTTAACTGATGTCTTTCCATTCTATTTCTGAATTTTTATAAAAGAAATGTATTAACTTGTACACAGTAAAAAATTTTTCGGAACTTTACATCGCTGAGCATGGTAAGTATCGAGACCCTTGCTGAGCGTGTTAAATACACATGAAAACCGGTAAAATTACATAATCCATCGTTTCTAACCTACATTCGATATAATTTAATAAAAAATATACGTTGAACGTTTATTACTCATGACACTATGAAATTTGAAAAGATTATTCAATAACTTTATGTTAAACATCAATTCGACGGTTGCGGGGAAGAAGGTGCCATTTCATTTTTGGTTGTAGAGAGGTGTCATTTTAATTTTGAAGGAAGGTGTCATTTTATTTTGGGTTGAAAAAGAACTTTTGTTTCATTTTAATGTCGAAAAAAATTTTTTTTTATTTAATCATGTAGCATACCCCAAAAAAATTTATTTATTACAAAATTACAATAATTAATTAAAATAAATAAATTAAATGTATAAATTAAAATTCATAAGCCTCTTTTTAACCTTAAATGAAATGTCACCTTTCTTCAACTAAAGTCGAAACGACACCTCTCTACAACCAAAAATGAAATGACACCTTTTTCCCCACGACCATCGAATTAATAAGAATAAAATATTTCTTATTGTGTTCAAAATGTGTTTCTATTGTCGCGAAAGTTCACGTATGTCATGTATTTTTACCGGACAGCCATGTTGATATTGACTGTAACATTACACTGCTAAGCACGGGGAAAATACCGGGATCATAGTAGGACCTACGCTCAGCGATGTAAAGTTACATAAAAATGTAACTTCACATCGCTAAAACATGTAATTATTTACAGGAAACTGGTATAGTTACCAGAAAATTTTTCAAAGTGTAGTATATACCATGATAATTATTTATTTAAATTTTCAAATTATTCTAATCATTAGGTTTCAAGATATTTAGATTTCTGATTCCAAATAGAAAAATAATCGTAAATAATATTGGAACCCAAACTCTTCAATAACTAATGAATAGATTTATTAAAAAATTTAACTGAATAATCTTCGTGATACATATTATATGTTAATGCATCTCTTTATTCAAAATTTTGAAATACAATGGAAATATAGTCAATATTTATCGGCGCAAGTGTACTGTCCATTTTACATCTCCTTAAATAATTTATACTTATGAAATTTACATAATATTTTATAAAAACTATTAAAATGATAGTCATATATTTAATATTATTTTAAACTATGAATGAAAAGTTTAAAAAATTATTATTAAGGAGGTACCTTCGCTTTAGTGTGACAAAACAGATTTGGTCAAAACTATGCAAAATTGTTTGTTTTTATGTCTAAAATGCATATATAAAATTTCATGAAGATTTGTTATCTCGTTAATGAGAAATTAGAATAATTATATAACATTGGTTCTTATGGGGAAACGTTAATATTGTAGTTGATCTTGAAATTTACAAAACAGAATAAAATGAAATTTTTTGAGGATAAACATAATATTACTGGCAACTTATAAAATAATTTTCAGAATCTTTCATTACTTTTACACAGAAATATAAATGAATAAATTATTCATTTATGTACGAATCTAGTTACTTTTATCGTACATAGCGGATGGTGGCAAAAACACACCATAACCTCAAATTTTCAAATTTCGGAAAAAGAGCATGTAAATGATTTGGACAGTAAAGATGATGATCTTAGCTCTTTAATTAATTTTAATTTTTTAGTTTTAAATAAAAATTATTTCTGTTTTTTTTATATTGATACTAATTCTATTGAGTATGTGAAAATCACCGAACGAAACATATATTCTTGGGGAGGGGAGATATATAGTAACTTTTAGTCAAGTAAACATATTGAAAATTTGACTCGAGTGGTGGACGAAAGTACCTGCTTAAGTGATAACTTATAAATAGTTATATTATTTCATTAAATATATTTCCAACTTCAATAATTATCTTCATGTTGAAACTGCATGTAGATGTAGATACTGCAAATATCCGTAAATAACTGTAAATAAATTGAAGAATACAATTTTTAGAAATAACTCAAAATAATTTTTATTTTAGTTTTTTTACAACAAACTTTTTTTAATGAATCTATATATATATATATTCATATAAGATAAAAAATTGAAATTCAAGGAAAAAATGACTATTGATAAATTGGAACAAATACGTGCAAATGAGGCTTTACGTAAGAAAGAAGCTTATATAAATATCAAAGAAAAATTTTTAAATAAATATGAAGAGAAATAAGAAAATACTAAGATAACAAAATTAAAATTCAAGGAAAAGATGAGTACTGATAAATTGGAACGAATACGTGCGAATGAGGCTTTACGTAAGTAAGAAGCTCATATAAAAATTAAAGAAAAAAAACCAAAATAATATGAAGAAAAATTAGAAAATACTCAGATAACAGAATTGAAATTCAAGGAAAAAATGAGTATTGATTAATTGGTACAAATACGTGGGAATGCAGCTTTACTTACTAGGAGAGTATCACATCTCCGGATCACGGATTTTGCTCTAACTTTGAGATAGGTTTTCAAATGTCAAAATATGGAAACAGCCAGAATTATAGACCCCAACGCTCAATATTTCTCTAGTTGCAGGCAATTAAAGAAAATCACTAAAAAAGTTACTAGATTTTTAAACACTTATAATTCTTTAGCATTAATAGCTAGGCGCTTGTAACTGTTTTTAAATGAAAGCTACGTTCAAATCCTTTCGAAAAAGCACCTATAGCATATCAAAATATTATTTTTTCTCAAAGTTACAGGGTTATAAGAATTTGAGCTGAATTTCCTTTTAAAAATATTAATTAATGATAAATGTTAAAATGTAGTACAATTTTCATAACGCTGTAACTTTGGGAAAAAATAATATTTTGATATGCTATAGGTGCTTTTTCGAAAGGATTTGAACGTAGCTTTCATTTAAAAATAGTTACAAGCGTCTAGCTATTAATGCTAAAGAATTATAAGCGTTTAAAAATCTAGTAACTTTTTTAGTGATTTTCTTTAATTGCCTGCAAATAGAGAAATATTGAGCGTTGGGGTCTATAACTCTGGCTTTTTCCATATTTTGACATCTGAAAACCTATCACAAAGTTAGAGCAAAATCCGTGATCCGGAGATGTGATACTCTCCTAGCTAGAAAAAAAAATTATTTAAAAATTAAAGAAAAACAACCCAATAAATATAAAGAAAAATTAAAAAATACTTTAATTACAAAAATGAAATCAAAGATAAAAAAGGGTACTGATAAAATTAAACAAATACATACAAATGAAGCTACACGTAAGAAAAAAGCTTGCATAAAAATGAAAGAAGAACAACTGAATGGATATAAAAAAAATTGAAAATATTAAGATATAAAAAATAAAATCAATGGAAAATAGAGGTACTAATAAATTTAAAAAATTGCATGAAAAAGAAAAATTACGCAAAAAAGATACTTATAGAAAAGTTATTAGTCAACAATATAATGAATATGAGAGAATGGTACAAATTAAAAATAAAAAATTGGAAAATGTTGATATTATTAAGAAAACACAAGTAAAAAATGATTGCTACCAATTGAAAGAATTACGCACAAGGTGTAAACAAATAGAAATTGATGACAATAAACATGTTCATAATGATACTATAATAAATAAACCAATAGATGAAAAAAAGCGAAAACATAAATATGATTCTTATCAATTAAAGATATTATTTATTAAGTGTAAACGATTAAAAATTGAAGATAATAATTATAATGAAAATTACAATAATAATAATTATAATAACAATCATAATATTGTATTGAACAAAGTTATTGATAAAACAATACAGGACAAAGTAAAAAAATAATTGAAGAAATTAAATGAAGAAATTAATTCAAAACTGATTGGTTGTATAGCAAATATATATTTCTATGAAAATCTCATATCTGAAAATAACATTGGTTCCATGACAAATGCATATGTTTATTGTGATGCGAAACATTTTGCTTTCGAATATACTAAAAGTAACGATTTCTCCAATTGTTGTCATAAAGGTGAAGTAGAATTGTTAGAAAATCCTCCTTACCCAGAACAAGGCAGCTAAGGGAAAACAATTAATTAATGAAGATGAATAATGGGATAGATGTTTGGGAGAAGTATCTTCAACAGAATTCCTTTATATTCTTTATGAATTGTTTGCTTTCATTTGCGTTTTTTATAATCCTATAAATTCAAGAGATTTATATGAAAAATATAAAGATAAGTTATACCATCCTAAATACGAAAAAAATATAGGTGAAAATCTTGCATTGAATGTTATTGAAAATAATTTACAAGACAGTAGATTTTCTTCAAATGATTTTAATTTACCTAACATAAGCACATTTATAGAAGAAGATAATAATTAAACAATTTTAAATCATAATAATAATATTCTTAATGAATTAGAAATAAAAATAAATTCTTTAAATGATAAACAAAGGCAAATATTCAATTCTACTATAAAAAGTTTAAACAACCAAAGTAAAGAAAAATATATTTTTATAGATAAACCAGGTGGAAGTGGAAAAAGTTATCTACTTAACGTTTTAATAGTTTATATTAAATATCATACTATGCATTATTTATATGTAGCTTGGACAGCTATAGCAGCAAATTCATTAGTCGATGGAAAAACCGTGCATACAACATTTAAACTACCGTTAAGAGGCTGCTGGAATAAATTATTTAATTAATAATAAAATTAATTTTGATGCTTCGTTTTCAAAAAAAGTTTGACATACTTACAAAATCATGAGTGAGGCTAGAGAATTAATTTGTTCTCAGTAGAGAAAATATTGTTTTTTACTGTACGAGTTGCGGACAACTATTGATTTCTAGTAATGACTACTAGTTTTTCCAAAAATCTACATTTTTCGATTAGAAAAGGATAGAGAGATACAACGTCCTCTTAAATATAACAGATTGTACAACTTGTAATGTTAAGCCTAATTCTGCAAAAAGCAAACAAAGAGAACACGAATAATTATTTGGGATAAAATATCCATGACTTCGAAATTTGCTTTTGAAGCAGTTGATCGTCTTTTTTAAGATTTATGCGATGTAAACCAACCTTTTGGTGGTAAAACTGTAATTGCATCAGGAGATTTCAGGCAAACATTACCAATTGTACAACATGGAAGCCGTATGAACATTATTGAAAATTAAGTTTAATTTTGTTTATTATGGCAGAATTTAGAGCTCAAAATATAAAGCCAAAGTAAATATCAAAATCCAAAAAATATTGGGCTCAGAAAAATATAGAGCCAAGAATACATAAGAATAAAAAATAAATGAGATTTTAAAAAATATTGGGACGAAAAAATATAGAGCTCAAGAAAATATAAGAATCAAAAAAATATAGAGCTCAAGTAAAATAAGAATGAAAAAAATATAGAGCTCAAGTAAAATAAGAATGAAAAAAATAAAAGAATCAGACAAATATTGGGTTCGAAAAATATAGAGACCAAGAAAATATAATAATAGAAAAAAATATTGCGCCCAAAAAAATATGAGATTAAAAAAAATGAAAACCCAAAAAAAAAATTGAAAAATAATAAGGCCCAGAAAAATAAATGGCCAAATAAATTAGAGGCCCAAAGAAAACAGGACTCGAAAAAAGTAGGTCCAAAAAAAAAAAGGCTTAGAGAAAATATAGGACCAAAAAAGATATGGAAGCCAAGAAATAAGAGGCTAAAAATAATGAGGCCCAAAGAAAATAAGACTCAAAAAAATGTAGAACCTAAAAAATATAAGGCCCAAAAAAAATAGAGCAAAATAAAATATAGGACTCAAAAAAATTATAAAACCCATGAAAATATAAATTTCAAAAAAATATAGAGCCAGAGAATATATAAGAATCGAGAAAATATTTGACCCAAAAAAATTAGAACCCAAGACAATATAAGGCCCAAAGAAAATAGCACTCAAATGCAAGTAGGGCCTGAAAAGTATAAGGCCCAGGAAAATATAGAACTAAATAAAATATAGGACCCAAAAATCATAGAATCCAAGAAAATATAAATTCCAAAAAAATATTAGGCCCAAAAATATAGGGCCCAGGAATATATAAGAATTGAATAAATATTAGGCCCAAATAAATATAGAGCTCAAGAACGCATAAGGATCGAGAAAATATTGGGCCCAAAAAAATATTAGGCCCAAAAAAATATAGAGCTAAATAAAATATAGGACCCAAAAAATTATAGAACCCAAGAAAATATCAATAAAAAAAAAAAATTGGGCCCAAAAAAATATAGGGCGCAAGAAAATATAAGGCCCAAAAAATAGAGCTAAACAAAATATAGTACCCAAAAAATTTATAAAACCCAAGAAAATATTAATTTCGAAAAAATATTGGGCCCAAAAAATATTGATCCTAAAAAAATATAGAGCCCAATAATATATAAGAATCGAAAAAATATTGGGCCCAAAAAATATAGAGCCCGAGAAAATATAAAGTCGAAAAAAGATATGAGGCCCAAAAATATAGAGCCCAAAAAACTATAGAGACCAAAAAAATATTGGGCCCAAAAAAATATTAGGCCCAAAAAAATATAGAGCTAAATAAAATATAGGACCCAAAAAATTATAGAACCCAAGAAAATATAAATTAAAAAAAAATATTGGGCCCAAAAAAATATAGGGCGCAAGAAAATATAAGGCCCAAAAAATAGAGCTAAACAAAATATAGTACCCAAAAAATTTATAAAACCCAAGAAAATATTAATTTCGAAAAAATATTGGGCCCAAAAAATATTGATCCTAAAAAAATATAGAGCCCAATAATATATAAGAATCGAAAAAATATTGGGCCCAAAAAATATAGAGCCCGAGAAAATATAAAGTCGAAAAAAGATATGAGGCCCAAAAATATAGAGCCCAAAAAACTATAGAGACCAAAAAAATATTGGGCCCAAAAAAATATTAGGCCCAAAAAAATATAGAGCTAAATAAAATATAGGACCCAAAAAATTATAGAACCCAAGAAAATATAAATTAAAAAAAAAATATTGGGCCCAAAAAAATATAGGGCGCAAGAAAATATAAGGCCCAAAAAATAGAGCTAAACAAAATATAGTACCCAAAAAATTTATAAAACCCAAGAAAATATTAATTTCGAAAAAATATTGGGCCTAAAAAAATATTGATCCTAAAAAAATATAGAGCCCGAGAAAATATAAAGTCGAAAAAAGATATGAGGCCCGAAAAAATATAGAGTCTAAAAAATTATAGATAAAAAAAATATTAGGCCCAAAAAAATATAAGGCTCAGAAAAATATAGAGCTAAATAAAATATAGGACCCACACAAATTATAGAACCTAAGAAAATATAAATTAAAAAAAAATATTGAGCCCAAAAAAATATAAGATCCAAAAAAATATGACCCAAAAAGATGCTTATGACTAATGAGGACTAATTATATAGGGCCCAATAAAAAATTGCTACTCTTATTACCAAAAGATTAGACACATTTAACAAATGCGGAGAACCGGAGAACTGGAGAACCGGAGAAACGAAAAAAAAAGTGGTTTCACTTTAATATAATATAGGATTATCATTGTACAGAGGAGAGAAGCTTATTGCTGTTTCTGAAAACTCAAAAGATGGTAAATGATTTTGTAAAGAAGTATTCTCATGAGGAGATGTATGTGATTGTCATCTAAGACAACATTGGATTGAAAACTATGACAGAAATTAAATATAAATTAAGTATTGAATAATAATTATTCTATATTCAAAAATTTTATTCAATCAAGCTTGAACGTATAATAAATAATTAAAAAAATATCTATGATTTTAAAATAATATTGATCGATCATAGTTGCTCCCTTCATATACATAGTAATACTTGTGTTTAGTATATTGTGTATGGAAATAATAACACATATGTATAGTTGCAAATATAAAAATATACATAAAAAACTGACAAATTTGGATCATTTAACATTGCTTGTATTCGGCATGTTGGATTGATTCTCTTTGATTGTCATAAATATGAATTACCTAATATTGTTTGTGTTCAGCATATTAGGTTGATTCTGCTAAGCTGATGATATATGATTAACTATAATATAAATTATCTAGTTTTGCTTGTGTTCGGCAAAATTATATGAATTTTATTGATATTGGTTTACTATTCCTTTATAGTTGAGAAGTACGTTACTCGTGAAGAATTTGACCTTGTAATAAGGACATCTACAAAGATGGAGACAGATTATATATAGCCTATTGTACGAGAGGTGACCACACTATGGCTGATAAGAAAGAGAGAAAAGACAGAATTAACAACGGTTATGAGACCGAAAAGACGGAGGGGCTATATAACGAGACAGTGTGAAAACTGTAGTTAAAGTAATTGCAGAAAATCAACCCACGACAGATAAGGAAAGACAAAAACAAATTAAAGGTTTAACAGCAAAATTAAATGGAATAACTGAAGCAAAATTGGCAGGTAAACAAATAATAGTAAAGTCGAATAAAAAAGTTAATAAAAAAATAAAATATTTATAAATAAACATTTCATTGTTTCGTCAATAAAAAGAATAGAAAATTATGACAAAAAAATTGATGATGAGAGTAAGATTTTTAAGCATGATTATTATAATGAAAATGTTGATTTAGACCTATCTGACAAATTGGACAAGGTAATGAATAAACTTAATTCAGTCAAGGCAGAAATGGCAAAGAACAAAAGAGACGAAAAATAGGGCAGAAAAGAGATGACGATTTGATGACATTGATAATAAAAGAAAGAAACACCATGCAAATCTTTAAAAATCAAACTCTGGACACGATGAGGGAGGAATTTCAACAAAAAAATTGACTACAGGTAATGAGGCAGAAAGGCAGCAATCCAAGGTAGAAATCCAAAGACAGCAAAACGACATAAGGTAAACAATGATTTTGAAAATTATACACATAGAGTTAGTCTTGGACTAACACTTAGGACCGGTAAATAAATTGGAAATATCGTCTTTAATAAAAATAAAGCTTAATAAAAGACTTAATGCAGAAAACAACAGTATTTTAGACATTTCTAAACAGTTGACAGAAACTATCAAAACCGGACTGACTGAAAAAGACGGACCAGTAAAACGCGATTATAAATTATAAATTAATGACTTAATTAAACTAAACTAAATTCGAAAACTTTTTAATAAAAGTAAAAAAAGTACAGTTCGGATAGCATTTAAACGTAAGATAACTAATCCAATTGATTATGGCAATCAAAAATGAGCGAAATCTAACAATAAAAGGAGATAAGAAAATGATGTAAAATAAACAAAGGAAAATAGAAAAAAAAAGTCAATTCTAACAAATTGAAATCTAGAAACGAGAAGACTAATGAGCAGTGTGCTTGCAGTGGTGCGATAGAACATTTAACAAATTCAAAGTTGATTTTCAAGACATTCATTAAACAATTGGACGAAATCCAATGTGCAAATCTTAAATCTGAGAGAAAAGGAAACGTGCGAATAAATACGGCTGATAGAAAATTTATTACTTTAGACAGAGTAAACTGTGTGAAAAACTAAAATAAAAATTATTCTTACATAGGTTTGCAAATAAGGTTCTAAGGATTTAATTAGGCAATAAAATAATAGATGTATATGACTCCATTTTGAATGAATCATTTTTGATAGAAATATATAAATAGCCATATTGGTTGATTGAACTTAAATCAGATGCGACGGAAAATAACTTAAAACAAAGATAGGTTTTAGCATATGTAACGACAAGAAAAATAAATGAAGAACAGAATATTGAAGAAAATAATTAATTTAATCAAAAGGAAGAAATCAGATAGTGAAAGAAGAAAAATATTTAGATTTTGAAAATACGATTGCAGACAGAAATCTCTATAAGCCACATGAGATTAAAGTCAGTTATGATTGTAAAGTTTAACTAATTGCAATTTAAGACAGTTAGGCATAGAGCGACTGAACCTCGGCAAATAATACATTCAAAAGTATGCTTTTTAAGGACAGATCAAGGCATTAAAAATACAGGTGCATATACTCAAGGAGTTTTGGAAAGACTTCGTGCAGAAAATCAATTTGTTTATACAGATACATCTCAGCACAATAGAATTGCAGAAAGGTTTTATAAAACTGTACGAAAGAATATAAGAGCCCTCATATATGATTCTGGTTTACTAGAGAACGTGTGAAACTTGGCATTAAATGCGTCAGTTTATGCCTACAACATAACACAACATGCAATAAATGACATGGTATCAACAATTTAAAAATTCAAGAATGATTATGAAATAAATTTGTAATTCGTGGTTTCAAAGATAGAAATAAATGATTTGAAAAAAAAAAACTTATGCACCGGTTTGACGAGTACCTTTAATGAGGTCTAGACTGGCAATGGTAAACAAACTGGATTTAGAAATATGTCAGATGAACGTGAATACAGCTTTTCTAAATGGATATTCAAACAGTGAAATATATATGAAAACACTTAAAGGGATGACTGTTTATGAAAAGATCAAACAAAACAGGATTTGTATTTGAAAAAGCTTTATAATGTTTGAAAGTCAGTCTAAAATGTTAAAATGAAAAATTTAAAGAGGCAGTAAAAAAATATAGACTTAGATAATTCAACAATCAGCCATGTTTATTTACTTAGCAAGAAAAAGATGGATTTCTTATCTTAATATTGTACGAGCAAAATTTACCTCGCTCCTGACGTCGCTCAGTTGCGTTTTCATATATTATATTATTATATATAAATTTTTTAATTTCATTGACAATAGTAGTTTAATATAAAATATGTATTTAATTTTTCCCCATGTATTCATATCATTATATTGTACTGCATTGAAAAAAGAAATTTTTTTATTTTTTGTAAATTAATAAGCTTTAATAAAAGTAAATAATTATTATTGACAATCATAGCATAAAAAAAAATGTTTATATTACTATCAACTTTTACAGAAAGTCCGCGTTCCTTACATTAAAATTTCCTTGACTCGATGATATTAGTATTAAGAATTAAGAAACCAGATTTTTCAAAAGACATGATTGTGCATTTATCGAAATGAAAGCAAGTGAAAAAAATACTGAAGGTAATAATAATGATGACACGGATGAAACGGATGATTTGGATATCCTTCATGATGAAATAGTATATAAACACAAGATACGCTTGTCCACCAAAAGCTATGCATCGCATATTGGAATAGAATGTTGGTGAACTTTCTCATACAATTTATAAATTAGTCGTTTATAATGAAAACGAACAATATGTGTATTTTAAAGTAGGATCCGAACACGAAATTAATAAGAAAAATGTAAATACAACACTAACAGCGTGGTTTGAACTTAATAAAAGAGACCCAGAGGCACATAATTACTTTTATTCTGATATACCGCAAAATTATGTTTTTAATCGAATACATAAAACATAGACGAGAAGAATAAAATCTATGAAACCTATTCTAACCAGAATGTACTTAGTTAATCAGAAACAAAAAAAAAAGATTCTTTTTAAGATCACTCCTGTTTTACGTTAAAGCTGCAACATCTTTTGAAAGCTGAAAAACTTTTGATGAAATTACATATCCAACATTCTTTAAAGCAGCAAAAACAAGAAATTTAATTGAAATCGATAATGAATGAGATAAATGTTTAGAAGAATCGTGTAAATCTCGATCTCCAGAAGCTCTTTGTCAATTATTTAGTTACATTTGTACATTTGACAATCCAATCAATGCTCAAGAATCATATGAAAAATATAAAATCTATTTTTATCCTCCAAAAATGAATGAACAAAGAGGTGAAGAATATGCATTAAGCATAATTAATGATATTTAAACTAATAATGGATTCCAATTGAGTGACTTTAATTTACCTACTTCAGAATACTATATTGGAAATAACGAAATTGAATATAGTACAGTAAATAACGTTAATAATATTGAGTTAATTATTGATACTCTATCATATGCTTAAATGACTATTTGTAATAAAATAATAAATTCATTAAATACAAACTGCACTGAAAAGTATATATATCTAGACGGTTCAGGTGGAAGTGGTGAAAGCCACTTATTAAATACAATTATAACTTATCTAAAAATTCATGGAATCAACTAAAAACTTTAAAAATTGGTTACTTAATATAGAAAACGGTGATTTTTATTCAGAATATATAAACAAAAATGAAGTTATACATATTCTAAAAGAAATATTGTCGAAGCGCAATCTTATTGATGAAATTTACGGGCATAATGTGAATATTAAAAATTGTGACTATTACGAAAATATTATATTAGCACCGAAAAACGTAGATGTAACAGAAATGAATGAAAAAATTTTATCAAAAATAAATGAACCGGTAATAGAGTACTTTAGCATTGACACTGCAAAAGGTGTAAATGACGAAAGTTTAGACGTAATTTTATCAACACAATTTGGAAATTCTTTAACGCCCAACGATTAACCTCCACATAGATTATAATTAAAAAAAGGTGCTATAGTAATGCTTTGAAGGAATGTTAATTTGAATAAAGGACTTTGTAAAGAGACCCGATTAGTAATAACGAAATTGAAATAATTTACTATTATTGCGCAAATATTAACAGGGAGCAAAAAAGAGAACACTATATTCTTACCACATATGACCTTATCAGCAAATGATGAACTGCTATTCCAGATGACCAAAAGACAATTTCCAGTAAAACTTGCTCATGCAATGACTATTAATAAGTCGCAAGGACAATCATTTAAAAAAGTAGAAGTGTATTTACCAACATCAAATTTTAGTCATAGGCAGTTATACGTAGCACTTTCAAAGACAACTATTAAAAAAGAATCAAAAATATTAACAGAATACAAAAATTAAATATAATGAATAAGAAAATAAAATTTAACATATTTGAAACTCTAATATAACATTAAATATAAAAAAATTGAAAATTATGAAGTAGTGTCTAGCGCTGTGTGGTTAAAAATCACGGCTGCTATTGTTAGTTCTGTGCTATAGAAAAATGACGATTGCTTTTTTGAATGCTGTGTGGCTGAAAAAAAACATGGTTGCTATTGTAAGTGCTGTGATGGGGAAGGACGCTAAAACTACTGTAAGCGCTGTGTAATTAGAAATTTGCGACTGCTTTTCAGAACACTATCTGGTTTAAGAAAAGTGGCTGCTATTTTAAGAGCTAAAGATGAAAAACGCAACAACTATCCCTCCTGAAAATGATCACGGAACTTATGATGCAATATTTTGCGTCACTTTTTGAGTCACTTTTTACGTCACTTTTTATATCACTTTTTGTGTCGCTTTATCGAGCCAAAAGTGACGCAACTTTTTGCGCTACTTTTGCAAAAATTTAATATATAATAAATTATAAATATTTTATTTTTAATTTTATTTAACATAATTTAAAAGATGTTAAAATGCAGAATAAAAAATAATCAAAGCATGATTTAATTGTCTACGTTTAAAGAATTAATTTGGAAAAAAACTTTGAAATAAACTGAAAATTCTTCATCTAAATTATTGAAGGAGTGTTAATAAAATAAAAATATTATTGAAATTTAAGAAGTTCAATTTTTTATGATAGTATCTGTATGTGTGTAGGCGTGTATGTATACGGCGAAAAAAACAGCCCTTGAAAATTTTCACCGTGTTTTCAAGGAGTGATTTTCTTAGCCGCACTTTTAAAGATGTATTTTTTTTGCCGCACTTTTGAAGATGTGTTTTTTTTTGTAGTCAATTACACAGTTGTGATTGTTTCCGTAGCCAGCATCGATACATACATGCACATGTATACAAATACACACACATACACATTCTATGATAAAAAATTGAACTTCTTAATTCTCAATAATGTTTTTATTTTATTAACACTCCTTCAATAATTTAGATGAAGAATTTTCAATTTATTTCAAAGTTTTTTTACCAAATTAATTCTTTAAGGTTGTATGGGCTATACAATCTGTGTGAAAAGTTAGTTTTTTAGAAAATTATCTATACCGGTAGAAAATAATTATCTAATTTTTAGCTAAGTAACTTATTATATAATATTAAAACAATCATTTTTAACTTTGTTTCATTTAAATATAATGAATTATTAAAGAGTTATAAGATTTTAAATTTTATAAATTTTATACAAATCTAATGCAATCATAAATAATAATGCCAAACTTTCAAAAATGATTTTATTTGACCGCGACAAAGTTTATTTTGTTCAGTTTGAAATTTAGAACCTATTGACGAGGATAGAATTTTTATTTTTATTTTTTATTCAAATTTATTGCTAATTTTCTGCGAAAAAATGTATATGTCTCAGACGGTACTGACTGTTTTATGATAGAAAATTAGCAATAAAGTTAAAAATGATTGTTTTAATATTATATAATGAGTTACTAAGCTAAAAATTAGATAATTACTTTCTACCAGTATAGACGATTTACTAAAAAACTAACTTTTCACATAGATTTTATAGCCCATACAATTATAGAAAATTGAGAAGTTCAATTTTTTATGATAGAATGTGTATGTGTGTGTATTTGTATACATGTGCATGTATGTATCGATGCTGGCTACGGAAACAATCACAACTGTGTAATTGACTACGAAAAAAAACACATCTTCAAAAGTGCGGCGAAGAAAATCACCCCTTGAAAACACGGTGAAAATTTTCAAGGGCTGTTTTTTTCGCCGTACACATACACGCCTACACACATACAGATTCTATCATAAAAAATTGAACTTCTTAATTTTCAATAATATTTTTATTTTATTAACACTCCTTCAATAATTTAGATGAAGAATTTTCAATTTATTTCAAAGTTTTTTTTCCAAATTAATTCTTTAAGGTTGCATGGGCTATACAATATGAGTGAAAAGTTAGTTTTTTAGTAAATTGTCTATACTGGTAGAAAGTAATTATCTAATTTTTAGCTTAGTAACTTATTATATAATATTAAAACAATCATTTTTAACTCCATTTCATTTGAATATAATGAATTATTAAAGAGTTATAAGATTTTAAATTTTATAAATTTTATACAAATCTAATGCAATCATAAATAATGATGCCAAACTTTCAAAAATGATTTTATTTGACCGCAACAAAGTTTATTTTGTTCAGTTTCAAATTTAGAACCTATTGACGAGGATGGAATTTTTATTTTTATTTTTTATTAAAATGTAGAGTTCAGTGGAGTAGTGGCTAAGGCGCGTGACTCGTATTCCCGTTGGCGCGGGATCGATTCCCCGTCTGGTCGCTTTTTCGCTGTCTCTGCCGTGGGCTGACACCACGTTAAATAATACGTCAAATTATGTTGTTTTAAAAATGAATTTCTATGTGTTAAAAAGGGCAGTAATGCCCGTAGATATAATAAAAAAAAAAAAAAAAAAAAAAAAAAATTTATTGCCAATTTTCTATAATGAAACAGTAAGTACCGTCTGAGACATATACATTTTTTCGCAGAAAATTAGCAATAAATTTTAATAAAAAATAAAAATAAAAATTCCATCCTCGTCAATAGGTTCTAAATTTCAAACTGAACAAAATGAACTTTGTTGCAGTCAAACAAAATCATTTTTGAAAGTTTGGCATTATTATTTATGATTGCATTAGATTTGTATAAAATTTATAAACTTTAAAATCTTATAACTCTTTAATAATTCATTATATTTAAATGAAACAAAGTTAAAAATGATTATTTTAATATTATATAATAAGTTACTATGCTAAAAATTGAATAATTACTTCCTATCGAAAAATATAGATGATTTTCTAAAAAACTAACTTTTGACACAGACTTTATAGCCCATACAACCTTAAACGTAGACAATTAAATCATGCTTTAACCTTTTAAGGACGGGACTGGTCGATATATCGACCACTCAAGTATCATAATATTTTTGAGTGTTTTAACATAATATTATCCTCAAAATCACTCAAAAATATTATGATACTTAAGTGGTCGATATATCGACCAGTCCCGTCCTTAAAAGGTTAAATATTTTTTCATACTGTATGTTAACATCTTTTAAATTATGTTAAATAAAACAGGAAATAAAATATTTATAATTTATTTTATATTATATTTTTAGAAAAGTAGCGCAAAAAGTTGCGTCACTTTTGGCTCGATAAAGCGACACAAAAAGTGATATAAAAAGTGACGTAAAAAGTGACTCAAAAAGTGACGCAAAATATTGCATCATAAGTTCCGTGATCATTTTCAGGAGGGATAGTTGTTGCGTTTTTCATCTTTAGCTCTTAAAATAGCAGCCACTTTTCTTAAACCAGATAGTGTTCTGAAAAGCAGTCGCAAATTTCTAATTACACAGCGCTTACAGTAGTTTTAGCGTCCTTCCCCATCACAGCACTTACAATAGCAACCATGTTTTTTTTCAGCCACACAGCATTCAAAAAAGCAATCGTCATTTTTCTATAGCACAGAACTAACAATAGCAGCCGTGATTTTTAACCACACAGCGCTAGACACTACTTCATAATTTTCAATTTTTTTATATTTAATGTTATATTAGAGTTTCAAATATGTTAAATTTTATTTTCTTATTCATTATATTTAATTTTTGTATTGTGATTTTATAATATGTCGTTGTAAACGATGTTTGTATACACCATTTTATCTTTAACTTTTCTTGATTTTTCTGTTAATCTTTTTGATTCTTTTTTAATAGTTGTCTTTGAAAGTGCTACGTATAACTGCCTATGACTAAAATTTGATGTTGGTAAATACACTTCTACTTTTTTAAATGATTGTCCTTGCGACTTATTAATAGTCATTGCATGAGCAAGTTTTACAGGAAATTGTCTTTTGGTCATCTGGAATAGCAGTTCATCATTTGCTGATAAGGTCATATGTGGTAAGAATATAGTGTTCTCTTTTTTGCTCCCTGTTAATATTTGCGCAATAATAGTAAATTATTTCAATTTCGTTATTACTAATCGGGTCTCTTTACAAAGTCCTTTATTCCAATTAACATTCCTTCAAAGCATTACTATAGCACCTTTTTTTAATTATAATCTATGTGGAGGTTAATCGTTGGGCGTTAAAGAATTTCCAAATTGTGTTGATAAAATTACGTCTAAACTTTCGTCATTTACACCTTTTGCAGTGTCAATGCTAAAGTACTCTATTACCGGTTCATTTATTTTTGATAAAATTTTTTCATTCATTTCTGTTACATCTACGTTTTTCGGTGCTAATATAATATTTTCGTAATAGTCACAATTTTTAATATTCACATTATGCCCGTAAATTTCATCAATAAGATTGCGCTTCGACAATATTTCTTTTAGAATATGTATAACTTCATTTTTGTTTATATATTCTGAATAAAAATCACCGTTTTCTATATTAAGTAACCAATTTTTAAAGTTTTTAGTTGATTCCATGAATTTTTAGATAAGTTATAATTGTATTTAATAAGTGGCTTTCACCACTTCCACCTGAACCGTCTAGATATATATACTTTTCAGTGCAGTTTGTATTTAATGAATTTATTACTTCATTACAAATAGTCGTTTAAGCATATGTTAGAGTATCAATAATTGACTCAATATTATTAACATTATTTACTGCAATATATTTAATTTCGTTATTTCCAATATATTATTCTGAAGTAGGTAAATTAAAGTCACTCAATTGGAATCCATTATTAGTTTAAATATTATTAATTATGCTTAATGCATATTCTTCACCTCTTTGTTCATTTATTTTTGGAGGATAAAAATACATTTTATATTTTTCATATGATTCTCGAGCATTAATTGGATGGTCAAATGTACAAATGTAACCAAATAATTGACAAAGAGCTTCTGGAGATCGAGATTTACACGATTCTTCTAAACATTTATCTCATTCATTATCGATTTCAATTAAATTCTTTGTTTTTGCTGCTTTAAAGAATGTTGGATATGTAATTTCATCAAAAGTTTTTCAGCTTTCAAAAGATGTTGCAGCTTCAACGTAAAACAGGAGTGATCTTAAAAAGAATCTTTCTCTTCGTTTTTGATTAACTAAGTACATTCTGATTAGAATAGGTTTCATAGATTTTATTCTTCTCGTCCATGTCTTATGTATTCGATTAAAAAAATAATTTTGCGGTATATCAGAATAAAAGTAATTATGTGTTTCTGGGTCTCTTTTATTAAGTTCAAACCACGCTGTTAGTGTTTTATTTACATTTTTCTTATTAATTTTGTGTTCGGATCCTACTTTAAAATACACATATTGTTCGTTTTCATTATAAACGACTAATTTATGAATTGTATGAGAAAGTTCACCAACATTCTATTCCAATATGCGATGCATAGCTTTTGGTGAACAAGCGTATCTTGTGTTTATATACTATTTCATCATGAAGGATATCGAAATCATTTGTTTCATCCGTGTCATCATTCAGTATTTATTTCACTTGCTTTCATTTCGATAAATGCACAATCATGTCCTTTGAAAAATCTGGTTTCCTAATCCTTAATACTAACGTCATCGAGTCAGGAAAATTTTAACGTAAGGAACGCGGACTTCCTGTAAAAGTTAATAGTAATATAAACATTTTTCTTATGATATGATTGTCAATAATAATTATTTACTTTTATTAAAGCTTATTAATTTACAAAAAATTAAAAAATTTCTTATTTCAATGCAGTACAATATAACGATATGAATACATGGGGAAAAATTATATACATATTTTATATTAAACTACTATTGTCAATGAAATTAACAAATTTATATATAATAATATAATATATGAAAACGCAACTGAGCGACGTCAGGAGCGAGGTAAATTTTGCTCGTACAATATTAAGATAAGAAATCCGTCTTTTTCTTGGTAAGTAAATAAACAAGGCTGATTGTTGAATCATCCAAGTCTATATTTCTTTACTGCCTCTTAAAATTTTTTATTTTAACATTTTAGACTGACTTTCAAACAGTATAAACCTTTTTCTAATTTACAAATCTTGTTTAGTTTGATCTTTTCATAAACAGTCACCCCTTTAGGTATTTTCAGATATATAACACTGTCTAAATATCCATTTAGAAAAGCTATATTCACGTTTATCTGACATATTTCTAAATCCAGTTTGTTTGCCATTGCTGGTATAGACCTCATTAAAGGTAATCGTCTAACCGGTGCATATGTTTTTTTTTTTTTTCAAATCATATTACTTCTATCTTCGAAACCACGAATTACTAGTCTGGGTTTATATCTTATTTTACTGTCTTTTAAATACTTATCTTGAATGTATAATGTTTGAGCTTTTTCTGTCATTCATTTTAGTTGATTAACAATTTGAAGATGTGTTTTTTTGCCGCACATTTGGAGACGTGTTTTTTTCGCCACACTTCTAGAGATGTATTTTTTTTCGTGGTCAATTACACGGCTGTGATTGTTTTCGTAGCCAGCATCGATTCATACATGCACATGTATACAAATACACATACACGCCTACACAGATACACATTCCATCATAAATAATTGAACTTTTTAATTTAAAATAGTTTTTATTTTATTATTGTCCAATCAATAGAGACATTTTGAGAACATCAATTAGGGGCTTGATAAAACCTATGTAGTGTTGTTAAGAGGAGGTCACGTATCTCTGTCCTTTTCTAATTAAAGAATTGAGTTTTTCACAGAAACTAATAGCTTCAGCAAAAAATGAAGAGAGCCGCATCTCATATAAAAAAAGCAATATTTTCTTTGATAAGAAAGAATTAATTTTATTGCTTCATTTTCAAGAAAACCTTGAAAAACTTAAATCATAGAGGTCAGGGTGGACAATTTCGTTTTTCAAGGTTTTCTTGAAAACGAAGCAATAAAATTAATTCTTTTTCATCAAAGAAAATATTGCTTTTTTTGATACAAGATGCGGCTTTCTCTTCATTTTTTGCTAAAGTTAGTAGTTTTTGTACAAAAATCATTTCTTTGATCAGAAAAGGATAGAGATACGTGACCTCCTCTTAAGGGCGATAAAAAAACATACCCTATATAAAATGTAACCAAAAAAAAACGGTGGAAAATGCTCCAGGAGGCTGCAAAGTTGGCCAAAACAGCTTTCTTAATTCTCTGAAGCAACCTATGCATTTTAGCAAAAAAAGTAATAAATAAATGTATTAGAGAATAGAAAAACCGACAATTTGAGTACTGCCGTGATTATTTTCGTCAATTAGTTATTGCAAAAAAGCCAAAAAACCATAAAAAATGGCCATTTCTTGGATATCAATTATTTACTGCAAAAAAAATTTTTTTAATATTTCAAAATTTTGAAAAGAAAGCCTTTATAAATACGAACAGAAAGAGAGGTTGTAACAGCAAATCGGTTACTTTGTTGCCGAGATATTCCCTATTGTTTATCCCAATACGCATAATGTTTATTGCTATAATTTTTATTTTGGCTGAACATATTGAGTTGCATAAGGACAAACTCTTCATGAAGGTTCAAATTTTTATATTTCGTTAAGAGCGAATGAGAAAATTGAATTGCAATATTTTTTATAATGCTTCAAAAAGAGGGTGTTTTTTTATAAATAAATGAAGCTGGGGTTTTACTTATAACTTTTACGAATTTGCTATTTGAATATTCTTATAGCTGTGTTTGAAACGAAGATTAAAAAAAAAAAGAACTCTCTAAGGCTAATAGGAGCCGAGATAAGATTTATTTTTTAAAAAATCACAGCCAGTTTGTTTATAACAATTAAGAAACGAATCAAGCGTCATTTTTTAGATGAAGACATATTTTAAAAATCTATGATTAGATTTTTAAAAATTCGACTCTTTATTATCAAAACTAAAATAATAACATACAAATAATAACGTCAAAGTCGGAGCCATGGTGGAGATGCTTATCTTTGCGCGTGAGGAAAGTTAACGAAGGACCCCGTTCCAATAAAATTCGTAAAAATTAATCGTATTTCCGTAAATAATAGACCGAATTTAATGTTTTTTTTAATCTGGGGTACTCTAAAAAATTATTAATATTGGTGCAAATATGTGTGTATATGAGTTTGTGTATGTGTTTGGATATGTGTATATGTGCGTATGTGTATGTATGTATGTGTATGCGTGTATGTATATGTTAATGCTGCACGTGTGCATGTGTATGTATGTATGTGACAATAATGCAAAAGATATTCACGTGAGAAAAAAAAGTCTTAATTCTTCACTTTAATATAATAGTAATAATGTAGATGATATTCTGCTAGTTAGCAAAAATGAAGAGATGCTTGAAAGAATGAAGACAAATTTGAAGAAAGAATTTTAAATGAGAGAAATTGGCGAGCCTCAAAGTTTTTTAGGCTTAAAAATAAAGCGAGACAGAAAGAAAAGGATACTAAGCATTAAGCAAGAAGAATACATAAACAAAATACTGAAGAAGTTTAGTTTTGATCAATCAACTCCTCAATGAATACCTATGGTAACCAATCAGGTGGAAGAAAAAGCAGTGTGAAGAAAACGATAAAGCCAGAAATCGCATATGAGGTAAATATTCTGAGCAGATACCAAATCAACTTCACTGAATTGACTGGTAGAAGGTTGAAAGAGTATTTGAATACTTAAAAGGAACAAAAGACTTTGAACTTAGATACAATGGACTGTTCACAAGGATTTTCAGATGCAAGTTTTGACGACTGCAAAGATTCTCTTACGACCAGTAGCTATGTAATCAAGTTTTTCGAAGACACAATAGCCTGAAGAACTCACAGACAGAAATATTTTGCTATAAGCGAATCCACCCAAGAGTCGATATCCTTATATCAAATTGTATAAGATTGTTAAAGCAAGAATTAGCACTAATTCTATTATGGTTCGATAACAAAGCAGCTGAGTCAAATGTAAAAACAGGTGTCAGAACAAAGTTGAGGCATATGACAGAAACAAAGGAATACTGTGTAGAAAGAAGTTTAATAAATCTCAGCTGGGTTCCTTCTAAACATCAGAACTGCATGAATGACTGCCAAAGCTAATACAACTGATAAGGCTAATAAAATTTAACAACATACATATAAGTTTATTTAAATTTTATTTTATTATTCTTTACTTTGTACTTATTACAGGTCCTAAATAAAACAACAAACGACAGAGCAAACAGTCATCATCTTTAAATCAAGATTCAGAACCTTAAAATTCTATTTCGTTTGTATATATTTTTATTAAGTATTCTATCAAAAATTATTTATGTTTAATAAATAACATTGAGCGTGGGAGGGAGTATTAGAAACATAGACACCCTCAATTGTGTGTGTAGTGTGTGGCGCTGCCGTAAGGCGGGTTATCTTTGATGAACGCGAGATGCGATTGTTCATTCCGTGGATGATTGTTAGACAGTCAAGTTGTATTATACTTTTGTGTATTTTATTATAAATTACTTATTTCATTGAATATCTATTTTCATGTTCCAACTATTATAAGAATCGTCAAAACCTAGCCATTTCACAAATACTTGATTTCCACGTCTTTTGACAACTTTTTCTATGAGGTAAACGTCTGTATTTTTGGCCTTCTGCAGTTCCTCTGCATAGAAACCTCCAGAGATAGGTTAATCTTGATAATCTTTCAAATGATTCGCTGTTGGATCAGTAGTTGCTATTTGTACAATTGTGGATATCTCCATCGACCAGTTTGGGGTATATCTTTTCTCAAAGATATGCTTCGCATTGCTGACTCAGACTTTGTCATCGACATTAAACTTTGCCTTCTTCGTGGTTGTGCGTTAATGAGTAAATTTCAACAAGGCTTGGGCTTCATTAGTAGCTGTCATGTTTTTAGGCTTCATTCCAATAGTACGATGCTTACGTTCATTATTAGCTGCTATCAGTTCAGGTAAGATATCCAACCATTTGTAATTATCACGTAAGCTGAACTTTTTCACATAAAATTTTTTCAAGTACGATTCAAACGTTCACAGATCGATGAATTCAGACTACTGTATGTTAAGTATAAATTAATCTGGTACTTGTGCATCAGTTTTCGGAAATCTGAATTATAGAATTCCTTGCGTCTGTTAGCGTGAGGAATCTTAGGCACTCTGCCTTTTTCTGAATACAGATTTCATTGCTGCAGAGACTTCTACGCTAGTTTTATTTTCAACTGGGACTGCCCACGCATTTTTGGAAAAATGTCTATGATCATAAGCATGTATTTGTTGCCTTTGTTCTCTCGAGAATAAGGTTGCGTTTACACCAGATTAACTTGCCAAATATCACCTAAACCTCGCACATTAAACTTTCGACGAGGATAGCGACGCCTGACGGGTTTATGCAGCTCTTCTACAAGTCTTTTGCGTTTCATAGTCATAGACTTAATATTTGCTTAATTCTCGTAACTTGGCTTTTATACTCTGAATATTTGTTATAATTTTAGCATCTTGGATTGATTTAATCCAATAATTCATTAACTCATGTAAATCTTGAATGTCTACATTAATTTTTTTAATTTTTTCATCGTATTCATACTTTAACTTTTGCATTTCTGATTCAGATGCGTCAAGACTATCTTTTAATCTACCAGTGACCGCATGTATACTTCAAACTTTAGATACAACCATACTTTGCAGAGTATTAAAGTTAACTGCATCATTCGACTGTTGTGGTCTGACAACATCGAATAACCTCTTATTTTCTACGTCAAATTGTCCATCTTTTGTCAATTTATAGACGATGCTTGGAGGTCCTCGACTATCCTTACTTCGTTAAAGATTACGTCCGAATACATCGACGCTCATTTTGATAATGTATGGTGGAGGCGTCCACACCTCAATATATATAGCGTTCTAGAGAATCTTTTTTTTTATTTTTTTTTTATTTTATTTTATTTTTTTTATTTTTTTTTATTTTATTTTTTTTATTTTTTTTATTTAATTTTTATTATTTTTTTAAATTTTCGCTTTTTTATAATTTCTTTTTACTTTTAATTGTTTAATTTTCATTTTATACATACATTTTCAATCTATACTTATGATGGATGAACACAATCAAAACATGCTTTACAAAAAAATTTTTTGCAATCAATATACATCTTTGAAGTTCTAATTTCGCATTTTTCGCTAGAACAGTATTTCTTCTGTTTACTGTATTCTACATGATGTTTTTGTTTGAAGTTTTGTAAATATGCTTTACTAATATTTAGAGCGAGGTCTTTTGTTCCTAGTGGTTTACTTTCATCACTTTCATGTACCATGTTATGTATTATAGTAGCGTTTGTGATGGAAGCTTGAACTAATCTCATGAATATCGTCCAAGTCCATTTTTTCGACCTAATAGGAGAAGAAACACTATTACAACGTTGATCATGAGTGTCAACACCTCCCATTAGTTTACTGTATGAGTAAAAGGCATTAGGAAAAAGTAATGGACTTTTTTGTTTATCTGTTTTGTTATATCGCTTTACCGATACCGTAGGTGTTACACCAGCTGCCGTTGAAAGGATTGACACTAGTTTGGAATCCATAACTTTAATAAAATTTAGCTCACTGTTCTTATCTTTTTTAACTACATATGTTCCTCCCTGAGCTTTTTTATCAATATTAATTTTTTTCTTTCATTCTATCATTTCTAACGGTACCAGTTGCGCGTAATCCTATTTTTTGTAAATGAATCAATAAGTCTGGCGAAGTAAAAAAATTGTCGAAGTAAACGTGATAATTAAATAACTTTTTTTTAGATACTTTTGAAGCAATACCTGAAGCATTTGTAACACAACGCGACTTCCTAGAGAACATTTCGGTAAGAGAACGTATTCAGAGTTTTTACCACAATATACATCGCAGTTGAAAGTGTAAGTATTTGCACCGCATAACACAGCGCAAAACGGGATCTGTTGACCAGTAATCACGTTGAGAAAGTCTTTTATTTTAAGTTGATATTATTATGATTCTTAAGAATTTATCAAATGTATCAGCAGTAATAGAATAACCATTTAAAGCTGTAGCAGAAATTATATAATTTTTAAATTCCAATAAAAAAAAAGTTTAAAAAGTTGAACAAGAGAGCAAGAAAATATTGTCCTTTTTTGACTATCAGTAAGCAATACTTGATTCATCAAGTTTTCTCTATATTGATGTTCACTATCTACAAATTCATAAACGTGATCACTTTCCAATGTAGTTTGTGTTTCATTGCAATTATTAAAAATTTTACTGTAAGATATATTTGGAAAAGTAACTTCAGTTTGATCGTCTGATCCATTTTGTGAAAGTTCAAATTCATTGCTTGAATCACTAGAATTAGAACTACCAGAATCTGAATCACCGGAATTATCGATGTCTGGTATGTAAACAGCATGAATTTCATTTTCATTTTCGATAGTTTCCAATCGACCTCTTTTACCAGATTGATTTCGATGATTTTCGTTTGATGATGGTGCACTAGGTCTTTTACGTTTTGGCATGTTTCAAGTGCAATTTTTGAAGCTAATTTAAAGAAATTTTCAATGTAAGATATTATTGAGCATCAAATAGTGCATCCAATATGTGAAATAGTTACACGATGTGTAACATATACATATGTAGTTACTGAATAAAATGGGTAATGAATAAAAAAAATTTGAACTATGGAAATGAATATGAGAAATTTAATAAATATTAGTAAAGAGTAAAAAGAAACAATAATCAATTTTTCAACAGTAAAGAGTAAAAAAGTTACATGAGGTATGGGTAAAAGTAATAATTTTCAATATTCTATTGAATAGTCTATCATAAAATTTACAGCGTTGAACTAAAAGATCAAGTTTTACGTATAACCTTCAGAAACTTTTTTCTCGAAAACTAGGGACTTTTGGAAAAAGTCATAAGTACAAAAAATGTTTAAAATCGATTAAAGAATGCAATAGAATTTTTTCAGAATTTTTCGAGCAATTTTATTATTTTTTCAAAAACCCAATAACCAATAAAATAAAAAAAATGGCTCAAAAAAATGTCAAAAAATTCTATTGCATTCTTTAATCGATTTTAAACATTTTTTGTTTTTATGATTCTTTTTCAAAAGCCCATAGTTTAAAAAAAAATTCCTGAATGTTTAAGAAAAAAATTTGGCGTTTTGGGCGGCATTTTGAATTTTGCGGACCAAAATTATTTATATAAATCATCGATACTTTAAGTTTAGACAAAATGTACACGATCTACAAAGGTTTTAGAATGATTCCAAACCGGAAAGTCGGCGAAAATCGTAGTTGAAAAAAAAGTTTATTGAAAAAAATCGTGTTTTTTTACAATAAACCTCCATTTTCACGTGGAAATTTTATTTTTTTTAAATGTTCATGGACACCATCGGAAAGAGCAACCTTTTTTCTACAAAATTCACTATGTCACGATTTTTTTTTCCGTCAAATGAGTTACAAATAGCGACGTGGAAGTGTCCATTCCGGCGTTAATGGGTTAACAAAATAAAATACGTTAATAATACAAACTCGCTACAATTGACTTATAACTAATTACATTTTATTTTATAGTAAGAAATTGGTATAGAAAATATAACTTTTTCTATATTTTCATTGCACTTTTCATTGTTTTTATTTACATTTTTTGTGTTAAAACGCTACTCATATACCTTCACCTTAAAATATTTAGAATGAATTGCTCTCCCTTTTTTCTATACATTCATTATCATTTTCATGTGCTATATTTAAGCCTATTCCCATGTCCCATAACTACTACTTGGTTGCTCAACATTGCTAGTTTGTACTTGATTCTCCATTGGTGAACTATTATCTTCTATTTCACTTACTAAAAAATACGCTGGATTAAGCCTTTCGACATTTCCCTTAACGTCCTTATCTCCTCTACTTATTTTGTAATTTCGACCATTATCGTGTCTTGATACTACCTTAAATGGCCCTGTATACGGTTGAACGATAGGTAGCTTTACTGCCTGTATTCTTTCTAAGACATGAGTGCAATTTTTTTAAGTCTTTATAGACAAAAGCTTTTAAGGCCTGGTTATGCCTTACTGGCACTGGCCTAACCTCTCTCATATAATTCTTGAATTCTGATAGGAATGTCGCAGAGTCTCGTATATATGTAGCTCTGAACTCGCACATATCTCCAGTAATTATTAATCCATCTATTGTCAATGGCTTATCTCTACTTTAAACATACGATTGTAAAGAGCTTGTCTTTTTCGCTACATGGCGCTTGCTAGACTCTATTCTACAGACAGTTCTTTCTCAGTTAGAGCCTCTCTTTTTTATCTAATTTGCTGTACCGTGTATATGGTTAAGTTCGCATTAACCGATGGATTACGATACGCATACAAATAAAAGACGCAATATTTACATATTACCACGCGCCTCCTCAAATTTGCGGCTTTTATTTCTTTCATCATTCAATTTCGTTTTTACATGCTTTATAATTTTTTGAATTTGATTCAATACTTTTCTGTTTATAACAAATATTTCTTTGTATAGAAATTTAGTTAGTATATCCGCTGAATTTTGATCAGTTTCAATTTTAACAATATCTGTTATGCTGTTTTCATAATTTTCATTTAGATAATGATATTGTACTTCAATATGCTTTTAATTTTTTGTTAGATTACAAAATTTACCTATAGCTATCGCACCAGAATTGTCTTCATAAATTTCCATTAGACTATCAATATTTAATACAAACGCATCATTTATTAAATCTTTAACAAACAAAATTTCTGTTACTGTTTCATAGCAATGTATTCAGCGAAAGTTGAATTTTTTGTTACAGTTTTTTTCTTCTTTAATTACTGTAAAATGTCGTGCATTGATGACTTTATTATCAATAAAAATTCTATAAGCGTTATGTGTATAACCTTTAAGTACACCTAATTTGGCTTTATCGTCCCGTTTACTTTTTCTGAATACTTCTGGCACCCTTACAAAAACTTTACTTGAGTATATTTTTAAATGTTTTACATCTGGTTTCGCCTTAAAAAGTATTTCGAATGGATTTTTATTTTCACGTGTATTGGTTATTGTATGGTTTTTTCAATAAGAAACTTTGGGTATCTTGGCTTCTCTTACTAGACATCTGCCTATATCCATGGCTGATGTATTAAATATTTCTGCAACTCCATTTAATTCATGGGCGTAGGGTGGACAAGGAAATAATTCAATTCCTTTATATTTAATGAATTTAAAAATTTCTTGATTTAAATACTCTTTGCCATTATCGCATTGTAACTTTTTTACTTTTTTATTAAATTGATTTTTTATAGTAAGTATACTTAATTAATATATCCTATAAACATTCTGCGGTTTTAGATTTACTTTTAATACAATAGACTCTACTACGTTTGCTATAATTATCAATAAATGTTGAAAAATATCTTTCTCCACTATAACCAGCTATGCTGTGTGGACCATCTAAAACTGTATGAATTATATCTAAAATTTCACTAGATCTAGTTTCCTTATTTCAAAACGGTGCACAGTAAAAAATTTTGTATAATTTGTCAAATTTTTTTTTGTACAAAAATTTTTGTGTACTTTTAAAATCAACACAAAATTTTTTGTAGAATTAACATTAGGAGTTTGTTATTTGTACAAACATGTGTGTACTTAATTATTTAAATAATCTCATACTTTTAATAATTATATATTAGCGTTATTATTATTTTATGCAATAAAAATGTCATAAATGCAAGGTAAATTTTAGTTTGCAAATATTAATTTCGGCTAACAAGGAGAGTCCATGATATTTGGGTCTCGGATATCCTCCTAACTTTGAGATCTTTTTTCTTATATAAAATTATGAAAAAAGCCTTATTTTTAAGGTGCAACTCTCGATTTTTGCCAAGTTATCAGCAGTTCCTACTGAAAAAAATGACACGAGATCTAACGTGAGTTCTCACGATTGAAAATGAAACGAGATCTCATATGAGAACTCACATGAGATCTCACGAGATATAATAAAAACTTTCTAGAATAAGTACTTCGAAAAATGTATAATTATGAAAAAGATGCAATTTTTTAAAAATTTAGACAAATTTGCTGAAAACTCGGCAAAAATCGAGAGTTGCACCTTAGGAATAAGGCTTTTTTCATAATTTTATATAAGAAAAAATATCTCAATGTTAGGAGAAAATCTGATTAATCAGTTGCCGAAAGCGAGATTTGAACTCAGAACCCCGCACGGGTAAAAAATTTCGACTTTAGGTGAAAAAAAATTCCTACGGCAGCTTATTGAGAAGCATTAATATAATCGATATGAATTTGAATCCAAATCCAAATCGTTCCTTTTCTTAAGATATTACCCAAAAAACCTTAAAAAATAATACAAATTGGAAAAAAAATCTTATATGATTCCTATAAAAACATATATTACAAGCAAATATATATACATAACAAAAATACATAATAATCATGTCCCTACAAAAGTAAGATAGATACATAAATATTAAAAGTGTGAAAGTAGTTCAAAATGAGAAATATATCAGAAAACTAAAAATATTCAAATAGTTTTATTTTTTCTTCATTAATTTATTAATCTTTTCATGCCAATCACTTATTATACAATAGATAGTCTGAAAAAAAATATTTTTTTGGAGCAAAAAAACTTGGGGCATATTTATTATCGATTATACTGAACATAACATATTTATCACAAGTGAATATTATTTATTCTTATAACTAGTAAGAGAAAATACATTTTAATGACAATATGGTTAACCTATTGTTGTCCGAAATTTCAAATATTTAAAAAACCTATTATTTTTTTAAAAAGTAATAAATGAACTTTAAAATCCTTAGACTAAACTAATATACAACTTCATAAAAATTCAATATGATTATTCAATAATAACAGATCATTTAAAGTTATGTACGTACATAATGTGTAGAAGATAGTCTTGAATGGGTTGTGTCTACAGTCATTACAAATATGCATCACGGATTCTTTGTATTCTGTGTAAAGGTTTTTCCAATATTTAGCTGAAATAATAAAATTATTTATGGTGATTTTAAAGTAATTAATTTATTGGTTAAAATAAAAATTTTTCAAATATATAAATAATTTTTTTTAAATCAAAGCGAAAATTTCATTAATGTCAACCGTAAGAGATTAGATTTTGAACTATTCTGAAATGTTATGTGCTAACAGGCTTTTCTAAAATATTGTATTACAAAAAATAATCGAATAAGTAGAACAGTATATTTTGTGACAAGTGTGCAAATAAGATGATTCATTTTCTGAAAACCACTGTTTTGGACTCTTTGTGTATAAATATGTACAAATTAATTAAAAAATACTTAAAAATTTTTTTTATCGATAGAATGCTTTCTCTATGAGAAACCAAAATCATAAAAATTTATTTTTTGAAGGTTTTATTCTTGTATTTCAAGGTTACGAAAAAGCAGTAACATTTTTGTAACTTTTCAATAATTTTATAATCAAAACAATAGGTTGTGATGACAATTTTTTTGAAAAGGCAGTTCACAGCTGTTCGTGGGTAACAAATGATGCTCACTAATTAAACTAGGTTCACACCTTTTGTACAATCCTGTAACTCTATTTTTTATGTATTTAGTAAATGTGCCACCAACGTCACAGTAGATATCACTATACAACGTGAATTTTTACATATGAAAAATTAACGTAATTTTTAACGATTGTAATCCTAAATATGACTGTGAGAGGTGTATAGTCGGTCGACCTATTGTTTCTCCCACTGTCCCACTCATTAGCACTGGCACTAAAATGTGAGCCTTACGCAAAGTCACTATGTGCGGAGCTTCTATAATCCGGCCTATCATTTCTTAACGCCATCACGAGCATACATCACCTGTCGCACCAGTTACAAATTTACAAAGACATTCAGCGAGTAAGAAGATCAATGTGAACTTAAATGTTAACTGCAGCGGTTGGAAGAGAGCATAGTATAAGTATTAATTTGGTTAATGAACAATTTAGAATTGGCCATCCTGGATAGTAATATTAATAAGAATAATAAATGTAGCCATAAATTAAGTGATAGTGGTGCTGATTCTTCCTCATTACAGGCAGCTGTGTCTGCTCTGGAAAGTTTGGTATCTCACGGGTTCGAATTGATTTAAAATAATATTACTCGACTCCTGGCTCTTGAGAGCCATATTATAAATGTTGACAAGGGTCTGCAGGATATCGTGACTAAAATGGAGAGTGAAAATGAAATTATTAAGAGGTTATTTGCTGAACAGATGTAGCTGTGAGGAGAATCGTAAACTTAAGGAGATGTTGGGCAATAAATTGGGCAAATTGGAGGGGGAGTTTTTGTCTACTCTAAATGCCAAGCATGAAAATAGAGTAGAGTGGTCAACAACTTTTCTTAACTTATAACCGGCGTGGCTGAGGTAGCGCCGACCGTTACTGATCCCACGGCCCTGGATGAACACTTACAGATAAAGCTAACTTAAGAACAGGCCAAACCAACTGTTTTACTCTAATAGGGTTTTTCATCGTTCATCTAAACACAATTGTCTGTAATACGAAAAAAATGCCAAAAAAATTTGAATAATATGAGACCTACTATCTATAACATAACTTATCTTTTTGGTAGGTCCCATATTATTCAAAAACTCCGTGATTAAATTATTTCATTGTTATTATAAAATTTACTCATTATACTAATATCTACTGGAGACAGCTATTTTTTTTGGTACAACCTATGATCTTTATACAAAATTATGAAAAACACCATCAGACAAAGACAGATAGTTCGACCTCTTCTTAACACTAACAGTAACACTGAAGCGCTTGTAAATTCAAACCGAATATAACCAGTAAAAATACATCAGATATTAGCAAAGAGGCATCCTAACATGCTGTAAAGAGGTGTGATTCTGAGAATGGTGTCTTGGTGATCTCCAGCGGACTAAACCGCTCTGCGACTAATGTCGGGATGGAAGATTATACTTTCGCTGTTCTGAGAACCACACTTCTGAATTTTAAAAGTTCAAATATCGTATCTGTCACTGAAATCTCTAATTCTGATTATCAGGATAGGATCTCTGCAGAGCGTGAGACCGGTGGCAGACCGAGTGGTGCGTCCTCATTGTTAGTCAGACTTTCTGGAAATGACTTCATGGCAGATTTTCTTCTATCGAGCGCCATTCCCAAATATATATAAATGAGTTTATCGAAAAAGATAAATATATTAATTTTAGAAAGCTAGAAAAGGCTTTAAGTTTGTTTGGCGTAGAGGTGGTGAGGAGGGAGAGAGGAAAGAGAGTACATATATTTAAGAATAAACATGATTTGAATGAAATATGAAATAATTTTAAATGTAATGTACAGAATAATGTTAACGCGACTAGTATTTAGGAAGACGGTGAAATTCAAATAAATAATATTTCCACTAATAATGATATACTTAAGAGGAGGTCACGTATCTTTGTCCTTTTCTAATCAAAGGATTGAATTTTTTACAGAAACTAATAACTTCAGCAAAAAATGAAGAGAAAGCCGCATCTCGTAATAAAAAAGCAATATTTTCTTTGATAAGAAAGAATTAATTTTATTGCTTCGTTTTCAAGAAAACCTTGAAAAACTTGAATCATAGAGGTTAGGGAGGACAATTTGGTTTTTCAAGGTTTTCTTGAGAACGAAGCAATAAAATTAATTTTTTGTTATCAAAGAAAATATTGCTTTTTTTGATACACGATGCGGCTTTCTCTTCATTTTTTGATAAAGTTATTATTTTTTGTAAAAAAATCATTTCTTTGATTAGAAAAGGACAGAGATACGTGACCTCCTCTTAAATCTAAAAATACTGAGATGAACTTGAAATATTATCAAAATTATTTATAAATTATTATACTATCAAAACTTATCCAATATCTTTGAATAAGGCTTTTTCCGAATGATTGCGGCGGCCCTCTTCCGGGAGTCGAACAGAAAGGAGGGGTGGACTGCGCGCGTATTTTCTGGATGTGATTTCATTTAGAGCTCATATTGGGCAAGTGCGTGAGCTTCTAAGTAGTGATCCTTCTTACGACATATTTGGAGTTGCTGAGACGTCTACATCGGATGACATCATTCAGATCAAAGGGTACAAAGTGTTTAGACAGGACAGAAACTTGCGTGGTGGAGGAGTTGCCTTCTACATTTAGAATAATCTAAAATGCACTATTTTGGCCACTTCAAAGGCACAAACAGTTAGTCCAGCATCGTGCTACGCACCACACTCTGAAGCCTCACAAGTAGATTGACCTGATCTTTGTTGACGGCAATGACGTTGTGCTTAACGCACGGAACCTACCAGCGAGCTTTTACATTCGACATAATTTGGTCAATATTTTCCTGCCTTGCAATACTATTACTTTGAATTAAAAAGCGATCATGTATAGAAACTATAAGGATATTTGTCTACCTTCGTTAGAAGAGAAATGCTTGAAAGAGATTTGCCGGCTGTGATTGGTCGCCGTTTATGATTGACACAGATTTGAATTAATTTTCTCCGAATGAGCTTAGTGCGCACTTTGCTGGGGTGTCAATCTAGCCACATGAAGATAGCCGAAAGCGGTTGAGAATTTTTTCTTAATGCAATGAAAGTGGATTTTCCTTCAAAATAATTAATTTTAATTATGTTGTTCTTGCAACCTTACATTTTTCTGCACAGGCTCGTGGTGAGGATGGCATTCTGCAAAGTGTGATAGTCAAAGCGTTACCATTTATTGGTAAACATCTTGCGACTCTGTTTGATTCCTCTTTTGCACAAGAAGTCTTCTTTTGCTTTTAGAAGCGAGCACATATTATACCGTTGATAAAGTGTACTGCGTCTATGCAACCATAAGATTTTAGGACTATAGCCATCTTATGTTTTCTTTCAAAAGTTCTTGAAAAGATCGCCTATGACCAGTTGCAGGAGTACATTATTTCCAATAAATTGCTCGATCCTAAGCAGACTGGTTTTGGGAAGAATCACTTTATGCAGACTACTGTACTTAAACTTACAGACGACATAAGGTCAAGTCTAAACAAAAAGTTTATCATGTTATTGCTTCTTTTTGACTTCACTAAGGCATTCGACATTCTTGCGGGGCTGAGATCTATGGTGTTTTTCAGGGCTGTACTCGGATAAATTAACTCTTATTTATCAGGTAGAAAACAAATAGTTTCTACGTATTTAAAAGAGGAATCAAATTGGCTAACAACTAATCTAGGAGTTCATCAGGGTTCGGTGCTGGGGCCTCTATTGTTTTGCCTCTACATTCATAACGTACGTGACGCACTGGAATCCGGTTGCGTGGAGCACCTGCTATGTGCGGATGATCTGTAAATTTATACACAGATCCCTTATGATGATGTAGACGAAAGTATTCGTATTTTACAGAGGGCGGCCAATGCTAGTAAAACAAAGGGGATCATCTTTGGTAGTAATAGTTTTATTAAAAATTTTTATACTGGTGACACAAGGACGATCAACCCTGGAGGTGGTGTCAGTATTCCTTTCTCCGATTCCTTTACGAGCCTTGGTGTTGTACTCGACTCTAAACTGTCCTAAGAACCGCATATTAATATGATGACTAAAAAATTCAATAGAGTTGTGTATAGAGTGGTGCCTGCGGTTTTTCTGTCGGTATACATCTGAGGCTCTGCGTAACCACCTCGCAACCGCTCTGCTATTCCCACATCTTGATTACTGCTCGGTAGTTCTGCTCGATGCTTCACAGGAGCTACGAAAACGATTACAGACGATGCAAAATTTATGTGTGAGATATGTATGAGGCGGGAGGATGGGTGATCATATCTCTCCCCATAGATATTGGGATCTGACATAGACCAGACGCTCTCTGGTGGATAAAATCTGAACGAATAGTAGCATACAAGCAGAAAGCGTTCGTTGATGCGACTTGTATGTTCTTGTATGTCTTGCGTGAAAAGGTTATTATATCACCGATATTTTTGTTATTTTTAACGTATTTTATTATATGTCCTGCTCTGAAAACTTGTTCATCTTTTATAAAATAACGTTTGGTAGGATTAGTATCTGCCCAATAGTACAGAAATATTCATAATTAACAAAAACAGGTACTTGCTCCATATATGACAATGTAAATTGTATACTATGGTACGCCATCTTAGCTTAGACCACGCCCCCATGTCAGATCCCAATTCTCTGGGTTAGTTGCGTGTAGATTTGTGGAGACAGTATTTTATGGCTGTATTTACGTATAAAATTGTACGTATGAATACTCCCGACTATCTAGTAGGTCTCTTCACTAGATATATACCAAGAGCAACTACTACTTAGAGATCTTGCGATGCCGTTCATGCGCACTGAGACTGGAAGGAATTCCTTTCATGTTCAAGGTGTGCATTATGAGATCTCCCGGCCTGCTGATATTAAACATCTTCCATCACTCAGCAGGTTTAAAGCTGCTGTAAGGAGGTATTTACTCGACCTAAATTAAACAATATTATTTTTTTCCGGACGATATCATATGTGTTAATTTATTTATGTGATATCTGTTTTTTTAGATTTAAAAGTAGGCTGGAGTAGTTTTGATTACCGACCCAGAAGTGAAAATGTTAATTTATCATATATATAAAATAATTATACTGTTTTCAAAAAAAATTGTTATTGAGCGCAATTTTGTATACATACATGATAGTCTAGGCGCCCAGAGGGTTTCGTATGAAGTTAGAGGTCCCACCAAGCAAGTAGGTGATTTATATGTATTTTGAGCTACTGAATCCGAATTTGCAACTTGCTTTTCGCGCAAGTTATCGAGTAATTTGTTATTAACAAATTGATTGTTTAAATGGCTATAGTTTATGAACTGCAATAGATGCAGTGATTTTCTCTGCAAAAACTTGTTCTTTAATAAAAAAAACAAAAAAAAATCGTTTTTGTTGCGTTTTGATTCGATAATTAGAACCAGAGATATGGCAAATATATTGCAAAAAAACATAGAGACGTAGCGCTAGCGCGGAACGTCCTGGTAAAAAACCTTATAACTCGACTACTAATTAATATTTTTTGAAGTTCAACATGTGTTTGAAAAATGTCAGAGTCTCAGCTTTAATGATAAATTGTTATATATTACTTTCAAGTGTTAATAAATATGCTAGAATGATTTGAAGCAGAAAAAATTTTCAATTTTTCAGAATTTTGTTTGTTTATAACGAAATGATATAGGTTAGCGAACAAAATATTTTTATATTTTTTATAAAGAATGATAGGAAATTTGATTTAGTTTAAGAATCTGTCCGGTTTTTTAAATTTAAGTAAGTAGAACCTGAGAAATCGTAAATTTAAGCTGTAGCGCCAACTCCTTGCAATACGACATATGTGTGCAATATGGCGATCGCTTTCCTCATTAAAAATTCTTTTATTATAAGGTGAGTAATTTCATTTATTTGTAATACAATGAATTTAATAAAAAAGGATTCAGCTAAAAATAGATGACTCTAATAAATCGGAAGGTTGAAACAAATTTTTTGAATAAAATAGATTGTTGTTCTTTTTGCAATTGCAAGAAAATAAACAAATGTAAAAATACTCCATAAGTTGAGTAAATTGTTTACTATTATAGTAGAAAAATCAATGATTATTTAAAACTCTAAATCTACTTCATTTAAATGTATTATACACTTCGAGCATAATACATTTAAATATACTACTGGAGGAAGCCTCCGAATGGCAGAAAGCGTTACAAGGCGAAGAGAGAGGAAGCCTTTATTTTGGTACGTGCTGTCTCTCTCTCTCGCTTGATTTGATTGGCTGCTTCTGTTTCCCACTAAAAAAGTGAGAGAGAGATAGCAAGTACCAAAATAGAGGCTTTTTCTCTCTTCGCCTTGTAACGTAGTTAATAGCTGGGAGGCTTCCTCCAGTAGTATATGCTCGAAGATTATACATCATTAATATTATGACAAGGCATATAAAATAGAGTCGAGTCAAAAGTGATTTTATTAGAAAAGGATGAGATTACTTACCTTATAATAAAAGAATTTTTAATAAGGAAAGCGATCGCCATATTGCACACATATGTCGTATTGCAAGGAGTTGGCGCTACAGCTTAAATTTGCGATACCTCAGGTTCTACTTACTTGAATTTGAAAAACCGGACAGATTCTTAAATTAGATCAAATTTCCTATCATTCTATATCAAAGATATAGAAATATTTTGTTCGCTTACCTATATTATTTCGTTATAAACAAACACAATTCTGAAAAATTGAAAATTTTTTCTGCTTCAAATCATTCTAGCTTATTTATCAAGATTTGAAAGTAATATATAACAATTTATCATTAAAGCTGTGACTCTGACATTTTTCAGACACATGTTGAACTTCAAAAAATATCAATTAGTAGTCGAGTTATAAGGTTTTTTACCAGGGCGTTCCGCGCTAGCGCTACGTCTCTATGTTTTTTTGCAATATATTTGCCATATCTCTGGTTCTAATTATCGAATCAAAACGCAACAAAAACGATTTTTTTTGTTTTTTTTTATTAAAGAACAAGTTTTTGCAGAGAAAATTACTGCATCTATTGTAGTTCATAAACTATAGTCATTTAAACAATCAATTTGTTTATAACAAATTACTCGACTACTTGCGTGAAAAGCAAGTTGCAAATTCGGTTTCAGCGGCTCAAAATACATATAAATCACCTGCTTGCTTGGTGGGACCTCGAACTTCATACGAAACCCTCTGGGCGCCTAGACTATGATTAAATAATAGATTTTTTTAATGAAATTCACCATATTTCAAACAAAAAGTAAGCAACAGTACTGAGGGTTTAATAAACAGCTGTAGTATGAAATTTTTAATTTTTAAAAATTTTCTTCAATTATTTTTGGCGAGCGCAATAGAGAAATAAATTTCGTGAATGTATTTAAAATTTTAATGCATTCCATTACGTATAGTAGGAGAAAATTAAACAACGGATTTTCGATTCTTGGTCGGTATCGAATCTGCTCCAGCCTGCTCTTAAGGTGTGTATGTATTTATTGGCATCAATGTGGGGTGACTGTTGATAGAGTGGATGAGCATTTTTTATTATCATGACTTACATATTATTGTATACTTAATCTATTTGCGTTCTATAATTTATTGTATATTGCTTATATTTTGACTGCGCTTTTTACACGCTTGATTTTCATGTAATTTATTTTGATTGATAGGTATTTGAAGGCTGATTTTTAGCTTATTTTTCTCTATATTCATTGCGTGTATTTATTCCTTTTTGGTTTTCTATCTGTGATACGACTTTCACTTTGATTTATTGATTTACTAACATGGTATTATTATTTGTATTATTCCTTAAGACTGTGATATCATACTGTGTAATTCTAATTTTACTGTGCAATATTATTTATGTATCTTATGTATTGTAATTTAATTGTTGTATTACACGTTCTTCTTGTACACATATTACAAAATAAAAATATATCTGTGAATACTTTCATATCTTGGCTTTGAGAAGTGCAGACCATTCAGAAAACCAATAAAATCTTCAAAGGCTTCATGCAAAGAAAGGGAAATGAGAGGAAAACATAAATTCACCAAAGAGGAAATACTTAATTAACAGTACAGAGAAGCTGACGGATCTTTTTGGTAGTTAACTAATAATATGACTTGATCCGATATATCTTAAAGAAACATCTTAAGCCGTCATTAAGTAGATCCGACTAATAAGGAGAGTGTTAGGGTATCGGGACGCCGGTTTGACTCAAATTTCAGAAGATGATTTTGGCTTTAAAAATATGGGAAAAGCTACGATACGAGACTCTAACATTCAATATTTCCCTGATTTCAGGCAATAAAAGAAAATCCTTTTGAAAGTTACAACATTTTCAAGCGCTATTAGTTCCTTGGCATCAATAGCTAGAATGTCAAAACTTTTTTTTAATTGAAAACTAAGCTCAAATCCTTCTGAAAAAGCTCTTGCAGCATATAAAAATATTATTTTTTCCCAAAGTTACAGCATAATAAATATTTAACCAAATTTTAACTTTTATTATTAACTAATGTTTAGAAATGACAATTGAGGTCCAATTTAATTAATTTTTTATTACACTATAACTTTGGGAAAAAATGATATTTTTATATGCTGCAAGAGCTTTTTCAGAAGGATTTGAGCTTAGTTTTCAATTAAAAACAAGTTTTGAGCTTCTAGCTATTGATGCTAAGGAACTAAGATAAAAGTACCTATCATTGGCTACTGACCAGTACTTGCCCACATGAAAAAATATATTAATTTTTAAGATTTAAGTGCAAAGTAGACTATGAACTACCGTTAATGATTGTTTTAAATACATTAAATTACTTAAAGAAACAAAATTTAAACTATAATAATTATACTTCAAGCTGAAAAATCGACTTTAACCTAACCTTAAAGCACACTCTAATGATACACTTAAATAATTGATTTTTTATTCTATCAATTAATTATAAATTAATTGTAAATTTTTAATTATTTTATAAATAAGTCTTTATAAAATAATTAAAAATATTATAGAATAAACATAAAATTATAAATGTTTGCATATACAAGTGGCCAATAAATCGTACCAGTATTTTGGGACACTAGGACATCATTATTTTGCTGGTTCAAGTACTGGTACCTTGAGATGATAATACTTTTATGTTTATTTCACTATTGTTGTTGATTAAATGACTTTTTTTCATTTTCAACAATCAAATAAATCAACGTTTGTCTATATATCCAAAAATTTTAATCATTTTTTAAATTTATTTTAATAATAATCTTATCAAATGTTCCTAGCATCCCTGAATGGCCAATAATAGGTACATTTACCTTATAAGCGTTTGAAAATCTAGTGATTTTTATAGTGATTTTCTTTGATTATCTGTAATTAGAAAAATATTGAGGTTTGAGTCTCATACCGTACACTGAGAGAAAATTCATGCCAATAGAGCATGTAGTCTACGTATCCAAAGTTAGTAAGTAATATCCTATGCTTTAATAACAGCGCCATCTACTCTTACGAGGTTTGTGCTATCCAAAAACTGTTTGTTTACATGCTTTAGTAGCTCCCCACTCTAATATCCTTCGATAGCTAGCGCTGTATCCTCTCATGGGACGTGAAAGAAGTGAACGTGGCTTGTCCACTATTCTTTCTTTACTGCTAACTATGGCATTCTTCTATTGCTCAAGTCGCCTCCTCTTTTGGGTGGCGACGCGAACAAACACGGCTGGTCTATATCCAAAATCATGTTGCAAATTTCGTTAACGTATTTTCGTAGCGTGAATCTTTTATTTCTTTTCTTTTCTTTTTTATGAAGGAGATACGTTATAAATATAACCTGTTAAATTTTTTTAACTTCAAATAATGAATTTTTAACTTAAAATTTAATTATTTTAAACCGCTGGGGGGGCAGATGAGCATGTACGATTTTACGCCAGAGATATTTCGAAGTAACGTTGGTCTAGTGCGTAACGTTCACGCTTAGCCTTTTGAGTACGCGAGTTCAACTCTCGGCTAGGATCTTTTTTTTTAATTTTTTTTTTATTATTTCAATAGTTTTTATTGCTTTTTTTTATTTATATTTTTTTATTTTCTATTTTTTTATTAATTTTAAAATCTATTTTTTCACAAGTTACTTAAAATATGCTCGTTTTTTTATTAATATTTTTAAATAAATTATTTCATATAGAAAATAATTTAAAATATTAATAAATAAATAATAGTGATATTTACAATACTATAGTTCAATTTTGTCTTTATAAACATTTCAATATACAATATATATTATAACATAAATAATAATAACTCAGTTTTATTTATTTATTGTAATTTATTGTAAATTTTATAAACTAAATTATAAATAAATTAAACTATACTATTATAAAATAAACATCACTATTATAAAATAAACATCACTATTATTTATTTATCAATATTTGTAATTACTACCTATAAAGAATAATTTATTTTTAAAAAATTTTCATTGAAAAAAACAAGCGTACTTGTGAAAAATTAAATTTTAAAATTATTAAAAAAATACAAAATCTAAAAAAAAATAAATATAAAAAGGAATAAAAAATATTAAAACAATAAAAAAAAAATTAAAAAAAAAGTGACCCTAGCCGAGAGTTGAACTCGCGTACTCAAAAGGAAAAGCGTGAACGTTACGCACTAGACCAACGCTACTCCGAAATATCTTTGGCGTAAAATTGTACATGCTCATCTGCCCCCCAGCGGTTTAAAATAATTAAATTTTAAGTTAAAAATTCATTATTTAAAGTTAAAAAGTTTAACAGGTTATATTTATAACGTATCTTCCTTCATAAAAAAAGAAAAGAAATAAAAGATTCACGCTACGAAAATACGTTAAAGAAATTTGCAACATAATTTTGGGTATAGACCAACCGTGTTTGCTCGCGTCGCCACCCAAAAGAGGAGGCGACTCAAGCAAACAAAGGATATGAGAGTGGGGAGTCATCGAAGTATACCACGCGAGTCATCAGTGAATGCCGTTCATGCTTTAGTTACTCTCCATACCATCTTTTTTAGTATAAGGTAATCTAATACTAATAGAGCTTCTCACGGCCTGTCATATTTGTATCAATGTTTTATATGCTCGCATAGATGGCAGTTCGCATGCTCTATTAGCATGAATTTTCTCTCAGTGTAGCTTTTCTCATATGTTACAGCCAAAATCATCTCCCAAAATTTGAGCAAAATCGGCGTCCCAATACCCTGATCCTCTCCTTTTAAGTTGGAATGGAATGTAACAAGAGTCTATCTTTCTTTAATGGGAACTAGACACTGTGAATTTATATAGGAAAACACTATGGGTTATACGGATGCCTTTTGATTATAATCAAACTCTTAAACTTTGCAGATATGCAATAATATTATATCGACGGGTGGGAGAAAAAAATTACAACTCAACCAAGCACTTATAAAAGTTACAACTTAGCTTTTTCCACAATAAAGTTCTAGGTCAACTTTGCGCACGAAAAGGCTATAACTTGGATTCGACCACAAAAAGGTTCTGATTGGACTTCACATATTAAAAGGATACAACTTTGCTGTTTATTTTTTCCCTTGATGTTTTAGATGATAACCGCTGTTGGGACATCAGAATTTCTCTCCTATATTCAAGCACACATAAATATTATAAATATTATGATTTATGATTATATTAACAGCGGTTTTTATCTGAAATATTAAAGGGAAAAATAAGTAGCTGAGTTGTAACCTTCTAGTACGTGAATGGGAGTGTACGGGAGTCGAAAAAAGTGGTTTCCAGAAAATGACTGTTGTATGTGTGTGTGTGTGTGTGTGTGTGTGTGTGTGTGTGTGTGTGTGTGTGTGTGTGTGTGTGTGTGTGTGTGTGTGTGTGTGGGTGTGGGTGTGTGGGTGTGTGTGTGTGTGTGTGTGTGTGTGTGTGTGTGTGTGTGTGTGTGTGTGTGTGTGTGTGTGTGTGTGTGTGTGTGTGTGTGTGTGTGTGTGTGTGTGTGTGTGTGTGAAATAAAAAATGTATATTTAATTAATGGTTTTATTTCTGTTTTCCGAAATGCTTATATTCCACTTCAATTTTTTTTCTCACATGCATACATTTACCTATAATTTTGCAAATCCTTATCGATGGGAATATACATTTTGTAAAATAAACGTAAAATAAATTTAAATCAGAATAATTATTATAAATTATAATTCAATACCAGTTTTTTAAATACTAACACATCACAAAATTTCATATTTCATATTTATACATACAATATGATTCGATGAAAGGATACTTATTTTATATACATATAGATAGTATAATTTTATCAGTGATTAACAAATGATCGTTAAATTTAGTACAACGAACAACATATTTATGATTTCAATTTAAGTTGGAAAAAAAATTAAATACATATTCTATATCAAAATACTATTGTCAATGAAATTTGCAAGTTTATATGTAATAATATAATACATGAAAATGCAATCGAGCGACGTTAGGAGCGAGGTAAATTTTGCTATTTTTAATTAAAATAGAAATCCTAATACTTCTATTAATAATTAACTTCATAAACATTTAAATCATATAAGTGTAAACAAATACAAAATTTATTGTTAAAAGATGGATTTTAGTAACAATGAAGACAATTCCTTGCCGTCCCATCATTGCATATTGGTGCTCGGTGTGACATAAATGATTCCTAATAACATAGATTAGTAACTATATGATATATATTTAAATAAATATATAAATACACTGTAATTATTTAAAAAATAAAAAATATAATAGAATCCTAGAATAAATAAATTTATCATTATTAATAATCAAGGAAAAAAAATCAATGATTAAACCATAGATTACTAACTATGAAATAAAAAATATCAATTGTCACGGTATTCCCATTACCGTGTTCGAATCTCGCGTGCTCTTGTATTTGCTACAGCTCGGCGCGTCGGCACACTCATCGTCAGACTTTAGTAAGCTGAAAGATCAATCGACGCGTTTGAGAAGGAAGAGAAGCGAGGCAGGAGGAGACATTTTCTAGTGGCCTACAAGCACGCATCGTAAACGTTAGTCTTTCGAATCTCTTTAAGTTTAACTGAGTGCGTTGGTGTAGACCCACTGCGTAGTTTTGTGCCGACAGAAGGAGATTTCACCAACTAGGAAACTCCGGGTGAGCATTGGAAAAGTCCTCGCAGTCATCATCTTCCGGCCGAGTTTATTCGACATTAGCTGTTCTTTACGAGCCTTAACGTCCGGATTGCGGCGTACCGATCTTTGCGTTGGCCAATGGCGGTAAATTTTCGTTGTACATATTATGATTATAGAAGCTTCTAAGCGTAGTCGTAAGTACGTTATAAATTTTGTTAACAAAAGTTTCCTTCGCGTGCGCGCGCGCGCGCGTGTGTGTGTGTGTGCGTGCGTGCGTGCTTGCGTGCCTGTATGTTTGTTTGTCAGTCAGTTAGTAAATTGTATCTCGAAAACTAGTCGATGGATTTGCTTCTGATTTTGTATGAAATTTTTTGTTTTGTCTGACTTGCTGGGAAGCTATTGATGATTGGCTCTTCTAGCCTAGTTTTAATTTTAGAGTCGTTTATAAAAAAAATTTCGATTTTTCATTTTTCTGTTTTTTTTATTTTGTTTACTACTCGATGAATTTGCTTATAAATTTACATCAAAATTATTTGCGATTGCACAAATAAAATGAATTTCTAAAAACTGATTTTCTTAGCTTAGTTTTAATTTTAAAGTATTTTTAAATTTTTGAAAAAAATTTTCATATTAATTAAGCCAATAAAATCTTAAAAACTACTTGATGGATTAACTTCAAATTTTCCGTACAATTAAATTTTTCGATCAACTGATGCGGAAGCTATTGAGAATTGGTTTTCTTAGCGCACTTTTAATTAAAGAGCATTTTAAAAATTTTTAAAAAATTTTTATTTTTCATTTTTTTTGTATTTTACGTAAATTACTTAATATGCTTTGAACTTTTCATGGGAATTATTTGCAAGTACCAAAAGAAGGATAACATTTAAAAAAATTTTCTTAAAAAATTTAAAAAAAAATACTCGATGAATTTGCTTTGAACTTTTCATGGGAATTATTTGCAAGTGCCAAAAGAAGGATGGCATTTAAAAAAATTTTCTTAAAAAATTTTCATTTTTTTACATGTTACGTAAAGAACTCGATGGATTTGCTCTAAAATTTGTATACAAGTTATTTGTTACTGTCTTTATAAAACAAGTTTTTAAGAAGGGGCCGAACTATCTGTCTTTGTCTAATAGCGTTTTTCATCATTTATGTAAACACTATCCGGTATAACAAGAAAAAAATAGCAGCCCCCGCTAGATATTAGTATAATAAGTAAATTTTGGAATAACAACCAAATTTTTTCACTGCATAGTTTTTGAATGATTAGAGACCTACCAAAAAAAGATAGGTTATATTCTAGATTGCTAGTAGGTCTCTAATTAGTCAAAAACTATGCGGTAAAAAATTTGGTTGTTATTACAAAATTTACTAATTATACTAATATCTAGTGGGGGCTGCTATTTTTTTCTTGTTATACCGGATAGTGTTTACATGCATGATGAAAAACGCTATTAGACAAAGACGGATAGTTCGGCCCCTTCTTAAAAAATAATTTTCTTAGTGTAGCTTTTTGATCATTTCTTTTGATTTCTGATTTAACGCTTTCACTAAGTCTTTTCTAACTTTCTCACTTCCTCTATGTCCTTCTATCTCAGAATAATCCTCATTTTTACCCTATTTTCATCCATCCTTGCCTCTCTCTTCCTATTTCCTAATCACTCTCTCACATTCACTAATTTTTCTTGAATAGAAATTGTATTTTACATTGAAATCACATTTAAAAAAATAAAATCAAATTACTCTAATTCAATGAGCTCCATGAGAAAGCATTGCTCCAAAGCACTTGGCAGCGTTTTATTACTCATTTGAAGAATCAATGAGTTTAACTCAAACTTTATCCAGTGAATATGAATGTACAAATGTATCCAAATAATTGACAAAGAGCTTTTAGAAATCGAGATTTACATGATTCTTTTAAACATTTATATCATTCATCATCGATTTCAATTCGATTTCTTGCTGTTGCTGTTTCAAAGAATGTTGGGTATGTCATTTCATTGAAAATTTTTAAGTTTTCAAAAGATGTTGCAGCTTTCACGTGAAGCAGAAGTATTCTTAAAAAAAATCTTTCTCTTCGTTTTGGATTAACTAACTACATCCTGGTTAGAATACGTTTCATAGTCTTTTTTTCTTTTTGTTCATGTTTTATGTATTTGATTGAAAACATAATGTTGCGGTATAACAGAATAAAAGTAATTATATGCCTTTGGGTCACTTTTATTAATTTCAAACCACGCTGTTAGTGTTGTATTCATATTTTTCCCATCCATTTCATGTTCGGATCCTTCTTTAAAATAGATATATTGTTCATTTTCATTATAAACGGCTAATCTATAAATTGTATGTGAAAGTTCACTAATATTATATTCATATATGCGATGTATAGCTTCTAGCGGGCAAACGTATCTTATGTTTATATATTGTTTAATTTCATCATAAAACATATTCGAATCATTCGTTTCATCCGTTCCATCGTAAGTATTACTTTCAGTATTTATTTCACTGGCTTTCATTTCTATAAATGCACAATCATGTCCTTTAAAGCAGTATTTAAATAAGTATTTTATAACTCCTATTGTTGAACATAATTCAATGTTAATATGACAGTCTTTTATTTGTACAGTACATTTTTTTGAGTTTAAAAAAATTTTATAAATTAAAAAAAAAATGTTAATAATAAAAAAATATTAATTTTGCTATAGTAACTTTGTTTTTTAGAATTATTCATTAACTATCAAATTTAAAAAACTAATTATTTTAATTTTATTATTTCTTCATCGATAAATAAGATAACCATTTGTCATTATTGTTGCTTCATTAAATTGTTTTAGAAAATTTTTCGTGCACTTTCCTGATTCTTCATTCATACAAGGTGAGTTTTTATTCTGATCTTCACAAGGACCACGGATCATAAATTGTTTAACTATTTCATATAATCTGGGATTCTCATTTTTATTTGGAAATTCAGCTACTATAAATTTATCAATGTCATCACTATTATAAATTTTATCATCTTTACTTAAAAATATCAGCATATAGGCATGCGGTAATCCTCTCTTTTGAAATTCTACTACGTATGCAATGCATTTTCCCGTAATATGTTTTATAGAAATTTGCTCTATTAATAGTTTTAATTTTCGATAAAATACTTGAACAACAATATCTGGTCTATCTGTTACTTCTTCACTTTGTCCTATACTATTTGTAATTTTTTTCCATTTCGGATTGCATGTCATAGTAATGAAAAAATCTGGTTTGACAATTCTTCGTACTAATGTCATCTGATCAAGAAAATTTTGACATAAGGAACGTGGACTTCCTGTAAAAGTTAATAGTAATATAAACATTTTTCTTATGCTATGATTGTCAATAATAATTATTTACTTTTATTAAAGCTTATTAGTTTACAAAAAATTAAAAATTTTTTTATTTCAATGCAGTACAATATAATGATATCAATATATGGGGAAGAATTAAATACATATTTTATATTGAACTACTGTTGTCAATGAAATTAGCAAATTTATATATGATAATATAATATATAAAAACGCAACTGAGCGACGTCAAGAGCGAGGTAAATTTCGCTCGTGATATATTAATATCCTATATAAGAATGTGGTTTTACGACCACTTAAACCATCAATGAAAAAAATTTCATGACTATTATTTATTATTTATTCAAAAATATTTTTCCATAATTGCTTAATTGTTTGTACATTTCATAAAATTTTTTTCTACTAAAAATTATAATTTCATCATTAATTTTGTCGTTTTCTTCAATTTTTTTTTTATTTGGTACAGGTGAACTGAAAATTTTTACATCACATTTCTTCTGAATTTAATATTTGATAGCAACATTTACCTGGCTCCCAACGTCGCTCGGTTGCATTTTCATATATTATATTATTAAATATAGACTTGCTAATTTCATTGAAAATAGTATTTTGATATGAAATATGAATTTAATTTTTTTCGAACTTCAAAAATTGAAATCATAAATATGTTGTTTGTTGTACTAAATTTAACAATCATTTGTTAATCACTGATAAAATGATACTATCTATATATATATAAATTAAGTTTCCCTTTATCGAATCATATTGTATGTATAAATATGAAATATTACATTGAATATGGAATTTTTTATGTGTAGGCTTTTAAAAAAACTGGTATCATATTATAATTTATAATATTTGTTCTCATTTTATTTATTTTACATTTATTCTTAAAAATCTATATTTCCATCGATAAGCATCATCAAAATTATAGATAAATATATAAATATGGAAAAAAATTAAAACGAACTATGAGTGTTTCAGAAAACAGAAATAAAACAATTTATTGGATATATATTTTTATGCCACACACATACACCCACACACATACACACACACACACACACACACACACACACACACACACGCACATACGCACGCACGCGCGCACACACACACACACACACACACACACACACACACATTTACGCAATTGGGTTGTTTTTTGAAAAAAATTTATTATATCCGTCAGATAGAATACGAACAAATAATAGATACGTATTTTATTTTTCTCATTGAAATGAAAACTCAAATAGATAGAAGAGATTAAAAATCGTATGACGTCACGATGTATACACACCGCGACGTCACATATCATGGCACTATATCTAAAAACATCAAAGTTTTTTCAATTTTTATCGGCTGTAACTCTAGTAATTCATCATATTTCAAAAAACAAAAAATACGGGTCTATTATTTTTTCGTATTCTATCAGACAGATATAATACATTTTTTTCATGAGACAACCCAATTTAGCAATATAAACTTCTTCTCTGCAGATGACATATACTTATGGACACCGATAAATACACCAACACACAAGAAACTTACACATTCTGACAATAATAAAATACGACTCACTTTTTAGCTGACACGAACATTTTCATTAAAACAAAATCGTACAGGCACACAACATATAGACATTCTTATCATCACATATACTTACAGACACAGACAAAACAACCAATACGCACACCAAAACATACACAGCAGCACGAATACCATATGACACTCTTTTTAACTGACGTTAACATTTCACTAATACACATACACACTATACGTACGCACACATATACACGCACAGACATACAAACGCGCGTACACATACACGCATGAACGCACAAACATACTTACACACACACACACACATACATATACCTACACCGACAATCACATTGGAAATCTCACTAAAGCACAGAGAAATAAACTGATACACACACATGTGCGAAAGACCCATGATAAAATTTACACACCTATCGTAATTCACATACTTATCAACACAAACACATACCGATATATACGCTACAACCCAAACCTAAACCTAAACGAACACATATGCATACCAACTTATAAACATGCACTTGACGAACATAAACTTCTACTCTGCTAGGAACACATATTAACTGACATAGACGAACCCACTTACACCCACAAAAATATACACCTAGAGCTACAAATAATATACGAGACACTTTTCTACAAACAAGAACACTTTCTCGATACACACTTTTACACCATACATTTATAAACACATACTTGAACGCACATATACATACATAAACACACACGCAAACGTAAATAAACACACACCCATACGCACACACCAATTTATACACAATTCAACAATATAAACTTCTTTATTGCTATAGAAATATACTTACGGACACCAACACACCCACATTTTCTCGAGAACACTATTATACAGGCGCATGACATATAGCGCTCTTATTAACATATATCCTTATAGACAAAGAAGAACCAACTAATACGAACACAGGAACATATACAGTGGCACAAATACGAAATAACACACTTTTTAAATGACGTAAACACTTTCACTAATACACATACACACGATATGTACGCACACAGAAACATACACGGTGGCACGAATACCAAACGACACACTTTTTAACTGACGTGAACACTTTTACTAATACACGTACGCACGATATATACGCACACACATACACGCACATACATACACACACATACCATACATATACACAACACTCACTCGTACACACTCACATAATACATAGACAAACAAATACACACATACTAACATAATATATACATACACAAATACACACATACTAACATAATATATACATACACAAATACACACATACTAACATAATATATACATACACAAATACACACATATACACGCGCGCACACACGCACGCACACACACACAAACACGCGCACACATACCAACTTATACGCTATTTACCAACATAAAATTCTTCACTGCTATAAACATATACTTACAGCAGCGATGCCGAAAGTGGCAGAGTCAGAGAGGGAAATTCAAAAATGTATAAAAAAAAGTATTAAAATAAATAGTTTTCAAAATTTGATAATTAATAAATAATTCCAAAAAACGAAGTTACTATAACAAAATAATTTTTTTTCTATTTTTTACATTTTTTTGAGTTGAACCAAATTTTGTTGAACTCAAAAAAATTTTTTAAATTGAAAAAAAATTATTTTGTTATAGTAACTTTGTTTTTTAGAATTATTTATTAATTATCAAATTTTAAAAACTATTTATTTTAATACTTTTTTTTACACATTTTTGAATTTCCCTCTCTGACTCTGCCACTTTCGGCATCGCTGACTTACAGATACCCACAAACACACCAATACATAAAAATAGACTTATACGTGATAATAATACAGTACAACTCTTTAGCTGACAGGAACATACACATACACGTCTGTGCTCAAAGTTACACACACACCTATACATAAGTGATCGTATGCGTGCACAGCACAAATACACAAATACACAAATTTATACTAATACACAAAAATACCAAAACATATACGTACACCAATTCGTATCACTACGCATATCAACTGACAAAAAACTACACCCATAATACACCTACACACATCATTATCGTTTTCTAACACCGATACTCACACACCCACGCACACACCTATGGCCCATTCACATTCTAATTATAATTCAATTTTGTTTCATATTATAATGTTAAAGCATAACATTAATAAATTGAATTATGTGGGAACAAATATTAATCACAATGGATGACGTATTTTTAAAATGTCTAAATCAAAATAAACGAAACTATTCTTATTTAATATATGAAATAATAAATGAATTAATTGTTGACAATCACTTTACACAAATACATATTCGATTATATATACTTATGTAGGTATTTGTATTTAAACAGAAAGTAATTACTTTAAACTAGTTCAAAAAATTATTTAAACGTTAACATTGCAATACATTACTGATGTTTGATCTAAAAAATAATTATGATCATTTTGAAAAATTCAAATCAATAAATTTTAATTTAAACGCTATTTTGTATCGACTAATAAAAGTTATATCTTTGAATGTTCTTATAAATTATTTTATCAATTGTCAAGGAATAAAATTGACTAGTTAATGGGCTATTTAAAAAAACTTTATACGACGTACAGATTACACTTAAATAAAATAACATGTAATAAAATAATTACTATTTTTAATTGATAATTATTTCATATATTCAGTTTTTTTTAATAATACACGTATACAGGATAAACAGATGTATGTACATATATATATAGTTATAAGATTAGGATTTAAGCAACTTGAATTCCCCCCTTGGCCCCTAGCCCTCCCTCGATATAGCCACTCCTCAAATTACATTGTAATTCTTCTTGTTTTTTTTTGTTTTTATTTAACGTTGGTGTATTTTATGCTATCGTTGCGATGTTAATCAGCGACGGATGGTCGTAAGTATGTTTGTGAACAAAGCACATGTAACGTACAATGGTGCTTGTATCATTTGGCCGAGAGCGGGAGTAGAACTTGGAGCCTCGAGATTACGAATCTATCGCTCTACCGAATGAGCCACTGACGACCTCTAATTCTTCTTCTTAATTGTTTCCTTAAATCCTCACACTCACCACCTTTGACTTATGTTCCCCTCCCCCTCTCGGCTCCGTCTCACACCTTTCTCTTCTGTTGTAATAATGAAGATTGATCATTTCCATTTACATTTCATTATTGCGATTATAATTATAACTAATTAGTACTGCATGATTATAATTATAGCTAATAGATAGTACAAAACTTCTTCTCTCAATTACATGTAAGTCTGATATTAGATTACAATAATGAAAAAGTAATATCTTCATTAATATTTTATTATTATGATTACAATTAGGATTAATAGATAATATTCAGCTTCATCTCTTTATTTACTTTACTAATATAAATATAGTGATATTCATTTCTTTTACATTAACATGTGTCTTAACATTTATCTTATTTAAATTTATATAATTTATTTGCATTTAATTAGCATAAACTTGAAATTTTAGCAAAATGTTGACTTGATTGTTGTTCTGCAATATACAAGTATGCTATTGTGCTAAAAACAACTATTCCAATGAATTTATTGTTCAAAGGCAACGAATTCATTGTTGTACGAGATAAATTATCATTTTTAACACAGTCTAATCATCTTTTATTTATTAGAAATGAGAGATAAAAATCCATTTTTTAATAAACGTTATGCCTTTTACATAGAAAAAAATCTTTACGATATTGATTGACAACAATTGAACCTAGCAAAGTCTATACTCAGGATACTACATAATTATTTACGGCATAATTCAAAAACTTTTATAATATGTTGTTAAAATTAGCTCGACTGCAGTTCCAAAGAATAAAGAAAAAAATTACTATTACTACTATTACAATAAAGTAAAAATTAAGACTTTTTTTTTACGTGAATATCTTTCACATTATTATCACATACATATATACACATACACACATATACACGTATCCATACACATACACTTACTCATATACACATAGACACGTACACAATATCCGTCACTCCATCTCCATCTCTTCGTCTCCATATTTCCTTCCCGTCTCTCGTTCTCCATCTCTTCTACTCCGTCGCTCCGTCTCCGTCTCCCCATCATTGTCTCTCCGTCTCTCCGTATCTCCGTCTCTGTCTCTTCGCCTCCATTATTATTTCATTATATTACTTATATGTAATCTTATATTATATTACTACCATTAAATTACTGTGAAGAAATAAGCCTAGTTTCTCCAGAGAATATCGTTTGCATATTTGTCGCATATATATATATATTAGGGGGGGTACCCCCCTGCTCGCTCCGCTCACCAACCCCTATTTGTTATTTAAGTTACATTATCTTTATTTTTTTAATTTTTATCAACTGTAAAAAATATAATTATTAAAATATATTAAGTTATACTCAAAAATATATTTAAATATTTATTACAAACCCATTTTTGTTTTCCTTATTCATATGATGTTATATAATATAAGTTTTTATTGTTTATATAGAACCAATTTTCATAAATACTAATATCTTATGAATGTCCATAGCATTGATAAATTTTTGTTTTTTTACCTAAATTATTAAATTTATAAAGTTTGTATTATAAATATATTTCTATATTTCCTACACTTCCTAGTATTTTTAAATACCAAGGTATATATGTAGGCGCGTTTTTTTTAGTGGTTTCCCCAGGAGGCCTATTACCACTCACATTTTTGAAAATAGTGTATTATGCGTCAAGGCCGCAAAACGTATCATTCTTGGCGAGTGCATGCTAAGGGGCCGAGCGTAGCAAGGCCGTTTCAGCTGCACGAGTAAGAATGATACGTTTGTGGCCGTGACTGCATATACTATTTTTTGCCCGAAGGCCGTTAAACGGAAGCTGGGGCGAAGTCCCCCATCTATAAAATAATAATTGATAATCCTTAAAATATAAAAAAATTTAAAAAAAAAATTCAATTATAAACAATAATTAACTAATAATTCTTAAAATACAATGAAAAGATACAATAAAAAACATTAATTATAAAAACCGCTAATAACTGTTAAAATATAATATAAAAATTAAACAAAAATACAACAAAATATAAAACGAAGATAAACTATAAAAATTATAATTGAAAAATATTATCTAAAAAAGAAAAAAAAAGTTTTATCACATTTTGCGGCCTGAGGACAAGAAATGTTTTTTTTTTTTGATAAATAAATAAAAAAAATAGTTTTTTTATTTATAAATTGAAAATAAAAAATAACATTTTTTAAATATATTCGCTGAAATATAAAATATTAAAAATAATATGTATATTACATTTAATATATTTTAATATACAGAAAAATATTACTTATACTTACCATTAACCCTTTGAGGGGCACATTTTTCTGTAAAAAACGGGTTTTTTGAGATTAATTGTTTATAACAAATACTTCAATTAATGAATATTTGCAATTTCTCTATAAAATCTAATAAATCAGGTATTCAAGAGTTCAAAAAGTCTTATAGATGTCTTAAAAAGGCATATACGTTTTAGAAATACGGAAAAATCCAAAACCAAATAGGTGGGACGAATACGTACCACTGCCCCTCAAAGGGTTAAACAGTATTTAGAAATTCAAAATTTTTCAAATTCATAAATTTAGAATATTAAAAAAATTGTACCTGTTTTTATTATGACTGAAAATTTTGAAAACAGAAATTAAAAAAATTTTTATGTATTATCCTTTTTTTTTGTCAATATACTTAGAATTTTTTTCATCTTTTTGTTCTAATTTTTATAAATATTGTAAAATTATTTAATATAATTGTTTATAAAATTTTATATAATTTTTTACTTACTTTTATAAATAAAAAATAATATTTCTGGAAAATACTTCTTGGAATTTTTATACGTAATATCAATTATATATACATAATTCATACATATATTTTGTATAAAAATAAATTATTTTTTAATTATTTATATTTGTAGTTAATAGTGGTGTATAACATTTAAAAATTGAAAATATTAAATTTAAATTTTTAAAAATATAATAAAAAATATTTTTTAATATAAATTTATATTATAAAAAATATACCTTTTTTAATGTTTTTATATTATATAAACTGATCATAATTTTCAATTTATGAACCAAATTTTTTTTTACTGCAAATAAATATTTTATTGTTATTAAAAATAATTTTATATTACTCTTTACTTACTCTTTACTTAGCTGCCTACCCGACACTTAAGTGGCTTTTGCTGATCGTTTGCCCTACGCACGCACTTATCTTCACAGTGAAAAATTTGTTAGCTTTTGTCGACAAAAATTGCATCATGAGTGGCGCGGCTCACGAAACAGCTACCACTCCGATATTTTCGACTAATTACTTTCTGACAGCTATGCAGAAACTGTTTTAGCTTTCAATTTAATTTAAAACAAGTTTTATAAAAGAAAAAAATCTTTAATTTTAGTAAAATAAAAATAAAATACCCTATAAGTAAAACAAATTTACACAACGAAATGAAATTTAAAAATCAATTAATCATTAAAATGAAATGAAATGAATTAATAAAAATGGTAAAAATTTAAATAAATTATTTATTGGAAATTTCCGTCCAAACAATGTTATCTATTTTTGATGTATCATCTAAATTATTTTGAATATAAATATTATTAAAAGTTTTACATCTTGACAAAGCAACATATAATTGATTAAGTGAAAACAATGGTCTTCTTATAAATAAGCCTACATTATCGAAACTTTGACCTTGTGATTTATTTAGAGTTATTGCAAATGCTAATATAATTGGAAATTGTTTTCTGTAAAGAATAAATGGTAATGAAGAATTATTTCCTGTATTTAAAGTAATTTTTGGAATAAAAACTTTATTTCTACTTTTATCGCTTGTTATTATTTCAGCTTCAATATTATGTTTATATAAATTTATAATTTTCAATCGTGTACCATTACATGATCCTTTCGATATACTTGAATTTCTTAACAACATTACTATAGCATTAACTTTTAAATTAATTGATGAGGTGGTAAACCTTCTTTAATTTTATTTAAAAATTCTATTGGGTAATTCAAATAAATGTTATCATCAGTTTGATTAACACCTTTATGCGTAGCGTAATCAATACTATAATATGTTTCAGTTTTTCCATTTAATAAATTTAATACTTTTTTATATAAATTATTAATATCTTTATTATGAGGAACTAATATAATTTTTTCTTTGCAACAATTTTTATTAATATTTGAATAAATTCTAGAACAAATATCGTTAGTTTGTAATTTGTTTGGAATTATGAAAGGGTTTATTTTGCCATCACCAATTTGTAATAGAAATAAAGCAAATTTTTTATTTTTAGATCGAATATTTTTTGTTAATTTTAATATAATAAAAAATTGCCATGAATATGAACTTTTTATTGTTTCTTCTATAATTAAATTTCTATTTCCATGTTTAACAACTGGTAAAATTTATCGAAAATTACCACCTAAAATAATTAATTTTCCACTAAAAAGAAAATTACTATTACAAATATCTTTTAATGTATTATTAACTATTTCTAATGCTTTTTTTCGAATCATTGATGCTTCATCCCATATTATTATATCAGCTTCTCTTAATTTATTTTTTATCTAATTTTAATTCCAAAAATGCATTTTCGTGTGATTCCGAAAATGCATTTTCTATGCGACTCACAACGAAGATGGATATATGCGTATACTATATCATAGTATACGAGTAATTTTTTATCCTCGTTACAAGTGGTACACTTGATTCATTAGATACCCATTATGAAATAATTCAAAGGGTGACATCCCATGGAACTATGCCCTTCAAATCAATATAATACTATTAAAACATTCTTAAATTTAAAAATTATAGATCTTAATTTCATTTCTATTCAAAAGGTTAACAACCAAAATTAGTTCCATGCGATGTCCCGAGTCAGCGGTTTCCCAATACCGACTCATTGCGAAAACTCAACCGTCAACTGTATCTAAGTTTAAAGGAGAGACAGAGAAGAATGGTAAAAGAATTCATTAGTAAGCAAGCTAATGAACTTTTAGGAAGTTAGACTCCTGTCCTGAAAATTTTGACTACATGTCGAGGTTTGATTGGAGCTTCCATCTCTCGATCACCCGGGCGCGAGGTAATAAAAACAAACCTCTACGTCACTACACTGCCTTTAGTCACAACAAGGCGGCAACCGCAAGAGTCGGCTCTGCCAGGTCCACTGGAAAAATCAGTGTTACTTTAAATTTTTATTACTTAAGTTATTTTAATATTGAATATTAGTGAGTAGATTAGAACCCTACTTCACGAATAAATAAAAATAAGAAAACACTAAGATATAAGATTCAAATTTAATTACTAAATTAAATCAAAGTCAGTTAATAGTGACAACGAGTGTAAACTTGAGATCTAAGGTTAATCAAGGTGACGTTCGAGGTAATAATCTGAAATATTAACCGAACGTTCAAGCGATTGAAGGAGGAAGCCCAACCTTATCTTGCCACGGACATTCTTACCGTGTAGTTTAAGGAGTCTAAGTATAGAAAACATCAGGACGATCGAGTCAGAAGCAAATTCATCTCTTTCTCTCCTAATCAGTGAGTTATTTATACTAACGAAATTTCAAATCAAGTTGATGATAGTTAAGACGCAATTACTTTCGTTACTCTAAGATAAATTGTTGTAAGATTTATATCTAGAAAAAGAAGGATATATAATGATAAGTTATATGAATAATTATTAGAGAATAATATTGATTCTCCTATTATTTTATCAACAATTAAATTACGGAAATGATAACAATTATAAATTAATAAAATACAATTTTTGTTAACCATATGAGTGTATGATTTACATTAATCAAAGGTTTCGAAGTTAATTGTTAACTAAATTGTAAGAAGGGAAATAAGTGGAATTAAAATTTTAATTTTGTTTTGAATATTAATAAAATAAGGAAAAGAAATAAATCTAAATTCTTGTAGTTGATTTAAAAACTATTTATATTAAAAATTTAACTAACAATAAACATATATATATTTATATTAATTTATGCACTAACAATCATATTTATAGAATTACAGTATAAATTATATTTAAACACAAATAATATATATATATATATATATATATATATATATATATATATATATATATATATATATATATATATATACACATATACATATATATATATATATATATATATATATATATATATATATATATATATATATATATATATATATATATATATATATATATATTAAACAATAACCTAAAGGAATAGAGTGAATGAATACGTGAGAACGTATGAGATAAAGCGAACGTATATAATTGAGAGAACGAAAGCTGCATACGTGAGTAAGTGGGAAGAGCGAACAAGTATATAGGCAAACAGAGTGAATGAGAATATAAGCGAACAGAGCAAACACAATAAAGTGGACGAAGTATGTAGTGAGTGAGTGGGGAGGACGAACGAGAAAAAAGGCGAACAGAGCGAACAAGTATAAAAGCGAACAGTGCGAACACATAAGAGTGAACGAATGTATGTATAGCGACGAGTGGGGAGAGCGAACGAGTATGTAAGCGAACAAGCGAACAGAACGAACAAGCGAACAAAGCGAACGTGAATAAATCTAAATAATCATAACTTTTATTAATTAAATAAAACAAATAATTAGATACACATATAAAATTTTGTATTACATAAATTTTCATAAATGAGTATATGTATGTGGATATATGTGTATATTTCATAAATTTAATAAATAAAGTGACAAGGTAAGTCCAGGGACGGTAGACTGGTTCCCAATAAAAATAAAATAATTTTTGTTGTGAAGAACTCAATTGTCCGAACCAAGTTCGGCCATAACAAATGGCATCCCTTGGGGGATCCCTATGTGGGGAACCAGTAAGACTTGTCACTTGCTTATATAAATTTTATAAATCATAATCCACTTTTGGTTAATCAAAAATAAATAACACTTCATAAAATTCATATTGCACCATATATAACTGTTATATAGAGGAATAACTAGTTATATATAGTTTAAAATTAAATTTATAATTATAAAACCTGTACTACTATAAAGTAGTCGGATTCTGAAGCACTAAATATAACCAGATAAATAATTCACGATAAAATATCATGAATTTCAAAATTTTAATTAATAAAAACATTTATTTCACATAATATATCAAATTAACTATACATGGAATAATGGTCATGCAAGTTAATTTACGCTACCGAATTTTAAAATTGAATTAATTATTATTATATTATAATCTGCTGAATAACATAACAACAATGGAACGATGTCGAGAGAACATATTTCACGAAGAGGAAAGTTCCTCTGATTCTGATGATACTGAAGATGAAGATTATATAAAGGCAAAGACATATTGGAGACGTAGAATAGAATTCCTTATAAGAAGACTAAAGATCTCTAAGTTTTGCCACTACCGTGATTTAGAACAGTATATAAATTCGATAAAAAAGATCCGCTCTGATATACCTGATTTTGCGGATAAAATATTACTTTATGTTATTACATCTAACTTTCGCGGAGATGCCCTTTTAGCGATTAACGGCTTAATATTCGATTCTACAAATGATTTAGAAAATTACCTGAAAGAATGTATCGATACCCAAACATATTTGGACATTTTTGTGATGAAATAACAGATTGTGTATATTACAATCAATTACAAAAGGATCTTTCAAAATTTTTCCAACGGCTTAGTGACATTGAGAATGAAGCTTACTCTACCTACTAGAATCCTGAATACTCTCAATCTATTTTTAAAACCCACATATTGAACCGAATACGAAAAATTACAAGGGACGTTTATATAGGTCAACTGTCGACAGACTTGAAGGAAAAGGTTTCAAAAGCAGACCCGAAGGACTTGTTCGATGCATACCGAATAGAAAACCAATTTTGTTCGATCGATAAAAAGAAAATAAAAAATTACCAACGTATGAAGGAAATTAAGGGCCGAATAGAACCTGTCGTAATAGACGCTGACACTGGAGAGGTAATCGTGTCAATCCGCCGAAGAATGGTTAAGAAGGATCGATCAATTATGCCTTCTCTTTTAACCAAGGAGGCTAAACCTTCTGATACTGAACCAGAATCAAAAATGGATCAAGGAAGCAAAAACTCGGAATTACCACTACAAAAGGATAACGTAGATGAGCATAGACCGGCTGAACCCACGGCTTCAGACTATCTCCCTACGAAAACAGTGATCTTTCGAAAACGCCAATCTATAGATTTATCTTCCTCATCAGAAGATGAAATGCTTAATCCTCACTTTCAATCTTCTATGAGGAAATCATTAGCAACCGAAGAAGAACAGGAGAGTTATAAGGATATAACGAAAGAACTTCTAGACGAACTTGACGGAGGATCTTATTTCTTCATGAATACTTACTTCGGAAATCCCGACGAAGAACCCGAGGGGGAAGGAGAAATTAAAAACCGAAATTCTTGTGTAACACAAACTGACACCGATACCAAACGAAGAAAGGTAAAGGTAATAAAACCACAAATAAATTTTACGCACGAATCCCAATTGAATTATGAAGACATAGAAACTTTCTGCAATTGCTCTGATTCAAAAGAACAGAAAGCCCTGACATATTATTCAGAAAAACTAAAGAATTATAAGCTTATCAACAAAAATCAGCTAATTTATTAAACGATGCATTTATAGTAAAATCTGCACAAGAATCTCAGATACAATATGAAACAACGGAAATATTTTATGTATCTGATCGTGATTTTGAACGTATAGAAAACATTACTGAAACAGAAGATCTGAAGAGCGCAGAAGTACATTACGCGAATGTTGTCAATGATACTACTATCCAATTCATGCAACCTCAAACATTAGAAAAATTAAAAATTTCAACTAATTCAAAATTTAGCGCATGCTTAAAAGTTGGCCTGAAAACTCATAATAAATTTAAAAAAATTTTTAAATACAAAGACGTCAACCAAAAATTTCCGACCAGAATTATAAAATCTTTTACTATTAAAAGAATAATTAAAACTAAAAATAAACTTAATAAAATTAAAATTAGATCAATTAACATCCGTAAACGTAACTTAATTAAACTGCAGTTTAAATCAATAATAACCAGAATTTCATTTAAAGGCCAAGGAAATAATCACATAGATTCTAAATCAATCTATAAGAAGAAATATGCCGGGTCCGGACAAGCCGAACCCACGGCCTTTAAAAGATTATCAAATTCATTAGAAAGACCAAACCCAATTTGCAAAATACTAAAATCTTCGTACATGCAAATAAGCCAAGGGAACAGCCTTAAAAATTATTGAAGGTTGGACCAAAAACTTGAGGGAGAAGGTATAGAAAATAAAAATGAGCCTCCTGATAAAAACTGCCATCAACCTCTCTATATCAATTTTACAAACAACAAGACAAATAAATCTAACCTGCTGCCAAGAGAAACGAAAAGTTTTATATCTTTGATAGACCTTCAAGGAGACGCACCTCTCTCTTCAAAAGGAAGTATCAACGATGAAGAAACTCTTATAACACAAAGTAAAGAAAAATACCGTAGAATATTAAAAGATCAGCCATCACTAACGGGTTTAACAAAGATACTTCTTATTTTACTATCCATAAAATACAACCCCAATCGTATGACGTGTGATTGGAGAATAGCCATTTCTACTGAAATGTTTCCATTGGCATATTGAAAATTCATAACTTAATTTTCGTTGAAGGTTTATGGCTTCATAAATTAAGGTTAACTTCATTTTTAATCCCATATTATTTAAAATATATTATTGACTTCTAATAACATTAATCTTGATTTAAATAATCTAACTATTCTGAATTAAATTATTTGGTTTAATATATCCTGATCTAGAAAACGAAACATATGTGAGTATTACTTACTTAAGTTTCGTATGATGATTGATTTCATGAGGATTCATCTATATATACTTTAGTTACGACTTAGATCGCATTATAATGCGCGAACAGTCATACTTAAATATTAATACAACAAATCAATATTTCTATAAGTAGTTAACTTATATTAATTTTTTATATTTTAGAATAAAGTTTATATTGCATATATAGAATACTATATGAGAAGTAGTGTTTATGTATACGTATGGTGGAAATTGAAAGATAATTTTCTTTAAAAATTAAAATTTTTATAGTACTTTAACCTAATTTTTCGTACAAAATTCCCTTTTTTTTGTGTGAAATTTTGTATTTACATTTGTATTTTGCCTTTATACAAGCTTTTTATTAACTACTTTAATAAATTAGAAAAATTAAAATATAAATTTAAATACCATCGTGTTCATTCACTGGATCAACCGTCCAATTACTAGTTGTCATTTTTGCTAAACCTTAGCTATAACTCAATTATAATTAGACAATAACGAAATTCAATTCCAACAATCTATTTATATTAATTTATGCACTAACAATCATATTTATAGAATTACAGTATAAATAATATTTGAACACAAATAATATATATATATATATATATATATATATATATATATATATATATATATATAACTAAATTTAAACAATAACCTAAACGAATAGAGTGAATGAATACGTGAGAACGTATGAGATAGAGCGAACGTATATAATTGAGAGAACGAAAGCTGCATACGTGAGTAAGTGGGGAGAGCGAACAAGTATATAGGCGAACAGAGTGAATGAGAATATAAGCGAACAGAGCGAACACAATAGAGCGGACGAAGTGTGTAGTGAGTGAGTGGGGAGGACGAACGAGAAAAAAGGCGAACAGAGCGAACAAGTATATAAGCGAACAGTGCGAACACATAAGAGTGAACGAATGTATGTATAGCGACGAGTGGGGAGAGCGAACGAGTATGTAAGCGAACAAGCGAACAGAACGAACAAGCGAACAGGGCGAACGTGAATAAATCTAAATAATCATAACTTCTATTAATTAAATAAAACAAATAATTAGATACACATATAAAATTTTGTATTACATAAATTTTCATAAATGAGTATATGTATGTGGATATATGTGTATATTTCATAAATTTAATAAATAAAGTGACAAGGTAAGTCCTGGGACGGTAGACTGGTTCCCAATAAAAATAAAATAATTTTTGTTGTGAAGAACTCAATTTTCCGAACCAAGTTCGGCCATAACACAAAGTAATAATGAAAATATTAAAAAACATTGATCTAATTTAAAATATAAAAATTATTATGTTAAAAGAACATTTTGAATTTAAAATAATTTCAATGTATTAATATTTTTTACAGTTTTACTTAGTAGTGGAGGTTGGCGCGCTTGCGCGCAGGGGGCTTGCGGAATTTCCATTTTACCATGTTTGATGTCATTTATTCTTTTAAACAATAATTGTACATTTTATAAAATTTATCATAAAAATTATTAACTTAATATGTTTGTTCTATATATTGAAAGTAAAAACAGTAGGTGCAAACAATAAAAATTAGCAAGAAGCTTTTTAAATGATGGGATTTGAATGAAATTGAGGATTGAAGAGGATGAGCTAAGGAGCAGCTAAGGAAGAGCAACAAAAACGTAAAATAACGTAAAATAACAAAAAAAGGTAAAATTTGAGGATTTACCTGAGGAGGAGTAAAAATGACGTAAAATAACATAAAAATAACGGAAAAAAGTGATGGGCTTTTTGAAGAAGAGAGAAGGAAGAGAAAATGAAGGCATGAGGAAACTCAAAAGAAGAGAAAAAGAAGAGGGGAGGTAGGGAAAAGGAAAAGAAGAGAAAGAGGAACAAATAACGTAAAATAACGTAAAAAAAGGGGAAAAAAAGAGGATCAAAATTAGGTAAGAGGACGAGAAAAAAAAGAGAAGGGGAGGACCTTGGTTGTAGAAATTTTCCTAACAACTATATAATATAGATATATATATATATATATATATATATATATATATATATATATAATTAAATCACACACACTGACACACTTGCACCTACACCTATGGACATATACACATACGCATATTCACATGCATACATACACACATACACTTACACATATATATACACACATACACATATATATGTGTGTGTGTATATATATATATATATATATATATATATATATATATATATATATATATATATTGTAACGTTTGGCTTTTCTTGCGAGCTGCGATGGACAACCCGTTGACGTCGGCGGCATCAGACTTTTACTTTTACCTGAGGGTTGATGCTGGAAGATGGTCGGTCGGAGGTTCGAATAAGCCAAAGTTCAAACTTGTAAACTAAATTGAAATTACTGAATTTAATAATAAAAATAAAATGAATTTAATAATGAAAAGTTAACTGTAATAAAAGAAATGTAAAAAATTAACTGTAATTAATTTTAAAGGAAAAGAAATTCACTATGGCGTTTAAATAATAATTAAATTGATGAAATAACAAATCTTAAAAACTAAAGCGGTAAATGACGGGGCGGATTTACAGGACAGGTTTAGCGGAACTGGTAAATGAGTATGAGTCGTGCATTTTATATTTTTCACAATAAATATTCTTTGTATTTATTGAGTTAACTTAAAACTAATACAAGGTTAATTAATCTAATGATAATCTTGGAATAACGGCCGGAAACGGCGGCGCGCAAAACTAAGGTTAAATTATGTGTTTGAGCGGTCGGTATTATTTTTACCGGTAATGCGGTTTAACAATCTTATTATTAATAAAGGAAAGATAATAAACTATATACAGGCTACGATATTATCGACGGCGGTTACGGTCGGAATCTACTTTACCGGCGGTGGATAATACGAGCTATGTCTCGATGACACCCGATATAGACTGGAAGCAGGTCAGTGTCGCAGGAAGACACGATAATGCTACCTCCAAGTCTCAGGGTAGACAAAGAGAAGATGAGCTAGTCGTGGAAACTCCATCGACCGGCGGAGGAACTACCTCGACCGAAAAGGTGGAGGTAAGAGATAGGAAACTATGCATAGGAAACCCCCTTATACATAGTTACTGGGAATAGATGGAAAACTTAGTCAAGCTAAGCCCAAGTAAGAACGGTCTGCAATATGTATAGGAATCCCCCTTTTACACATTGAAACACGTAGGTGAGCTCTCACTATGTAAAGCATAACTTCTCTACATAGGGAGAGGGGAGAGAGTCCCTTTTTAGCCGGCCGTCTTGCCGACTTATCTGGAGCGCGCTATTCCCATTGCGGGAGTAACGCCTCGCAGCGGTTGAGCGCGGAACCCGGTTTAAGCGCGATGCTTGAAATAGCATCGTCGCAATATATATATATATATATATATATATATATATATTCCCATGTACATTTTTACACATACATATCACAGAAACACATACACATATGCACATATGCATATACACATACAGAACACTTGCCTCTCCATCTCCATCTTTTTGTTTATGTCTCTCCGTCTGCGTCCCTCCATCTATGTCTCTCCGTCTATGTCTCTGTGTCTCCGTTCCTACAACTCTTTTTTTTCATCTTTCTTTTTCTGTCTCTGTCTCTCTATCTCCGTTCCTACGACTCTTTCTTTTCACCTTTGTTCCTCCGTCTCTGTCTCTCCGTCCCTCTATCTATGTCTCTTCGTCTACGTCTCTCTGTTTTCTTCTTTTCATCTATGTCTCTCTGTTTTCCTTTCACTGTCTTCTTCTCTCTGCCCCTCCGCCTCCGTCTCTGTGTCTTGGTCTCTACTTCTCCATTCCTACGTCTTCATTTTTTCATCTCCGTCCCTCTGTCTGAAACACATGATTAAAAAGAATGATTTCCTATCATATTTTTTTACTAATTTAAATAAAATTGAGTAAAACAAATTTTTAATTCATCATGATGATATGATTCGTATTTAAAAAATTTTTATGCATATTGGGACTCCAATTAATCTTTTTTTTTTCAAATATATAAAAACTAAATTTTAAACAGAACTGCAATATAAAAAGAGTATAGCTGGATAAGTACATTAAAATGGCCTGTCCTTCGATTTTTTTTAAATTTGGCCTATTTATTTATCATGTCAAAAAACTCCGATCCTGAAAGTTACAGCTCGCTAGACTCAAAATTGGCTTCCTAACCTCAAAAAATGTGATTTTCAGTTTTTTAAGCATATTTCTGCGAATTTTTAACCGATTTGGGTGATTCGAAATCGAGATTAAAGAGAATCATAATGCGCACATAAGCTTATTATTTTTAGAGGTTTTTGAAACTAAAACATAACCTAAAAATGGGTTTGAAAATTTATAAGTTGCGTAGAAAAAAAACTATTGTTCGGATTTTTTTTTAGTTCACCTCAAATTCTTCTTTTTTTCTGAATTTAGTACCATAAATTTTTTCAGATTTTTTAAGAGGGTGGAAAGTAGTTAAAATGATGAAAAACTGAAATTTCCACTCATTTTTGGGATTTTTAGAGTATTTAAACAATCTCAAAGTACAATTTATGATGAAAAATGAGTCAAGTGACCCAAAATACCCTTTGATATGAGTTTTTGGTTACATTTTTCCACAATATATTGCTCAAATGTCGAAAACTAACCTCAAAAAACGCGTTTTGATATTGCATACGACGTAAAAACTCACGTTATCTCGGTAATGATCCAAGGTGTTGACTTAATGTTTTCCATACACATAATATTAAATATTATTTGTAATATCGTTGTATGTTCTATTAATACAAATTTTTTTGACCACAATCAAAACAGTGGGCTGTTGTCGTTGGGTGTAGTTGAGCATATCGTCGGGTGGGAGGAAAAAGATCGTAATTCAGCCAAGCTCAAAAACGTAACAACTTGGCTTCGTCAACTAAGAAGTTGTAATTCAACTTAGCGTATGAAAAAATTGTAACTCGGTTTTGGCCATAAAGACGTTATAACTTTTACGCTTAAACATAGGAGTTATAACGTTTATTTATAATTATTACTTTTTTGAACGCTAAGTTGAATTAGAACGTAGAAACCAAGTTGTTACGTTTTTAAGAGTTTAGCTGAGTCATAATGTTTTACCGCCAACCCGACGATATGTTTAGTGGTTCTAGCCTACTGCATATGACTTAAAATTAAATATTTTCATTATTTTATTTTCAGAACAAGAAAATAAGTATATCGACATAAGTGTTTTTAAAATTTTTAAATGATTTTATATTTTATAATAAACTAATTAATTGTCATTTAATAATTTTTATAAGTAAAGAATTAAAATAATTTTGATTTTTTCTCCTTTTTTTTCATTTTACGTGAAGTACTCGATGGATATTTTCCAAAATTTGTACGATCTATTGATTTGCTTTTTCATTTATCGAACAAGCTTTTTTTTCATTATATTATTATTTTTTTTTTATGCCAAATTTAATTATGAAACTTTATTAAGATGACCTTTATAAAAATATTAGGAAATATTCCTGGTAAATCATTTTTTATATTAGAATTACATTTAAAAAAATAAAGTCTAATTACTCGAACTCAAAGAACTCTAAAGCACTGCGCTAAGGCAGTTGACAGCGTTTTTTATTTTATTTTTTTCGCGCTTATACTCTTACTTATTTAACAGAAACGTGACTTACCATTATATCTAAACAAATTTGTTGGTAGATAACTTATTTTAAAGGTTAGTATGTAGCTTAACATTAAAAGCACTGTGTCAAATAAGAAAAATGTGTATGGAAAACATTAAGTCAACACCTTGGATCATTACCGAGATAACGTGAGTTTTTACGTCGTATGCAATATCAAAACGCGTTTTTTGAGGTTAGTTTTCGACATTTGAGCAATATATTGTGGAAAAATGTAACCAAAAACTCATATCAAAGGGTATTTTGGGTCACTTGACTCATTTTTCATCATAAATTGTACTTTGAGATTGTTTAAATACTCTAAAAATCCCAAAAATGAGTGGAAATTTCAGTTTTTCATCATTTTAACTACTTTCCACCCTCTTAAAAAATCTGAAAAAATTTATGGTACTAAATTCAGAAAAAAAGAAGAATTTGAGGTGAACTAAAAAAAATCCGAACAATAGTTTTTTTTCTACGCAACTTATAAATTTTCAAACCCATTTTTAGGTTATGTTTTGGTTTCAAAAACCTCTAAAAATAATAAGCTTATGTGCGCATTATGATTCCCCTTAATCTCGATTTCGAATCACCAAAATTGGTTAAAAATTCGCAGAAATATGCTTAAAAAAACTGAAAATCACATTTTTTGAGATTCGGAAGCCAATTTTGAGTCTAGCGAGCTGTAACTTTCAGGATCGGAATTTTTTGACATGATAAATAAATAGGCCAAATTTTAAAAAAATCGAAGGACAGGCCATTTTAACGTACTCATCCAGCTATACTCTTTATGAATTAAGGCAATTTTTTCTATTTCAAAATTGACTAATTTATACATATTAATATAATATATGAAAATTTAACTGAGCGACGTTAGGAGCAAGGTAAATTAAGCTCGTATGGATTAAAATTGAAAAGAAATTTCAGCGAAGAAAAGATTTTGTTTAGATGTTTTTCATCAATTGATTCTATAAATATTAAATTTTATGAAAAATGAATTTTAGATGGAATGTGTATATAAGAACCAAAAAATAAATAAACTAACAGAAAAACTTAAGTTTTAAACATCAAATGAACAATTTTCAATGATGAACATTGAATCAAGATTACATACAAGTACTTTTCTTCGGAAATCGGCATTTTGGTCACTGAATTTGTATCTATTATTTACAAAATGTAATTCATGTCTATAATAGTTTAAATAGTAATGAATTAAATGATGAACAAAAAATTTACATTAATAAACTATTTCCAATTCGTGAAAACTTACAAATATGTTTTAAAAAAGTTTAATTTCAGATTAATCCTTTTGATTGTGGTATTTTTTTAATAGCGTTTGCAACAGCAATTGTTAATAATTTGTGTCCCTATGGAGTAGAATTTGACATCGAGAAAATGCGTGGACATTTGCTAACTACGTATAAAACAAATTCAATTGTTATGTTTCCATTAGTGAAGAACAATTATACTAATATCAATTATAAAGCGATATCCAGAAATCAGCAAATTGTACATCACAAGGAATTGTCAACCATGAAATTGAATTTTCAAAATATAAATTTTAAATATCTTGAAGAAAAAAAATTACAAGAATTAGCACTCTAACAATTACATCTATTAGATAATATAAAATGTTTAGAGGCAACAAATTATAAACTAAAAACTTATCTACAGAAAATTAACTAAAACAGTTATAAAAAAAATATGAACAAACTAGAGAAAAAATTTTAAAAATTAATTGTAAAAAAATTAAATACAATAACATTGTAGAATATGAAAATAATATTGAACAAGAACCAATTCTGACGTTTAAAAATGAATTCAATGATTAAAAATTATTAAAATTAACAAAAGTTTCGATAGAGAAATTGAAAAATTTATATATAACGCAACATGAAAATCAAATTGATTCTCAAAAAATTATTATAATCACTAAACTTGAAAATAATTTCAAGAGGGATAATAAATTTAAATAAAATATAAAAGTTGCAATTAAAAAATAAAAAATTACTTATATATTGCAACAAAAAAGTCAAATTTTTAACCAAAATGAATTTATAAAAAACAATTGAGAATCCTCAAACCAAAATAAGAATTTAACATATCAACAAAATCAAAACTATGATAGACGCATTCATGACAAATCGTATTATAAATACAATAAAGATAGAGTTTTAAAAAATAGAAAACAATATTAATTAAAAAACAAACAAAAAATATTGAAATGTTTAAATGAATCTTATGAAAAAACATTTAAAAAAAGATGATAATTTGATTACATCAGTGAAAAATAAAAATTATTATGAAAAAAAACAAAGATAAATTCAAAACAAAAGAAAATCAAAATGATATAAATTATTACCAAATAGCTAAAGATACATTGACCAATAATAATGAAAATTATATCATCGAAAATGATATTGGTGATTTGAATTTTATTTGTGATTTTTGTGGTAATAGACATTTTGCAGTCGAAATGTCAAGCAATAAGAAATTTACACCATGTTGTAAACAAGGAAATATAACATTAGAAGACCCAGACGATCCTGAAGAGATTAAGAAATTACTTACGGGAAATTCTATAATAAGTAATAGTTTTAAAAATCCATAAGATCATATAATAACGCCTAAGCATTTAATTACTTTTATTCTGATATACCGCAACATTATGTTTTTAATCGAATACACAAAACATGGTCGAAAAGAATAAAAACTATGAAATCGACTATAACCAGGATTCACCCTTTCAATCCAAAACAAAGAGAAAGATTCTTTTTAAGATTACTTCTACTTCACGTTAAAGCTAAAACATTTTTTGTTAGCTTAGAAACTTTTGATGATATTACATACCTAACATTCTTTGAAGCAGTAAAAGCTTTAGTCGAAATAGATGATGAATGGGATAATTGTTTAGAAGAATCATGTGAATCTCGATTTCCAAAAGCTTTTGCCAATTATTTAGTTACATTTGTCTATTTCACAATCCAATTAATGCTTGAGAATCATATCAAAAATATGAAATCTATTTTTATCATATTACCAAAAATGAATCAACAAAAAGGTGAAGAATATGCATTAAGAATAGGCCAGATTCGCTGTCCTTGTCTAATTGAGATTTTCGTAATTTACTCAAGTATTAATCTGCGTATCTGCAAATTGAAGGTTAAGCGCAATAGATATTATTATTACAAATATTTATGCACATGAAAAAAAAAATCTACCGCTTTGTTTTTGAGAAAAGTAAGGAACGCGAAAATATTATAAATACAAACTTTTACTTCGGCGTTCCTTACTTTTCTCAAAAAAAAAACGATAGAATTTTTTTTCTTGTGCATAGATGTTCATAATAATATTTATTGCGCTCAACCTTCAATTTGAAGATACACCGATTAATACTTCACTAAATAACAAAAAACTCAATTGTTACTCGGTCGGTATCAGATTCTACTCCGGCCTGGTCTTAAGAGGTGGTCGGAACCAAATCAGTGACTTAATTCAATGCTTACAATAATTGCTTATAATGATTTATTTATTCATTTGCACGGCAAAAATATAGTCATTTCTTCTAACCATGTATATAAAGAATAATTTGAAACAGTTTCAGTGGCAAAAAAATATAAAATATTGTCATAAAGCGAAAAGTGCCATCTAACAGTCGATGCGGCTGTCATTTGCATACAATAGATTTCAATTTAGCATTTTTCGCTTCATGACAATATTTTATAGTTTTTTGTTACTGTAACCGTTTCAAATTATTCATTATGATTATGGTTAGAGGAAATGACTATATTTTTGCCATGAAAATAAATAAATAAATCATTATAAGCATTTTTAGTAAGCACTTAACAAAGTCACCGATTTGGTTTCGACCGCCTCTTAAGCATAATTAATTATATTTTGACTAATAATGGATTCCAATTAGGTGACTTTAATTTATCTACTGTAGAATACTATATGGAAAATAACGGAATTGAACATACAGGGTGACCCATTTTAATCTATAGACCGAAATTTCTTCGAAAGTACGTCATCTGCAAAAAAATGGTTGAGACAAAAGTTGGTTAGAACAGAGGGAGACATTTAACTGGACCATTAGTTTTGATCTTGGAGTCAATTTTGAAGATCATTTCAAGGTCAGGATGGTTTTTTCATATAGGAACCCCTATTTTTTGGTGCGAATTTGAAACAAGTGGAAAATTTTGCATCTAAAGTGTATTATGCGAAAATTGTTTTTGTGACCTTGGAAAGGTAAAAAATGATGGTCACTTGTCTAAAAAATCGATTTGACGTACTTTTTCGAAAATGACGTGATTTTCTGGGTAACATTACCGTTTATGATGCTTGAGAAAGATCAATAAATGGTAAAAGTGTAAATTACTTTGATAAGTTTGACCTTGAGATCAATTTTCGAGGTTATTTGAAGGTCAGAACACATTTTTTATTGATAAACCCCGTTTTCAACTGCAACTTTTGTTCTTTGATATTAGGTCCTGAATGAATATTATTTTTTACATGACCACAGAGATTTCGTGATTTTTCAACCGAATCTTAAAAAGGTCGTAACACGGTCAGTTCAGGACGTTTTTCTCAATTGTTGATTCTTATTAAGTGGTGAATGGCATTTTTTAATACGGAAAAAGTAAAACAAAAGTACTTTAATCTTACTTTTAGAGTTACCCGGAAACAACGAAGTGGACATAGTAAGTTTCGTTCTCTTTGGGGTGTTTAAATCTGTCAAGTACTAATGTGCGGATCTAAATGGATAGCTGCGAGAATGGTTGTTATTCAAACATTTTAACAATGAGATATTTCCGGACAAATTAAAAATATTTTTTTTTTAAATTTCTTAGTTGCTTTAAGGTTTATGAACAAAACGTTCTAAGAAAGTTTTACAAAAAATTGGAACATTTAGCTTGTTGAAATAAGATTCTCAAGCTTTTACAAAAAAAAAATTATTGATAAAATCCAATTATATTAATTAGCTATGAACATTTTGTCTTAGATTCTGTTTTTATTGATACATCAATAGAAAATAAAAAAAAATTAATCTAATAGTGGTGAACTTAGTGTAAGCAGTCAGTTAGGATTCAAGCGATTTTGAAGTGTATTTTAAAAAAACTTAAAACAAAAATTAGCTAAACCAGCTACTGTAATGGAAAAATTGTTGAATGAATTTACGGCATATAAGAATCAGTCAAAACAAGGACTATAAAATTTTGTCTTTCATAAAATAAAATAAATTAGAAAATTTACAGCAAATACACAAGTTTTTTTTTTAAATCTGACAATTTTGAACGAAACACCATACTAGAATTTAAAAAAGAATAAAATATTCTTATGCTTAAATACAATTTTGACTTTTTTACTTTAAAATAATAACGGATTGTAGGGCTTAGAGCATATACTACTGGAGGCTCAAGCACCTTTTGCACCAGGTCCTCCTCAGATAGACTAACCAGCAATGAGAACGGACCCCTCAGGCCGCCACTGATCCTACGATCTGTAGACACCCCGTTCACATCATCATATTTAGCGATTTTCTTAACTGAAATTACATTTGTACGCTTGATTGCCAAAAGAATGGTACCAAGAACGGTACAGGCGTAATCATCCGACCCAATATTAACTGCTGAAGAGTCAAATTCGCCAGAGATCACCAATGTACCACTCTCAGAGCCACACTCTGTCTTAACTTGACGAAGTGCCTCCTTACTAATTACAGTATGAGTATGTGGTGTTTGTGGCATTTCTACAGATTTAGATGTGTGTAATGTATGCTCATTCATTCCCGTAAGATCCGCGACAGCCTGCGCCACGCCAGCTACCTCGGTTGTAAGGTCAAAGAAACTTGTCCACTCCGTGAAACTCGTTATTAAGAAAAGTTTGAATATTATCAAATTTACAACTAATTGTTTTATTATACATTTCAATTTTATTATTTAGAGCGGACAAGAAATTCCTTTCTGAAGTGACTATTATTTCTTTAAGTTTGCGATTTTCCTCTAACAGCTGCATCTGCTCAATTTCTAATTTTTTTAATATATTCATTCTGTGTATCAATTTTGGACACAATATCCCGCAGGCCTTTGTCAAAATTTTTAACTTGGCTCTCTTAAGCCAAAAATCGATCAAAAGAATTTAGTATTGTGTCAAGCCTGCCAGATAGTGCGCCCTCTAGAGCAGATACAGCTGCCTGCAATGAGGGAGAATCTAAGTCACTTCGGACTACATCAGAATTATTTCTATTATTATTATAGAAATTATATAATAATAGTAAAATTATTACTATTATTATTATTATTCGGGGCAGCAAGCGCAGCGCCGACTCCCACTAGTTTATCAGATAAAGGCATACTTATTCTACTTCTCCCTCCATTCGCCGTGGCACCGCTGTTGTTGGACAAAGTTTACGATGATAAAGTAGTTTTCACTCTTTCAGGCTGATTCTGTGAGGTGTTGACAGATGTCATTTTCGAGTCAGTTCTTGATGGTGTAGAGGCACTGATGGGCTAGTTAGGAGCAGCTTTGCGTGCGGCCTGTAGAACTCCATTGGCCTTGATGCTTGCACCGGCAGACGACATTGAATTATTTCTTATTTTTTCCATGCACCTTTTACACTCGTATTTTGTGCCATTTTCCATTTTTGAGCGAGTCATGCATTTCGCATGACAGCGCTGCCGGCATGTGAAACACAAATGGAGCTGTGTCATGCCCCATTTATCATTAGTGAATAGCTTACAGATCGCACAACTGTCCATAACTCTAAACTCTTATGTATACTCCTTAAAGGGTAAGGTAAACTTCTATCTTATTGGTCGAGGAGTAGATTGAAAAATTAGCTACCAGGATCTCTGCCTGCAGATGAAAATTGTCTCTCAACTAAGCTCAAAACTGCAATAATTCTAACCTCCAAAGTTCAGCGTCTTGATGTAAATTATGAGACAAAATGCGAAGACCGCTAATAAAACTGATGATTTATAGCTGAAACGGTGCCTTACAAATTGAGCGTGCAAGAATCTGTAAGAAAAACGCCCTAGGGCACAAAAATGCAGTACCAGAACAAAAATAATAAGAGTGAAAAATAGAGCGTGTTTAACTACTTACAGATGGAGAGAGAGATCGATAAAAAAAACAAGGAAAAACAATGTTTAATTGATAGATCTATAGACTAATAGAACTATTTTTTAATTCATTATGTTACAGTCAACGTAGGTATTCTTTTTATTTAATAATCTGCGTATTAAAATAGTAGTTAGTTTTTCTGCAAACACATTTTTAGAAATTTGTATAGATGTGTTACGTCACGACGTATCTTTTATTTAAAAATTTGTTATTCTAAAACATGCACTTATTAATCAATCAGCTAATCTGACTTAGTAGGCATATTGTAAAATTAATTCATTCTTTAAGAAACAAAAGAAAGTGCTATACGATTTACAAAATCAACAAAACAAGAACAATGCGAAAGCTACATGTACCAGATTTCCACGTTAACCATATCATTCAATAAGAGTCAGAATGCATAATAAGCATTGCTCCATCGATTAACATTAATTCAAAATTTAAATTATAAAACAATTATTCTGAAACAAAAGCAGGGAAAACTATCCAAGTGATTGTGCAGAAAATGTTGTTTGTAATTCATTAGGCAACCCATATTCCCATAGTTCACAACCATTTTAGATACAATTACTTTGTAATTTGAGCTTCTGCGATTACCCTAAAAGTTTTCAGTAACTTCCTTAAAGCTAAGCCATGCAGCTTTCTCAATGTTTGTCATGGAACTAATGAACTGGTCATTAGCCATCATTTTTCTAATTTCAGGACCGTCAAAAATACCTTCCTTCAATTTTGCATCTGATTTACTTGGAAATTTACTTTCCAAGTATTTGAAGCACTGGCTATCTTTATCTAAAGCTTTAACGAATTGTTTCATCACACCAAGTTTTATGTGTAATGGAGAAATGAGAACTCTTTTCGGATCAACCAATGGAGTAGCTATAACGTTACTTTTTCCGACTTCGAGAGATTTTCTTTCAGGCCATTTATGATTTGTATAGTGCTTTGCACGGTCTCTACTATCCCATAAGCACAAGAAACATGGCGTCTTTGTAAATCCAAACTGCTGTCCTAACAATATTCCAGAAACTTTCAAATCACCACATATCCGCCATTTATGCTTATCATACTGAATATTTTGTATTATAATTTTGAGATTATCGTATGTTTCCTTCATTGTAGTGGAGTGCGCTATAGGAACTGAGGCATAATGGTTGCTATTGTGTAGTAATACGGCTTTTAAACTTCTTTCTGATGATTCTATGAACAATCTCCATTCTTCGTCTTTATACACATTAGGTCTAATTTCATTCATTAAACCTTTTACGTCTTTACAATATACTATTTTATCACCATTATAATTCATTTCTTCAAAGTATGGTTCGAAACTTTTGCTTCTTGTTCTGTAAAAAGATACTTTAGTAGATTTTGCCAACTGATTCATGCCTTTTAAAGCTGAAGCTAAATGTTCTGCTCCATCTTTAGGTAAGTTAAGCTCTCTAACTAGGTCGTTTAGTTTATCTTGAGTCCATAACTTTACGCTTTTGTCTATTTGGCCTGCTGGAAGGAAAATATCGTCATCGTCATCATCATCATCATCTGCAGTTTCTTCATTACTATCACTTTCATAGGACTCGCTACATTGAGTAAAGGTAATTTCAAGGTGAAATGTACTAGATTCATGCAAAACAAACCTAAACCACGGTATTTGCGAATTTTAGTACAATATTGATTAATTTCATTTTAATACAAGGCTACTTTGAAGAACAAAAGATCATATTTAATTTTCTCTTATTTGTGAGATCGTACATTATACAATTTCAAATTGCATAAGAGTGTTCTGTGATATACGTGAAGAATTGTGTAGAAAGTAAGCATGCATTTTCTAATTGTACAAATGTACGGTTAAATGAATAAGAAAAAATTAAACATGAATTTTTTTCGTCAACGTAGCCTTCACCTGCTTCCTCGACGAAAACTGTGACGGTGACACTGCCCCAAACGGGGATGTGTGGAATGATCCGCTCATAAGTTTCTCGGGGTAACGATGCCAGTGGAAGCGCACTGCCTCGCAGGGGGACGTTAGGGTGTGAGGATGAAGCTGTAGTGTGTCTGGCGACGAGTTGACACTGTCCTCGTCAAAGTCGGAAAGCTCTTATACTTAGCCCCGGAGAGGTATAAGAGTTATCACCTCCGGGACAGTGGACTCACCTGCGATCGGACCAGGATCCCTAACGTGCGGGGTTATACTGAAAATCATGGAAAATTTACCTTCTACATCTCAAGGGCATATTTGCATAAAAAATTCTAATCTTTTTTGTTTTGTCTGCGGAGTATTCACTCCGCAAAAATCTCGAAGACATTTCAATGAGAATCTCAGAAAAATTTACAAAACTTGCTTCAGATTAGAAACTGATGTAGTTATAGAAAAGTGGACTCCATGTAGTATCTGCGAACAATGTCGTCAAATGCTTTGTAAGTGGAATAAAACAAAAGAAGATGACAAAGTTAAATTTAATAGCCCAATGGAATGGTATCAACCAGATAGAAGAGAGGATTGTTACTTCTGTAATACCGAAATTATTGGAATTAATAGTAAAATTAAAGCAACAGTGAATTATGCTGATGTTATTTCTGTAAAAAGACCTATCGAAAAATCGGGAAGCGATGAAGAGCTCGATCTTCTTGAGAGGCTATCTATTGAATCAGATACCAACGATGAAAAAAATGATGAAGAAGATAACGAAGTCAGTGGCGGCATTGATGGGGGTGGAATTGATAATAATGACTTAAAAGATGAATCGTATGAAAGCTATAGTGATGAAGAAATTGAAAATGATGATGATGATGACGATGACGATATTTTCCTTCCAGCGGGCCAAAAAGACAAAAGCGTAAAGTTATGGACTCAAGATAAACTAAACGACCTAGTTAGAGAGCTTAACTTACCTAAAGATGGAGCAGAACATTTAGCTTCAGCTTTAAAAGGCATGAATCAGTTGGCAAAATCTACTAAAGTATCTTTTTACAGAACAAGAAGCAAAAGTTTCGAACCATACTTTGAAGAAATGAATTATAATGGTGATAAAATAGTATATTGTAAAGACGTAAAAGGTTTAATGAATGAAATTAAACCTAATGTGTATAAAGACGAAGAATGGAGATTGTTCATAAATTCATCAAAAAGAAGTTTAAAAGCCGTATTACTACACAATAGCAACCACTATGCCTCAGTTCCTATAGCGCACTCCACTACAATGGAGGAAACATACGATAATCTTAAAATTATAATACAAAATATTCAGTATGATAAGCATAAATGGCGGATATGTGGTGATTTGAAAGTTTCTGGAATATTGTTAGGACAGCAGTTTGGATTTACAAAGACGCCATGTTTCTTGTGCTTATGGGATAGTAGAGACCGTGCAAAGCACTATACAAATCATAAATGGCCTGAAAGAAAATCTCTCGAAGTCGGAAAGAGTAACGTTATAGCTACTCCATTGGTTAATCCGAAAAGAGTTCTCATTTCTCCATTACACATAAAATTTGGTGTGATGAAACAATTCGTTAAAGCTTTAGATAAAGATAGCCAGTACTTCAAATACTTGGAAAGTAAATTTCCAAGTAAATCAGATGCAAAATTGAAGGAAGGTATTTTTGACGGTCCTGAAATTAGAAAAATGATGGCTGATGACCAGTTCATTAGTTCCATGACAAACATTGAGAAAGCTGCATGGCTTAGCTTTAAGGAAGTTACTGAAAACTTTTTGGGTAATCGCAGAAGCTCAAATTACAAAGTAATTGTATCTAAAATGGTTGAGAACTATGGGAATATGGGTTACCTAATGAATTACAAACAACATTTTCTGCACAATCACTTGGATAGTTTTCCTGAAAACTGTGGCGATTATAGCGAAGAACAGGGAGAGCGTTTTCACCAAGACATTAAAGTAATGGAGAAGCGATATCAAGGTAGATGGGATGCTAGTATGCTGGCCGACTACTGCTGGATGTTGAAAAGAGATTGTAAAACTACTGGGAAAAAACGTAAAAGGAAACCTTTGCACCGATCATTTGATGAGAAACGTGTAAGGTATAGTAAGAAAAAATAAATGGCATGAAGTTTGGTTTGTTTTACAAGAATTTTGTCGATTTTACCTTCAAATAACCTTCACTATGAGGTGATGGAGTCAAACGGACCACGGATTCGGATTCGGCGACTCCAAAAACATATATGTATACTGTTAAACCTTGGTTGCCGTTAATTTTGGAAATTTGACCTTGACCTGACCTTGACCCTAAGGTGATGGGGTCAAATGGACCACGGATTCGGAATCAGCGACCTCAAAAACATATATGTATACTGTTAAACCTTGGTTGCCGTTAATTTTGTAAATTTGACCTTGACCTGACCTTGACCCTGAGGTGATGGGGTCAAATGGACCACGGATTCGGAATCAGCGACCTCAAAAACATAAGGTATATATGGTCTGGTCCGTGGGGTTTGACATTTTTTTTTTTGTGTGGCTGTGTTATTTGTGTTTTAATCGATTTATTTTTTCATTTTTTTGTATTTATTCAACATATTTTATAATTCAAACGTGAATGAAAACATGGGTTGGATTTATAGGTTAAAATATTTCTAGGTACTTAAGTTGCCTACCTTATCGACTATTAGCATTTTTCGGCAAAAATTGACTATTTATTAGCCAATATTGACATGACAAAATATTACTATTAATAATGCCGATAAATTATATAATACGCCATTTTTTATGTTCACATTTCTACCAGGGATATTATAAAAGATTTTAGAAATTCACAAAAATGAAAATATCTGTTTATGCCAGATAAATGAAATAAGAATCGAGCCTTTAGAAGTTGGGAGGTGATTCTCGGAGCATAATGCGAAATAAAGATCGGTTGGAGATGGTGACGATAACAGCGACTAATATGCGTTGTATAAATAAATATTTATATCATATGTTATATTTTATATACATTATGAAATTTATGTATTAAATTCAAAAGGGGGGTTGGCGAGCGAAGCGAGCAGGAGGTATATATTATAAAAAGATTTCGCCGCTGCCGCTGTTGCTGTTACTGCCGCTGTGTATAAGAATTCGATTTGTCTTTGGTTAGCTAGAATTTAGCTAGAATCTAGCTAAAATTAAGCTTAAAGTTAGCTGAAAATGAGCTAAAAGTTACCTAAAAGTTAACTAAAAATTAGCTAAAATTTATGTTAATTTTAAGCCATTTTAGGTAAATTTTGGTTAGATTTCAGCTGGATTTCAGCTGCATTTTAGATCTATTTACATTATATTCTCTCTATACTATTGAAAGTATATCGCCGCTGTCGTCGCTGTCATCGTCAGAAATGTGCCCCTCATTTTTGGAATTACATAACAGCGTTAAATTTAGAATCTTTTTACTACTAGACTGACATTTGATCAAACATTTATGAATCAATTACTGACTTTATTCTTTATTTAATATTATAATAAAACATATACACGTAGCCCTCATAACACACAACATTTAATTATTAATTTTGTCCTGGTGTAAAGCTAGGACTTCACAGATGATTAGATTCATTAAAAGATCATTAAAGATTCACCTCAAGAAAACTTTTGAATAATTATTATTATTTAGTATTTTAAATAAAAGTTATTTAAAAAATTGCAAATTTAAAAAATTTTCTAAAGTTATAAAAGCAAGATGGGGGTTGGTGCGCTTGCGCGCAGGGGGCTTGCCCCCTAGTAATATATTAAATTTTGATAAATATATATATATATTCACATATCATTTGCATATATATATATATATAGCTGTTCTTAGTTATATCGACGTGCTGTACGAAAACTGTCACTCCTGAACGATTTGTGACGAAAAAAATTATATTTCGATGTATGTTGACGAAAACTATCATTTCAATTTTTATATAAACGAAGACTATCACTTATAACAAAGTGCGAAGAAAATTTACTTTTCAGAAAGGGCGTAAAAAATATCTTTTTTTTGTGGCAACAAAGACTATTATTTCTGAACTACTTAAGGTAAATAAAAATCCTTTTTATTTCTGATCATAATTACAATTTTTTGTATCTACAGATCAAACGTTAAAAAGAAATCATTATATGATTAACGTGCCTTTCTTAAGCTCAAAGAAGCAAGTGTCTTATAAATTCATATCTATATATTTGAAAACCTTCCTAACTTGCATTCTACGATGCACAATGCTTATATCTGCAAAAATATGAAAAATAACTTCTCTCTGCGCTTTTTGTTAGAAGTGATGGTCTTCGTTTACATAAAAATTAAAATGATAGTTTTCGTCAACATACTTCGAAGTATGATTCTTTTCGTTTAAAATCATTGAGGAGTGATAGTCTTCGTTTACATAAAAATTAAAATAATAGTTTCCGTCAACATTCTTCGAAGTATAATTCTTTTCGTTTGAAATCGTTGAGGAGTGATAGTCTTCGTTTAAATAAAAATTAAAATAATAGTTTTTATCAACATACATCGAAGTATAATTCTTTTCGTTTAAATCATTAAGGAGTGGTAGTCTTCGTTAACATAAAAATTAAAATAATAGTTTTTATCAACATACATCGAAGTATAATTCTTTTAGTTTAAAATCATTAAGGAGTGGTAGTCTTTGTTTATATAATAATTAAAATAATAGTTTTTGTCGTATATGGTGAAAATTATAGCCTTCGTCGAATGTCTGAAGATAATAGTCTTCGTAAGCACCGTCGATATACGCAACTTGAGCCTATAAACAATGAATGTCAAAAACACCTGATCGTAAGAGGTAGAATAGTTATACTTTCTTTCATGTTTTGTGCTCCTGATACTTTTTATTATTTTTGCATCACTAATTCTCTATATTTATTGATTCGATATGATGGTCATGTAATGTAATGGAAATAAATATATATTATATTTAAAATATAATAACCAATTCTAATACATGGCTTATTTCCCCATCATTTGCATATCATTTGCATATGGTTTGTATATATATATATATATATATATATATATATATATATATATATATATATATAAATGTATATATTTTATACAGATTTTGTATGTCTGTGTATTTATGTATAGACATACATATTAGAGATAGATTGATAGATAGATAACTAAATTTATTAACTGTACATTATGTTGTACAAAAAAATACAATTCATAAGTATATAAAATAAATAAAATACTAAGTAAAAAATTTAATTACAACAAAGAGACAGTAATTGGAGTTTAGTTCAGAGCAGAGGCTCATTCTCAAGGGAAACGTAGTGTGAGTATGCTGATGCCAATGATGGTGAATTTCTTAATGATGACGGTAAACAGCTCCATAGTTGCGATGACACAACAAGGAACGATCTTTGGTGATACCCGGTGGATGAAAAAGGAATGGTTAACGGTCACACATCACGCCTCAGTGTCCTCACAGACCGGTTCCACAGATATCTAGAATACAGATATGAAGGTGAGCGTGACTAAAACATTTCATATACGAAGGTAGTAGTAAAGTACACGGAGAAACCGGAGTACTATAAAAACACCTACTCAGTATAGTATGGTAAATTTCTATACTAATTCACTACAAAAACATGGGATATCTTGATACATGGTAGTGAAATTTCAGCTACTACTAACGTTAATCGCTGAAATTTCACTACTAAGTATCTATTAAAATCAAGATATCCCATGTTTTTGTGGAGACTTAGTATATAAATTTACCATACTATACTAAGTAGGTGTTTTTATGGTACTTCGATTTCTCCGTGTAGTTTCTTTTATCCAAAGTGGATAACCAGCCTAGAGAAAACCTATAAGCAGATATGTACTCGTGCCTATTTACACCATAGATGTAACAAATACCAAGGTTTTATGACCCTTCGAAGCCTCAGATCGAGTTCGACGGAAAGGTCAATATAGACCAGACTGCAGTAATCAAGCAAAGGATACAGTAAGGAACGGATAAGATGCTTACGTAGTGCCATGGTGATACTTTTTCGAAAGAAATTTATTCTATAGAGCAACAAATGGCTTTTGTTGCACACATGCGTAATTTGATCCTTCCAATTTAACTTACTATCAAGCCATACTTCGAGACTACGAACAGAAGATTTAAACTTAATAAGATCATCATTTATGGGCACACCAGTGATATGTAATGAGGGCAGCGTATTGACATAGAGATAAGATTCAATAATAATAGCTTTTGTTTTATTTAAATTTTAGATGATTTTTCATGCAATGAGACGTTATAAATAAGACACAATAAAGGCCCAATGACCGGAAAGGCCGTGCGAACGATGGATTGAGGAACAGCTACAAACCCTGTGGCCTGTGAAGCTGAATGGCAAACAGCTATCCATACCTCCTCCAAAGTAACTGCATCAAACTTAAACATAGGTTTAAGTAGTTCATCCAGAGCAAGTGTATCCATGCAATCAGAGATGGAGGAGACCAGAGGATCAAATGCAACACCACCAAAATATCGATTCAGATCATTTATTGAAAAAGGATGTCGAGAGTCACTACTGTTGGAACATATCCCAAGGTCCTTGCGTTCTTTCCAGATCTGTCGTGTGTCAGTAATCTTAGATAGTTTGTCTTAGTAGTACAGTAATTTAGCTGATTCGATGCTTGCATGAGCCTGATTACGTGCATCTCTATAGCACAGAAGATCAGCACGCAGTCTAGTACGTTTGTAACGTCTGTAAAGCCGATCTCTTTTACGGATTAAGCAGTGACGCTCAGAAAGATATCACGGACGATAACTCTTGCTCTGTTGAACACGCCTGACAAGCACAAACCATGAGATAGCCTCATTAAGGTAAGTGTAAAGACATTCAAGGTGAGCTGAAAGAGAAGAGTCACCGCTACACATTGCACAATTCAACGAACAAAAATAATCAAGAAAAGCAGTTATATCAACCGCTTTATAATCACGATAAATACAATCATTAGCTACAGGCCTAGAGAGAGACGACTTCACAGTCGCAGTGATGAAGTCATGTCCATCAATAAATGGTACATCAGTCTTCCAATAGTCAAACAGTAAGTCATTGGCATCAACAAGGTATAAGTCGAGCCACGTATCAGAGAAATAGGTATGATGCGTAGGTCCATACGACACAGAAAAGAGTGCATTTCGCTTGATAAGGCTCTTAAGGAATACAGAATCATCAGATTCAGAACACAGATTCGTATTGAAATTTCCAAAAATCACCGTAGTACTATATGAGTGGTTAAATCAGGAACAAAGTCAGTGTCGGCCGAAAATGAAGCGTGAGGTGATCTATAAACGACACCAATGAAAATGGGTGAAGCCAAATCAGATGAGTTAACCTCACAGAAGAGATACTCTAATAAACCAGGTTTTCCGCTCCAGCTTCCAGAGGACGAACAGAGACGCACAGAAATGAGAGAGCAGTGTACAAATAAAGCAACACCACCTCCCATGACGTTACGAACCAGTCTACGAAGCACATACCTATCAAGAGCAATAAAAGAATCACAAACTATCTGGCCCAGTTTAATCTCAGTAGCAGCTATTACGTGGAAATAAGGACGAGAAGCCAAAAAGAGTCTAATCATCACAATGTGCGCTCTAATGTAGTTGGCATTGAAATGATAAACTTTGAGATTATCCTTAGTTGTAAAATGATTATTAATGACTGATGAGACAGTATTGTTAAAAGGAAAAAGTGTGTTAGTGAGAATGAAGGGAGAATGAGCTTACCCCAGTGTCAGATATTAAGTAGTTGCATCGTTGTTGGCCGATACTAATGAGAGCTTTTCAAAAAAAGCATTCAAATCCTCATCCGATGCAATACGAATGACTGCATCCTCCTTCTTCCTTCTGACAAAGATTTCACCATCACGTAAAAATTTAAGGAAGTTGTATCTCTTATCCTTGGCCTTCTTGAGCACTCTCAATTTCAGTTGGTGCAATGATGTAGGAAATATTCGTTGATGTTGATCATAGAAGGAGTAAATGTGCCCACAAACATAGTTTCATGCAGGAGGTCATTCTTGATCTTTGAGTTATGAACACTACCCCTCCTTATCTTAGGGCCGATAACAGATTGCACCAGAGAGGCACTCTTCACGGGTATGAGCAACGGCGTCTTAAGCAGTGGATGATCACGCTGGAGTGCAGTTGTAGATGGAACAGTACTCTCATCAGTACTATCGGACTGTACTTGGTCACGACAAAGATCGAACCAAAACAATGTCACTGAAAGCAAAACCAGAGTTCAGAGAAGTCAATACAGCAAAGACACCGCTCTTCAGATCATTTTGTTCATCAGGAACCAAGCCTTCAAACACCAGGTCTGATGCATGCTCAAGACGCTACTGCCCTGCCGCCAAAACGTCACATTCTTAAGCATGAAGCTTATCTAATTACTCCATCTTCTTTAGTATAGTGGACAAACGTTCATTTGTCTGTAGCATCAGTAGTGTCGGAGTTGGAGTTCGCGACACTCACGGAGAAGCCAAGACATCAGTTACAGAACCTACAAAACCAGAAAGTGATCGATTGCAATCAGGATTTGCAGCTGCTATACAAAAGTTATATACCTTTACCTGTTGGTCATTATTATATATGACTATGAGCAGTTTAGTACAAAAACTCTGATAAGACTTCCCACAGCGACCACATGGCTGAGGCTTGGATGCAGCAGTAAAGTTTTCAAAACAGTAACCACATTGATTGGACTTCCAAAATTGGAAAAACAGCTTAATCAAAGCGAATTTTGAATTTTAAGTTTGACGGAAATTGAATATTTGTCAATAAACAAGCAGCTTCATGAATGCACTTTGAGTTACTTCTAAGTTTTAATTGTTGTAAGTGAAAAAGCAGCTTAATTTATAATAGATTAAGATTCGTACAACTGTGGTTAGCGAGAGCAGAAGATAATACTGAAAAAGCGCCTTAACTGGAGTAGTTACAACTAGATGTTATCCAAACGGGCAATGATAATACATAGGTTATCCAACAGATGGAGCCACTAGCGCCAAGCAAATAAGACTCCTCTTGCAGTATTTGATTGTGCTGAAAAAGATTGAGGTTATGTTACAAATAACAGCTAAAACAAGTTGTAATGCACCTGCATACAATATACTGCACTAATACAACACGCATCAACCAAAGCAGGCACGCAGCAAATTCTTAGTAGTTACCACTAGATTTTATCCAAAAGGACAATGAAATTAATATAGGTTATCCAAGAGGTGGAGCCACCAGCGTCAAGCAAATAAAATCCCTCTTGCAGTATATAGTTACGCAAAAAAAGATTGAGATTATGTTGCACTTAAAGAGATAATAATAAATTGCATTGTCATTGTACACAATATACTGCAACAACACAACACTCGGTAACCAAAGCAGGCCCGCAGCAATTCCTCCAAGCAGCAGCAAAATCCACAGCAACGTCAGAAATAAAATCAAGTTGGTATTAATAGACTGCAATACCACAGCAAGAAAATCGTCCATGGTCCAAAATGCAATTGCAAAATGAAAAGAAATGAGGCTAACACTTTTGGACTCCAAGTAGGACGATTCCCTGTAAAAAAAATTCCACTTCACAAAGTGAAAAAATGTTTGAGGCAAGTTTTAAGTAAAGCGAAAAAAGTACATATGGCGTTACTCATGACAAGAGAGATAGCTCAGAGAGATAGAGAGAGACCATCATTAGCATATGATTTGTATGTGTGTATATATATATATATATTAGAGGGCAAGCCCCTCGTGCGCAAGCGTGCTAACCCCATCTTACTTTTATGACTTTAGAAAAATATCCAAAAATTTGTAATTTTCAAAATAATTTTCATTTAAAATACTAAATGCTTTTAATTATTGAAAAAAATTCTTCAGGTAAATCTTGAATGATGTTTTAATGAATCCAATCATCTGCGCAGTCCTGGCTTTACAACAGGACAGAATTAATAACTAAATGTTGTGTGTTATGAGGGCTACGTGTATATGTTTTATTATAATATTAAATGAAGAATAAAGTTAGTAATTGATTCATAAACGTTTTATAAAATGTTAGTCTTGTGGTAGAAAGACTTTACTAATTTTAATTGATTTGAGTCGCTGTTACGATTAAATATACTTAAATTTTGAAAAGAATGTGTAGAAATAGAATTGTAATAATCTTACCATGATTCAGCTAACCAGGAGGGGCTATGAGCTTTGGGTCACAGATCTTGATGAAACTTTGGGATATGTTTCAAGGTACCGAAATATGAGCAAAGCCAGAGCGGTACGGTCTAACGCTTCGAAAAACTGAAATTATAGACGTTTCTAGTCTTATTTTAAGAAAAATGTAAAAAAAAGCTTCTAATTGAAGTGTGAATAATTGAGTCTAGAAATGTCTTTAATAAATTAACCAGATCTAAAATAAAAGTACAGAAAGCCAGCTTCAATTTGCCGTTTTCAGGTTCGAAAAATAATAATTAGAACCAGAGATATGTTTAGTAGAAAGAAAGTACCAAAAATCACTGTCTTTCAGAATTTAGATGATTTTTAGTACTTTCTTGCTGCTAAACTTTGAACAAACATATCTCTGGTTCTAATTATTATTTTTCGATCCTGAAAACGGCAAATTAAAGCTTGCTTTCTGTACTTTTATTTTAGTTTTTGTTAATTTATTAAAGACAATTCTAGACTCAATTATTCACACTTCAATTAGAAGCTTTTTTTACATTTTCCTTAAAATAAGACTAGAAACGTCTATAATTTCAGTTTTTCGAAGCGCTAGACCGTACCGTTCTGGCTTCACTCATATTTTGGTACCTAAAAACATATCCCAAAGTTTCATCAAGATCTGTGACCCAAAGCTCATAACCTCTCCTGGTAAGTAGATACAGGCAGACAGTAAATAAGTACACTTGATTTAATAATTTAATTATAGAGATTTTATTTAATACTTTTATAATAAACTGAATATAGTGCGATTTAATATATTGCGCGAATAATTGTATAATTTTAGAGTGCGAGAAGTATAGTTGTCATAATTGTATCTTTGGAAGTACTTATTGAAAAGTACGGGTAAAAGTGCTCGTAGAAGTTCTTTAAAAAAGTGCTTCTTAATCTTGATTTGATCTGTCTTCTTATATTGATAATCCCTGCTTTTGTTTAAGAATATTTGTTTTATAATTTAAATTTTGAATTAATGTCAATCGATGGAGCAATGCTTATTATGCATTTTGATTTTTATTGAATAATATGGTTAACGTGGTAAATCTGGTTCATGTATCCTTCGCATTGTTCTTGTTTTGTTGATTTTGTAAATCGCATAGCACTTTCTTTTGTTTCTTAAAGAATGAATCAATTTTACAATATGCTTACTAAGTCACATTATCTGATTGATTAATATCTGCATGTTTTAGAATAACAAATTTTCAAATAAAAGATACATCGTGACGTAATACATCTACAAGAATTTCTAAAAATGTGTTTGAAGAAAAAATAACTATTATTTTAATACGTAGATTATTAAATAAAAAGAATACCTGCAATAACTGTAACATGATGAATTAAAAAATAGTTCTATTAGTCTATAGATCTATCAATAGAACGTTGTTTTTTCTTGTTTTTTTACCGATGTTTTAATGTTTTTTACTAATAAATTTTTTTTCATTGACGTTTCATTGTAAACAGGACTAAATTTTTTTGTCTCTAGATATACATATTAATATTAATTGTTTCTATAACAAAATTAATAATACATGTAAATTATGTCAAAATTTTTACACATAAAAAACATCATTTAAGAGGATTTAGAAAGATATATGATTTATACATAGCTACCGACATTACAGTTTTCCAAATTTTTAATCTTTATTGAAAAATTTCTCGAAATTCCTTCATATTAGGCTTTCTATTAGTAAAAATAGAAGGCAGTAATAAAGAGATATTTGAAACATTTTTTAATTAAGAATAAAAAATTTTGAAAACTGTGATTTCGGTTTTTTTTTTTAAATTAAATAAAAATTAAATTAAATTTTTAAACACTATAATTAAGGTAGTACTAGCGTTAAGGGATTGACGGTTCAGAAAAATCTGAGATTGAGCATATAAGTAGATTTTAATTCAAATAAAGCACAGTTAAATTTTGGTTGATTTTCAGAGCATGAGAAAAAAATTATAAGCATTTTAATTTTCATCTTTTGACACGCGCTTTATATCTATATATAGTGTATTTATAGTTATACACGGACATGCATTGAGTCTAAGATGTTTATATCGTTCCAAACTCGATACTGAAAAATTTGTTCTTTAGTTCTTTAATTAATTACGTGTTAAACTTGATGAAATTTTAAACCATCAGTAGTTTATAATCAAAAGTTGAAAAAGAATTTATGTATGGTTACCATAAGAGCACGTGTTAAATGTGTGAAAATTAAAATGTTTGTCATTTTTTTCTCATGCTCCAAAAAATTACCAAAATTTAACTATATCTTATATGAATTTTAATCAACTTATATACTTGATTTCAGATTTTTCTGAACCGTCAATCCCTTAACGGTAATACTACCTTAAGTATTTGATTTTGATTTCAATTTAACGAAATTTAAATTTAATCATTTGATTATTACACTTCAATTTAGCTTTCTCAAAATGATATTTTTAACCCTACACTTTAAATGAAATCATAAAATTAATAATTATTTATATGATTAAACTTCACGATGATTACAGGATAATTAGCTAATGGTAAAAAAGACATTATTATCTATTTTTCATTTATTATTAATCTTAAACTTATGTTATCTTATATCGTTATATACAATACTTAAAATTAGCTATTATCAAGTTTACCGTAAGCTTAAATTCAGCTAAATTCAGCTAATTTTCAAAGCTTAAGGTGGCTCAAGCGATTTTTTCTAAAATTGTGAAACCATTCAAAATTTGTATCAAAATATTCTTTATATCGTAATATTTCGATATTTATTTTGAAAAATAGTGGTTGACGAACTATTTTTAAAGAAAAAGATGTTTTAATAATTGTAATTAATACATGTGCTCTTATGGGACTGAATCATAAATTAGGTTTTACGCTAATATAAAAAAGTACAAGTTAAAATAAAAATTATACACTTATAGTTTGTTACACGGAGATCATTTTTCAAGAAGAAAAAAAGGACTTGACGAAGAAATACAGGAGAAAATAAATCTAAAAGAATGCGAAATAGAATTTGCTACACATAATAGCAGCTTCTGCGCATGCGCGTCAGATACAGACGCCATACGTAAAGCTAACGTGCGTTCAGAGTGCTTGTAACCAACAAAACAACAGGGACGTACCAAAGTAAAACTTGTAATGAGAAACAATAAAAAAATTTTTTTTCTTTTTTATTACTTTTGATTACTTAAAATTGTTTTCTTATCATAAGAAATAATCAATAATACTATTTAATTAGTTATAATAACTCTATCAATAAAAACATTTTGATGTCGCAGACAGGGCCCCGCTTGATACGGCACCAAGCGCTTGAGCCACCTTAAATTTATTTTAATTCAGTTATTTCCTAAATAATTACAAGCTTAAATCCAGCTAAATTTAACGCTGTAATGTAGGTCCAAAAATGAGGAGCACATTTCTGACGGTGACAGCGACGACAGCGGCGATATACTTTCAATAGTATAGAGAGAAAATAATATAAATAGATCTAAAATGCAGCTAAAATTCAGTTAAAATCAAATCAAAATTTACCTAAAATTGCTTAAAATTAATATAAATTTTAGCTAACTTTTAGCTGAATTCCAGCTAATTTTCATCTAAATTTTGCATAAATTCAGCTAATTTTAATATTAAATTTAGTTTACTTTTGATTTAATGGAGCTAACTTTTACGTCATTTTATCTGACTTCAGCTAACTTTAAGATAACTGGTAGCTAATTTTTGGCTAACTTTTAGATAATTTTTAGCTAACTTTTAGTTAATTTTTAGCTAACTTTTAGTTAATTTTTAGCTAACTTTTAGTTAATTTTTAGCTAACTTTTAGCTAAATTTTAGTTAGATACTAGCTTAATTCTAGCTAACTAAAGACAAATCGAATTCTTGTATACAGTGGCAGCGGCGGAATCTTTTTATAAAATTGATATAAAGGGTGCCCAATTTAAAAGAAATACTCAAATATCTCATCAGAAACGTGGGATGTCAAAAAATTATTAAAATGAAAGTTTTCTGAGTCATTGGGGGACACTACTTGGTGACCTTCGATTTGACCTTGAAGGTCACGTTGAAGGTCATATCAAGGTTCACATAAGTTTGTTAAATGGAAGCCCCCCTTTTTTACCGTGAAATCAGAAAGAGCGTAAGATTTTACACAAGATTTGTAGAGGTTAAATTTACGTTAAAGGTAATTGAAGGTCATTGAAGGTCATTGAAGGTCATTTTGAGGTAAAATTAAGCTCTATTGCTCTCTGGAAAACTAAGGATTTAAGAGAAAAATGACATATGTGAAATTGATTGGTTATGGAAAACCTACTTGTTGATAACGTCAACCTCGATGATCTCCAAGGTCATCCTGAAGGTCGCATCAAGATCCACTTGGTTTTTTTGAGAAAAAAACAACAAAACATTTTTAGCCTCTAAATGCGAAAAAGGCTTTAATTTTACGACAGAGTGGTCTTGGGTCAAGTTAACCTCTGCTGATCATAGTGAGATCAAATCAGATAAGAGAATCATTCACTGATCATGAAAATCATCTGGAAGCCAAATCCCATTGTTTTTCATGAAAAACTGAATTTTCAACCTGAAATGCTTGATGAACGTAGAATTTAATAGTTGAATAAAATTCAATCTCAAGGTCAAAGCAATACCTCAAAGTAACTCAAAGATCAAGGGTTTATGATCAGCATAGATACATGTAGAGGCTAGGGGCTTATCGAATTTGATCTACGGGTGATTACTCGTGGTAAAGATCATCCGCGGTTTGACCAGTGCTTGCGTTAGGTCATCAATGTTCTACTTGATGTCCAGAACTCACGACGAGGGTGTAGCAGTTTTGGGTTCCATTATTATTTGGCCGGAGAAGGCTAGAGATTGAGTCCGGCTGAATGAAGGCAAGACCACAGAAAGACCAGCCGATAAAGGCAAGAGCTTGAGTCCGGCTGATAAAGGCATGATCACAGATAGTTCGGCCGATAAAGACAAGACCACAGAAAGACCGGCCAATGAAGGCGAGAGATTGAATCCGGCCGATAAAGGCATGATCACAGAAAGTCTGGCCGATGAAGGCAAGATCAAAGAAAGTTCGGCCAATGAAAGCAAGACCACAGAAAGTCCGACCAATGAAGGCAAGAGATTGAATCCGGCCAATGAAGGCAAGATTTCAAGAATTTTTAAAAATAAAGGTTAGCTTGTATGAAGATAAATTAAATAAATGGAGAAGATTTAACGCATCTGATTTTCGAAAATTCTTCCATTGTTATTAATACATAACTATATTTTTCGTTCAAAGTTTTGAACCGTTGACAGAAGGAAATCTCTCGTGAGATTTCTGCAAGCCTCATTGATTCGTTGCATCATATTTGCTCTAGTTGTTGGTGGATCGGTATAACAAATATTTTTCAAAAAGCCCCACTAGAAAAAGTCAGGACTTGTTAGATCTGGTGATTTTGGACACCACTCTACGTCACTACCTATCCATCTTAGTGGAAATCGTTTATTTAAAAATTGTTGAACAATTCTACTTCTATGTGCTCCATCTTGTTGAAACCACATATTTTGTCTCGTTCGTAAATCAATATTATCCAATAAATTTGGTAAATCATTCATCAGAAAATGAAGATATCTGAGGTGACAGTTCCATCAAAAAAATAAGGCCCTATCAAATAACCGTTAACAATGCCACACCAAACAACTAGACTCCAACGCTGTTGGTGATTTACCGCACGATACCAATGTGGATTTTCAACGGACCAATAAGGACTATTGTGTCGATTTAATTGTCCTGTACTATGAAAAGTTGCTTCGTCTGAAAACATAACATACCTAAACAATTCTGGATTCGGGAGTAGCATCGCTTGAGCCCATGTACAAAATCCTACTCTCCGTTGAAAATCACGAAGAGTTAATTCTTGGCTCAAGCATATGTGGTAAGGACGGAATCGATGAAGTTTTAAGATTCTCTGAGCTGTTGATTTTGTAATGCCAGTTTGTGCTTGTATTTGTCGTAATGAAATATGCATATCTAAATTAACTAAAGCTAATACAACGAGAACTCTGGGATCGTTTCAGTTAATTGTCATAACCTGTCGTCGTTGACGCTTTATACCGGGTCTTTGTCTCTTACGTCTCTCGATTTTAAAAATCATACTGCTATTAGGATGCTTAAGTCTGTTAGGGAAACGTCTACGATATAATCGTGTTGCTGCATTATAATTATTATGACATTCTCCAAGAACTAATAAAATGTCAACAATCTCATTTCTTGTGTAATCAGGCATTATTATGAAGCACAGAAATAGAACAAAAAGCTCACTTTCGAATTAAAGGTGTGAAAAAATGTTATAAAAAAAACCATCAGTAATAGTGATCTGGTAAGTTACGCTATTATCAATTCACTTAGCACTGAAAATCTCAAAGTGAAAGTAAAATATTCCCATTATTCCATTCAAATAAAAATATGATTACAATCATCAGAATAACTTGAGGATTGTGTCCATGTTACATATTTTTAAAATATTGATATTTTCACATATTTCGATTGATTCTTGAAGGGCTCTTGATTGAACATTTTCACCAACAGATATCAACACTGATGTTCATGACAAATTTTAATTAATGGGTAGAATATTTTAAATAAAAATTATATATGACGCTATTGTCACGATTTATTATCAAATTATTGCAACAATATTGATACGGCATTGCTTGCTGCTGATTTTTAATTTCATATTATTGAAATCATGTCAACATTTACATTGAAGGTCACCGTTAAGTCGTGGCTGAATCACGATGGAACTCGAAGATTCATCATGCTACGTCCTCGACGTGGATTATGGACATCAAGTAGAACATTGATGACTAAACGCGAGCAATGATCGACCCACGGATGATCATTATCACGAGTAGAACAAATTCGATGAGCCCCCAGCTCCTACATGTATCTATGCTGATCATAAACACTTGATCTTTGAGTTACTTTGCGGTATTGCTTTGACCTCGGGATTGAATTTTATTCAACCATTAAATTCTACGTTCATAAAGCATTTCAGGTTCAAAATTGAGTTTGATGATCAAGGAATGATTCTCTTGTCTGATTTGATCTCACTATGATCAGCAGAGGTTAACTTGACCCAAGACCACTCTGTCGTAAAATTAAAGCCTTTTTCACATTTAGAGGCTAAAAATGTTTTGTTGTTTTTTTCTCAAAAAAACCAAGTGGATCTTGATGCGATCTTCAGGATGACCTTGGAGATCATCGAGGTTGAGGTCATCAACAAGTAGATTTTCCATAACCTATCAATTTTTACATATGTCATTTTTCTCTTAAATCCTTAGTTTTCCAGAGAGCAATAGAGCTCAATTTTACCTCAAAATGACTTTCAATGACCTTCAATCACCTTTAATTACCTTTAACGTAAATTTGACCTCTACAAATCTAGTGTGAAATTTCACGCTTTTTCTGATTTCGCGGTAAAAAAGGGGGCTTCCATTTAACAAACTTATGTGAACCTTGATATGACCTTCAACGTGACCTTCAAGGTCAAATCGAAGGTCACCAAGTAGTGTCCCCCAATGACCCAGAAAACTTTCATTTTGATCATTTTTCGACATCCCACGTTTCTGATGAAATATTTGAGTATTTCTTTTAAATTGGGACACCCTGTGTATATATACAGTACCGGGCAATAATTCCGAGCAAGTTATAAAATTTTTGCTCCGACTTTGAAAAAGCGTATCTTCTTCAATTTTCATCCTAGAAAAAATTTAAAAGAAGCATTTTAAAGTATTCTTTAAATACTTTCTTTTTAGCTTACTTAAATTTTTTTATTTAAAAAAAAAATAATTGCTTTGGCAATTTTGAAATTTTTTTCATTTTTGCATTTTTCTTCAATCAGCTGTAGTTTTTTAAATAATTGAGCTAGAAAAAATTTGAAAAAATATTTGAAAAGGGCTCTAAAAATGCTATTAGCAGCTATTTTTACAAATATTTTTTAATTATTTTTTGTCAAGTTTTAAGCATATAAAGTTATCGATCTAATACTTTTGCAGTTGTAAAAAACACTTCAATAGCAAGTATAAAATAATCGCTGGTGAAGTAGTGATTTAATTTTAGTAGGAAATTATAACTATTCATTATTAATAATAAAACATAATAAAGTATGAAACAACAAAAAGATTTATTTTGCAAAAATTATATCATAGAAATCAAAAGTTTTGCACCAGCGATTATTTTCTACTTGCTATTCAAGTGTTTTTTACAACTGCAAAAGTATTAGATCGATAACTTTATATGCTTAAAACTTGACAAAAAATAATTAAAAAATTTTTGTAAAAATAGCTGCAAATAACATTTTTAGAGCCCTTTCCAAATCTTTTTTTAAATTTTTTCTAGCTCAATTATTTAAAAAACTACAGTTGATTGAAGAAAAATGAATAAATATTATTCAATTATTTTTACTTACTTCGTTTTTTTTTCCTCTATTTTTCTTTAATCTCTTAAATAAAGAGATGAATTATCTTTGTATTATTTAATTAATTTGTGTTTCCATCTAAGGGGGTATCCCCTTGCTCGCTTCTTTCAATATTGATTTCTATAAATAATTTTTCACTTTTCCACACTATCCAAGAGGTAAGTAAAATGGTGCGCTTTTTTATAGTGGTTTCCCTAGTAGGCCTAATCCACTTATATAGAAAAAAGAATAAATTTATCTTTAATTTTAATTTCTTATAAGAAATTAAAAATAAATTTAGTTATTTTTCTGTATTTGCTGAAAAGATAAATATAATTTTTAATATAAATTATAACAAATTTCTTTATAAATATAAAAATTTATACTTATATTTGTTCCTTAGTTATTATATAAAATAAAATGTCTAAATCTATGATTTATGGTTGCTTGTTTTCAACACTGGAATTTTGAATTTTAATTTTTTATATTATAAATGAATTATTATATCTAATTTAGAATTATTTAAATTATTTAAAAATTTCTTTCCAAACAATGTTATCAATAGTATTTTCTTTGTCTAGAGTATTTTCAAAAAATAAATTTTGTAGATTTTTGCATCTTGATAACGCGACATATAATTGACCATGCGAAAATAAAGGTCTACGAATATATAAATTAAGTGTTTATCATAATATTTATATTATTAAATAAAAATATTATACACTTTAGATTACTTGAAATATGAGAAAAAGTATTATGAATATATAAAACACTTAGATAATGCAAATAAATTGGAAAATTCAAGCTTAAAATTGAATAAATTAATTTTGAAGTCTTGTTTTTAAAAAAAAAGGAAAAAAAAATTTTCTTAATGTAAATTTAACAAATATTATAAAATACAAAATCAGATATCATTTTTTATTTTACGATGTTCGATTAACCCAAATACTTAGGCTCTTGTGCTTATCATAATTCTTTGGATTTATCAGCAAAATATCCTTGATGGAAACTGAAATTTTTTTTTACCATCTTTAAAAGGATTTTTAGCTGAAAGTTAACTACCTTAACGGGATGTCGTAGTTGTTGGAATCGACTTTTGCTTTTTTTATCTTACTGATATCTTTTTAAATTTACTATTTGGACAAATATAATGACTTGTCCGCGGTAAAACTATATTAATACAATAATTTTTGTTAAATTAAAAATTCAATTTAGCTTCATATTTTTTTATGAACTTTGAATGAAAATTAGATATCAAGCTCGATGAACCTAACCTCAAAATAGTATATATCGAAAGTTTGTTTATAACTTTTTATGTATATTATTTTGGTAAATTTCTTGACTTGTCCGCGCTAAGGATTAATCTTACGAATTTTCTTACTGAAGTGAAAGAATTTGATTTGACGCACTGTTTACTCATGAACTTTGAATAAAAATATTATTAGGAGGAGCAGAACTACGATATCCTTTTAATTTTATTTGAAGTTTAGCTAAATAAACTTAAACTTAAGGGGGCCAGATACTATTAGAAGCTGAATAAAAACATGTATAATTTGATATAAATTGCTGATGTTTAAAAATAACTAATTTCATATAGTTATACATCCAATTTCAAACATTTTTTGATTTAAAACATTTTCTATATCTTGAGAATTAAAGTGGTGGTGCTCGTTGAAAGTCTGGAACAAAAAACCCTTTACCGCAAGGTTTCTTCATGAGTTTTCATTGGATTCACTTCAAATTTTATAGAGATATTAAAAATTATAGTAGAATCCATATAAGTGTAAAACATTCATGAAAAATTCAAATTAATAAAAATTTTTTGAAAAAAAAACAATTCAAAGAAAATTTTTTTAATTAATTATTATAATTAATAAGTTAATAAATGAATAGAAATAAATTAATTCAAAATCTGCTCCACTTATATGGATTTTACTATAATTTTGAATATCTCCATAAAATTTTAAGTGAATCCAATGAAAACTCATGAAGAAACCTTGCGGTAAAGGGTTTTTTGTTCCAGACTTTCAACGAGCACCACCACTTCAATTTTCAAGATATAGAAAATGTTTTAAATCAAAAAATGTTTGAAATTAGATGTATATTTATATGAAATTTGTTATTTTTAAACATCAGCAATTTATATCAAATTATACATGTTTTTTTCAGCTTCTAATAGTATCTGGCCCCCTAAAGTGAAATTGATCTTTATCTTGAATTATCATAAAGTTAGTTAACTTTTACCTCAATTTTGGTTAAATTTATGCTGAATTGAATTAATGATAATTTAGAAATCAAATAAAACAAAAATTTCGAATCATGAAAACTATTATTCAAGCTACCTACATATAGCGACGTCACAAGCTGAAGTTTGAGATGGAATTCTAGCATTAAGAGATAAAAAATAATGTACTAACATAACAAATGCTTTGTTCTAGAGATGAATATAATATGAAATTAAATTATGCAATCAATGGATAGCTAGCTATAATCAGTAATTTCAGCAGCTATTAACATAAAACTAATAATAAGAGAAAAATTTCTTTTTATTATTTGCCAGCTTGTACTTTCAAATTCATAATTTTATTTATTCTAATGAGATTCATATTCTATATTCTTTTCGATTTGAAATAAATCACTATATTTAAATAGGGCTTGCAAAAATAGTGGTAAATAGTAGTAATTGTTAATCATAAATTTTGGAGTCACATAAGTGACCAAACCTCAGTTCTTATATTCACTGACAAGGAGAGTGCATTGCATTTGGATCTTGGATTTTCTTCTAGCTTTGGGATCTTTTTTCTTACATAAAATCATGAAAAAAACCGCGTCCATTCGGTCCAACGCTTGATTTTTTCCGAGTTATAAGCAGTTTTGTCTGTTTTGTTGAAAAAATTGCATCTGCTTTATAATTTTACAGTTTTCGAACTACTTATTCATGATTTTATGATTTTACGTAGGAAAAAAGATCCTAAGGCTAGAAGAAAATCCAAGACCCAAATGCAATGCACTCTCCTTGTGAGCTATCCTTTTCTTGATGTGGATTTGTGAAACCCTAGCCGATGAAAGCTGGAACTAAGTTCTATAAATTTAAAGTATGTGATAATAATCATAAATTTCATCAGCTATTAACATAAGACTAATTGTAAGAAAAAAGATTTTTACTATCCGCCAATTTGTACCTTTAAATGGATAATTTCATTTATTTCAGTAGAATATGTATTTTAAATTCTCATCGCCTTTATGATAAATCAATATATTCAGGAAGATCTCGCAAAAATAGTGGTCAGGGGATAATTGGCAACGATAAATTTTGAAGTCACATTAGTGGGAAAAGCTCAGTTTTTGTATCTATTACGCTATCCTTTTCTTAATGAGAATTTGTAAAACCCTAGCAAACGAAAGTTGGAATTTAGTTACATGTATTAAAACTACGTAATAATCATGAATTTTATCAGCTTTTAACATAACACTAATTGTGTGGATTAGAATGAGAGTGGCATGAGTCAAATTGTCAAAAAAATTTAATTGGAGGTATATCTATATATCTTTTAACATTAAAAAGAGAAAAGCGACAGAGGCACAACATTTAAAAATATTAATTTATTTAATGCTAGAAATATCTCAATACACCGTCAACTAAATTTTTTTTTCAATGTAACTTATGCCATTCTCATTCTAGCCCACACAATTGTAAAAAAAAAAGATTTTTTTTTACTATCTGCCAATTTATACCTTTGAATGGATAATTTCATATATTTCAATAGGATATGTATTTTAAATTCTTATCGACTTCATGATAAATCAATATATTGAGATAAATCTTGCAAAAATAGTGGTCAGGGGATAATTGTCAACAATAAATTTTGAAGTCACAAAATTAAGAAAAGCTCAGTTTTTGTATCTACTGCGCTGTCCTTTTCTTGATGAGGAATTATCGAACCCTAGCCAACGAAAGTTGGAACTTAGTTACATATATTAAAATTATGTAATAATCGTCAATTTTATCAGCTTTTAGCATAGGACTAATTGTAAGATTGAAAAATTTTTTCATTATCTGCTAACTTGTACCTTCGAATAGATAATTTTAGTTATTTAAGTGGAAGTTATATTTCAAATTCATATTTATTTTATAATAAATAATTATATTAAGGTTGGGCTTGCAAAAATAGTGGTCAGGGGAGAATTGTCAATAATGAATTTTGAAGCCATATGAGTGTGAAAAGCTCAATTGAAGGCCCGGATGCAATAAGGGCATTTACGCTCGGAGCACGCAAAACTGAAGTCACTTGGTAGTAGAAATTTCATTTTCTTCAAATAAATTTTAAAAAGTTTGACGTTGTAAAACTCATCATGCCGCATCTTTTTTATATTAACAGTTTTTTTATAAAAGTTTCATTTTTCAAGAAAAAAATTAAAAACAAGAAAATTTTTTACATTAAATTTCAATACTTTTTTAAACTTAAATCGTTGTAATTCGAGTAAATATTAACCGATTTCGCTGAAATTTGAAATATATTTTCTAAATATCATAGCGAAACTTATGATAATTATGAAAAATGTTAATTCTCAAATTCTTAGTCGCAATTGTTTATTAATTAATACAAATTACAAATTGTGCGTTTATAATGTACTCGAGAAAAAAGTATCGAGGGAACTTTCAAGTACAAGAAACTTGTAGCGAGAAAGTTTTTGGTTTTTGTATAAAGAAGATTTGTGGAAAGTTTCAAATCGATTGATAAATAATTAAAAAAGATATAACAACATTTACAAGTAGCGCGCATGCGGTCGAGCGCTGCAGTTTTCTTATAAGTTGAATTCTCAGTGAATATTACGTCAACTGAATGACTCTTGGTAATATTATTTGGAAAAAGTAATAATACAAATATAACAATATGATATTTATTAAAAGTAAATAAACATATAAATAAACAATGGCATAATTCCCACCCCAAAGACTTAAAAATATTTTCAAGTTCGCACGGTAAAATTAATAATTTGACACTTTTTTTCCTCGTAGAAAAGATTCAAACTACAGTTTTAAGAAACATATTATACAGTAAAGCTAAAATGATCAGCATTAAATTCGATAATTTAAATTTCTAAATCTCATTTTCATGATAAGGGTTAAAAATTAAGATTTAGATTACAAATTTAAGACGCAAAATTGAAATTAGAGAAAACACAGGATACCCCAATCTATAGAAAAAGTTTTTATTCTATCACTAATTCGGGTGTACAGTGATGATTTGTCTAAATAACCCTAACGTAGCGTGAGAAAAGAATTTAATAAAAGAAGACCCAAGGTCGCTGATTTTGTAAAATTACAAAATCTATATCTGTGGCTTACAGGAATAAGCTCACAAGTCTTTGGAATAAACTTAATTCGTATATTCACTCGAAAATAATGATAAAATTTAAAACATTACATGTAATGAAGCTATTACGTTTGATTGAATTTAATTTAAAAAATCTATGAACTATCGGTTATTAAGAGGAGGTCACGTATCTCTGTCCTTTTTTAATCAAAGAATTGAGATTTTTACAGAAACTAATAACTTGAGCAAAAAATGAAGAGAAAGCCGCATCTTGTATCAGAAAAAGCAATATTTTCTTTGATGAGAAAGAATTAATTTTATTGCTTCGTTTTCAAGAAAACCTTGAAAAACTTAAATCATAGAGGTTAGGGTAGACAATTCGGTTTTTCAAGGTTTTCTTGAGAAGGAAGCAATAAAATTAATTTTTTCTCATCTAAGAAAATATTGCTTTTTCTGATACAAGATGCGGCTTTCTTTTTATTTTTTGATAAAGTTATTAGTTTTTGTAAAAAATTATTTCTTTGATTAGAAAAGGACAGAGATACGTGACCTCCTCTTAACGATATTAAAATGATAAAAAGTATAACATTATATAAGATTTAAAACATTACATGTAATAAACTTGTTGCATTTAAAATAAGTTTAAATTTATAAAAACCAATAATTATCGGGAATTAACGATATTGAAATGATAAAAAAGTATCAGGAGAGTAGAAGGCAAAAGAAAGTATAACATTAACTTAACATTAAGTTAGATAGATAGTAGAGTTCCTACATATATATATATATATAGAGAGAGAGAGAGAGAGACATATATACCGAGGTCATAAATAAATGCGCGCGCACACACACACACATATATATGTGTGTATATATATATATATATATATATATAACCCATATCAATAGAAATTTAATAAGACTTCAGGATATTTAACTGAATATGGTCTACAATGTCATAAAAGTATAGATGGTAATGAGTAAGTACATTACTTACACGATGTTCATATGCAAATAACATGCAAATGATAAATGCATTGAAATTTAAATTTTTTTATGTAAAAAACAAGAGATTATTACGAAAAATTAATAAAAAGTATCAGGATAGCAGAAAGTAGAAGAGCATAACATTCATATCTTTTACAATAACTATATAAATATTATTATAATTTAAATGAAATGTTATGTAGTTATTCTACTTATACTAAATGTATGTAAATATATACATATATGCAAATAAGTATTAATTATATGCAGAATATATGTAAATGTATACAAATTATTTCACTACGAATTATATAGGTTGGGCAATTAACTCCTCTTTACTTAAGACACACACTAGCTAGGTGGACGATATAGAACACGCCCAAGTGTGATCGCGTTACATGAAAAAATTACCGCCTACTCGTAAGCGAAATGATGGTGAATTATATGCATTCTGATTTATACGATGATCGAATTAATTTACGTACTTACACGCACACCGGTCCACGATTCGCGCTTAACTGACATTATTTTACATGTGTTGGCGGATTTAAATATCAAATTAAGATGATTCTTGAAATATTAAATGTTGCACACATACCACCCCTTCGTCACCCCTCATCCCTACTTTTAAATTCATGTCTAAATCGTACTATAAATACGCGAAGATTGACAGGTCTGATTAACAGTTAAAGTTCAACGTTCCAGAAAAGATCAACACGAAGTAAGATGGTTAGAAAAAATTTACTTAGAGTCTTGATAAATATTGTTAATATAGCATTGGTTCGGGAGCCGCAAATACAATTATTTTGCAATAATTCATGGCGCAAAAGTCTAAACATTTGCTCCAATAATGAATTATTGAAAAAAATTAAATTTATCTTAGGACTTTGCGGATTACGTACCTTAGCTTATATGTTTAAGCGAGGTATTTTTAATGATAATGAAATACTTGACATTGCTGGTCGTTGTATTAAAAGCAGAGGGATGCAAGATGCGTCACAAGTCAGGCTTCTCATGTTACATCACCGTGTTATTAAAGGTAAGTTATTCATAATTTCTGTTACTGTTTAAAAGCTTGTATCTTTTTTCTTTACGATCGTAGAATTCCGCTATAAAATACTTTTTTGTTGTGAATAAAATAATAAATCTGAAAACATGATTCAAAAGAAAATATCAGTTTCGGATCAATAATCAAAACCAATAAACTTTTTGTTTATGATCACAGAATTTCGCGGGATAAGACTTTTTTGTTAAAAATAGTGCAACTAAGCAGATTTCACATAAATTTTACAGACCCGCAAAATATGATGGAGGACAGTAGTGGGGATGAACTGTTAATATGGCTTCTGTCTGAAGAAGGAGATGTATCTGATTCGAGAGATCTTGTGCTACTACCACCTCCTGAAGAGGTAAGAGAAGTCATAAATGTCTCTGAAACTATCCCAAACTTTGCAGCGGAGGGGGTAAATGATAATACAGCAGCGCCACACCTTTTGAACCAATGCCTGGTTACTCTTGGTGGGGTGATCATAAGAGACAGTCATCCATGGCGATCAATAATAACGAGCAAAATACACTTAATACGATGATTTCGTCTGAATCACCAGGTACAGAGAATACAGGTTGATTTAAGGAGATGTAAAATGGACACTACACCTATACTCATAAATATTCACTATCTTTTTATTTTATTGCAAATTTTTAAGAAAATAAATGCTTTAGTTTGTAATATGTACCATAAAGATTATTCAATTAAATTTTGAAATAAATCCATTTATTAGTTTCTCAGAATTTTAGATTTCTTGAACAAAATCTAAAAATTTTAATATATAAATATTGGAACCCTAAAATTTTTAAAAACTAATGAATGAATTTATTTGAAAATTTAACTAAATAATCTTTATGGTAAATACTACAAGCTAAAGCATTTCTTTTCCTCAAGTTTTACAATATCATGAGAAGATAAGCAAAAATCATGAATACAGGGGTGGTGTCCGTTTTACATCTCCTTAAGCGTAAATTTATAAATCACACATTTTCACGTAATTTTGGTACATCATATTGTAGAAAAATATCTTCAACAGGGAGATGGTACTACTACTACTCAGAACCACATTACGATTTATGAAGAATCATCGCGATATTACCGACAATTTAAGTTACAAGGTAGACAATTAAAAGTGTCAATATTACCTCCACCATCTCATGCGAATATGTATACGTGGTTTGAGGCAGTAATGAATGATTTATATTGTCATGTGTGTGAAAATGCGCGACCTTCAGATTATGTCGGCATAACTATAAACTCTGACCGATTTGTTCACGGTTTTTTATGGATTTCTTTTATACTGGTTCGTGATTTTTCACTGACAGATCCACTCGAGTTATTAGCTTGTGTAGCACAGAGTAATCAAAATTTTAAAATCGATGATTTTTTAAACGTGAAAGTCAGCATTGTTTGTAAACCAGAGGGACGCGGTCGGGTATCACTCACTGGCGAATCAGTTTTCAAGAAATCCATTCTAAATATTCAAAATACCGACAATCTTTGCCTTCCACGCTCGCTAGTCGCTGCTCATGTATATGCTATACGTGGTCAGATGCGCAGTGGTATTCACCATGACAGGCCGAATAGAATAAGACACCACACAGCAAAATATCAGAAAGTGCAAGCGTTGAAACTTGTCAAAGCTACGAGAGTTACGATACCCAAAACTGGTTGTGGTGTCGAAGAAATAAAATTATTTCAAGAATATTATGCGCTTTTCGGAATAGTTGTTTATTCTTTTCAAAAATTTGCTCGAGGTTATAAACCGCTTTACGATGCTGCACGTTTTATACACGAAGTTGGTATGTAGTTAGACATACCGTAAATATAATGTATTATGAAAATTCTAATCATTACCAACCAATTTTAAATTTACTCGCAGCAGCTGGTAGCCGTGGCTACTGCATACCTTGTAATAAAAAGTTTAGTCATCAAAAAAATCATAAATGCCCACGAAAATGTTGTAAATGTTTTCAGGGAAAAGATAAAATGTATTCAATGCACTAGAGATTTTTACGGTAATGTTTGTCTGAAAAATCATAAAATCTTAAAATCTTTCGATAATTTTCGGTCGGTATGCGAGAGCATAAAAATTTGCCTTTTGTGCAGTAAAACAGATAAAGATCCACATAATTGTGATACGATATTTTGCAAAATATGTAATAGTAAAATGCCGATAGAACACTTTAGTTACATGCAACCATTTATCAGCAAAAAAGGATTTGCAACCAATAAAAAGAATATTCTTTATTTATTTTATGATTTTGAGACTCAACAATCGGAAATTATCTCGGGTACTGATGGTGAAAAAATAAGTTTGCATATACCAAATTTGTATGTTGTACAACAAGTATGTAATTATTGTTTGGATGATGAAAATATAACAAATTCTTGCGAAATATGTGGTATACGCGAATACGTGTTTGAAATCGACCCTGTAAAACAGCTAGTTGATTTGGCCTTAGCAATAAGAAAAAGTTTCAAGCAAATTATTTGTATAGCCTACAATGCACAGGGTTTTGATGCGCAATTTATTCTCAAGTATTTGACAGAACGTACAGATCTTAGAGATAAGCCAAATGTAATTTTAAACGGGTCAAAAATAATCATAATGGAAATTTCAACAGTTAAATTCATAGACAGTTTAAATTACTTACACATGAGTTCAGCTGCACTACCAAAAGCTTACGGTCTTGCTAATATCGAGAAAGGTACGTTCCCTCATTTGTTTATCACACCAGAGTATCAAAATTACATTGGAGAAATGCCACCTGTGTGGTCTTTTTCACTAGATTCGATGGAGGTCGATGACCGACGAGACTTTATACAGTGGTATAATGAAAAAAAAAAAATGAAAATTATATATTTAATTTTAAAAATGAGATTATAAAATACTGTGACAAGATGTAAAAATTTTACGATTAGCATGTTTGGCCTTTTGCAAAACCTTCATAGAATGTGGTAGTACAGATCCATTCGTAGAGTGCGCCACCATCGCATCATCTTGTATGCGTGTATAATGAAAAAATTTTTTACAAAAAGACACTATAGGAATCATACCTCAGGGTGGTCGTAGACAAGCAAACAAGCAGTCTATGAAGGCAATGCGGTGGCTATATTGGATGGAAAATGTGCTGAATCATCAAATTCGGCATACTGTCCGAGCTCGAGAAAAGAGACTTCCCGAGGGCCCTCTAGTGGATGGATACTGCGAACTTGAAAACGGTACGAAAATTGTTTTACAATTTCACGGGTGTTATTGGCATGGCTGTGTATGGTGTCACACAGTGCACCATGACTCACGCCTCGTAAACGGTGAAAATATGGACGAACGTTTCGAGAAAACCGCGCGAATATCCGAAAAGATAAGAAGCCACGGTTATCAATTAATAGAAAAGTGGGAATGTGATTTTGATCATGAGTACTCACAGAACAAAAGTATGAAGATGTATATCACTAATAAGACACGAAATTGGTATAAACCGTTGAATCCTCGAGAAGCATTTTTCGGTGGTCGTACGGGTAATACAGTCAAAATTTATGATGCAAAAGAGGGTGAGAAAATAAAATACGTGGACGTGTGTTCATTATATCCATATATCTGTAAATACGGTCAATATCCCGTTGGTCATCCTACTCTTTACGTAGGTGAAGATGAGTGTCGCTCTCTGGTGGGTCAAACAAATAATATAAGTCACGTTAAAGGTCTTATTAAATGCGAAGTATTGCCACCCCGAAATATATATCATGCTGTACTACCCGTTAAAATGCATAATAAGATTTTATTTCCACTGTGTCGAACATGTGCTGAATCAATGTATATCACAGATTGTAACCATGAAAATCCTGATGGTCGAGTTTTTATCGGTACGTGGGTTGCTCACGAGTTGAAAAAAGCTGTTCAGATGGGCTATATCATCAGAAAAATATTTGAAATATGCACGGAGAAAGTTTTGCCTCAATAAAGATGGTGCGCGTCGCACTAAAAAAAGTGATGCCTTTTGCACCGTGAATCACGAATAATGCTTCGCATTCCATAATTCATGCATCACTTTTTGTAGTGCATAAGCGCCGAAACACAATGCGCGAGGAGGCGGCGCACTGTATTTCGTCACTTACGGTGGCGCCGCATCGAAAAACTTGATGCATGTTCGATATTTATCGTGCATGCGAGCTACTTTGTGGAGCATTTTAAAAACGCACTATCTTTTATGATGTGAAACTTTCTCGGTGTGGTCTTATAAAATTACTCGGTACAACAAAGCCACGGGTCAGGGTGGTCTATTTCCAACTTATATCGATAAATTTTTCGCTGAGAAAACTTACGCGTCGGGTTACCCTTCGGAATGTGCTGACGGTGATGAAAACGCGATTGCTCGGTATATTGAGGAATTTGTGCAACAAGAGGGCATTAAATTAGACAAAAATCGAATAAAATATAACGCTGGTCTGAGATCTGTAGCAAAACTCTGTTTCAATTCATTGTGAGGTAAATTTGGTCAACGAGAGAATATGCCAAAGACTGAAGTGATAGATGATCCACAGAGATTGTTTGAATTACTCTGCAGTGTTGAGACCGAAATTGACTCAATTTTACCGATCAATGAAACGACAATTTATGTAAGTTGGGACAATAAAGAATCAGCTGTTGAGCCATCACCATTATGTAACGTTGTCGTAGCCGCTTATACCACAGCCTTGGTGCGTTTAAAACTCTACGAAGAATTGCAACCGCTGGGTGAACGCGTATTGTATTACGATACTGATTCTATTTTGTATGTAAGTCGCGTGGGTGAGTACGATGCGGAAACAGGGCCGTTCTTGAGTGACTTGACCGACGAATTGACCTGTTATGGTCTTGGCACAAGCATCACATCATTCGTCTCTCGAGGACCCAAATTCTACGGATATAAATATTTGACACTAGATGGCGTTGATGTATGTGTTTGCAAAATCAAGGGTATGAGACTTAATTCGTCGGTGAGTCAGAAAATAAACTTTGATTCCATACGAGATCTTATTACTGGTAAGATACCACCACTTTTTGCAAACTATGACGCTATTAGACGCACACGGTTTCACGATGTTGTAACATGACCTGAATGTAAAATATGCAAGCCCGTGTACTCAAAGAGACGATTCGTTAATAACGAGATTAGCTATCCATACGGTTATAAATCTAATTAAAAATAAATTATTGTAAATATATTATCACCAAAGCGAATATATGATATAGGATGAAGAGAAAATTAAAACACAAACTATTTTTAAATAAATTTTTATATTTTATAAAGATGTAAAACGAAAAATAAATTTATTTTCTATTAATTAAGTAGTCATCAATTTTTTTCAGAAGCACAGGTTCCAGAATAATCCGCATCCTTTCCACTCTCATTCTGAATCTTTCTCTATCACAAGCCGCTTGCTCCCACTCTCCACGTCGCGCTGTAAGACTCGCATAGTCCCACACGCGTATCACATGAATTTCCGGCTTACCCTCTTTGAAATGCACTTGTTTTGTTTGATTCATCGTTCACTGTACTTTTTGTAGACTCTCTTTTCTATAAAATTGTTAAAAATAAAAAATTTAAATCTGATTAATTCTTTGATGAAAATTTATAATTTTTTTCAATTTCTTGGCTATTGCTCACGATAGCAGCACTTGTTTAAGACTAACCAGCACTGACCGTTTACCAACACTTTTAATTTTATACTATAAATGGTGGTGGTGGGGGTGGGGGTATTAATTATACGTAAAAGATTAATACTTATTTAGCTCTTTCAGCCATATAGCTGAAAAGCCAAATAATACTAGCGTTAGCCAGCTATATGGCTAATCAGCTAAACGATTGGCTAGCGCCAGCACGATACTATTCACACACGCGCGCGCCGCCGCTGCCGCCCCCCACTCTTGCTCATCACTCTTAATGATCATATATGTAGAGTGGTTGGAGGATTTGATAAGGTTAATAATAGGAGTTTAGCAGCAGCGATAACATAGGCGTTTGCAGGTGTGTGCATCCGTGGACTTTGATGATTTGTGGACCCAGTTCGTGTGGTAAAACAGTATTTGTGAAGAATTTTTTGCATCACATTGATCGCATGAGTAATACAAATTTCGAGCGTATACTCTTATACTATACCAAGTGGCAGCCAATTTACAAGGAGTTGGCCGAGGGTATCGAATTTCACGATGGTTTACCAAAGAGCGAAGACTGTGCTAATGATCCACGAGCAGAACTCTTGATTCTCGACGATCTGATGAGAGAATCGTCCAACAGAGCTGTAGTAAATCACTTTACGAAAGGCAGTCATCACAATAACTTGAGCGTTATCTTTATCTCGCAAAATCTCTTTCATCAAGGTCAGCGAGAAAATTCTTTAAACTCTAATTACATCGTGGTATTTAAAAATCCGCGCGATCCAGTGCAAATAAATCATCTGGCGCGCAAAGTCTGCCCCGAGGAGCCTCGTTTTTTGCGAGAGGCATATCTCGATGCCACAGCACAACCACACGGCTATTTGTTTATAGATCTGAAACAGGGTACGCCTAAAAACGTGAGATTTCGTACTTGTATATTTCCGTTCGACAAACATCAGTACGTTTGTGTGCCTCGTTGCAAACCCATAAAAGCTGGTGCTCGCTCGAATAATCTACCAGTCGTGCGATTGTAATAGAGCCGGTAAGACGTAGTCGTAGCAGACCAATTCCAAAAAAGTACTGGACTCAATTACATGTTTTGTGTACAATCGAACTTTCTTAACTCAAGGCCATATTACGCGAAACAAATTCCAAACTTATAACGTACATTTGCGAGTATGCTTTGAACATTTTACGTGGAAATATTCCACTCAGCAAGTATTATCAAAAACAATTGCGAAAAGTCGCACCACTGTTACGAAAACTCGCTAAACCGGGTATTTTGGAGGTAAAAAGGAAATTCGTGGTAAAATCAGCATATTTACTACGGCTAATTGTGAAACCTGTTTTATCGACATGGAGTACACAAGAAAAATGATTTTAGTACCGCAAGAGTGCTTGGAGCAACAGCGGCTGCAGCAGCAGCACGACGTACCAACTACTAATCATACAACTCCACCATCCAGTGTCTAGACACCTGGTACAGCCACGACACGCCTTGACGAGGAAAAGAGTAAAATTTTACATTCTACGGGTGATGAGCGTAAAAAATCTCTGCAATATCGACAAATCTTGCAGCGTTACTTGCATCTAAAAGAGGAGGAGAAGGATGAAAGTAAGGGTATAATGCGTCCAAACGAGACAACATTATTAGAAACGGAAACGACGATGGGTACAGACAATAATGATAAAATCGACGACGAACAGCTTGTCCAGTAGGTACTGCAGAAATTTCGAAGCAATGCTAGACATCTTATTAGATATTTGCGGCAAGCTAGTAATATTGAATGGGATAATTGTGGTACAATCAAGCTAGATGGCACTGTTGTCGAGGGTGCTAATATTATCGATTTAATGAACGAAGCTATGAGAAGTAGAAAAAGGCCGACACCGCGCGGATACAAACAGTTTGCGCGCGTCTTGCGACAAGTTAGTATATCTCGAGAATTCATTGGTAACGATCAACTGTGGCGTACAATTGCATCTCATAGCCCTGATTCACCGCTGTCATCGTCGTCAGAAAACGAAGGTTATTATTCTTTAACAGCTACTGGTCAAACGAGTGTAAAGGAGAAAGAAATTAAAAGTGCGAGAAAGCGTAAAAAAGTTGGTAGCGAGTTAACAGCTACGCCATCAACCCCTGTAAAAAAGAATCGCCTCGAACAACTAAAATGGGACCGTATGTGAAAGCATGGAAGGAAGTGATGGAGGAGGAGGAGGAGGGGGAGAAAACTGGTACTTTTATAGACCGATTGATTTCAGTTGTACCCTTTGGAAAAAGTCCTCTTGACAATGCCTGTCTAGAGCACGATGTTTCATATTCAAATAAAGAAATAACGAATCATATAAAAACCGACAGACTGCTGGCTGAACGGGCATTTTCATGCATGCTCTCGGAGACTGCAGATGGTAATAAAAAGACTGCAGCTGGTATTACTGTTTTGTGCATGATCAGCAAAATTGCATTTGATAAATTTTTGGAACGCATTAAAAATATATTTAAAAGACAGCAAAAGAGAGAGAAAAAGCTTGTAAGAGGGGGAGGAGAAGGAGCGATGAAAAAGAAGGAGAAAAAGCCGGACGATCTTGAGCATTATTACTATCATCTTTCTGCACCATCAGCGTACGCTGGTGCTCATCTACTGAAACACGCGAAACCCAAAAAATTTGGTAACAATACCATTGCCAAATGGTTGGGGAGTCAGGATGCACATACCTTACACAAACTCGTGAGACATCGTTTTCCTCGTCGACATTACAACGTTTTTAGCCCCTTTGAAGTGTGTGAAGCTAACTTGGCAGATTTTAGATCACTTAGAACCTACAATGATGGGTACAGCTATATTCTCATTGTCATTGATGCACTCTCAAAGTTTGCCTGGGCAGAGCCTCTTCTCGATAAACCAGTCGAAGCGTCGCTGTAGCATTAGACAAAATTTTATCACGATGTAATGATAGACATCCTATTTATCTACAGACTGATAAAGGTAAAGAGTTTATCGGTTGAGAGGAACAAAAAGTGCTAAAAAAGAAACATATTACCTATCGAGTCGTCAGAGACCCTGTTATAAAGGCAGCCATTGCCGAACGCTTTATTCCAACTCTCAAAGGTCGCATCTGGCGATACTTTACTCATTTGCGCACAAGACATTATATAGATGTTTTGCAAAAAATTGTGACGTGTTACAACGAGTCGTGGCACAGTGCAATAAAAATGCCCCCTTCCAAGGTCAACTTATATAATGCTCACGTAGTACGTCAAAATTTGACGTTGCGTTACAGCGAAAAACAGCCGTTTCGAGTAGCTAAATACAGCGTTGGCGATCTGGTTCGTGTCAGTCGTGCCAAGACAGCCTTCAGGAAAGCATACGAGGGTGGCTGGATTCTGGAGCTGTTTAAAATTATAAGAGTCGACACAAGACAACAACCACCCGTCTATATTTTGACAGATCTTGATGGAGAAAAAATTGACGGATATTTTTACGAAGAACAGTTGAGCAGAGAGCGCAAAGATTTAGATAGCGAAGCATTTGAGGTTGATGAGGTTTTAAAGAGCAAAGGTAGAAGGTCGAAAAAACAATATTTCGTCAGTTGGAAGGGGTATCCAGAAAAATTCAATTTTTGGATTGAAGCTAAGGATTTAAAGAATTTACAATGAACGATAAATTTTACATGGTTTTACCGAGCAACAGCAGCAAGTTTGACTTTCCACACAATCTGGCGACACATTTTACAACACAATTATCATGAAATTTTTATCTTCATGGCGACTGGTGTGTAGGACTCACGGAAATTCAAGTACCTCTCACATTTCAGCATATATCAGTGGTAGAACGTGAGGGGGTGATTTCTGTTAAAACATCCGAACGTGACGTGGCGAATGTTTTGCGAGAAACAAAGGAGACTCAACAGAAGGCCGAGGTGTTTGCCCGCGTTAAACCTGGTGCGAGGGGCTTCTCACTAAAATACTCTTGCAAAAAGTGGTAAGAGTTTCGTAAGAGTATTGTGAGTACGCAAGAGTTTTATAAGAGTATTGGAGTTTAAAAATTGATCAGAGTATGCGAAGAGTAAGAGGAGTATTCGAAAAAATCAAAGAGTATGCAAAGAGTAAGATGAATATTTGAAAAAATCAGAGAGTATGCAAAGAGTAAGTTGAGTATTTGAAAAATCAGAGAGTATGCAAAGAGTAAGATGAATATTCAAAATAATTAAAGAGCATGCAAAGAATACAATGAGTATTCAAAAAAATTATTGAATATTCAAAAGATTAAGGAGTACGGAAATTTTAGATAGAGTATTCATTTAAAAAATCGATGTTTCAAGTTCTTTTTTTTAACATATACACACACACACATATATATATATATATATATATATATATATGTGTGTGTGTGTGTGTCTGTGTTAAAAGAAAGAACTTAAAACATCGATTTTTAAATTTTATATATATAATAAAAATGCAATTAATTATTTACAAAATTACGAAATTAATAAAGAAAATAAATAAGTTTTTTGATAAAGGACTTAGCTGAGTGAGATATTCAAAGGGTCGACGAATGTATGGGTCGATGGATTGATAGATTAATACGTTTAAAAAGGAAAAAGTTGATTGGTTCGTTGATGGACTGTTGGATTAATAAAATGATAGGTCAATAAGTTGATAAATAGTTGAGTTGAATATAAATCTATGTTATTTTGGGTTGTTATATTTATGAATTAATCGGTCGATGGGTTGATAAATCAATGGGTTGATGGGTGGATATATGAATCTATCGATAGCTTGATCGGTCGATGAGTCAATAGGTTGATAATAATCAATCAATAATTAATTATTAATAATTAATTATTAAATTGTGAAATAAGGTAGGAAATTATTTTAAGTAACATTTCAATTATTTTAAAATTGAATGTTATTATGAAAAAATTTAACTCAAAATAAGTGATTATTACATTAATTTTTAATAAAATAAATCCAGCTATTAATTCGCTTAGAATATAGTGAATAAAAAGGAAATTTAAATTATAAGCTGATACATTAATATGTTGTATGTTACTGGTTACATTTCATATACATATTTTATGTAATATTCTAAAATAACTAAAATAATAGTAATAATTAATTTTCTACATTGTAAATATCAAACTAAATAAAGAATAATTGATGAATCGACCATTTTAGTTAGCGAAATTTCTATTAGGGCTATTTTTAAATTATAAAATACACAGATATATAAAAATGCATTTTTATATATTTAATGAAGTAGTTTAGTCCAATAAAAACACAATAATAAAAAAATCTTTTTATGATTACAATTTTTTATAGTTTTTACTATTACTTTATTTATTTTATATAATTATTTACCGACATATTATCGGTTGAACACGATAAGAGTTTTTTTTTAATTTTGATAAGGCATTTAATATTGCTTATACCAAACATAATAGCATAATAAGTAACTTTTTCTTATGCACAGTGGCAAAATCTATTAACTATCCGTAGCTTAAATTTAACTATTTCTAAATATAGGTATGTTTTACGTGAAATTTTAAACAAAAAATGTTGCGATTCATTTTATTTAAAAATAAATACTTTTCAGAAAATAAAATCAGAAATTAAACTATTAAAAATAATGTTTGGCAAAAAATAAGTTGTATATTACATGTCATTCCCAACAAAAAATATTCTTATTACCAAAAGTTAATTACTAGTGAAAAATGGATTTGAAAGTTGATCTATGCAAGGGATAAAGTTGAATTTAAACAGTTGAGAAAAATAAAATATTGGCAAAATGAAAAAATATAACCTTTAGAATTACTATTTTACAATAATATTATAAAAATCAGTTATTTGTCCTCACTAGATTGAAATATAATAATATTTCATAAAGTTGACGGAAAATTTTATGGTCTCCTGTTGAGAAAAAGTCGGAAAAAGTTTTACCTACGAAAATTTCATAAATTGATATAAGTACATCAACAATCGTTTTATAGGTACATTTTTTTAAAAACTATATTTCTTTTATTAAATAAATTTTTTTAAAATTATAACTTTGTTATAATTAATAATTTTACGTAAACGTAACTAATATTGATAAAGAGATGGGTTGTTAGAAAAAGACTCAGAATTCAGCGTTATATTAATAAGATCTGTTACGATCTGTTCTATTTATCAAACATGATATAAAATGACTTAACGTCGAAATCAATAAAATAATAAAATCAATATTACTAAAATTCTATTTGTACTCTTGCGTACTCTTGAATACTCATTCTTACTCTTGCATACTCACTAAATCTCTTTCAAACTTTTTCGTATTCATTTACTTAAAGCGTTCACCAAAAGAGTATTGGAGAGTACGCATGAGAACTAAAGAATGCTTGAGAGTACGGAAGAGTTTTTCTATGAGTATTTTAGTGAGAAACCCCTCGACCTGGTGTTTACCGTGATATTGAAAGTCTCTTAGAAGAAATAAATAATCTCAAGAATGTGAAAAATCATTTATATTTTGAAATCCGCGCTGGTGGCTATGTACAAGTTAGATGTCGATGTTGTGAAGATTGTACAACTTATATGCACACGTTTACCTTATCGGAAAAATAACTTAGATTTTCAGGTTTGGAAAATGTACCAATTTTCTCTTGCAAAGGTAATAAAGAACACTACATTGCCGGTAATCGTCCAGCAAATCTTGTGAACGGGTTACCAACCGTGCTCATGGTTTACAGCAACATTTGCCAGCCTTATGTAACAGGTGACATGCGCACGAGCTTACTACGTATAGTCTCGCTTCATTTGCGTGACTAAGTTCACGGAGGTGTTGAAATTAAAAACTTTTCACCACCCGTGTACCTACCACTGCTGTCTTCAGCGATTTAGTCGATAGAAATAGATATAAGAGACGAACACGGATTTCCCATTCCATTCGACTACGGTACGCTGACTGCAACGCTTCACTTTAAGCGCATCCGATAAAATGCCTGTGTTTGAAGATTTTTTTAATAACCAAATGATGGGTGGTAGGAGTAAGTGTGTTACAGTTGGTAAACCTTGTTTTGGTTATTACCAGTCGGGTGCAGGAGTAGGTAGTTTTTTGAAAGGTCTCTTCCGAGCAGCTATACCGAAGATCGAACAAAGTGCAAAAGTGGTCGGTAAGGAGGCTCTTCGAGTGGGTAAAAATATCCTAGATGATGTCACTCTAGGTGGCAGACCAGTCAAAGAGGCGACCAAACAGCGCATTCGCGAGAGTGGTAAAAATCTCAAAAGAAAAGCTGACGTTGTTCAGGACAAATTGCTCTTGGGTGAGTCAAGTGCGAAAGAGGGGGAGGAATCAGAATATAAAAAGAAGAACGAGACATCATCAACTCAGTCGTCGAGTGCATCTGGCACTACAAACACCTCAGCAACTAAACGCTCGAGGAGTGGTAAAGTTGCGAAAAAGAAGAAGAAGCAGAATAAGAAAGCACGTGTAGCTAGAGATATTTTTGAAAATAAAAATTTCAAGATGGCGCTGTTGCATACAGAATCTTGTCAGTCCATCAAGTCGACGTGCTATTTAATCAGAAACCTGTTTTACCACCAAACAATATTTATATACATACAGAGCTTACATTAAAACATTACTTAATTATGGCCCAACAGCTAAAAAGTCTCATTTAACGAGTGGATTGTGGTACGATGATACAGCAGTGGAAATGGACGATACCACAGGTTCAGCAGGTCTCAGCCAGCGTAAAGCGCTTATGGTTGAGAGAAAGATTGATTTACTCGGCCACTTACATTGTGATGTTTTTAATCAAGACACATTATTACTAGGTGGTGTTGAAGTTAGAATAAGGCTCATGCGTTCTCGTGATGGTTTCTGTCTCATGGATCCCGCTGGTGCTTTCACAGTAAATATTACAGAGGCTACGCTTTTTGTGTGTCGAGTAAGATTAAATCCTTCACTCGTGCTAGCACACGAAAAACTATTGTTGCAGACTACTGCAAAATACCCACTGACACGTGTAGAAGTTAAGGCTGTTACGTTACATAATGGTTTGCATGGGGAAATAATCGACAATGTCATATTAGGTCAACTGCCAAAAAGGATTATACTCGGTTTTGTTGAGAATAAAGCTTACAACGGAGATAAAAGTCTTAACCCGTTTAATTTCAAAAATTTTAATATAAATTTTTTATGTCTGTACGTTGATGGAATGCAAGTGCCATCGAAACCCTGACAGCCAGATTTCAAAAAAAGCAAAATGTACGTTGATGCTTATCATACACTTTTTTCCGGAACTAGTATTCACTTTATGAATTCAGGCAACTCGATTAACCGTAAAGACTATCCAAACGGTTACTGCCTATTCGCTTTTGATTTGACACCTGATTTATCGGCGAGTGATGGTAGTCATTGGGATTTGATAAAAAATGGTAATGTACAAATTGATGTTAGATTCGACGACCCGCTAGAGGGCGCTGTAAATTGTATTATTTATGCTTAATAGGACAATTTGCTCGAAATTGACTTGTCGAGACAGGTTGTCGTGGATTATAGCAGTTAACAGCAGGCCGGAGTAGAATCTGATACCGACTGAGTAAAAATTGAGTTTTTTGTTATTTACTCGAGTATTAATCGGTGTATCTTCAAATTAGAGGTTGAGCGCAATAGATATTATTATTATGAACATCTATGCACAAGAAAAAAAAATTCTATTGCTTTGTTTTTCAGAAAAGTAAGGAACGCCAAAGTAAAAGTTTATGTTTATAATATTATCGCGTTCCTTACTTTTCTCAAAAACAAATCAGTAGATTTTTTTTTCTTGTGCATACATATTTGTAATAATATCTATTGCGCTTAACCTTCAAATAGCAGATACACCAATTGATACTTGAGTAAATAACAAAAATCTCAATTAGACAAGAACAGCGAATCCGTTCTGCTCTTAAGTAGTAATGGTGGGGGTATAGTTCTCGCCATTTAAGTGGAGCAAAGCCATCTTTATTATCTCAGTCGGCGAGCAACTTTCATTGCAAACAGTATGGACGTGGTGATTGACGTGCAGTTTTTAAAGGACAACAAAAACCGTTTGATTCCAAAAGAGGTGGCTGTACTTGCTGTTCATAAAAACTTTATCGCTCATTGGATTGTGGCGCCTCCTTGTAATTTAAGATGCTTACCTAAAAAAGCTTTGAGACAGAACAATTGGGTGACACTGAATCATCATGGTCTCGAGTGGTACGAAGGTGATATATCTATAAAAAGATTATACAAAAATTTGGAAGATATTTGCAAGCATTGTCGTGTAATTTTCGTGAGAGATCAAGAAAAGCTTGAACTACTTTCCAAGCTCACCACCTGTAAGATTGAAAATTTAGAAAAACAAGTTTGTCCAGCTTTTAGAAATTTAAATTTCAGCAGTGTACAGTGCATGCATCATTACATAAAATCATCTTATTCAAATTACGTGCGTGCTCTAAATAACGTTGCTAATCTGAAACATTGGCTACTGAAACTTAACCCCAGCATAAAATCGCTGATTGTGGAAGAATTTTCCGAAATTTTCCGCAATGAATTCAAAAGAGATTGCTCGACATCTGATGAGGATCAAGTTTCACGCAGTAGGCGTTTATCCAGCGGATCGGATTCCTCTGATGTGGGTGAAACCTTGTGCGCTTGTGCTTAATACGCAAAATTATAACCAGCGTGATGCGCACTGGGTTGCCATATACGTTGATAAGTATGACACAGGTGTGTACTTTGATAGTCTTGGTAAGCCGCCACAAATTCAACAACATTTACGACGTATTCAGCAAAATTGTAAAAAATTTAGATGGAATAATATAGGCTCACAAAGCGAATATTCCAATGTTTGTGGTCATTATTGTATCATGTTTCTGTATTATATGTCTACCGGATTGGGTCTCAAGAAATTATTGGAAAATTTCTCGCAGAATTTGCAAAAAAATGATGCTATAGTAAAGAATTTTATAGAAACAACTTGCTATGCGTAATTTGATACTTGACTGTCTCTGATTGGTTGCACGCCACCTTTTTTACGACATCCCCACTAATTTTTACAGTATAAAAGAAGTGGTATTCACTTGGTCTAGCCATAGTTGTGTGTGATCGACAGTGACAGCAGTAACAAGCAAGAAAACCTAACCAAGATGGCTGGTCAAAAGAGAAGCCTGGAGCAGACATTTGGTAATGACTTGGCATATTTAATAAAACAAAACAGCAAGAAAAATTATTGGCAGCAGGTTCTGCCAATGGTCTACGGGCTGAACAGCTCTTTTGGAAAAATTATTCAGGTAGGCCTGAAGAATATAGGCGGCGAAGGCAAAAAAGAGTTTGCACCCGTAGTACGCTTCTGTGGAGCCAATTTTCAAGGTCTACCTCTGTCACTAGACTGTTGGGAGGCGTTAAAGCAGGAATTTAATAAAATTGAAGATTTTTTTACTTGCTATAATGAGGAATCCATGCTGGATCAGCGGCTATCTATTCCTGGATACACTATCCGTTTTATGATTAGTTTTCACGAGAGAGCTTTTGAATTGATACCCAATGACGCACAACCAGAAGGAGAGGAGTGTGGTGGACCGCCGAAAAAATATGGCCGATTTAATCGGTCACTAGTATTTAAACGTGTCACGTTTGAACGTTTAAAAGATTTATCAAAATGTATAGATCATAGAATTAGATATTTAAATAGTGTTGCAAAATCTGTAGATTATATATTACCAGAAATGGTTGCAAATATGAAAAATGTATTAGAAAAAAGTCAGGAATCTCAATATGTATACTTTACTTCTAGCTATATAAAAACCACAATGTCTAGTTTTAATGATAATTTTGTAAATGATCTCATAGAATTATTAAAAAAGAATAATCTAGTTTTAGGAAAAGAAGATTTGTTTATAATCATACACGAATTTATTATTTATCATATGTACACACTAGTTAATTGTATGAATGCTACGTTGTAATGTTTTATTATTAATAATAAATGTTGTTAAACTTTAAAACGTGAGTATTTTATTTACCTCGTTTATTACCAATTCCTTAACCTTTATACACACAGTAATATTGCAAATTATATATTTCACGATTCAATATAAAATTTGTATTATTTTAATATTTAAAAGTATTTAGTTGCAAATTAAAATCTTTTAAATTAATATTTTATGATTTCATGTAAATTTTAATAATCAAAAAGTATCATGTTGCATATTAAAATATTAAAAATTTTTAAATATCGATTAAAATATTTTTCATCCCCACTCTAAATTTAGGGGTCAGTGACCTTTCAGTTTATCCTCACTCTAAATTTCTAGGTGGGAGATAAGTGACCCTCCAGTTGTTCGGGTACCATGCCTAACAAGCCCCTACTTCACCTTCTCAGAGGTCATTGACCCACCGGTCAGTAACCTTTGGGGTGGTGGAGTGGGGGTTTGTTTTGACGGTCCATGGTGCCCCTATAACTACTATTGTGTATATATGTAACAATCTGTTAGATTTATGATACATTGTGATCATACGTACTTAGAAATATATTATTAAACTTTAGATTTTATAATACTTAATATTTACACCTTAAATATTATAAAATCTTAGGTAACAAATAAGTTTCTCAAAATTAACATATATCAATCCAAATCAATGTATGGGATGTAACAACCTTGGGGATCAGGAGGTTGCACTAATTTATAAAAAATATATAAGCTGTAATTAATTAAGTAACAAAAAAAAGAGAAACTTTATTTAAGAAATTTGTACAGTAATTGTACGCTCGCTCAAAATGGACGCCAGCCGCGTATAGCGTACGCGACGCCGCTTGCACTAATTAAATAACTATTGGCACGACGAAAAGCAGGTATCAACAAAAACGTAAGCTAAAAGGGACACGAGCAATAAACACACAAAAAAAAGAAAGAATTAGAAAAACAAGAAGGGAATATATGCAATAGAACGCGCACGCGATCGCCCGGCACACACGTCACAAAAGACAGAAAGAAATTATATAATTTCTATTTAGCAATTGTGCACTCGCAACAATTTTAAGCACAATAAAATAACTTAGAGAATATTGAATTTATCTATTCTCGCTCACACTAACTACGATAATTGTAACACACAACCAGAAAAGTATTACGCAATATCGCAAGTCGAAACGTTCTTTATCGGACGCCGGCAACAGAAGGAATAATTCAATGCATTCCTTCTTGTCTATGCTCAGCTTCATCTCTCTTGCTGTACGCTGCGCGCGCCGCAAGAGAGAGACAAACGATCCTAAACGGACCCAAGCTCAGCTACTCGAGTCAAGCTGCTCGTTAGCTATATCAGTGCACATTATACGTGCTTAACGGCATGTCGGAGCTGCAGCAATCGAGTTTTGCTTTTTTTATTTTATCAATATCTTTTTAAATTCTTAAACTAAACAAATATAATGACTTGTCCGCACTAAAGCTATACTAATACAATAATTTTTGTTAAAATAAAAAATCATTTGGACTTATTATTTTTTTATGAGCTTGGATTGGAAATTAGATATCAAACTCGACAAACCTAACCTTAAAATACGATACATTAAAAGTTTTTATTATAACTTTGTATGTATAATATTTTGGTGGATTTCTTGAGTTGTCCGCACTAGAGTTTAATCTTACAAATTTTTTCTTTGTAGCAAAAAAACTCGATTAAACGCATCGTTTATTCATAAGTTACGATTGGAAATATTATTAGAAGGCGGACAGCTTCGTCATGCTCTTAAGAGATTCGCACGTGTGTGCCAACGATTTTGGATTTTGCTTTTAACTATGTCACTCGCGTGATCTGCTTTCCGTCTTGCTCGTAGTTAGATGCTCTCTTCTGTCGGCTATATGCGCCACAAATATACATACAAGTAATATGGCCAATCTGTCATGTTACACGGAAATGCGACAGTTTTTTGTAGGTATGCGTATGCGTGAAATAATAGTGAGTGATAAAAATAATTTAACAGAAATAAAACTATTTGCATTTTAATAATATTAGGGTAGACTGATCAATCGTAATTTGGCATTCAATAAAAGACCGGCAGCTATTACTTTACTCGATTTATATTTTATATATAATTAATGATTCTGTAATAATTATTTTATCATTAAATTATAATTTAATATTATGGTAAAAGTCAATAAGTACTCGAAAATGGGAAATATCTGCTTCATAGCAAGCGGTATTTTACTGAACTTTTTGGATATTCTTTAGTTTTTGTTTTATTATAGAAAAAGTATAACACTTTTAACATTTTTTATAATCAATATTGAAAATACAAATGTTGAACTTTACATACAATTCTTTTTCATAAAGCTATAAATGTGGCAATTAAACAATGTTTTACATTGGTCAGTTTACTCTATAAAGATTTTTTTAAATAAAAGATTTGAAAATTAACTTTAGCAAAAGCATGTATTTCGCTTATTATAAAATGACGCCTCAGTATATAAAATACTTTATTATATGCCATGACACGTTAATGCAGTATTTGCTTAATATTCTTTGTATATCTTAGTCTTTTTTTCATAATGGTATATCTTCCATTCATTTTTAAACTGATAAGCATTTATTCTTAGGCGAGCAGAATGGATTCTTCGGTCAGGTAATTTAGAATTAGACGACTTACAGGATTCAGCCCTTGACAATAAACGCATGTGTTCAAATGACATTTTTCCGTAGATGACATCTGCTTTGACAAATCAGGTAAACGAATGTTAAAAGCCACTGCTTTACCGATTGGCAAGGCTACAATTGATTTTGATGAAACTAGTGATGAAGATGTTGGCTCTGCGGAAATTGATTTGCCTATTGATTATACAGTTAAAATTTACCTTGTATAAGTAAGATTAGGAGGTGGGTAAACGAATTAGATTTAACACCGGGAAAAACAAAAAATTTATTCGAATTATTATCATTAAAATCCAAAAGTATGACGGTTAAAGCACGTGAATGCGTTTTATTATTTGACGAAATAAGCATAAAAACGTGGTTAAATTATAACACTAAAAAGGATATGATCGAAGGGTATACTGATTTGGGAGAACATGGTCGTACATCGAAACTTGGTAATCATGTTCTAGTGTTCATGCTGAGAGGTCGGCAACATGATTGAAGGCAACCAATCAGTTACTATGTCTCCCACAACAGTGTAAACGGAGATCCTTTAGTAAATATTATTTTAGATACAATAGATTGCGTTGAAGAAACGGGCCTTATAATTAAATCTGTGGTTTGCGATTTAGGATCTCCCAAAAGGTAAAAATCCTTTACGACGCCCTTTATCAGACCAAAATCCTCAAGTTATTAATTTTTTAAAACTATGTTTGCCGTGAATTAAAACGTGGAAATCTGATAAAGCTGATCCTCCGTGTTTTAAAGGTTTTTATTTAACCAATAACAGCGTTCTTAAACAGTGGGAAGATATGAAAGAAAACGGCGGGACATAATGCAAATGCCACCGCGATGCAATTAAGATGTGATTTACAGTACTCAATAACTGCTAATTTAACGTCGTCATCTAAACTAACGAATTGCCAGCCAGATGAAACAGTTAGATTATTAGCAATTCCACAACAGAATAATACTGATTTGCCACTTTCTATAGAAAACTGTGCTGAAAATGTCAGTGAATTTGATTTACCGATTGATCAGCATAGTAACAGTACAGACTTTTCTGCTGATACTAATTTACTTGATGTACACTCAAAAATGAATAATTCGTTTGAGAGTACTAATAGTGAATCATGTAAAGAAACAGAAGATTCAGCAGAGAATATTATAAATCAAGATTTTTTTATAATTCCTTCTCATGTTGGAAATGATAGTATTTTAGAGTTACAAGAATTTTCCAGCAATAGTATTTCAAATGCAGAGAATGCATCAGAGAGATTAAATCAAATTTCATTCAATCCTGATGACTCTTCTACTCTTTTAGATACTGCGATCAAGTATGTCGCTGGATACATTGCAAAGAAGTGTTGTTCTAAATCAGAATGTCCAGAATGTAAAAATTATTCAACTTGTCCAAATTCAAATTTTGAAAATAGTACAGACTTTTTGATTTTTTTTAAAACTTATGTAACTTCAAAAAATGACAATCAGCTCGGTAACCTTTTTGTTCCTTCTGATGAATTTACTTCAGTAATTACAACCGCTGTACAAACTTTTGATAAAATGTTCGAAAGAATAAGTTATCGTGAAAATGTTAGTAAACTTATGATAAATAAAATTATAAAGCCAATAAAGAAACGTAATGCAGATTTTTTTAAATTTGATGATCCCTGCAATTCACATCGTGAAAGTATGATTAAATTTTTTGTTAGAGTCCACATATTTTATAAATTTAAATGGATTAATCGTGATATGCGGAATGCTAAAAAATATAAAAGAAGTGGAACTGCTAATAATAAGCCAAATCGAAAATTGCAAAAATTGAATCATGAATAAATTATTACGTCATTTTATTAAACTTATTTATGAATTATTTTATTTAACTTATTCTTATATGATGTAATTTTACTTATTCGTTAATATTTTACTTAAATCTTACTTATTTTATTGTGAAGAATATTTTGATTTCATAAATTGTTTATTCGTTGATTCAATTGTTGTTAGTGGCTATTGTTTTTGTTTACTGTGTCGTCATAATGCTATATATTATATTAGATTTTGAAATGTATTATGTAAATATACCTTCCAGTGATATTTTTCGATAGTACATTTATAATGCAATTTTAAAACTAGCTCGCCACAGCGGCCCAAAGGGCCGCTGTGGCTCGCACCTTGGTCCTTTCAGAGCTTCGCTTCGCTCAGCTCTGAAATGCCCTCGGGCCTTGCATCGCTTCGCGATGCAAGGCATGCAAAAAGCTCCGCTTCTTGCATATAAGGCACGACCGAAAACGCTCGCGCTTCGCACTCGCTATTTGATATTTAAAAAATATTAAAACAAATCATTTACAAACGCAAAAGCCTTAAAAGTTAATCTTATTTCTTTTTTTCATTGTATTTTTTACCGCATCTTTCAACAGGAGGTTTGAATTCATTGTATTTATTTGAAAAAACAAATTTATAATTATTTTAATTTTTCTTGTGAATTAAGTTGATTGATTTCGAAAAAATTTATGTTATGTGAAAAAGACATATTTTCATTAATGTATACTTTTTAAAGTTTTGGATAGGATAATCTATCAAAAGTTATAAGAAAAAAAATAGTTCAGTAGCTTAAAAGTAAAGTTTTGTATAAAGTTTTTATTTGATCTGAATCATTCCGGCGGAGGATGATTTAAAACAATAATACAAATAAATATTGGCAGTTTAAAAAAAAATCGTTCGAGCGGTTTTAAAACAGTTATCCCTTTAGAGGTTAAAAAAATTATTTTTTGGTGATAACTTGAAAAAAACGAATTTTGAAAAGAAGTATATTAAATAAAATTTATAGAAAAAAATAAGATGCATCTTTTTAATATTATATATATATTTTTTTAAATAATATTTATCAAATTATCATTAAAAAGCCTTTAATTTCAACATTTTTCATGAACAATTTGAAAAATATTAACTTTAGAGAAAAATGTATAATATAAAAAAGATTTATTTTTTTATATTCTATAACTTTTATAAAATATACTTTTTGAAAAAAAATCGTATTTTTCAAGTTATTACCAAAAATCCATTTTTTTGACCATTTAAAAGGCGCCTATTTAAAAACGCTTCCAACGATTTTTTTCAAAATAGGAACGTTTACTTGTGTTATTATTTGAAACAATTTCCCGTTTGAATAATTCAGATCGGATAAAAACTCGTCGAGAAAATTCATAAACTTGATTTCTCACACACATACATCCATACATACATTTTAAGGAAGCCTCGTAATAGTCTTATTTTGCTATAAAAATAAGTTTTTTATCATAAAAAAACATATTTTAAAGGGTTACATTTTTCGCGATGTCGAAAATATAAGGCACTTCCGTATAGCGGTCGTGCCTAATAATAAATGATTTAGTAAGTATTTAAAGTATATTCAACATAAGTATTTAAGTTACATTATGGATATATTTAATTGTTATTAATTTAAAAAGTATATTCAATATAAGTATTTTAGTTTTACTTTAGATTAATTCAATTATTATCAATTTAAATCTATAAAAACATGTTAAATTTTACATATTTTATTAATTATTCGTTTCGTTAAACAAACTTAAATATTTAATATTAAAATATTTTTAAAAATTTTAAATTTTGTCATTAGTATTGTAATTATAATTTAAATGAAAAATATTACAAAATAATTTTTTTTTTATGATCATTTGATGTTTGTAAGAATTTGTTTTATTTGAATTGCATGGTAGTATATGTGTATAACATTTCGTGTCATATTATATAGTGAATTACAGGATCATAAAAAATAATCATATAAATTAGCACAGTGAATTCTTATACTATTATTTACATGGTATGATGAAATAATATTTTGGATTTACATATTCTGTTAAAAAAAGATAATTATTACTAAATAAAATTTTTTTTATTTTAATAACTCTATTTTTTAACATGGATACATTTATATGATTATTTAGATGCACACCCATTATAATAAGATTTGAATAAATTGTGTAATATTTTTTTAATGAATATTTATGAATATACACAAATAAGGTACATATATATAAATATTTTACAAGTTAATTAGCAATTCATTTCATTTCTTCTTACATTGGGTGTATAGTATAGGTCGAGCCAGGTAAGAGCAGAAGAGGTCTATTAAAAATAACACAGGCCGACAAAAAATTTTACCAAGAACCCCAGTATACTTTCCCGAAGGTTTTTTGCACGCTGAATCCGAATCCGAGGTCAGAATTGCTCTAGTGGCTCCAGTTTTTGAGATATCCTAACCTCAAAGTGCAAAAAACAACATTTTTGATGATATTTGAGGTTATGTAGCAATAAAAATAACTCTTATTAAGAAAAACTGTATACAACAAATTAAGGTATGTTTCTTCTTCTTTCAAATGCCGTTGAGTTTGCTCGGATATCTTTTTTTTTCACAAAGTTACACCAATTTGAAAATTTCATGTTTAATGAATTTATGAAGCATCACACTATTCCGCTCAAGCTATCGAACAAGTAACTATATTGAAGAGCCACTTGTCAATTCAAAGCAAACTTTGTAAATTGTAAGAATACTAACAAGTATTGTGAGCTTTTTGTTTATATTTATAAAATCCCCGTTTAAGGGGTAGAAACCACCCCTATCAACCCCCAAGCAGGCCGACTCACCCAACCCTGGGTAGAGCAAGTTTAATCAAGTGCTTTTAGAAGAAGATATTATGCTTTTTATCACAGATAGGTGTCTGAACTTTATTTTTAATATGCATTAGTTTCATATACCTGTATAACTCTTAATAACCACCCCTATAAATGCCTAAGTACGCTAGCCGAGGTATCCCTGGGTAAATCAAGTTTATACTACACATTTTATACGATACACCTCTACAACCCTCTACAAATCATCCCTATCGACCCTTAAGGAAGCTGTCCTACGTATCTTTGTAGGAATCTAGCTTTTACAACTGCTTTTTAATGGGAAAACTTAATTTTTAACCACAGATAGGCTTACTAATTACATTCTTAATATGTCTCATCACCATACACCGTTACAACCGCTAGACTACCTCTTTAAATGCCTAATATACCCGACCACTCTTCACCTGTATCTTGGTAAAAGGAGATCAGGTATGCTGCCGCGTAGCCTCTTTCATCCTGCCAATCACGTTCTCATCCAAATCGCCTCCATATTGATTTCTTAAACTTAGCCTGTACCCCCTAAAATGTAATACTGTGAGCCTTCTTTCTTGAATATTCACCCTCTCACCCCGAAATTTACACACACAAAGAATCGATCAGTGACTGTGTGTGTATTTAGGGCCGGGAATGTAAGCGTAAATTTTGTTGGCTCGGGGAGTGTAAAATTAAAGTGGTAAGTATTACTTTTGTAAGAAAGTTGAGGATCTGTGAATTCAGATGAGGTGTATTAGTTTGTGGTGGTGAATTTTACTATGTTTTGGACTTGGGTGTGTACGTGTAGGGATGTATGGGCAAACTCTAGCTACGTGAGTTTAGGTGTATGTGGGGACCAAATAAGATACTGTTTTGTAAGGATTTTTATTTGAACTTTTGAAAATTAAAAATGGTTTATTACCGCTCTCAGCCGAACCCAGAGTCACGAAACGTGGACGTGGCGGTATTGACTCCTTTCGTTTTTTTTTGTTTTTTTTTTCATTTTTTATCTTTTTTTTTAATTTTTTGAGGATTTTAATTTTTTTTAATGATTTTTTATTTTTTTTTGTTTTATTTATGCTTATTTCTTCTTATGGAAGCGTTTACGTGACCATTCAAACGATCGTTTAAGAGACTTGCGTCTATGGTGAGGTGAGTTGTTATTTCTTTTAAGAGACCAGGCATAATCTGCCATCATTCTCACAGTTAATTTACCTTGATAACGACGCTCTTGTTGTTTAATGTCCTGATGAAAGCGTTCACCCATCTCTTCGCTGAATGCCCCTACGTTTTTAGGAAAGTTTTCCAAGTGAGAAAATAAAAATGCAATTTCATGCTCATCTTACAGCCTAATTTATGAAAATCCTTTAACATTTTTGTGACTATAGTTGCGTATTTAGGATCTCGATAGTTTCCCAAAAAGTTTTCTGTAACTTTTTTGAAACTCAACCAAGCATTTTTTTCATCAATTTTCATACACTTCACAAAATCTTCATCCTTCATTAGAGCTCTAATATCAGGACCAACAAAAACACCTTCTTTTATTTTAGCATCTGATAAATGGGAAAATTTAGATGTAATATACTGAAAACAATCACCATCTGTATCTAGAGCTTTTACAAATTGCTTTATTAGTCCCAATTTTATGTGAAGAGGTGGTAGTAAAATTTTGCTTCTGTTAACAAGGCTCTCATACACAACATTTTCAGATCCTACTTCCCATTTCGATCTTTTTTCCCACTCCTTTTTGATGTAATGTTGATCTCGATCCCGGCTATCCCAAAGACAAATATAACAAGGGTATTTAATGTTCCCAGATTGTAAACCAAGTAAAATATTTATCATCTTAAAGTCACCGCATATCAACCATTGGTGCAAATTGTAGTTAACTTTTTCCAGGAGAAGTCGAAATGTTTCATACGATTCTTTTAGCGTACTAGAATGAGCAATAGGAATTGACGCATATTCATTTCCGTTATGAAGCAATACTGCTTTGAGGCTCTCTGTAGAAGAATCAATGAACAGCCGCCAGTCATCTGGCTTATAAGAATAAGATGCTGTTTTATATTCGTTAACAAGTCCTTTAATATCATGGCAATATACTAAGGTATCTTCACTCGTAAAGTACTTTATAAAGTTCTGTTCTCTGTTTCTGTAAGCAGTTATTTTTGTACCAGGCAATAGCAAATTTCTCTCCTTTAACCTAGAAGCTAACAACTCAGCTGAATCTTTGGAAAGACCTAGATCACGGATTAGATCGTCTAAGTCGTCTTGATTATAAAATATGGGTTTTTCATCATCAGAAAAATATTCTTTGTTACTACTGTGCTCACTTTCTATAGCATCAATTTGCTCAAGACTACGTGGTTCCGAGACTTTTTTTTGTGAACTATCAATTTTTCCTCTTTTAGGAGGTGTTACGCTATCTACAGAAGGAGTCTTAACTTTTTTTCCTTTTTTTTATTGATTCCTGTTATATCATAAGCGCAAAAGTAACAGTCTTTATCATGATTTAATGGCTCGCGCCAAATGACCGGCTCAACAATGACATCATTTTTAATATCATTCCATCTATTTAATGTGTTTCGACAAGAACTACAAATGATTGTTGGTACCCACGTTTTATCTAAATTTGTTATAGCTGTTCCATAACATTCTAAAAATTTTTGTTTAATAGTTTCATTAATAGATCTGCGGTTATTTTCTGTCTCAAAATTTCCGCAAACGTAACAAAATTTATCTTTTTTGCTTGTACAAGGGCATCTCAAAGACATGTTGATAGAATAAATTTTATGTTTCAAATTAAATTTAACAGTAAAATGTAATTTAATATGTTGGGGGTTTTCTCATTAAAGTTACAAAAGTTGAAAACTTAACAGCTAAAGATTTGTTCTGAATAAGATGTAAAGATGCCTTTACGGAGTTATAAGAAAGTGATGTTCGGTTTCAAGCTATATCAATGTAATGTTAAAATAAATCAGAGTAATTAAGTGATATTATAATTAAGTAGAAAAATCAAGTGATGTTAAAATTAAGTAAAATAAAAATAAAGTGATCATAAAATTATGGTGATGTTGATCTTATCATTAACAGAAACTATTTTATCTTTAAAAATTTATCTTTGGACTCTAAATTAGAAAATTGATAAGTAAGTAATGTTAAATTACATTAGATCTGATTTAGTAAAAATGATAAACTGATATATTTATCTTTCTAAACAATTATATTGACAAAGACACAGAAAGTTTAAAAAGTATTAATCGCATGTACCGGAATATTCACTAAAAAAAAGTTAAAGTAAAGAAAACGTTTCAAATTTATATATTGATTTTTTTAAACGAATGTTGTAAAATATATACAATTTACCTTGTTAACATTTAAATATAGCTATAATATTCTACAAGTACAATTTAGCCACATCTATATTAAAATTAACCTTAAACGTTTATTATAAATTTGTTTAAAAACAAATTCTTTCAATTAAGTTTTAGACATTAGCAAAATTCAGGTTTATCTCTCCTTAAAAAAATATGAGGTTAAAGTTAAAGCCTTTATACAGCTGTTTTGATTGGTCGAGACCAATGACAGACAACACGCGTGCGGAAGAAGAGAAAAAAACAATTAGCGTAGAGAGTCGAGAGAGGCGAAACGGCGAGACAGAGTGCGCGCGAGGTGCGCTGGGAGATCAGTCTATGTTAAAAAAAATGAATTTAGAGAGGATGGATCTGACATACCCAATTTAACAATACATTAGTATTGCTACAACATACTTAATGAATTTCACAGAATTAAAGTTTAAGTATGAGTTGAATATAATATTTGATGCCGGCTGGCTTGAGCTTTGAGTCTTTTGGTTGAAAGAACTTACGTTGATTGGATATACAAAATGTCTACGTAATACAATAAGGTTGGAATATAAAGAATAAGCTGCATTTGTCTATATGAGATTAATTTCTTCACCGAATTTCACATGATTAAAATAGCTCTACCCAGAATTACATGATTAACCTACCCAAGGGTTTTTAGGGTTATACATGTATACAGGGATGAGGCATACCCAGGTTAAGATCTGTATGCCTATTTTTGATTAAAGAATTAATTTTTTTATCAAAAAGCATTTAATTGAACGTGCTGTAATTAGGGTTACGTAGTTTAGCCAGCAAGGGGCAGAAAGAGGTGGTTTTGAGAGAGGTTGAGTTATATAGCAATGAGGCATATGGAGGTAATATGTATTGAAAAATTAGTTTCTTTTGTATCGAAAAGCAGTTAATGAAACTTGCTCTTCCCACGGTTATGTGGGTAAGCCTGCTTAGGGGTTGGTAGGGGTAGTTTTTAAGAGTTGTGGAGGTGTATGGGGATGAGGCCTTTCTAGATAAAGATTAGTACGCCTATCGGTGGTTAAAAAATTAGTTTTTTCTTTGAAAAGCACTTGATTAAACTTGCTCTTCCCAGGGTTATGTGGGTGAGCCTGCTTAGGGGTTGGAAGGGGTGGTTTTAAGAGTTGTGGAGGTACATGGGGAGGTTTATAGGATAAGGCCTATCTAGGCTAAGTTTTAAAGGGCTAGCTGTGGTAGAACATTTAGTTTATTTATCGAAAAGCAATTGATTAAACTTGCTCTACCCAGGGTTGGGTGAGTCAGCCTGCTTGGGGGTTGATAGGGGTGGTTTCTACCCCTTAAACGGGGATTTTATAAATATAAACAAGATGCTCACAATACTTTTTAGTATTCTTACAATTTACCAAGTTTGCTTTAAATTGACAAGTGGCTCTTCAATATAGTTACTTGTTCGATAGCTTGAGCGGAATAGTGTGATGCTTCATAAATTCATTAAACATGAAATTTTCAAATTGGTGTAACTTTGTGAAAAAAAAGATATCCGAGCAAACTCAACGGCATTTGAAAAAAGAAGAAACATACTTTAATTTGGTGTATACAGTTTTTCTTAATAAAAGTTATTTGCTTTGCTACATAACCTCAAATAACGTCAAAAACGGTGTTTTTTGCACTTTGAGGTTAGGATATCTCAAAAACTGGAGCCACTAGAGCAATTCTGACCTCGGATTCGGATTCAGCGTGCAAAAAACCTTCGGAAAAGTATACTGGGGTTCTTGGTAAAATATTTTTGTCAAATTCTGTTGGCCTGTGTAATTATATGAGAAACGTGAAATCAATATATATATTCTCTTTCTCGTCTAATTTATTTTAATAGGATGTGGTCATGTTAAAAACGGTTGTATTCAAACTCTGATATTTACGGGGTTGCCTTTTTCAATCCAAGAAGTGAACCTGGATCACTACCTGGATTTTAGAGGGTTGTAGGGCTATTGGCGACGGTACCACGTTTTATGTTATTAATGTTTATATGATTTAATTTAAGGTAATAATATATAATTTCATCATACCATAAAATTCTATCAAATTTGTAATTATTAATTCATACACTGAGAGAAGATTCATGCTAATAGAGCATGCGAACTGCCATCTATGCGAGCATATAAAACATTGATACAAATATGACAGGCCGTGAGAAGCTCTATTAGTATTGGATTACCTTATACTAAAAAAGATGGTATGGAGAGTAATTAAAGCATGAACGGCATTCACTGATGACTCGCGTGGTATACTTCGATGACTCCCCACTCTCATATCCTTTGTTTGCTTGAGTCGCCTCCTCTTTTGGGTAACGACGCGAGCAAACACGGCTGGTCTATACCCAAAATTATGTTGCAAATTTCTTTAACGTATTTTCGTAGCGTGAATCTTTTATTTCTTTTCTTTTTTTATGAAGGGAGATACGTTATAAATATAACCTGTTGAACTTTTTAACTTTAAATAATTAATTTTTAACTTAAAATTTAATTATTTTAAACCGCTGGGGGGCAGATGAGCATGTACGATTTTACGCCAGAGATATTTCGGAGTAGCGTTGGTCTAGTGCGTAACGTTCACGCTTTTCCTTTTGAGTACGCGAGTTCAACTCTTGGCTAGGGTAACTTTTTTTTTAATTTTTTTTTTTATTGTTTTAATATTTTTTATTCCTTTTTATATTTATTTTTTTTAGATTTTGTATTTTTTTAATAATTTCAAAATTTAATTTTTCACAAGTACGCTTGTTTTTTTCAATGAAAATTTTTTAAAAATAAATTATTCTTTAAAGGTAGTAATTACAAATATTGATAAATAAATAATAGTGATGTTTATTTTATAATAGTGATGTTTATTTTATAATAGTATAGTTTAATTTATTTATAATTTAGTTTATAAAATTTACAATAAATTACAATAAATAAATAAAACTGAGTTATTATTATTTATGTTATAATATATATTGTATATTGAAATATGTTTATAAAGACAAAATTGAACTATAGTATTGTAAATATCACTATTATTTATTTATTAATATTTTAAATTATTTTCTATATGAAATAATTTATTTAAAAATATTAATAAAAAAAACGAGCATATTTTAAGTAACTTATGAAAAAATAGATTTTAAAATTAATAAAAAAATAGAAAATAAAAAAAATATAAATAAAGAAAAGCAATAAAAACTATTGAAATAATAAAAAAAAAATTAAAAAAAAAGACCCTAGCCAAGAGTTGAACTCGCGTACTCAAAAGGAAAAGCGTGAACGTTACGCACTAGACCAACGTTACTTCGAAATATCTCTGGCGTAAAATCGTACATGCTCATCTCAGCGGTTTAAAATAATTAAATTTTAAGTTAATTAATTATTTAAAGTTAAAAAGTTTAACAGGTTATATTTATAACGTATCTCCCTTCATAAAAAAAGAAAAGAAATAAAAGATTCACGCTACGAAAATACGTTAACGAAATTCGCAACATGATTTTGGATATAGACCAGCCGTGTTTGCTCGCGTCGCCACCCAAAAGAGGAGGCGACTTGAGCAATAGAAGAATGCCATAGTTAGCAGTAAAGAAAGGACAGTGGACAAGCCACGTTTACTTCCTTCACGTCCCATGAGAGGATACAGCGCTAGCTATCGAAGGATATTAGAGTGGGGAGCTACTAAAGCATGTAAACAAATAGTTTTTGGATAGCCTCTATATGCTAACCTTTTTCATATGGTCATATCGACAGAGGCTAACCCGGTTCCCGTTTAACACATTACATCAGGCTAGACTGTCTAACATACCATACAAAAAACTTTGAGCGAATAGCGGAAACTTTTGATTTTACCGACTCTGCTGTAATATTAGATTAAATCAATAATATTTTTTAATCTAGAAATCTTTTGATATACTTAACGAGTAACAACATAATTAAAAAAGTAGTGTTCAATTTTTTTTTTTATTGGCGAGATGTAAAAAGAACGAAGGAAAGTAGCGAAAATACTAAAAATAAGATGTTTTTACTTCATTTAATTTTTTTATCAGCCTATAACTATGAAAGTATTGTTTCAAATGACGACAAATTTCGTAGAGACTACATTTTAATAAACTTTTTCGAAAAAATTACATAAATTTGAATGTGCTCTTTAGAAGAAAAACGCTGATAAGTGCTTTGACGTAATGTCTTCTCATAGAGCTCATTGAGTTAGAGTGATTTCATTTTATATTTTCAAATGTGATTTGAATGTAAAAACATTATTTCTATTAAAGAACAATCAAGAAGGTAAGGAAAGTCCGAGTAACTGCGAGAAAATAATTAGAAAATAGGAAGAGAGAGAGAGGGATAAATCAAAACAGTTTAAAAATGAGTATCAGAGTGAGATCCATGGAAAGAGAGGAAGTGAGGAAGAAAGAAAAGAGTTAGTGAAAACGTTAAATCAGAAATCAGAATGGATCAAAGAGCTGCGCTAAAAATAGTACATTATTGACCAAGGATGCATATTGATCATTCTCGGCGAGTGCAAACTTTTGGGGCCGAGCGTAGCGAGGCCTCGAAAGTTGCACGAGCTAGGATGATCAATATGCATCCATGGTCTAATATACTATTTTTTGTCCCGAGGCTGAGACAATTCAAGTTTTTCCGTAGGACGCAAAATGGTCATTTTGCGGCCTAGGGCAAAAAAAATTATTTTTCAAAAGCTTGTTTTATAAAAACAGTAGCAAATAACTGGTATAAAAATTTTAGAGCAAATCTATTGAGTAGTTTGCGTAAAATACAAGAAAAATGAATAATGCAAATTTGTTTCTAAATTTTAAAAATTCTCTAAAATGGAAACTACTCTAAAAAAACTCGGTTTTTAAAAGTTATCCTTCTTTTGCCAGTTGCGAATAATTCAATAATTCCCATACAAATTTCAAAGCCAATTCATCGAGTAATTTACGTAAAAAATTTAATAAAAACAATATAAAAAATCGAAATCGAAAAAAAATGTTTTAAATAGCTCAAAATTAAAAACTACACTAAGAAAACCAATTTTCAACAGCTTCTGTACCAGTTAAACAAAAAACCTAAAAAACCATAAACCTAGAAACAATAAACCCATAAACCATAAACCATAAACCCGTAAACTATAAACCAATAAACCATAAACCAATAGACCCTTAGAGAATAAACCCATTCACCCATAAACCTTAAAACCATAAACCGTAAACCCATAAACCTATAAACCATAAACCCATAAACCCATAAGCCCATAAGCCCATAAACCATAAACCTATAAACCATAAACCATAAACCCATAAACCATAAACCTTAAAACCATAAACAATGAACCCATAAACCCATAAACCATAAACCATAAACCCGTAAACTATAAACCAATAAACCATAAACCAATAGACCCTTAGAGAATAAACCCATTCACCCATAAACCTTAAAACCATAAACCGTAAACCCATAAACCTATAAACCGTAAACCCATAAACTGTAAACCCATAAACCATAAACCATAAACCATAAACCCATAAACCATAAACCCATAAACCATAAACCTTAAAACCATAAACAATGAACCCATAAACCCATAAACTATGAACCATAAACCTATATACCATAAAACCATAAACCAATAAACCGTCAACTCATAAATGGATAAACCCACAAACCCTAAACCCATAAACAATAAAACCATAAATAATTGACCCATAAATTGTAAAGCAATAAACCCATAAACTATGAACCCATAAACCGTAAACCCATAAACCCATAAACCATAAACCATCAACCCATAAACCATAAACCATCAACCCATAAACCATAAACCCATAAACTATGAACCATAAACCTATATACCATAAAACCATAAACCAATAAACCGTCAACTCATAAATGGATAAACCCATAAACCCTAAACCCATAAACAATAAAACCATAAATAATAAACCCATAAATTGTAAAGACATAAACCCATAAACTATGAACCCATAAACCGTAAACCATAAACCATGAACCCATAGACCCATAGACTATGAACCATAAACCCATATACCATAAACCCATAAACTATAAACCATAAACCCATATACTATAAAACCATAAACCAATAAATCGTAAACTCATAAATGGATAAGCCCATAAACCCTAAACCCATAAACAATAGAACCATAAATAATGAACCCATAAATTGTAAAGCTATAAACCCATAAACTATGAACCCATAAACCGTAAACCCATAAACCATAAACCCATAAACTATAAACCCATAAACCATAAACCCATAGACCCTTAAAGCATAAACCCATAAACCCATAAACCATAAACCCATAAACCGTAAACCCATAAACTGTAAACCCATAAACCATAAACCATAAACCCATAAACCTTAAAACCATAAACCATAAACCATCAACCCATAAACCCATAAACTATTAACCATAAACCCATATACCATAAAACCATAAACCAGTAAATCGTGAACTCATAAATGGATAAACCCATAAACCCTAAACCCATAAATAATAAAATTATAAATAATAAACCCATAAATTGTAAAGACATAAACCCATAAACTATGAACCCATAAACCGTAAACCATAAACCATGAACCCATAAACCCATAGACTATGAACCATAAACCCATATACCATAAACCCATAAACTATGAACCATAAACCCATATACCATAAAACCATAAACCAATAAATCGTAAACTCATAAATGGATAAACCCATAAACCCTAAACCCATAAACAATAGAACCATAAATAATGAACCCATAAATTGTAAAGCTATAAACCCATAAACTATGAACCCATAAACCGTAAACGCATAAACCATAAACCCATAAACTATAAACCCATAAACCATAAGCCCATAGACCCTTAAAGCATAAACCCATAAACCGTAAACCCATAAACCGTAAACCCATAAACCATAAACCCATAAACCTTAAAACCATAAATCATTAACCCATACACCCATAAACTATGAACCATAAACCCATATACCATAAAACCATAAACCAGTAAATCGTGAACTCATAAATGGATAAACCCATAAACCCTAAACCCATAAACAATAAACCCATAAATAATAAACCCATAAATTGTAAAGACATAAGCCCATAAACTATGAACCCATAAATTGTAAAGACATACGCCCATAAACTATGAACCCATAAACCGTAAACTTATAAACCCATAAATCGTAAAGCCATAAACCCATAAACCCATAAACCATAAACTCATAAACCATATACTCATAAACCATATACCCATAAACCATATACTTATAAACCATAAACCCATAAACCATGAACTATAAACCCATAAACCCATAAACCATGAACCATAAACCCATAAACCAAAAAATTATAAACCCATGAACCATAAACACATCAAATGATATTTTTTCTTATTATAAAATATTTGGAAAATAATTATTTTATTGTATAGAATAATAGTGTAATAATTCTATGTTCCAAGTTTTTTCAAAATTATTTAAAAAAATTATATTTTATATAATTCTAAGTTTATTAAACATAAAATTAAATTAATTAATTATTCAAATAACGACTATATAATGAGCATATCGAACAATTGAAGTACGCCTTCGGTCACTCTAACCTTTCCAGAAATCAACGACTTTAATCATTATTTACTTCAAATCTGTGCATTTTCGGGACTTGAGCCCATGGAGACTTATGTTCAGAAAAAAATAAGCTACAATTTGGTCATTCTATTATCAAATTTCACCGGGACCCAGAAACCCATAAGAATCTTCCGGGGTCCTTTATACCGATCACAAATATTTTCATATTTTGTTTTTTCAAGTTTGGAACATTTCTACAATTGTAAAAAAGTTTTTTTCTTGGAATACTTTTTGTGCTCAAAACATATGTGCTTTATTCAATGGGCTTACAATAAAGGCACATTTAAAAAAGAAATTGACGAATACTTGTTTGTAAATAATACATTTTTTATGATTTTTATGTATTTTTATTAATTTTTAAAATTCATAAAAATCATTTTTTCTGACAAAATGCAATTTGAAAAATATATTTCTATTATGTTGAACGGATCCAATACAAATAGTATGTATATAAAACGTTTTTTGTTTCAGATCCAATAAATAAATAGTTATAAATAAACTATTTTTAAAGTACAGTTTTTTTTCGATTTTTTAATACATTTGAAGCCGGAAAACTTCTGTTATTTTCTCGTACAACCATTAGTTTTTAAGCCAAAAAATTTATAAGTTTGTTTTTTTAAATATTGTTAATTTTTTCTCCAAAAGTAGTTGTACAAAAAAATAAATAAGATAATTTTATGCTTAGAATAAGCAAAGAAATAAGTTAAACAAATTATGTTTTTTCTAAATAATTAAAACTTTCTTATTGTTTATAACAAACAGAGTATATAATAAAATATGAGGAACAGAATTTTGTTCATTTTCATACTAAATAAAAACTCTTTATCCAAATTTTCATAAGCGTTCTCTTAAGGTAGTACCTGAGTTAAGGGATTTACGGTTCAGAAAAATCTGAGATTGAGCACATAAGTAGATTTTTATTCAAATACAGCACAGTTAAATTTTCGTTAACTTTCGGATCATGAGAAAAGAATTATAAGCATTTTATTTTTCATTATTTAACATGCACTTTATATCTATATATAGTTCATATATACATTTATATACGCGCGTGCATTAAATCTAAAATATTTATATCGTTTTAAACTCGATACTGAAAAATCTATTCTTCAGTTCTTTAGTTAATTATGAGTTAAATTTGATCTGATTTTGAACGATCAGTCAAGAAAAATCAGAATTTTTTCTTTTACGGAAAAATGATTTAATTGTTAAAAATATTTATAATTTATATAATAAATATTCATAATAAATTAATATTATTTAAAATTATTTATTAATTAATATTAATTTAAATTATTTATTAATTAACATTTTTTAATTTATAGTTTTTTAATCCAGCATTTAAAAACTATGTGATTCAAATTGAAGCTTTTTTAAGTAGAGCCAAGATTAACAAACAGCAGTCGGAGCGAAAGAAGTGTGCGAAAGAGATAGCATGCTTTTTTCTCTATGGAGATATTGATCGCGCCACCTTACTACAATCTCTGAACTAACATTTTTGGCAGAAATCGCCCATATAAGAGTACGCTTCTATAAGCGTCTATATTCGTTGGTAACATTATGTACTATATATTAATAATACGTAATATGAAATTAGTAATTTCAGCAGCGATTAACATAAAACTGATAGTAAGTAAGGAAATTTTTTTATTATTTGTCAATTCGTACCTTCAAATACATCATTTTATTTAGTCTAGTGGGATTGATATTCTAACTTCTTATTGATTTTCTGATAAATATATTAAGGTAGGGCTTGCAAAAATAGTAGTCAGAAGATAATTGCCAACAATAAATTTTTAATTCATATATGTGGAAAAAGCTCAGTTCTTATATCCACTGAGTGGTCCTTTTCTTGATAAGAATTTGTAAAACTCTAGCCGACAAATATTAAAACTAAGTTTTATAAATTTAAATTATGTGATAATAATCATAAATTTTATTAGCTATTATATCATACAACTAATTGTAAGGAAAAAAAAATTATTTCTATCTTTTAACTTGTACCTACAAATAAAGGATTTCATTCATTTCAGTGTGATATATATACTTAATTCTTACTAATTTTATGATAAATTAATGCTTTAAGGCAACAAAAATAGATCTTAATACAATCACAGAGCTTTAGTAAAAAGTAAAAGCCTTCAGGCTCAGTGATCCTCCCACCTACCAGGTGGCGCATCGATCGAATCTCTTACTATCGGAATACGAATTCCATTGAGATGCCACCTGATAACTAATTGTAAGAGAAAAAGATTTTTCTCATTATTTGCCAACTTTTACCTTTAAATAAATAATTTCATTTATTCCAGTGTGATTTATATTCTAAATTTTTATTAATTTTCAGATAAAAATATATATATATATACAGAGTGGGCCAAAAGTACCGGAACGGCGAAATAACTCTACGGGATTGTATTTTAGGAGAAAAAGCTTAAAACAAAAGATAGAGGTTATTTTCTTGGCTATTCGAGGGTGATAATGACCATGACCTTGACCATAACCTTGAATGTCATTTCAAGGTCAAGTTAATTTCTTTAAATGGGAACCCATAATTTTCCTCTCAGAAATGAAAAGAGCGGAAAATTTTACGTCCAGATATGTATTTACGTAAAATTTTCCGTCCTTTTCATTTCTGAGAGGAAAATTATGGGTTCCCATTTAAAGAAATAAACTTGACCTTGAAATGACATTCAAGGTTATGGTCAAGGTCGTGGTCATTATCACCGTCGAATAGCCAAGAAAATATCCTCTATCTTTTGTTTTAAGCTTTTTCTCCTAAAATACAATCCCGCAGAGTTATTTCACCGTTCCAGTACTTTTGGCCCACCCTGTATATATATATATATATATATATATATATATATATATATATATATATATATATATATATATATATATATATATATATATATATATATATATATATATATATATATATTAGGGTAGGGCTTTTGAAAATAGTAGCCAGGGTAGAATTGTAAACATTGACTTTTGGATTCATATACCTGGAACAATCTCAGTTCTTACAACAAATATAGACGCTTATAGAAGCGTACTCTTAAATGGGAAATTTATGCCAAAAATGAGTTACTCAGCTACTGAGGGCGCCATCAGATCCCATGTATTTTTATATCTATATATATCAAATTTTTTATATGTATAGATATACAAACAATGTTGAAGTATTACCCAGGTTTTCGGACGAAAAATTTAACGCAGAAGAATCCTTCTATAAGCATCTATATTTGTTGGTTCTTATAGATACTGAGCTGTCTGTTTCTTGATAAGGATCTCTAGAAGGAGGCATTTGTTATGTTAGCACATTATTTCTTTACTTAATGCTAGAATTTCATTGAAAACCTTAGACTGTGATGTCTCCATATGTAGATAGCTTTAATAACAGTTTTTATGATCCGTAATATTTCTTTTAGTCTGATTCCTCAATTCTTATAATAGAACCAAACAATTTATATTAGCTTTCTCGATAATGGTACAATAAATCGAATACAATCAACAGCATCAACTATCAACCTGTTATTCGTTATTTTTTTGTCGATTTTATATCGTCTTCAGGTTATGAGTGCAATAGAAAATACTTTTTGTACGTAGTGATTGAATAGAAGTTGTGAAATGAATATAATATGTGGTTTATGGTATAGTCGTCGCAACTGTTAGGGTGTATGTTTTTATTAGAATAAAAAGATTACTGTAATGTGCTAATATATAGTTACTAATAATTTATATTTTTTGTTTAACTATTTCCATTGCTAAAAATTCAGCATACTATGATTTGCCTATAGACCTTTCATATTTCATGTATATTGTTTCAAATTCGCCATTAGTTTTTTAAAAATCTTTTTTAATACATTATCATACATGCTATGCATTCTTCCCATACTTTAATTCCCTATTTTATTCATCTCCAGAAAAAGACTTTTGTTGTGTTAAAAATTCGTATTTATTTTCAAATGCGAGAATTTAATCCAAAGCATTCGAATGTGTTGTCACCATATGTAGGTATCTTTAATGACAGCTTTTTAAAGCTGATGTTTTTCCTCTCATCTCATTTTTTTAATAGACGCCATTGGGTGTATGTTTTTATCAGAATAATAAAATTACTGTAATGTGCTAATATATAGTTACTAATAATTTATATCTTTTGTTAAACTATTGCCATTGCTAAGAGTTCAGCATACTACGATTTGCTTATTTATCTTTCATATTTCATGCACATTGTTTCAAATTTACTATTAGTAGAAATTTTTTTTTTTGTCTTATTTCTGAATTATTATACTAGAACCAAACAATGTATATTAGATTTATCGATAACCGTACACCAAATCTTATACAATCTACAACATCAACTATCGACCTGTTGGTTCATCATATTTCTGTCGTTTTAATATCAACTACAGGTTATTAGTGCAATAGATAACACTTTTTGTATTATTATTTTTGTATTGTTATAAATTATTATACTGAAACTAAAAAATGTAAATTATCTTTCTCGATAATCGTACACTAAATCTCATACAATCTATAGCATCAACTATCAACCTGTTAGTCGGCTTATTTCTGTCGGTTTTATATCGGCTTTCACTTATACACTGACTAGGAGAGTGTCACACCTCCGGATCACGGATTTTGCTCAAACTTCGGGATAAGTTTTCAGATGATGAAGCATGGAAAAAGCTAAAGTTATAGTCATAAATACTCAATATTTCCCTAGTTACAGACAATTAAAGAAAATCACTAAAAAAGTTACTAGATTTTTAAACGCATATAGTTCTTTAGCGTCGATAGCTACAAGCTTGAAACTTTTTTTAAATTAAAGCTGAACTCAAATCCTTTCGAATTAGTAGTTATAGCATGTAAAAATATTATTTTTTCCCAAAGCTAGAGCGTGATAAATATTGGACCTGATTTTTCTTTTAAAAACATTAATTAATAATAAAAGCTGAAATTAGGTCCAATCCTTATTACGCTCTAACTTTGGGAAAAAATAATATTTTGGTATGCTGTAACTACTATCTCGAAAGGATTTGAGCTCAGCTTTAATTTAAAAAAAGTTTCAAGCTTGTAGCTATCGACGCTAAAGAACGATATGCGTTTGAAAATCTAGTAACTTTTTTAGTGATTTTCTTTAATTGTCTGTAACTAGGGAAATATTGAGTATTTATGACTATAACTTTAGCTTTTTCCATGCTTTATCATCTGAAAACTTATCCCGAAGTTTGAGCAAAATCCGTGATCCGGAGGTGTGACACTCTCCTAGTGAGAAAAAATTTAGTTGAGTCAATGAAATAGTATATTACGAGTATGATATGCAGAGTTGATATGCAAGAGTATATTACGACACATCGGATACTTGACTCTATGCAGACTGGTTTTAGAAAGCATCACTCAACGCAGACTGCCATACTTAAACTTACTGACGACATAAGATCAGGTCTAGATAAGAAAATTGTCTCGCTACTACTTCTGTTTGACTTTAGTAAGGCATTCGACACGATCTCGCACTCAAAATTACTTGCAAGGCTGAGATCGATGGGGTTTTCCAGGGCTGCACTCAAGTGGATTAGCTCCTATTTATCAGGTAGGAAACAAATGGTTTTCACGCATTTGAAAGAGGAATCGAATTGGCTAACAACCAATTTATGAGTTCCGTAGGGTTCAGTGCTGGGGCCTCTGTTGTTTTGCCTTTACATTAATAACATACGTGACACCCTTGACCCCGGTTGTGTCGAGCACCTATTATATGCAGATGACCTGCAAATTTATACGCATGTCTCTTATGAGGATGTGAATGAAGGTATTCGTATTCTACAGAGGGCGGCCAAGGCGGTGTCGGAGTGGGCTGTTGATGCTTCTCTCACACTAAATGCAAACAAAACTAAAGCGATCGTTTTTGACAATGGTCGATTTATTAATGACTTTTATGTTGGTGAGCCAAGGACGATTGAGCTTGAGGATGGTGTCGGCATATCTTTCTCTGATACCGTTACAAGCCTTGGTGTTGTGCTTGACTCTAAACTATCATGGGAGCCACATGTTAATATGCTGACTAAGAAGTTTAATAGAACTATGTATGGCTTACGGTTTTTTCGTCGGCATACCACTGAGGCTCTGCGCAAACAACTCGCAACCGCCCTGCTGTTTCCACATCTCGATTACTGCTCAGTAGTTCTGCTCGATGCCTCACAGGGGTTGAAAAGACGATTACAAAGACTACAAAATTCATGTGAGAGATATGTATTAGGCGTGAGAATGGGCGATCATATCTCTCCTCATAGAGCTGCGCTGGGTTGGCTGCGTACTGATGCGAGGAGACAGTATTTTATGGCTGTACTTATGTACAAAATCGTGCGCATGAATACTCCCGAGTATCTAGTGGGTCTCTTCACTAGATATGTACCTAGGGTAGCCACTAGGGGAGAGATTAAGGATTTCGCGGTGCCCTTCATGCGTACTGAGACTGGAAGGAATTCCTTTCAGGTTCAGGGTGCGCATTTTTGGAACTCCCTGCCTGCTGATATAAAGAATCTTCCATCGCTCAGCAGGTTTAAGTCGGCTCTAAGGGGGTACTTGCTCGACCTTCAGTAAACTAAGTTTTATTTTTTATTTATATGTTAATTTATTATAATGTGACGTCCCTTATATAGGCTTAAGGTGTGATTGTATTTATTGGCTGAATGGTTAGTGAGTGAATGCTCTACTTGTTTTTATTATTTTGATTGCGTTTTTGTGCTACTGCATACGCTTTATTATTTTATTGCATTATTTATCATTTTTCATTTTGTATTTTAAATTAAAAATTTTATATACTATGACTGATAGATATTGTATGACTGACTTTTAATTTATAGGATTGCGTGTATTTTACTATATTTTTTTTTTGTATCTGTGATATCACTTCTTTTGTTGTGACTTACTTATTCAGTATTATTAGGTTTAGTAACTGACTGTGATATCAATTGCAATATATTGTATTTATACATTGTTTTATGTGCAATATTTCAAATTTATATATTGTTTAATGTGCAATATTTTTACATTTATTCATTGTTTATGTGCAATACTTAATATTATATTTATGAATTGTATTACACGCCCTTTGTATAATGATATGATATACAATAAATAGTATCTATCTATCTAGAAAATAAATTTAGTTATTAAATATTTTGTTGATAAAAATTAATTTTGATTGAAGTAATATGCAAGGTTATTAAATCACTGAAATATTTAGTTGGGATAAAAAAAATTGATACCTAAGTTAAAAAAAAATGAATATTTTTTTAAAATAAAGAAAAATTTATTGTTTTGGTTAAATTATTTGATTGATTTAATCAAATCAATTTCATTAAGGCAGCTGATAAAATTTTATAAAATATTTATATGTAACAATAGAATATGTTTGTAAATTATGTATATATTTTGTTACAGTAATTAAATATTTATTTTAGTAAATCGTTTGTTAAATTTACAAAATCTTTTATTACAATAAAAAAATATTGATCAATCATCAATATAATATTTGCTTGAATCAATGGTCATCCGATTAAGTTAAAGAAGCTTATATTGTCAATAAATGCTTCACTAAGTTAATAACATTGTCATTTAATTAATAATATATGTGATTGTATAAAAAAAATATTTTGTTGTATATAACACATAAAACTTGATCAGCATTTCAATAAAAATTACAATTAATTTAAAGAAATAGGTTCCTTAAAATCAACAAATCCGATTCTAATGAATTTACAAAAAGAAAACAATTAAATTATTTTTTTTAAGTCAAGAAAGGTGCAAAGTAAAATCAGATATTAAATTTATTTTAAAGAAATATTTATTAAACCGAATATATTTATTCTATTATTTCTATTAAGTTGTTATTGAAAAAAGAATATATTTCACTGATTTAATTATATATTATATTAACACTTCCATTAAATTATTTTAATGTTTAATAATATATTTGATTATCTTAATGAAATATTTATTAAACCAAATATATTTATTTTATTATTTCTATCAGTTGTTATTGAATCAAAAATATATTTCACTGATTTGATTAAAAATTGTATTAACACTTCCATAAAATTACTTTAATGTTCAATAATACATTTGATTATCTTAATGAAATATTTATTAAACCAAATATATTTATTCTATTATTTCTATCAAGTTGGTATTGAAACAAGAATATATTTCACTGATTTAATTAAATATTATATTAACACTTCCATAAAATTACTTTAATGTTCAATAATACATTTGATTATCTTAATGAAATATTTATTAAACCAAATATATTTATTTTATTATTTCTATCAAATTGTTATTGAATCAAAAATATATTTCATTGATTTGATTAAAAATTGTATTAACACTTCTATTAAATTACTTTAATGTTTAATAATATATTTGATTATCTTAATGAAATATTTATTAAACCAAATATATTTATTCTATTATTTCTATCAAGTTGTTGTTGAAACAAGAATATATTTCACTGATTTCATTAAATATTATATTAAAACTTCCATTAAATTACTTTAATGTTCAATAATACATTTGATTATCTTAATGAAATATTTATTAAACCAAATATATTTATTTTATTATTTCTATCAAATTGTTATTGAATCAACAATATATTTCACTGATTTAATTAAATATTGTATTAACACTTCTATTGAATTAATTTAATGTTTAATAATATATTTGATTATCTTAATGAAATATTTATTAAACCAAATATATTTATTCTATTATTTCTATCAAGTTGGTATTGAAACAAGAATATATATCATTGATTCAATTAAATATTATATTAATAATATTTTGTTGTATTAATTGCGATGTGAGGATTTAGTTATATTTAAATTTCAGTAATTAATTTATCGAATAAGTTAATATAACCTTGCCCGTCCCCGCATGCAAAGTTCGGCCTGTCGAAAAGAAAGAATCTTTAATTTATTAAGAGCGCCAGACAGGCCACCGGCTTACTTGTCGGCAGCATGAATCTCGGGCTGTCTTGGCTGGGAGGTGGGCGACCTCTGGTGTCAAATTTTATTAGTTGAAGTTGGGAGAGGTATTACACACAAAAAAAAATTTTAATATTACTTGTTCAATTTATAACACTTGAATTAATTTATTCATAAAAATGTATCACAAAAAAAAAATTAAATTTGAACTTATTAACGCTCGGTCTCTGAACTTTAATTTCTTTTCTATTAAATTTATTAACTCTATTACTCGCGCACACTCATCACCCATACATCCCGGTCAATAGAAATTTATCAATTTAATTTAATTCGTTTTATTGAAATAATACTAATGTTCTAATCGTATCAAAAAAAAATTTAATTTACGGTCTGGTCGACTTAAGCGACCTCGCTCTTCCTTCGTTCCACAATATGGCTACCAAGAGCCCGCGCACTTATCTCTCACTCTCTCTCTCTCACACACTAATCCCACGTGTCTACCAATTTGTCTAATCACCGGTCCAATTTAAGGAAAAAAAAACTAATATTTCGTTGAACTTCCGTGAAAAATACTAATTTAAATTTTTAATTTAAGTAAATTACTCGGTCAACGAAATCGTTAGACACGTGGTCGGATTTTCACTCCCGCACTCTCGAAATTTAATATACTTAAAGAAAGAAATTTTAATATTTAATTACTATCGCTTCTGATTTACAAATCTATTTTTCAATTAATTTAATTTAATAGTCAACGCAGAATATTCAAAGATTTTCCTTTACAAAATGGCTGCTAAGGCCCGCGTCATGAACTATATTACGTCATACACACTCACCACGATGTCCACCGATCTCAAATTTTATTATTATTATTCCGGTCAATCAAGTGTAATTTAATTTTAATTCTTATTTAATATAATCAAAATACAACGAATTTACCCGGTCAACGAAATCGCTGAACACGTGGTCGAACTTTAATTTTACTCTCTCAACTACAAAATTTATTTTTATAATCAAATTCTCGCACCTTTAATTTCGTTTCGCTACAAAGAAATTTTTAATTCGCACTAACTACGTTGTCACAATCACTTTGAATTTAAAATCTTACGCCCGCACTGAATTTACACCTAGTCGGCGAGAGCCGCTAGTTTACAAAAAAAATATTAGTCGATTCGGACTACAGTCCACTCACCGTTGTAGAAATCGTTGACGAGCAAAGAAATTGGTCGACGATGGCGGTGATGGGCCTCAGGATCGTATTATCTCTCTCTCTCTCTCTCTCTCTCTGCACAAAAGCAACTCCTGGTCGACGTTGGCTGCGGAAATGAGTTGATTGGAGGATCAGGTCAGCGAAAATCTCCCTCTGGAAATCCTTTCTGCTTTACTCTGCTCCGTAGTCTATCCAATAACTCCAATTTCTACACAGCTACAAAGCGCACGAAAATCTCTAAGTTGTACTTTTTCAAAGGAATGAGTTAAGCGAATTTAGTTCCGATCAGGCACGAGGACAGTCATCGAATGAATTGCACGATGGCCGCTTCCTTCGTCTCAAGTCCTCTTCCTTCTTCTTTACTATCTTCTGTCTTCTTTTATGTTCTTCTTAGCCAATTAATAATTACTTTCTAATTTATTAATTTTTCATTGGCTGCTCTCGTTGCCGGGCTTCGAACGCAAGTCTTCGACCTGCGCGCCACCTTTAATAAGAGAGATTCAAGTCTTTTTGTATGTTCTTTCTTCGCTTCCTCTTTTATTTCTCTCGTATATATAAGTTTTGAGAGAGAGAGTACGTACATGTAGAGGCCTTATATGTATAGATATACTATATATATATATAGATATGCGTGTCTACCGCGTGCCTCTTTAAGCAAAGAGAAGGAAGTGGTAATATCCCTCTCTGCTCTCTCCCCATCTCTTTCTGTTATCTCTTGTCTCTCTCTTTGTGCTGTGCGCGAGAAGACAGCGCGCTATCATTTCTAATTTCTTCTTCTAGCATGCTGATCTTCCTATCTCTTTTCTTCTTCTTGTCTCTTGGGTCTCCCTCTCTTTCTACATCTTCACTTTACCTACGGTCGACGTTAGCAGTACTGGAGCTCACACACATGGTCTGCGAATGTGTGCGTAATGGCTGTTGCGCGTCGTTCTCCTCGTGTGCCGGTAAATTTAAACAAACAAAAAAAATCTTTCTGTTAATAATTCATTAAAAATTTTTTTTTTTAAAGATGCGCCCGGGTCGGTGAGTGCACCGATGGTGTGTCTGAGTATGCTCGCATGGTTTGTAAAATTTTTAATTGTTACAAAAAAAAAATTTTATTGGGACGAACCACGTCACATAATTAATTTCTTTATCAGATCGATTAAATAATTATTTGATTATCTTAATGAAATATTTATTGAAACAAGCAATTATTATTTAATAACATATTTACTAAATCGAATGAAATATAATGTCAAAAGTAATATTTAATATTATTGAAAAATACTTTTTTGTATAAGTTATCATCCTTTATACTCAAACAAACTCATGTTTTAAATACGTGTCTTGCTAAGTGAATAACTTAGCAAAATATATACTAAAGTTAATAAAAATTACAGAGAAATCTGATTAAATACTTGTTAAAATCAAGTAAATCCACTATTTGATTCAACTACATAATTTATTTTATTCAAATAACACATATTTGATCTAAAAGAAACATTTATTGTTTTAACAAAATCATTTAGTTCGATGGTTTGATGATACTGCCGCTTGGTGGCGTCGTTAATTTTCAAACTCGCAAGCGGTAAAAGGGCTTCTAAGTTGATATATAAGGAAGTTCAAAATCCAAGATAATACGTAAATTGTCGTAAATTGTAATGCGAGCGAAATTTATGTTAGATTTACTGCGTGTGCGATTACTGTATAAAGCATACTAATGTTAGTATGTTAATAATTGTTATTCTTTACCATATAAATAAATAGAACCATATTCACCTGTCCTTTAATGAGTCATCAATTCATTGATGTTAATAAATAGATATAAATCACTGAAAGCAAATACTGTTGATTAAAGACAGTATTTGTTCGATTAAAATATTTATAAATCGAATTAATTAAATATTTCTTTACTTTGAAGAAATATTTTATTTGTGAATCCGAATAATGTATCAATAACGAGTAATATTTGTTTTGATGAACAAAACTTAATATTCAAATGGACTTCAATTTTACTGGATGGATTTTATTCGAATAGACTATTATTTTATCTAATTGGTAATACAAAATATTTTATTACTTTAAAAAAATAATTCATAAATTCAAAAACATATTTGTGTAGATCAAAAAATCTTAATGTTCAAATTAGAATTAATATGATGAAATAATTAATTAGAAAAACAAATGGACATTTTAATTGATAATTTTTTTTATTAAAACAATGAATTAATTTTATTGAATCAATCTTCGCGACATTTAATAAGTCAAATATTTAATTAAGAATACAAAATATTATTTGATTTAATTCCAATATGTATATTAATGTAATGAAATAATCAATTAGAAAAACAAATGGGCATTTTAATTGATAAAATTTTTTATAAAAACAATGAATTAATTTTATTGAATCAATCTTCGCGACATTTAGTAAGTCAAATATTTATTTGAAAATACAAAATATTATTTAATTCAGTTACTATATGCATATTGATGTAATGAAATAAGCAATTAGAAAAACAAATATGCATTTGAATTAATAAAAAATTTTTTTTAAATAATAAATTAATTTTACTCAACCAATATTTGTGATGTTTAGTAGAATCAAATATTTATTTAAAAAAATGAAATATTTATTTTACTCAATTAAAATATTTGTAGTAACAAAATATTTTATGTGCCGCCCGCACCTAAGGGATTTCATTGATTCAATTAAGCCTTACTTAATTCAACTAAATTTTTTTCTCAGTGTAAGTGCAATAGAGAACACTTTATGTAGGTAGTGATTGAATAAAAGTTGTGAAATGAATATAAGTGTTTTATGGTATAGTCGTCGCAATTGGGTGTATGTTTATATTAGAATAATAAAATTACTGTTATGTGCTAATATATAGTTAGTAATAATTTAAATTTTTTGTTTAACCATTTATAATGCTAAGAGTTCAGCATACTACGATTTGCTTATAGATCTTTCATATTTTATGCATATTGTTTCAAATTTACTATTAGTAAATATTTTTTTCCTGTCTGATTAACAATTTATTATACTATAACTAAAAAATGTAAATTAGCTTTCTCGATAATCGTACACTAAATCTCAAAAAATCTAGAGCATCAACTATCAACCTGTTAGTCGGCTTAGTCTTGTCGGTTTTATATCGGCTTTAGGTTATAAGTGTAATAAAAAACATTTTTTGTAGATAGTGATTGAATGGAAGTTTTGAAATAGGTATAATATGTGTTCTATGGTATTAGTTATAAATGTAATAAAAAACATTTCTTATATCTTTCTATATTATAAAAGATTTTCGCCGCTGTCAGTCTCTCAAAATCCTCCCTTAACTCCACTTTTTACTGATAAATTTAGCTAATTAATGGTAAATTTTACCTAATTTGTCGTAAATTTTAGCTAATTTATTGTGAATTTTAGCTGAAAATTTCATTTTTTAGCTAAAGCCTTAGTGTTATTAGAAAACATAAGATCTAGAAAAATAGAATATGTGGTTTATTGTATAGTCGTCGCTATTAAATGTATGTTTTTATTAAAATAAAAAACTTACTGTGATGTGCAAATATACAGTTACTAATAAGTCAGATTTTTTGTTGAACTATTTTCATTGCTAAGGATTCAGCTTACTATAATTTTTTTTATCTTTTATTTTGCATGTATATTGTTTAAAATTTTTAATTGCTTTTTTAAGTTTTCAGCACATTATTAGGCTTGCTATGCATTGATTGCATAATTTAATATTCTATTACATTCATCCCTAGAATAAGGCATTTGTTATGTGAGTACATTATTTTTCAACTCTTAATGCTAAAATTTATTCTTAAGCTTTTGACTGTGTTGTCGCAATATGTAGGTAGCTACAATAACAGTTTTTATGATCCGATATTTTTCTTTTTGTCTGATTACTATATTATTATACTAAAACTAAACAATGTATAGAAGCTTTCTTGATAATCGTACACTAAATCTTAGACAATCTACAGCATTAACTAGCTACCTGTTAGTCGTCATATTTCTGTCGATTTTATATCGTCTGAAGGTTATGAGTGCAAGGGAAAACACTTTTTGTACGTAGGGATTAAATAGAAGTTGTGAAATGGATATAATATGTGGTTTATGGTATAGTCATCGCAACTGGGTGTATGTTTTTATTAAAATAAAAAAATTACTGTGATGTGCTAATATATGGTTACTAATAATTAAAATTTTTTCTTTGACTATTTCCATTGCTAAGAGTTCAGCATACTACAATTTGCTTATAGATCTTTCACGTTTCATGCATATTGTTTCAAATTTACTATTTGTCTTTTGAAATTCTTTTTTATACATTTTCATTGGGCTGTGCATTCCTTTCATACTTTGATTCCCCATTTTATTCATTTCCAGACAAACGCTCTAGTTGTGTTGAAAAATTCGTGTTTGTTTTCAAATGTTAGAATTTAATCTAGAGTTTTAGGCTGTTTGTCGCCATATGTTGGTATCTTTAATAACAGTTTTGGAGCCGATGTTTTTCCTCTTATCTAATTTTTGAAGTTAATACTTCTTTTGGCACGCCCCGAAAATTTGCTGGGCATAAAAATCCAAGTTGCCGCCACTTTACATTTTAATACGTGTTATATGCGTGTGACCTTATCTGAACGCGCATAAAGAACTAAGTTATAAGAATAAGAGATAGAACACTATACTATACCAAGCAGCCTGGATTAGAGAGAGAGATAGAGAGAAAGAGAGTATAGCGAATACTTTCTGGCTATTATTATTTGGGAATCAATAAAAGATGCTTATTTTTCAACGTCATAATTTTGATTAATGACTAATAGTTTATTTGCTGACTCAAAAATTTGTTACTTATTTCAAGTAATTGACCCTTGTAGTATATGTATGATATATGATACTCATTGTACTTTACGAAATAGTTAAGAGTTCTTTATGTTTTTAACCTATGATTTGACAATATTATAAAGATTTGTAATTGTCATTAGTAATAATCGATTTACCATATTTTTTTATGATAGTGAAGATTTTTATTAATTACGTAAATCTTTATTTCCCATATTTTTATAACATGAAGATATAGCTTTATGAATTTTGAAAATAAATTATTCTGCATAACTTTCGCTAAATAAGTTGCAAATATATTTAGGAAGCCTTCTCTTAACTCAGGACTCGCACTCATCTACTTCATGAGTTACAAATTTGTGTTGGGTAAACATATATATTTTTTATAAAGTTTTTTTTTATCGAATCATTAAAAAATATTAATAAATTAATTGTTTTTTCATTTATTATCATTACATGCTTATTATTTAAACAATTCCTGCATGCTTCTAAGTAGTTTAGTAACTTGCAAATGTATTTAGAGGGCCTTCTCTTTATCCAGAACTACCATTATTCTACTTCATGAGTTAATAATTTGTTGTGTGTATACATATTTATTTAATATCAAATATATTTTTAAGCAGATCGTGACGGAAAATTGTTCATTCTATGAGAAGCAAGACTGTCACTAAACCAAAAGAAGTATTAATTTCTGACGGCCAGTCCCCATGACTGCCGCACCTGATTTTTTAAATATTCCACTATAACCAATTCATTTTTATTAGCTCACTCAGTAATGATACAATAAACTTTTTAAAATCTACAGCACCAACTATTACCGTGTCAGTCGTCCCATTTCTGTCAGTTCTATACCCACTACTGATTATAAGTGTAATGAAAAACATTTTTTTTACGCAATAAGGGATCATAAGATGTAGAAAAAATATAATATGTGATATATTGTAGTCGTCGCAATTGGATGTATGCTATTATAAGGATAAGATAATTACTTTAATGTGCTAATTTATAGTTCTTAATTATTTACATTTTTTGTTTAATTATTTTTTTTGCTAAGACTTCGGCATACTATAATTTGCTTATAGATCTTGCATATTTCATGCATATTTCTTCTAATTCACTATTCGTTATTTTAAATTCTTCTTCAATACATTATTATACACGTTATATATTCCTTGCATACTTTGATATCCCATTTCATTCATCTTCAAAAAAAGGCTTTTGTTCTGTTAAAAAATTCGTGTTTGTTTCCAAATGCTAGAATTTAATCTAAAGATCTGGACTGTTTGTCGCCATATGTTGGTATCTTTAAGAACAGTTTTATAAAGTCGATGTTTTTCCTATTGCCTTATTTTACAAATGTTTTACTAGAGACAATGAATTTTTATTAGTTTACCCTGCAAGGGTACAAAAAACTTTATAAAACTAAGCTCACTGGGTCGGTCTATTCGTAGTTCATAGGTTGGAAATTAGTAATAAGTGACGAGAGTGAGAAAGAGTATGGTTTATGTAAGTCGTCGAAAGGGTGATATTTTATTAGAATAAAAACTTACTTGATGTGCAAATAAAAGTCACAATAGTCAGATTTTTTGTCATACTATTTCATGCCAGAATCACATAGATTTTCTGAATCTTATATGCGCTCGTGATGGATGTTTTAAAAATTTTTAACACATATGGTGTTGCAGAGTTTAATTTGTAAAGAAAGAAGAAAATAATAAAGTCCCAATACCTATAGATGAAAAAACTACAAGAAATCATATTTCATGTAAAGTATTCATTTATAAAATCACTCGTATTTTAACCTAGTAACCTTTTCTATGAAATTAAAATTAATGCACTTTCTTCAATTAAATAACAGAGTCAAGAATTAACAGAAAAGATCCTAGAATTAACATTTAATATTAAAGCATAGGTAGATAAGAATTACGTATGTTCTTCATAAACGCGCAAATAAAAAATTTATAATAACAAACACTTAACTGGAGATTAGGCTAACTAACACGAATGAAAAATCGTTAAAGATATTTTTGCTTTCCAACTCAGTGCAGCTCCGCTAAGTGACGTTAGGAGTGACGCGAACGTTTAAGAGGAGGTACGTCTTCTGCTAACGGCGTATAATAAATTAATAAATTAAATAGAAACGAAAAAGGGTGGAAAAAAGTTATAAGGGAAAAAAAAGAAAGAACAAATTAAAAAACTAAAAAGTAATAAGACAAAACAAATTAAAATTGATTAATACTTTTAAAATAAATCAAATAATAAAAAGAACAAAAAGAAATAATTAAATCATAAAAAAAAATAATTCAACACTAAGAACAAAAAAAAAAGAAAATAGATAAATTAATAAAAACAAAAATAAATTAATAAAGAACAAGAAAAAATCCTATGCTAAATCCTAGCTAACTTTTTTTTTTTTTTTTTAAATAAATTAATCTTTTCTCTTGATGCTGAATCAACCTTTAAAACCTGAGGTCTCCTGATCACCAGAATGAGACGAACCACCGCCCTCCATTGAGCACTGCTGAAGCATCGCTAGTTGCTCATGAGCAGAATCATTAACTGGTAAGAGTATAAGCTTATTAAGGGGGCGAGTGTACTCGGAAGTTGCAGTGCGTATGATGGCAACCCTTGTCAAGCCATCAGTACCAGGACAAAGACGCACAATGCGAGCCAAAGGCCAACGAATCGGTGGCATTAGAGTGTCCTTAAAAAGAACAATATCTCTTTCCTTGAATCTATGTTGAGGGTGTAACCACTTAGATCTACTCTGCAACTGTGAGAGAAATTCATTCTTCCATCGCTTCCAGAAGTGCTGTGTTAGAGCAGACAAATGATGCCATCTAGAAACAGCAGAAAAATTTGTATCATTAGTAATGTCAATTGCCTCCGGGGTTAACACTAAAGGAACAACAATCAAAAAATGACCAGGAGTCAAAGCCGGAGGATCACTGTCATGCAATGCAGCAGCACTCAAAGAGCGCGAATTGAGGTAATCCTCAATTCTACTGCACACTGTAGCAAACTCCTCATATGTCAATTTGACCTTCTTAATAGTTCTGTACAAACGTCTCTTGAAGTACTTGACGTTAGCTTCCCATAATCTGTCAAAATGCGGACTACGAGGTGGGTTAAACGTCCATTCAATTCCATCGCGAGCTACAGCCGCAGCGATTATTTGAGAGGATTCAGATGACTCATCGAATATTCTTTTTAATTTTATAGAAGCTCCAACGAAATTAGTACCATTTATATAGATCGTTTTGCAATTTCCTCTGCGAGACACGAAACGATGAAATGCTGCCAGAAACGCATCAGTGGTGAGACCAGAAACGACCTCAAGATGAACAGCCTTGATCACCATACAAATAAAAATAGCAACATAACCTTTCTGAGTCTTAATACCTCGACCTGCAGAACATTTGATTATAAAGGGACCAGCAAAATCAACTCCAACGTAAGAAAATGGTCCAGCAGGTCGAACCCGCACAGCAGGCAATGGAGCCATCATTTGATTAACTGTATTGGCATTAAATCGAGAGCAAACTACACACTCACGAAGAACTCGTCGAATAGCATTACAAGCCTTCGTCAGCCAGAACTGCTGAGCCATATGACTGTGAATCAATGAAACACCACCATGAAGTGTCAAGATATGAGCTCTAACAGCAAATAAATGTCCCACGTGACTATTACCATCCAAAATAATATGCCTTTCTGATTCTGATAAAAAAGAATATTGAATACGACTTCCTACCCTAAGTAGACCCTGATCGATAATAAAGGGCGAAAGTCTAAGTATAGGACTAGTTTTAGATGAATATTTATTGAAGATCCTGAATCTTCTTTGAAAAGCATTGAGCCTGTGCCAACCTCAGCAAGATCAATCAGCCAACAGCCAGCTCACCTGTAGAAAACCAAGTCAATCTTGCAGGATTGCCAATCGATCTCAAACGAACATTGGATCTCTATCTTCCAACTTATGACAGAATGCGACTTCAGCACAGGATGATAAGGCAAATAAATACAATAGTCAGGATATACCTGATCATCCATGAAATCCGTGTATTTAGCAGACAGCGCAGTATTCTTCAGAAGTCGTCTCTCCAGACGAAATACACACGGGCGAAATATATCCTCCATGGATAAACTCCTGCTCGCCTCAGCAAATGGTAGGCGCATCACAAAACACCCATCATCATTACGACAATGAGTAGTCCGAAAATGCTGATAACAGATCACATCCCTTGGCGACATAGAGTCAGAAATAGCAAGCACCTCCTCGGTAAGCCAGAACCTAGATATTGGACAATCCAGGTTCTCCATCTGGGCAATATGAGCCGACACAGAAGGCTCGAAATTTGATGCCTCACCATATGTTCTACCAGAAACTACCCAGCCCAGGGCAGTGCCAACAGCAACGAGATTAGTACCAGGTGGGCCGCTTACTAGAACATCCCTCAGAATAGCAGCATAAATTGACGTGTCCAATATACAGTAAATTCGTGAAGGTCGTCCATAGTTAGGATCGGCCAGCTGCGAAAAGCTGAATGGTTTATCATCAGAAACTCCAAACGAGCAGCTCGGTAAATCAGCAGTAACCTTTCTTAGACCCAAAGCTGAAAAGGATAAACAAAAGTCAGAATTGCACAAGGACTTAAGGGTAAGAGAGACTCTTTTTTTGCAACCGCAGTCACATTTCCCCCTACGTTCATTATTTTAACCGAATCAGAATAAGTAAAAGTAATGATTGTATTACAGACTCAGATATAAAACACTCCTCCGCATCGTTGTCCAGCAGCACTTGAACAATAGCTGACTGACCTGATGCCGTCTCCAGAATAGCCCAAGCAGTTGATGACAATTCAGCATGCTTAATCACCGTGTTGGTCTCACCAGCAGCCATAGAAACAATAGCATAATTCACATCAGAAGTACTATTAGCAGCAGCTCCTACAGTTGGCTCAGATTTGTCAACGAGTAGTCTGGTATGATGCTTACATCCACACACCATACATTTAGACCTAGAACTACAATTGTCAGCTACGTGTCTAGCATTGAAACAGTTGAAATACAGCAGGGCAGATGCTGCATGCTCTCTTCTTTGTTCCTAAGAACAGTTAGGAAACTTATCACAACATGCAATAAAATGCTTTGCTTGACTTAAAGAACAACCTTTATTTGAAACCGATTAGTTGCCTTGACTGACACCAGTATTAGCTGACGCATGTTTATTACTAGAAGATTTATTAAAATTATACAACTTGGTTTTATTAAACTGATTACTTGCACCACTATGTTTTTTTAGATTTGGATGCCGCCTGAGACATTCGAACCTCCCTAAAATTACCAGCACTCAGCAAGGTTTGAATCCTAACCTCCAAAAATGTGATGAAATCCTTAAGCGTTGGAAAGCCATCCTCGAAATCTCGATCGATGATACTTGACCAAGCACATTTAGTAATGGGTGCAAGCCTCAATACAGCGAAGTAGATAAAAACATCATCCCACTCGTTCACAGGTCTTTGTAAAGCTGTAAAAACATTAATAGATTCATTAATCGTGCTAATCACGTTATTGAGATGAGTAATGGATTTATCAGAAGCTGATGGGATAGACAATAATGAATCTAACTAAGACGTCAGGCGTAAGTGCCTATTATCATATTACCTGCAAAGAGCCGCCCAAGCAACTTCAAAATTATTAGACGTGACTCTCATACCTTTCAGCAGTCCCAATGCTTCACCTGACAAACAGTTATTCAATCGCTAACGCTTGAGTACTTGTGGCATGGAGCCATCCGAGATGATCAGAGATGAAAACTTGTCCCTAAAAGACTCCCAGTCCTGCTGATAGCCACCAAAAGTCGCAACTTGAACTTCTCCAATTAGGATGATTAATGTGCAAGCTCAACCGCGAGAGGGCAGCAGTACGAGCAGTATCTGTCATGGCGGTTTATATATATAGATATATTATTATCATTTAGAATATATCTATGTATATGTTTAGTTGTCAATGTTTTGATTACAGAACATTGCTTTTATTATAACCTTACGACTTGGTGACTCCGAAAATTTTTTTAATTAAAAGATGAAGTGTAGTGTACCAAATTGTAAAAATAGTGTGAAATTAAAATTCCCAAAAAATGTTACTATGCTGAAAAAATTGTTTAAAGCAATAGGAAGTTTACCGTTTACTCCGAAAACTAACGATGGTCTTTGCATCAATCATTGTGCTTTAGAGTAGTTTAAATAATTTAAAAAAAATTCTTTATTAATTTTTTGGAAATTTAAATTTTATACTATTTTTACAATTTTATACACTACACTTTATCTTTTATTTAAAAAAATATTTTGAGTCACCAAGTCGTAAGGTTATAATGAAAACATTGACAACTTAACATACACATAGATATATTCTAAATGATAATATATATCTATATATATATATATATACACCGCCATGACAGATATTACTCGTAGTGCTGCCCTCTCGCGGTTGAGCTTGCACATTAATCATCCTAATGCAGCCTGTCTATAATAGGTAATGGCAACTGGCAAACGCTCCTGAAGAGACCCCTCTTCATCCTGATGAATAACCTTAATCTAAGATATGCATCTCTTAGACTACGCTTTGGCAAGCATGTACTTATCTATCGTAGTGCCAAACATTATTGGTGAAATGAGATTTATCCAGTAGCGTGTCAACTTCACGCTGAACAAAATGGACCCCCAAATCTGTTACAGTATACTGTATTCCTGCAACAGCTTGTGTGCAAGAATAAATGTTGTCTATAAGACTAGCAGCACGTATTTGATCCTCGAGTACCACCCCTGCGTCGAGCTAGTTGTCAATCATTTCGACTTTTCAGTAATTAATGTTCACCAACAGTCGGTAACTAAGCGTGTGAGAGTATAAGAAGGCAGTACAGAGTTAATCTATCCAAGCTTAAGCACGATGTGCTGACTTACAAAAGAAGTGAGCATATATGTGAAAGAGTGAGATAGAAAACGCTAGATTGTGTTATCATAAGATAGTCATGTAGTTCCAGACTACCACAACAGATGGCGCTTCCAGCAATCACCATAAATTTCTTTTTTCTTTTTCAGGTTTAATAATGCCACCGCAAGGGGCGCTTTCAACACTTGCGAACTACAACCTTGTAAATTCTAGCGACGCTACCGCCAATAACGCTATCAGCATTCTCAACGCGTTCCTATCCTATCTCTCTCTTTTTCTACTGGCGTCACAAGCCCAAATTTTTATCTCTTTCCGTCTAGGAAGACAACCCTGACTTTTAGCGACCATGCATGCACAAAATCCAACGGAAGCAGTCCCTCCTTCACAATGCACTTAACTTTCACAGAAATTTTTTGTCCTTTCTTTCAGTGCAGCCTTTTCTGATTTCCGGGTTTCCGCACCAATTTTTTTTTTGCAGATGTTAAATTTTTGTAAATTAAAGAATGAAAATGATAAATGTCCCGATGAGTCAAAATTCCTGAAGTGGGCCACTAAAAATCGATAAGTTGATTTTCATATTTATTTTTTAAGAATATTAAAGGATAACATTTCAAAATTAATATCCTAAAATGTTTTTGCAAAATTTTTTATTTTGCCAAAGTTATTAACAAATTAGTTTTTACGATAAGTTTTTTAAAAAATGCGAACATTCAGCGAGTATTTTATGAAACTTTATGAAATTTTAATGGCAGATACTTGAATAATTAAAGAATACGATAGGATATTCATTTATAAAAAAAAAGTTATTTGTTTATAAAAAATTAACTTTTTAATAAACAAATGTAAATTAAACAATGTTCTCGGTTAGGTAGAATAAAATTTTTTTTTATGTCTTATTCCATTATCTGTAAGTTAACGATCCCTGCAAAAAAATTTTTGTAATCTTCATAAAACTAAAAGATATGAATTTTTTACCGCAGTGGCATAAGCGGCGTCGCCGCCGCGCGAAACCATGCCGCACGCACTTCGATTCTTCACGCTCCCTTAGTAAAAAAATATATATATATATATATATATATATATATATGCAATAAATAATACAAAATTGAGTTATTTTATTTTATTTCGCTATAACAAGTCAATAAATTATTTATACACTTATAAGTACTACAACTTCGGTATGATTGGAAAAAATCTTACATTTCAAATGTACCGCGCATTATAGAAACAAATGCAAGTCGCCTGCCGCAAACACGCTTATATTTGCAATTGTTTGTCGTTCGCTTTTGGTTTTTCATCTTGTTAGAATTTTTACTTTTTGTCATCATGGCACCAGTACCTAAGTGTTGCAATCCTTTCGATAAAAAGAAACACAATTGTTTTAGAAAGAATCTAACATATATTTACGAAAGTTATGATACTAATTTAAGTGGACTTTACGGTTTATACGTCTGTGCTACGTGTAAAACACAGCTATATAAAAGCAAAGATTCTGTGCAGGTGAAAAATATGAATAAAAACAAAAATGTGTTAAAAGTAAAGAATGCAACAAATGTGCAAAAAATAGACGAAAATGTACAAGAAGAAGGAAGTAGTGACGAAGACGAAGAAGAAGTTGAAAGAGTTTTACCGAATAAAGATGTCGATTATGTGTGCGAAACCGTTGATTTTAAGATCAAAAGGAAGAAGCTTGCGGCCGCTGTTGAAGAAATTATTGCGATTACACCTACGAAAATAATTAATTTAAATTTGTCGGAGTTAGACAAAGAAATCATACGTCAATGCTTCGTTGATAATACATCGAATAATTGTAATGGTATTGATTTGAATGAGTGGATCAACGATTTCAAAGTGTCCTTATCTCGCACAACAAGTCGTAACCAAAAAAATTCAACTTTTGACAACGATACCGGTAAAGTGGTCGATTCGGAAAACCGCAAGAAAGTTGTGTGTAAGCAGACGTATGGTATCAATCGCACAAGGTTTGCGTGACAGCGATGGCTATGGTGCTTCTCCTGCTATTAAGAAAGGTCGAGCAATGAGCGAAGATTTAGTTAATAAAGTTAAAGATTTCTTTTTGTCGGATGACGTCAGCCGCGTTATGCCCGGAGTGAAAGATTTTAAATCTATCGTTATAAACGGAAAACGTCAGCATGAAACGGTATTTTTCATTTTATTTATTACTGTGCAAATAAATTTATAAATTAGTTAAAAAAATAAATAAAAACAACAACAAAAAAAATGTTTTTTCATAAAGTAAAAATTTATAAAATATATTTAAAAATAATAATGTTTGCTGATTGAATTAAGTACAACGCGTATTTTAAACTATATTTTTATTTTAGAAACGTTTACTTTTGGGAGATTTAAGCAGTTTGCACGATGATTTTTTAAGTAAATATCCAGGAGTCCTGATTTCTTTGTCTGCATTCAGACTTTTGAGACCGCAACAGTGCATTTCAGTAGGTGCCAAGGGAACTCACAACGTATGCGTTTGTAAGATCCACGGTAATATTCGTCTCAAATTGAGAGGACTGAAAGAAGAATTCACCCGTCACGGGTTTGATTTTCCCAATAATTATCACGATTTTCTTGAAAATATGACTTGTCGGGAACCTACAGCTGTATGCTTTTTGAGAAGTTGTAATGATTGTCCTGGATCGACGAAGATGATCGAAGGGTTAAAGAAGTTTTTAAAAGATAACAAAATCAAGAAAATCTCCTACAATCAATGGCTTACAACTGATAGGTGCTAATCTTCTTTTTTCAACTAATTTATGAATCTTAACATAATTTATTTTCTTTTTTTTTTTTACTTTTCAGGTGTCAATTATTAACTCAAACCGAAAACAGCCTTACTTTTACGAAAAATTTAGCCTTTGAATTGCCAGATATCTTAAAACACGATTTTATCGCGAAATCACAAGCAGCTTACTTAGAACGATTAAAAAATGAACTCGAAGAAGGCGAATTTCTTGTTACCTTAGACTTTTCCGAAAATTATTCATTTCACGTGCAAGATGCCATCCAATCTCAACATTGGTCCAAAGATCAGGCAACATTACACGTGTACGTAATTTATTGCTTAATTTGTTATACCACGAAAAAGACTTTGGTATTATAGCTCAGTGGAACTTTTTTGCTACTTCTCATGGCAAAGGGGCTTGCGACGGCATTGGGGGCTGTGTAAAAAGAAGTGCTTACCGTGCAAGTTTGCAAAATAAAACTATAGTTACGTCGCGAAAACTGTATGAATGAGCTCGTGAATTTTTTAAAAAAATTCATTTTCATTTTTGTTCATTGAATGAGTACGAGAAACAAAAAACATTTAGAGCAACGTTTTTCAAATGCTAAACTCATAAAAGGAACTCGACAGTATCATAGTTATAAACCGTTTGATAAAAATAATTTAGAATGTAAGATTTTTTCCGATCATACCAAAGTTGTAGTACTAAAAGTGTGTAAATAATATATTGACTTACTTGTTATAGCGAAATAAAATAACATAACTAAATTTTGTATTATTTATTGCACACATATATATATATATATATATATATATATATATATATATATATATATATATATATTTTTACTAAGGGAGCGTGAAGAATCGAAGTGCGTGCGGCATGGTTTTGCGCGGCGGCGACGCCGCTTATGCCACTGCGGTAAAAAATTCATATCTTTTTGTTTTATGAAGATTACAAAAATTTTTTTGCAGAGATCGTTAACTTACAGATAATGGAATAAGACATAAAAAAAATTTTATTCTACCTAACCGAGAACATTGTTTAATTTACATTTGTTTATTAAAAAGTTAATTTTATATAAACAAATAACTTTTTTTTTATAAATGAATATCCTATCGTATTCTTTAATTATTCAAGTATCTGCCATTAAAATTTCATAAAGTTTCATAAAATACTCGCTGAATGTTCGCATTTTTTAAAAAACTTATCGTAAAAACTAATTTGTTAATAACTTTGGCAAAATAAAAAATTTTGCAAAAACATTTTAGGATATTAATTTTGAAATGTTATCCTTTAATATTCTTAAAAAATAAATATGAAAATCAACTTATCGATTTTTAGTGGCCCACTTCAGGAATTTTGTCTCAATACGTTATAGGTAAAAAAAACTACAAGAAATTCACTATGTTCATTTGTAAAGTTATCATTTATTCAAATTCACTTTTCTGTATTTTAACCTAGCTAACCATTTCTATTAAATTACTCCTTAAGTGCACTTTCTTTCTTTTTATTTAAATTTAACTTTAGTCAATAAGTTAATCTTAGCCGAAAGATCCTTAGAATTAACATTTAATATTAAAGCGTATGCGTAACGACCTTAAGAATTTTCTATCTTCTGTTTCACTGATTTCCCTCCCTTCATATAAAATCACTGGCCCTGATTCAATATATTTAAAAAATTTTATTTAATAAGCAAATCATCTTTAACTGTGAAATGCTCTTTACGGCTTAACTAACACTTGAATGAAATACACTCGTTAAAAGTGATTTTTTTTGCTGCCTTCACTCCTCTAAGCCTCTCACGTCTGCACGCTAACACGATCTCTCCAAGTCTAAAGCGTTACGCGAAAAGCAACGCTAGAACCTTTTTTTGGGAGGAGGTAGAACCGTCGGTTCTCGAACCTTCCATAACAAACGCGTACCAACATCCCCAATTTAAATTTAAATATAAATTTAAAATTATCAAACGACGTAACCAATTCTTGTTATGCATTGATTGCATAATTTAATTTCCTATTATATTCATCCCTAGAAGAAAGAATTCGTAATGTTAGCATATACGTTTTCAACTCTTCATGCTCAAATTTCATTTGAAATTTCAGCCTTTGATAACGCCATATGTAGGTAGCTTCAATGAGAGTTTTTATGATACGATATTTTTTTTCTGATTTCTGAATTATTATACTAGAAACTATGTACATTAGCTTTCTCGGTAATTGTACACTAAATCTTATACAATCTACAGCATGAACTACCAACCTGTTAGTCGTCATGTTTCTGTCGTTTTAGTAACGGCTGCAGATTATAAGTGCAATATAAAACACTTTTTGTAGGTAATGATTTAACGGAATGTCAGAGCTGTAGCAATTAAGTTTTGCTTTTTTTATATTATCAATATGTTTTTAAATTCATAAATTATATTGTAAATTATAATTATAGAGTTCAGTGGAGTAGTAGCTAAGGCGCGTGACTCGTATTCCCGTTGGCGCGGGATCGATTCCCCGTCTGGTCGCTTTTTCGCTATCTCTGCCGTGGACACCACGTTAAATAATACGTCAAATTGTGTTGTATTAAAAAATTAATTTCTATGTGTTAAAAAAGGGCAGTAATGCCCGTGAATATAATTAAAATAAAAAAAAAAAAAAAAAAATTAAACAAATATAATGACTTGTCCGCACTAAAGCTATGTTAATACAATAATTTTTGTTAAAATAAAAAATCATTTGGACTTGTTATTTTTTCATGAGCTTGGATTGGAAATTAAATATGAAGCTCGACAAACCTAACCTTAAAATACGATACATTGAAAGTTTTTATTATAACTTATTATGTATAGTATTTTGGTGGATTTCTTGAGTTGTCTGCACTAGAGTTTAATCTTACGAATTTTTTCTTTATAGTATAAAAAACTCGATTTAACACATCGTTTATTCATAAGTTAAGATTGGAAATATTATTAAAAGGCGGGCAGCTTCGTCATGCTCTTAATGGCATTTATGAAAATAATAAAATATGGAATTTATGGTATAGTCATCGCAATCGAGTGCTCGTTTTTATTAGAATAATAAAATTACCGTAATGTGCTAATATATAGTTACTAATATTTAACATATTTTGTTAAACTAATTCTATTTCTAAGAATTGAGCATACTACGAAATGCATATTGATCTTTCAGATTTCATGTTAATTGCTTCAAATTTACTATTTGTCTTTTGAAATTCTATTTTAATACATTATCATCGTGCTATCCATCGCCTCCATACTTATATTCTCCATCACCATCACCAAAAAAAAAATTTTTGTTGCGTTGAAAAATATGTGTTGGTTTCCAAATGTAAAAATTTTATTCAACGCTATGGACTGTGGTGGCGCCATATGTTGGTGTCTTCAATAACGGTTTTTTGGAGCTGATGTACTTCTCTTTATCTTATTCTATAAATATTCCACTAACACCAATCAATTTTTCTTAGCCCACTCAGTAATGGTACAATAAACCTTATAAAATCTACAGCACCAACTGACAACGTGTCAGTCGTCCAATTTTTGTCAGTTTTATTCCCACTACTAGTTATAAATGTAATGTTAAACATTTCTTTCTCGTAAAAAGTAAACATAAGATGGAAAAAGTATAATATTTGGTTCATTGTATAATCGTCACAATTGGGTGTACGTTTTTATTAGAATAAAAAACTTACTTTAGTGCAAATATACAGTTACTAATTAGTCAGATTTTTTGTTAAACTATTTTTATGGCCAAAAATCCAGCCTTATTCGTTTTTTCTTTAAATCTTTTATTTTGCATCAATATTGTTTGAAATTCGCGATTGTTGTTCTGAATTTGATTTCTAACATATTATTATGCTAGCTATGCATTGATTGCATAATTCAATTTCCCATTACTTTTATACCTAAAAGAAAGAATACGTTACGTTAGTACATTATTTTTCAACTCTAAATGCTAGAATTTCATCTAAAACTTGAGCCAGTGATATCGCCATCCATACGTACCTTAGATAACAGTTTATATAATCCAAAATTTTTGTTTTTGTCTGATTACAAAATTATTATACTTAAACCAAACAATGTACCTAAGCTTTCTCGACAATCGTACACTAAATCCTATACAATCTACAGTATCAACCATTGACCTGTCAGTCGTCATATTTGTGTCTTTTTAATATCGGCTACAGGTTATAGGTGCAATAGAAAACACTTTTTGCAGGTAAGGATTGAATAAAAGTTTTAAAATGAATTTAATGTGTTTTATGGTATAGTCGTAGCAATTACAGTTACGATTTTATTGAGATAAAGAAATTACCATAATGTGCTGATATATAGTCACTAATAAGTTACATTTCCGTTTAATTATTTTCATTGCCCAGAATTCAACATACTACGATTTGCTCATATATCTTTCATATTTTAACCTTTAGCCTGCGGGGGTGGTCGATTTATCGACCAGCAGTCAGGGTGGGGACTCTACCTGAAAAATCCAATGATCTCATGTATACATTTTGCACTTTATAAAAGGTCGTTTAGTACTAAAATTTTCCCGCAGTCAAAAGGTTAAATTGACTATTAGGCTTTCAAAATTCTTTTTCATTCATTATCATCGTGCTGTGCATTCCTTTCTCACTTTGATTCTTCATTTTATTCATTTCCAAAAAAAGCATATTATTGTGTTGGGAGATACGTGCTCGTTCTCAAATGTTAGAATTTAATCCAATCTCTGGACTGTGTTGTCGCCATATGTAGGTATCCTTGATAACGGTTTTTTAGAGCTGATATTTTTCCGCTTATCTCATTTTTCAAATCTTCTACTTGAATCGATCAATTTTTCTTTAGCTTATTTAGTAATGGTACAATAACTTTATAAAATCTATAGGACCAACTATCATCGTCCCAGTCGTGCTATTTAGTAACGTGGTCGATTCCCCATATTTGGGATAGAACTACATGCGATCCTGCAAACCTAGTAGGCAGTGTTTGCTGCTGAGAACATAGACTCTGTTGTAAATTATATGATTCGGTATTAAGAACATACGCAGATTTTTTTGCTGTCCGTAAATATACATGATGCTGAAAAAAATTGCTCTGATTATGTTACTAACAGGAAGTTAATCAAACTTCATAGACTGTTACAAATTTTTTCAGACTATCCAAATAAAATCTAACATTCCACTTGAGTTAGTATTTTATACAATGACCAGAAAATATACTATTATATATGGGAATCACCAGAAAATATACTTTTATATATATTGATTACCAGAAATGACTTTTTCATTAAGAGCAGGCCGGATTCGTTGTCCATGTCTAATTGAAATTTTTGTTATTTATTCAAATATTAATCGGTGTATCTACAAATTAAAGGTTAAGCGCAACAGATATTAATATTATGAACATCTATGCACCAGAAAAAAAATTCGATCGCTTTGTTTTTGAGAAAAGTAAGGAACGCGAAAATATTATAAACATAAACTTTTACTTCAGCATTCCTTACTTTTCTCAAAAACAAATCGGTAGATATTTTTTTCTTGTGCATACATATTTGTAATAATAATATCTATTGCACTTAACCTTCAATTTGCAGATACACCAATTAATGCTTGAGTAAATAACAGAAAACTCAATTGTTACTCGGTCGGTATCAAATTCTACTCCGGCCTGCTCTTAATAATTTTAGTAGATAAGCTATAGGCATACCGGATCACCTTTATTCTGGATCACCTCCTCTCTCCTCTAAGTGACCCAGAATCCGTACGCATTGTGGATCATCTCAGTGATCTAGAATCCAAACGTGATCCAGAATGCCTATAGCGTTTTCTACTATTTGTTCTTTAATTTTTTTTTTCTTTTTTTTTTGTCTTTTTTTTTCACAAATGATTTTGTGAGAGATAGAATAATTTCATGAGTTTGACATTGTGTAGTGCACAGACAGTTTTATAAATTGCATTATGGCTTGTGCATATGGTAACGCACTTAAAAGATGAGTTTGATGGATAGCCGTATTGATTGATGTTATAAGCAGAAAACTTGAATCGTAACAGCCATTTTCGTTTGAATTCATTCAGAACGAAAATTGTAGTAGCATCATGTAAATATTCACGAAGTAAGTTTGCAATTTATGAGTAGTCAAGCCCATCAGTATTCCAAGCTATTCCGTGATTATGTTTGAGGCGAATGTTTTCTTCTTGCAATTCGTCAGAGAGCCTTTTCCATGAAAAAGGTTTTTTGAACAGATGAACAATGGGATCACCACTGTCGTTGAGAGGAATGATTGCTATTTCCTTTAGAACATATTCACCATCCATTTGCTTAAACCCAATCTTATCCCTACAGCATATTCCATTTTGAAATATTAATTTTTTTACGTAAAAGTAAAGATAATTCAAACAAGCTTCCGAAAATCTCCACTAATAGGATTGTACTCAACGATGCAATCGTGTAAGATCATGCAATAACTATGAGTGGTTTAAAGTTGATAAACTGAGACTTTGTCAACAATGGCTGTGAATCTCTTCCGTAGTAGCTTTTCTGAAGTAGCATACATATCATAGAGAATAGCAAACTGATTCTTAGATATGTCAAGATTGAGATTGTTGTATGGGTAATATTGCGAATTCAAGAAAAGTCTCACATTACTAATATTACAGTGGTCAAAGCGACTGGCATTTTTAGTTTTTAAACCTTTTTACCTGATTGTAATCCAAGAATCATTCAATTGATTTGAAGTTATAACCGTCCAGACGTGTTAATTGGTTGATGGAAAAAGAGGATATTCAAATAACTCCCAAGAACGAAAACTCATAAAAATAGGATTATCTTTGCCAATGAAATTGATCAGCTGAATTTTTTGTTTATCTAATGCAATAACATATGGCATTACCCACTCTATTTTTGATATTTTTATTTGATAAGTTTCATATGTGGTTACATTGTTGGCTAGAGTACCTTCCTGTATAATAGCATTCAGGTTATTTCTTGATCTTGTGAGAATGAGTTCATGCTTCATATTAACAATAATTTTCTTGTAATCTTCTGCAAAGCCTAAAATCATACTTGGAGGGATAAAAACATCAAAAATTCCATGATCATCTTCAATTGTTTTGTTTCCTTCTTCAACACCAAGCCAGCCTGCATTTTCTAATGTTAGAGTCTGATTTGGATTAAATGAAGTGTATCCCTTCATGAGACTACTCAGACCAATATTTTTACTTTTATCTATCTCTACAGCATTAAGTTCATATCGGATTTCATCAAACAGATGACAAATGCCATTGTTAACGAAATTAGTTTTAGTTAGTGTTTGTTTCTGGTTTTTGTAATTTTCCAGATATATGGATGTAACCACATGATGGTAAGAAGCATAAATCTTGATGCTGAATAGAAATACGAATTTCATCACTGTTATTGAAACTTAATGTGGAGTATGGTTGATGTGCGTGAACCTCATAATGAGCAATAGACTCATCGAATGCGACACCTGATTGAATGCTTAGAATTTCGTCCATTTTTCTGAAAGCAGCAGAGAATGATACAATTTATCTTTTTCCACGTACTTTGAGACCTATGCTTTTGAGATACTGGATGCTCTTCCGTGTTAACGGTTTGAGTACCTTTGGACGACTGATGGTGGGTTGACATGATGGCTGACTTTTATGCACACTTGAATTATAAACGATTCACATTATACATATTTTATGTGAAGTCTAACAGTACTTTCCTCCTCGGCAATTCACTAAATTTCCGTCTTGATCAACGATTCGGATTTGAAGATATATACTCTATATATATATATATATATATATATATATATATATATACACTCTTAACATTGAGTGGTAAATATATGACATGCGATGGAACTTCTATGATTTTATATCCTGGAGGAACTTTTGGGAAAAACTCATGGATCGTGTGAACTTTTTTGTCGTTGATGTAAGCACCTGTAGTAATATTATACTCTACTCTGAGATCATTTATTTTCAATATCTTCACAGGTTAATCAGAGCTGTGATGAATGTTTTCATGAAGAACGAAACGAGTGAAACCGAGGAGACGGCCTATTGAATCGCGAGGTCTTAGATCTATCTGATGACTGCAATAAATTTCACTCCTGAGAGTATTGTTGTTAGCTTTCAAGGAACACTCGATTTCTTTAGATTTCAAATTTTTTTGCAATAATTAATTAATAGCATGGATTTCATAATTGCCAGTAGGAATAGTAATAATCTTCTCTCCGTTTATATAAAGTATATTATTCGAATTGTCAACATTGGGAATCGAGTTGAATGTTAAAAGTTCAACTAAACCCAAAACAAAATTCTTATGATGTGGTAGTTCTATTGAGGTAAAATATTGCGCTTCTAAAACAGAAGATTTGCCCTAAAGACTCAAAGTGAAACTATCTTCCATGACTGTTTGAAAAAGAATGATCCTGCTTGTCTGAAAACTCTTCTTTTATAGTCTTTCACACAAGAATTGAAGACAAAGATGTCTACAAATAAATAAGTCAAAATTCTGATATCTTTTATAGTTGTATTTCACTTCTTTCACGTTAAAATATAACATGAGATCTATAGGAGGTTTAAGATCACCAAAACTATCAAAATAAATCACTTCAGAACCTCGTTTTCGATAACATAACTAGTGAGTGCCTTTGTTTTAAAAATCATCTAAGTTAACTATAGCAGATTCGTTAAGCCATGGGCCATCAGAAGGTAGATCATTTCTCATGAAAAATCTCTCAGTGCACGATTTGGCAAAATTAAATCAAAGTTTTTTTTCAACTGGACCATGACCGATATAAGGTTTCATAAATAATCCCATTCCAGTTTTATATGGTTTAAGATAGAGACCTTTTCCTAAAGTAATAACTTCCATAGTTTTATTATGCCTCTTACTTTCTTCATAATTTTTCTGTGCAGCTTTAGCCTAATTCACTGCTTTAGCTATTCCAGCAGCTCCTCCAGCCAGAGCACCAGTTGCACTTAATGCTGCGAACAATGGTATGAGAAAAGGCAGAGCGCCACCTATTTTTGATGGAACAGGTAGAATACGTGGAATGATAATTTTTTTCTTACCACCAACGATCTTAAGAGCTTCACGTGCACCTTTTAAGGCGGACTGAATAACTTTGCGAGAATGTTTACTTGGTTTTAATGATTTTTTACTTGCAGTTACTAATTTACTCAATTTTACACCCATTCCTATCTTTCTTTTTAATTTCATAGCATTTGCAACAACAGAAGCAGTTGCTTTTTCGCTAAGGCTCTAGCACGCTGCCAAGCTTTATCAGCGAGCTTTATGTCAGTTACTTTTCGATTAGCATTTTTATCAGAATAAGATATGTCATGTTCTTTGCATGCTTGATCAAGTGGATTGATACCTGCATCACCTCTTTTTAGACGCTTTTTCAGTTTTGTTCTGGGACCACAATATTGATATCCAGGAATATGCATATCAATAGGTGCGTTATTGATTACTTCATCAAGTAACCCTTTACCTTTAGGGTGCTTCTGTGATTTGTATACGAGCATCTCTCTTCGAGTGCTGATTTACAACTGATGATCAAAATATAAACCAAGCCTTTATATTTTGAAAAGGTCAATCTTAGATTTGACTTTGTTACGTAAACATGGATTTTACTGGGCAAAACGTCAAACTTCCCGTCGCCAACTTTGATTTTGAGAAAACGAAAAGAAAAAAGCGGCACGGAGAGTTACGTACAGATAATATACGAGCAGTATTCTGTGGTCCATCAAACTGTAGAAAAACTAATAGTTTATTAGCTCTAATTACACACCCTAATGGTCTTAGATTCGAAAATTTGTATGTATACTCTAAATCCTTAAATCAACCGAAATACCAATTTCTTCGAAAAGTTTTAGAACCAATTGAAGGTATATCATATCTACCGTTTAGTGAACATGCATCTGTAGTGTCTCCAGATGAAGCCCTACCTAATTCAATTATGATTTGTAATGATGTGGCTTGTGAGAAGCAGGATAACGTCAGAGCTATTTTCTGTATGGGGAGACACAAAAGTGTAGATAGCTGTTATCTATGTCAGTGATATGCTCATATACCGAAACATCTCATCAGGGACAATATTAAATTGATGGTAATTTATCGTCAAGATGATGTTAATCTTAAACATATCTATAAAGACCATGTGAACACTGACTTAACTTCAAATGAATTTCGAAATCTTTTTACTGAATGCTGGAAGAATGACAAGTATGGATTTGTTGTTATTGACAAAGATAGAGCAATGAATGATGGTAGATATAGAAAAGGATTTGACTGTTTTGTCATTAAAAAGGAAGTATAAATCTTAATCTTTGCAGTTTGATTGTAGACAGCATCTTGTCAGCATGCCTGACTTTAAGAAAGAAAAAAATATTCTTAGCAAGCTCTTACGAGCACGTGAGGCTATTAAAAAAAATATTCTTCATTAAAAAAGGAGAGAGATGATTTTGAAAAGGTTATTGGTGATACTTTTAAACCAGTTATTACACCACTTGAAAAGCTCGTCGATTCGACAACTAAGAGTGTGTCACGTTCTAATCACATTTCGGCCATAGACAGTAACAGAAAATCGGCAAAAAAAGATTGAGATTCGATGAATCAAGTTATATTTTAAACGATATTAATGACTCAGGTTCGGCGTTTGATAATGATGCTTCTAATGGCGATGACTTTTCTCCGATAAATAGCACAATGATGAATTCATCATTCAATTCTGCAAATTTATCATTTAAATCTATATATTCACCATTGGTATCTGCGCATAAGGAAACTAAACCAACAGACTTTTTATCAATGCTAAATGGAAGCCGCAGCAAAATCGATAACATATATGGAGTGAGAAAAGTCAGTGGGGTATACATGATAGGTGATTCACAAATTCAATTTGATGATAAAATAATAAAAGTAAAAGATTTAAGTTTTCCTAAGAGCAATGGTCTAATGGAATTGCTTTTTAAAAAAGAACCAGATGATAATCTTTTGAGTACAACAGATCGCAAGAACTATCGCATTATCCTGGATGCAACAAATTTTCATAGAAAAAGACATAGCAAAAGTGAGAATATACGCTCTTCGAAGAGTAGAAAATATTCAAAAATCATAGCACCAATGTTCCGCAGTGATCGCAGTAGAATGTCTACCAGCAGAGGAGGTCTCATACCTAAATATAAAATAGTAAAAAAGAATACTTCCATAGATCTAGTCTACTGGAATGATCCAAATAAGCTTGTCGAGAGACTACGATTATTAATAGCCGAACGATCTGCTGGAGATAATAATCATAACAATGGAATCCAATCAATTATAGAGGAACTACATGAAACCGGACATATATATTGACGCACTTAATTTTCAAATCAATAGTAGTAACATGAGTCTCGATGTGTTTGGAAGAAAACTTGAGGGCTCGCAAGTGAGTCGTGGTCCTTAAGGTATTGAATTCAATTTTACATTAGATGGTAATTCTGATTTAGAAAATAAGCAGTTCTGCAATATTGGAGATGCTAATTATCCAAATGATGCGATTAGTTTGAATTCACGTAATAATATCCTACAGAAAGAAGTTGATTACTTATCTTCTAAAATTATAGAAGTTGCTAAAGCTATACAAGAATATGAGAACAAAGTTGAAATATATAAAACAGAAATAGACGAAAAATTAGCTTATCTCTATGATATGACTCGGAGAAATTTTGCAAGTATTGAATATATAATTGAAGAAATGAATAAACAATCGGATATTGCTAAAGTTGAAGTTTAAGATGGAACGTCAAAGAGTAGTTGAAGAGCTACACAAGCCAGCATGTCGCAGGTATAGGCGAAGAAAATATGACATACACGGATTCGATGAGACTTGGCAAGCTGACCTTGCAAAAATGATACCTTATTTTAAGGAAAACAGAGGTTTTCGCTACTTACTAACTGTTATAGATATATTTTCAAAGTATACATGGGCTGTACCAGTCAAATCGAAGAGTGGCAATGATGTTACTCTAGCCATGAAGTCAATATTAAAACAAGGATGGGTGCCATCGAATTGACAAACTCACCAAGGAAAAGAATTCTGAAAATAAATAAGAAGATCCTCCCAGGTATATTGCAATCAAACGGAGTTTATTTGCATTATCACAGAGAATGTAGAAAAATTCTTTATCTATTAGGATTGTAGATGAAATAATCTTCTCTGGTAAGAAGACTTGGAAGCTTTGGTCGAAATCTGCTACGACCTTGGTAACAAATCTTGTCTTGACTTGTTTCAGTGCTGTCACCATGTACTGCTGGTCTTTTTCTAAGTCTGTGACTTTCTTTCTTGGCAGGAAGTCGCTTCCAGCAATCTTGTTTAATGCAGATAAATCCATTCTGAAAACAAGAAAAAGTAAAAAAATTAAAATTTTTGTTAGAGAAAAATTTTGATATAAAAAAATAATTTTTTTTGGTAAAATATAAATTGTAACTTATTTAAAAAGTTAGTCGATTTTAGAATTCTTTGTGCAAGATTGATCGTCCTCAAGCTCTTCGATTACTTGAATGCGTTCTTCATCGTGGTCCGTTGGTTGATATAGCCCATTCCCCACTTCGAAATGTCTGCCCTTTCCATTACTCTTAATATATCCTTTTTTTCTCCTCCCTGGGAACTTGCCCTCTTCATTGATGGATGCCAGTCATTCATGAACTCCTCTAACACATCATACTTAATGATAATTCGCTCGCCTTCATAAAGTGTCATCCCCACTCGCTCTGCACTATTTTTATTGGTTGCTTCATCCCTTCTTTCGATTTTCCTCTCTCTTTCATTCTCTGTAGCATCCATTTCCACTCGTGTATCTCCCCTCCTCGGGTCTACCTCCCACTCTTTTTCTTTTTTTTCAGCAGCCATTTTTCTTAAAATTAAAAATCTCTTATCATCGTGAAGAGTTAAAGCAATTTTTCTGTTTTTCAGTATGCACAGTATGCAATTTTGAACGGATATTGCACTGTTCACGGTATATAATAGTGAGATCCTGAAGACAGCTTCGGTAATCCTCAAAAGTAATTGATTTGTTAACAACACTAGACTTTATACCTTTGACTTTCTTTATAACTTCTCCTCCATCGATTGAAATACTATACATTTTGCTTCGTAATCCTATAAATTCTGTCATTATCTTACCATTACATTCGTCTTTTATCAAACCCAAAACTTTCTTATCAACTCGAGGAATTTCGAACTGATTATTTTTTTATAATCGGAAGTATCGAATTTATGTATGTCCTCTTTCGTTATTCTGTACATGTCAACGTCCTTAACTTCGTATAAAGACTATCAGTATTGGTATACAAAAGTTTGCATTTGTCTCCAACTCGCTTTTTCACATACGAATAATGAAAATCATAAACTAATGTTTTTGATAATTCTAAAATGCAAAATCCCACATAAATTGGTTTCTTGATTGTGATGCTCCTTCTTTTCATTTGAATGGCAACCAAATTCTCATCAAAAATAGCACAGCTGTGAAAATTTGGTAGAGCTATGCGTGCTTCTGCTCCATATCTACCAGTGAATTTATTTACCAATCGGACATCAACTCGAGACCGCTCTCGCTCAATGCACTTTCCATAGACAGCATTGATTAACAATTTATAAAAAAGTTTTTCAAATTCGTCCTTTGCCTGCATTCTTTTTTGTGTATTCCATTCCACATAAGGTTTGAGCCATGCCTTTTGCTCAAAACTTAAAATTCTATGCACTTTTTTCAGTCGAAGCCCATTTTCCAACACGAGTCTGAGTGTTCGATAGTAAATAACATATTCCTCTTTGTTCTTCAAAGTAGTGAGAAGTTCCTTTTGTTTCAAGCCACGTGGTGCACTATGCTCTGCGCAGAATGGAAAATCTCTATGTTCATAGTGTATTTCCTCAGGATACTCCAAATCTACTTCAGCAATATATCCAATATCTGAATCTGGCGGCGCGTTGTAAAAGTTTGGATTCGTCTCATATTCTACCCATTTGAATTTTCCGACTGGCAAATATTGAACCATTGCCCATCCATAAAGATTATTAATATCAAAGTACATAAGTTTTTTCATTTTCTGTTTTTTATCATACGAAGAGCCCATATATGGATTTTTTGCCTTGGCATAGCGATTACAGCATCGACTTATTCCTCTCCGAATACCTGCTTCAATGAACATCAACATATCTATATCAGTAAGAAGTTCCAGTTCTACCTTTGTCATTTTTAGCGCTGCTAAAAATGTCAAGCCTGGAGACGTATAAAAGTGAGCTGGACATAAGCCGTAAGCTTTGAGAGATGTTTCTTGAAAACTTTCAAATACATCTGCCAATAGTAAAACATCTGTTTTTAAGTATAAATCCGAATACTCGCCTAATGTCCTTATATTAAACTTACTCCAGACTTGAATAGCATGCTCATAGTCTTCATCAGCAATATGAGAATCGGTGAGTTGGTTATAAAACTGATTTATCTCTGGCAATTTTGTAACTAATAATTTATCAAATCCATCTACAAAATCATATGGATATATACCTTTTCGTTTGAGAAAATCAATTTTCTCATCTGTAAATCCATCAGTTCGAAACTCTTTTATCAATATCGGCACATTTTCCAAGTATGATGCAAGCTTTTCTAATGACGAAGGAAGAAAACGCCAAGAGTCTATGAATCTAAAACTTAGGTCACTGCCATCTATGTATTTTGTAAAAGAAATATATTTTTCCTTATTATGTGGCAATAGCGTAACTCGTCCTCCCATCAATGAAGATGTGGCTATCTCTTTCAAAATGAAGTGTGTATCGTAATTGAGGTTATGAAAAACCACAGGAATGAATTTTGAATACTTGTAATTCAAATTACATGAATTATGCGCTGCGCCACTGAAACTAATGTAAGAAAATAGATATTTTTTAAAAATTTGCATGATAAAGTAAATTTTTTTTCATTGAAATATAACTATAATTAATATCTTACCGTCCTGTGAGATGACAGTGATCTCGCACTGCGAGTTTTTCATCACGGATTAGTTTTCGGCATATGTGACAAATGGTTGACCTCTGGAAAGATAATTCTTCTAAATCCGTAAGTTTTAATGGTTTCGGATTCTTGTAGAGGTTATCAATTTCCTCACTGATTGATTTTAATTCTTGAAGAAACCATTGTGCAGGAGTCTGTCAATCTTCGATATTTTTTCTATATGACTTATAAACAGATAAGCTGTCATCAAAGCTACATTTTATATAATATTCAATGCTATATGCTTCATGAAGTTGGAAGGCAGTCTTTTGCCTTGTAGGCTTCAGTAAACATTCAAAATCAGCGTAAATGATAAAAGGAACTTTTTCGCTCTTATAATAATCTTCAAATTTCAGAATGTTGTTCTGAGAGTCAGGTAGATTAATTCGATAATAATTGAAATTTTTACAATCATTTTCATGAACATGCAATCTTTCTTCATTATAAAAGACTTGTAAACATCTTTCACAATGGAATGATTTTACATGTGTCTTAGATAGTTGAGATCTCAGAAGACGAGACATGTATTTTATCCAAACGTAGTAGTATTTAGGTAAACTCCTATCATCAGAATGATTATCTTTTTAATACTCATCGATGTAAAAGTCTTGGATGATGAGTAGATTGACATACTTTTCCTTTTTTTCCGATGTAATGTAGCAAGGTGATTCAAACTTTTGTCCAAACTTCTTCAATATATATACATTTACTGAAATATTATTCAGTTCTTCAAATTTTGGAACATTTTTAAGTGTCACTGGAAATTCTATGTTATCAAATTTCAACTTGTTCTCATGTTTACTATATTGATTAACTCTATTAGTATTAGTTTCACTTGGATATATTGCTGAGAGGATAGCATACTTGAAACATTGATTGTCATTGTTACGAACATTGACACATGCTTTTTTCTTTTGTATAAATTGTGGTAGAGGAATATATGAGCTGCCCTTGATCGGAGAATATTTTTTCATATTTATACTCAGACTTATAATACTTTTTAGTGCTCAGCCAGAATTTTTTTTCTGAAATTCTTCTATCTATGTTAAAATAGAATCTTCGATATTTATTTTGAACCATTCTTCTAGATCCGTTGACATGAAAATTGAAGTACTTGTGGTTGTAAAATATTTAATATCTGTTAATTTTTCACTACTTTTCTGTATGGAAAATTCTGCGGTGAAATCCGAATTCACTTTTAGAGCACTATATTCTTCTAAGCATGACTGTACATGTACTTTAAAGAGTTCTTGGGCGTCGTTTAAAAAACTTAAAATATTCACATGATTTATATTTACCACTACGCCAATTCTAATTCTGTTTTCGAAAGCTGACTGCACATCTCGCCATTCAACAGGAGCTTTTGTTTCTTCAGATGCAGACCACCTCGTCGTTGAATATGATGTTCAAATTGAACTTGAATACCCGAAAGATGTAACACACAAGTTTGACATCTCTGCTTTTCTCCTCTTGTAAGATCAGAATTGACAATTTTTTCATTTAATTTCTCTAAACTACCATTGCACATATCTATCCAATAATGGAGATCGGTATTGTTCAGTTCATTTACATTTTGTAAAGTATCACGGAGTAGTTTCACAAGACGTTTTTTTTCTTTTTATTTAAAATAACCTTTCACAAACACAAACTTTCACGATTAGTAAAGTTTAGTCCCGATGACTATGTACACTCACGACTTTTTTGACGAAGTATGCTCATCCAGAAAACTTCAGTCCTTTTTAAAGGTAGTCCGTTTTAAAGGCTGTTGACTTTCGGAACTTTCTTGGGTGTTGCTTTGCACGAAGAGCAACTCGATGAAGTTCCACTGGAGCTCGAACTTGAACTCGAACTGGAATTCGAGCTTGTGCTCGATGATCTTTTAATCGAGCACTTCGGACTTGCCCTCGGAGTTTCCACATTTTCAAATCCTTGATATATTTTAATGAAATATTTTTTGTTCACTCTGACTTAAACTAGTATATAAACTGATATTAGACCACCTCCCGCAAATGATCTCATTGACCATCACCAGAAGTATATTCGTAAACAGAGATACAACGTCCAACGAAATCATTTTATGATCATTCAGAATAACAATATCTTTTATAATATCATAAAAATTCCAACTATCTTTAACAAAAGAATTAGTTTTTCCAACTACATTAATTAAAATATCAGACAAAAACCATACAAGTTTATACGTAGGGAAATTAATTGACGATATTATTATTCTATATGTCGGCTGTTCTTTATAAATCTTAGGAAGCTCATAACACTTTGCAGCTGTACCATTTTCACATTTTAGAAATTTAAAAATTTTTTCATCTATAAAATCCTTCTTTTTCCAATATAATAATAAATCTTTTAAACTATCTTGTAACTTATTTATATGTGGATTCTTATTTTCTTATAAGTGGTGTCATCATCCAAAAGAAGCTTTATATGATTTATGTATTCCCCCTTAAATGAAGCTACCGTTACATTACCCTTATAAGCCCTTTGAAAAATTATGTCTACATTATCCCTCAAAAATTTTTTTGTTACCTTTAAATCATGACACAAGTTCCCATAGATAAGATTATTGAATCTATTCTCCCTTTTAAAATTCCCTATAATCTTAACCAATGATCATCTACAATCTTTCTTCAATTCATCATTAAAACCAACAACACTACTTTCCACATCTGCAATAATTTCTTTAATCGGAAGATCATTGTTTAAGTATGGTAAAGCAAACCTGCTCCCCTTGACATAATATTCACCACTTCACTAGGTATTACTCTATCAGTCAGATTTCTGAACCAACCTTCATTACCATTGTAATGATTGATTTGAGAGTGTTTTTTCCGAATAAGATATTCTAATTTTCTTTTTAAATTTTTCCTTTTCATATATTTTACTTTATTAAAGTGACTCTCCTGATTATGAAAAAATTCATGTAAATCATTATAATTCATAACTCTATATAAATATGATTCAAGACCCAAGAAATATCTATTTAAACTATTAATATCAAAATTAACATTTTCAATCTCTAAATTTGATAATTTATTTTTAAAAAAGAAAATGCTTTTTTCTAAATCATGAGGAACTCTTTTATTGCTATATTGATAAAAATATCAACCATCAAACCTATTACCAATATCTTTTGGAAAGTTATTTGATTTCCTACATCTTAAAAGAAAAGTTAATTGTTCCCTCAAAATTTAAATTTTAACAACACCCTTAACCCATTTTGAACAATAATCTTTTACTACCTTCCCATATTTTAAATTTATACGTCTAAAATAAAACATAATAACCACCCAATAGACCTTTAATTAAAAATAAAAACAATACTTATGTCGACTGAATAATAAATAACATGACAAATATTTCCATTGGTCTTACAGTCAATTTAAAATCTATATAATAAAATAATAATATAAATATGGACAGTCAGACTGCCCTTGTTTATAATCACCCCCGTAGAATAACCTGAAATAAAAACTTAAAAATTAACTGGAAAGAAACCTGAAAATAAATAATTTTTAAAAAGGATCGCCGGTTTGCACCACTCTGAAATTTATAGGTTATATTTATACATATATAACCTACTTCGATTATTTTCTTGGACATGAAATCATGGTTCGAAACCTTGAAAAGTGGTATTTCAATGCTTTAAATGACTCTAGCTCGGCGAATGGCTGCATTAGCACTTTTAATTCAATTTTTTCTCAAAATTTAGAATATTTTGAAGAAAAGAGTTTTTAAGTAATAAGTTCCTGGAACGCAACCCAACTGAGTAATTTAAGCTTCAAATTAGTCAAAAATGTCGAAAATATGGTTTTTGCCCAACTTTGAAGCTTTGTAGCTCTAAAAATATGTACTAAAAGAATCTAAAAAAATTCTAAGTGGTTGATAATACGGGAAAGAACCATTTCACCAATTTTTAGTCTTCCGATTTGACAGAGAATGGGCGATATATTAATAGCTATTTCATCTGTAGCTCTCCTTCGTGAATCACAAGTAAAACTATTTTGTAATTACGCATGGCGCCAGAATTTGAAAACCTGCTTTATGAATAAATTGTTGAAAAAGATTAAATTCATTACAGGGCTTTGCGGGCTACGTACTTTAGCATATATAATCCAGTAGAATTAGCCGAAAAAGACCTAAAATTGAATGTAATTAGTAACAGGTGCACACCAACAAAAATGGCTTTGTTGGATGATTGAAATAAAATTTTTGAGAGACCCTGAAAATTTGAGCCATCATGAATTTGTAAGCAATGATTTAAGGTGCGAAATTCGTAAAAATCACTGTTTTTTTGAGGTATCTTGAAATTGTTTGCGATTTAGTATATGAAAATGATACTATTTGTAGGTGTTTCAAAGACGATTAATTTAAGACGTCATTGATCAAAATCGGTTGATAAATTTTATAAATAATGATAAACAAAAATCGGAAATCGCGAAATATTCAAATATTTGTCATTTGATAAAAAAGGATGTACATATTTGTAATTCGACAAAAATGAACCTCTTATTATCCTTAAGTTAACATAAAAATTTCATAAAAAAATATTAATTATTTTATGAGATATTCTATTTGTTTATTAAAAAAAGGTCAAATGTACGTTAAAAATTTCACCCAAAAACGTCATGGTAGAGACTTTATGATAGTCATATCGTATTTAGATATTAACGTAGATTTTATGAATTTTATGTGAAATCGAGTCCATTTCATTATTTTCAACCTAAATATGGCAAAAATAAAAAAGTAATTTTTTTTCTTAAGAGCAGGCCGGAGTAGAATCTGATACCGACCGAGTAAAAATTGAGTTTTTTGGTATTTACTCAAGTATTAATCGGTGTATTTGCAAATTAAAGGTTAAGCACAATAGATATTATTATTACAAATATGTATGCACAAGAAAAAAAATCTACTGATTTGCTTTTGAGAAAAGTAAGGATAGCCGAAGCAAAAGTTTATGTTTATAATATTTTCGCGTTTCTTACTTTTCTCAAAAACAAATCGGTAGATTTTTTTTTCTTGTGCATACATATTTGTAATAATAATATCTATTGCACTCAATCTTCAATTTGCAGATACACCGATTAATACTTGAGTAAATAACAAAAATCTCCATTAGACAGGGACAGCGAATCCGGCTTGCTCTTAATGGTTTTTTTAATAGTTTTGCAACTGATAAAAATATCAATAAAGGGATTTGATATTCTTATAACTGGCCATTTTACGCAAATTAAAAAAAAAGAATGCTCTAGCTCAATTAGAAGCCGAGATAATTTTTTTTTTCTTTTATGATTCGCCAATTGTTTATTTATAAAGATTAAGGACTGATATTTTTTGAGATGTATGTAAATTTATAATTGTATTATTTCTGATATCCCTATCAAAAAAATATCAGGTGACATCATATCATGCCAAAACATTATGTAACGATTATTTTTTTGCGTTTACACGTTTTAAACCATGCTTAGTAGATTCAGAACAAGTTTTGAAAATTTTTAAAATTTTTTAACTTGGAATTTTTTTTTTAAATCAGTTAAAATTTTTTCCAAGACCAAATCATCTAAAAAATTTTCTAAGTTCAACATTTTCAAAAATTTAAAAAAATCAATCTGAATTGATTAATCATGGTTTGAAACGTGTAAAAGCCAAAAAAATCGTTACATGATGTTTTGGCATGATAAATTACTTGAGAAATCAGGTTATTTATCACCTAATTTTTGTTAACAGGGATATTATTGCACCATATTGTAGATGAATATCTTTAACATGGAGATGGCACTTCTGCTCAAAAACACATTACTATTAACGAAGAAATTCCACGATATTACAAGCAGTTTAAGCTTCAAAAGCGACAATTGAGAGAGTCCATGTTGAAGGTGGAATAAAATAAGACATTATACAGCAAAATATCAAAAAGTGCAAGCATTAGAACTTGTCAGAGCTGCGAGAGTTACGACACCCGAGACGGGCTGAGAGGTAAGAGGAGATCAAATTGTTTCAAGAATATTATGCAATCTTCGGAGTCGCGATCGTCATTTATTCTTTTCAAAATTTTGCTCGTGGATATAGGCCGCTTTAAGATGGTGCACGTATCGTACCCGACGTTGGTAATGTCGTTAGAAATACTATAAATATCATATATTATGGAAATTCCAGACATTACCAGCCTATTTTAAATTTACTCACAGCGGCTGGGAGTCGAGGTTACTGTATGCCTTGCAATAAAGAATTTAGTCATCAGAAAAATCATAAATGTGAGCAAAAATGCTATAAATGTTTGCAGAAACCTTCTTGTGATATAAATGAGGAAAAAATATAAAGCTTTCAATGTAGCAGAGATTTTTACGGTGCTGTTTGTTCTAAAAATCATAATTTAAAATTTTTCGATAATTTTCGGTCGGTATGTGAGAGTATAAAAACTTGTCGTGCATGTTGTGAAACAGTGCGAATCAACGATAAAGAACCACATAATTGTAATATGATATTTTGTAAAATATGTAATAGTAAGAGGCCAATACAACACCTTTGTTACATGCAGCTTATTGTCGATAAATAAGGATTCATGATGAATAGAATAACAATCCTTTATTTATTTTATAATTTTGAGATTCAGCAATCAGAGAGCATTTTAGGCTGTGTGGCTGAAAAAGTAAAACTGCATGTACTAAATTTGTGTGTTGTCCAGCAAGTGTGTAGTTACGGTTTAAACGATTAAAACGTATCAAATTCTTGCGAAGTACGTGGAATACGCAAGTACGCGGCATTGGCACCAAGAAAAAATTCCAAACAAACCATTTACATATGTATATTAAGCTACGGAATCCACATCATAGGGCCACATTCGGAATAGTACCATATTTTGTCGCTAATTTGTCGCTAATTTGTTGCTCTGTCCCGGATTTTGTCGCTCCAGCCGTTTCCGAGAAACAATGGCTACCGTAGCTTAATATTAAGCTACGGCATCCACTACAGTAACTCAGGAACGGCTAGGGTTAGCAACTCCATTCTGGTTGCATAATTTGTCGCTTTTTTGTCGCTCAAAGATAGAATAGTTCGTAAATCCCAAAACCTGACCCAGACCCGGATATGGCCATTGGGCCCGAGTAAAAATGGAAACTTTTTTTCTTTGTATATCTAAAAAGTCATGCGATGTTTGATAATTTGTTGCTAATTTGTCGCTGACATTTAATCCAACACTCGATTTTGTCGCTCCAGCCGTTTCCCAGAAACAATGACTACCGTAGCTTAATATTAAGCTACGGCATCCACTACAGTAACTCAGAAACGGCTAGGGTTAGCAACTCCATTCTGGTTGCATAATTTGTCGCTTTTTGTCGCTCTAAGATAGAATAGTTCGTAAGTCCCAAAACCTGACCCAGACCCGGATATGGCCATTGGGCCCGAGTGAAAATGGAAACTTTTTTTCTTTGTATATCTAAAAAGTCATGCGATGTTTACAAATTTGTTGCTAATTTGTCGCTGACATTTAATTCAACACTGGATTTTATCGCTTCAGCCGTTTAGATGCCGTAGCTTAATATTAAGCTACGGCATCCACTACAGTAACTCAGGAACGGCTAGGGTTAGTAACTTCATTCTGGTTGCATAATTTGTCGCTTTTTTGTCACTCTAAAATAGAATAGTTCGTAAGTCCCAAAACCTGACCCAGACCCGGATATGGCCATTGGGACCGAGTGAAAATGGAAACTTATTTTCTTTGTGTATCTAAAAAGTCATGCGATGTTTGATAATTTGTTACTAATTTGTCGCTGACATGGAAACTTTTTTTCTTTGTATATCTAAAAAGTCATGCGATGTTTGATAATTTGTTGCTAATTTGTCGCTGACATTTAATCCAACACTGGATTTTATCGCTTCAGCCGTTTAGATACCATAGCTTAATATTAAGCTACGGCATCCACTACAGTAACTCAGGAACGGCTAGGGTTAGCAACTCCATTCTGGTTGCATAATTTGTCGCTTTTTTGTCGCTCTAAGATAGAATAGTTCGTAAGTCCCAAAACCTGACCCAGACCCGGATATGGCCATCGTGACCGAGTGAAAATGGAAACTTTTTTTCTTAATGGATCTAATAAGTCGTGTGATGTTTCTAATACTAAAGTAGCTATAGAAAATTTGTCACCTTCAAGATCTTAACATCAGACCAGAAAGAAAATTCTTTATGTGAAATGGATTTCAATTGGGATGCATTTGGGAATAAGTCGTTTTTGATAGTTAAAACCATTGAGACTGTGAGCGCAATTGAAAGATGTTTTTGATCTTACTGAGGCTTGAAGGATTTTGTTGCTCTAGTGATTCTTTGAACTAGACACTCTAAATATATTTTTTTTTTGTTTTTGGATTCAGATATGTCTGGAAATTTGTCACTCATGATATTTAAATAAATTTAAATAGTATTTATTAAAGCTACAAGTATTTTTTCGCTCTAAAAATATATGATTCCTAGTACGCTAAAATGATTTTTATGCAAATTTTTGTGATTGAAATGCATTTAGGAATTTGTCGCTCTTAAAATTAAAAAAAATTAACACTTTTAACGCAATATAAAGATGATTCTGATACTACAGGAGCTTCAAGGATTTTGTCGCTCTGAAAATTTATGGTAGCTAGCACTAAAAAATTATTTTTATACAAATTTTGTGATTTTCATGCATCTGGGAATTTGTCGCTCTTGAGATTGTTAACAATCAGAACTCTGAAAACCATAAAAAAATATTTCTAATATCACAGAAGCTGCCAAGAATTCGTTGCTTCTTAATTTATAGCATCCAAGAACATAGGAAATACTTTTATGCAAGTTTTTTGAATTGGAATGAATTAGAGAGTGAGTCGCTTGTGACATTTGTAACTATTGAGACTTTGAATGCAATTACAAGATGTTTGTCACCTTACTGAAGCTTTAAGAATTTTGTCGCTATAGTGATTCTTTAATTAGCTAACTCTAAATATTTTGTTATATCAGTTCTTCAATTTACATGCGTTTGGGAATTTGTCGCTCATGATATTTGAATGAATTTCAACTTTTAATTGAAAAAAAATATGATTTTAATTCAACAGAAGCTACAAGGATTTAGTCACCTTAAAAATCTATAGTTCCTAGCACGCTAAAATAATTTTTATAAAAAAGTTTGCTATCGCAATGCTTCTAGGAATTTGTCGCTCTTAAAATTTGAAATAATTAACACTTAAAAGGCAATATAAAAATGATTCTGATACCACACGAGCTTCAAGAATTTTGTCGCTCCAAAAATTTATGGTTGCTGGTACTATAAAATGATTTTTATAAAAAGTTTGTGAATTTTATACATCTGGGAATTTCTCGCTCTTGAAATTTGAAAATATTAACACTTTAAACGCAATATAAAGATGATTCTGATATTACAGGAGCTTCAAGGATTTTGTCGCTCTGAAAACTTATGGTTGCTAGCATTATAAGATGATTTTTATACAAATTTTGTGATTTCCATGCATCTGGGAATTTGTCGCTCTTGAGATTGTTAACAATCAGAACTCTAAAAACCATAAAAAGATATTTTTAATATCACAGAAGCTGCCAAGAATTTGTTGCTTCTTAATTTATAGCATCCAAGAACATAGGAAATACTTATATGCAAGTTTTTTGAATTGAAATGAATTAGGGTGTTAGTCGCTTGTGACATTTGTAACTATTGAGACTTTGAATGCAATTAAAAGATGTTTGTCACCTTACTGGAGCTTTAAGGATTTTGTCGCTCTAGTGATTCTTTAATTAGCTAACTCTAAATATTTTGTTATTTCGGTTCTTCAATTTACATGCGTTTGGGAATTTGTCGCTCATGATATTTAAATAAATTAAAACTTTAAATTCAATAAAAATGTGATTTTAATTCAACAGAAGCTACAAGGATTTTGTCGCCCTAAAAATCTATGGTTCCTAGCACGCTAAAATAATTTTTATGGAAATATTTGCTATCGCAATGCATCTAGGAATTTGTCGCTCTTAAAATTTGAAAAAATTAATACTTAAAAGGCAATATAAAAATGATTCCGATACCACAGGGGCTTTAAGGATTTTGTCGCTCTAGAAATTTATGGTTGCTGGCACTATAAAATAATTTTTATAACAATTTTGTGATTTTTATGCAAGTGGGAATTTGTCGCTCTTTAAATTTTAAAATATTAACACTTTAAACGCAATATAAAGATGATTCTAATATTACAGGAGCTTAAAGGATTTTGTCGCTCTGAAAATTTATGGTTGCTAGCACTAAAAAATGATTTTTATAAAAATTTTGTGATTTTCATGCATCTGGGAATTCGTCGCTCTTGAGATTGTTAACAATCAGAACTCAAATAACCATAAAAAGATATTTCTGATATCACAGAAGCTATAAAGAATTTGTTGCTTCTTAATTTATAACATCCAAGCACATAGGGAATACTTTTATGCAAGTTTTTTGAACTGAAATGAATTAGAGTGTTAGTCGCTTGTGACATTTGTAACTATTGAGACCTTGAATGCAATTAAAAGATGTTTGACACCTTACTGAAGCTTTAAGGATTGTGTCGCTCTAGTGATTTTTTAATTAGCTAACTCTAAATATTTTGTTATGTCGGTTCTTCAATTTACATGCGTTTGGGAATTTGTCGCTCATGATATTTAAATAAATTAAAACTTTAAATTCAATAAAAATGTGATTTTAATTCAACAGAAGCTACAAGGATTTTGTCGCCCTAAAAATCTATGGTTCCTAGCACGCTAAAATAATTTTTATGGAAATATTTGCTATCGCAATGCATCTAGGAATTTGTCGCTCTTAAAATTTGAAATAATTAACACTGAAAAGGCAATATAAAAATGATTCTGATACTACAGGAGCTTCAAGGATTTTGTCGCTCTAAAAGTTTATGGTTGCTGGCACTATAAAATGATTTTTATATAAATTCTGTGATTTTCATGCATCAGGGAATTTGTCGCTCTTGAAATTTAAAAAAATTAACACTTTAAGCGCAATATAAAGATGATTCTGATATTACAGGAGCTTCAAATATTTTGTCGCTCTGAAAATTTATGGTTGCTGGCACTATGAAATGATTTTTATGGAAATGTTTGCTATCGAAATGCATCTAGAAATTCGTCGCTCTTAAAATTTGAAAAAATTGATACTTAAAAGGCAATATAAAAATGATTCTGATACCACAGGGGCTTCAAGCATTTTGTCGCTCTAAAAATTTATGGTTTTTGGCACTATAAAATGATTTTTATAACAATTTTGTGATTTTTATGCATCTGGAAATTTGTCGCTCTTGAAATTTGAAAATATTAATACTTTTAACGCAATATAAAGATGATTCTGATATTACAGGAGCTTCAAGGATGTTGTCGCTCTGAAAACTTATGGTTGCTAGCATTATAAGATGATTTTTATACAAATTTTGTGATTTCCATGCATCTGGGAATTTGTCGCTCTTGAGATTGTTAACAATCAGAACTCTAAAAACCATAAAAAGATATTTTTAATATCACAGAAGCTGCCAAGAATTTGTTGCTTCTTAATTTATAGCATCCAAGAACATAGGAAATACTTATATGCAAGTTTTTTTAATTGAAATGAATTAGGGTGTTAGTCGCTTGTGACATTTGTAACTATTGAGACTTTGAATGCAATTAAAAGATGTTTGTCACCTTACTGGAGCTTTAAGGATTTTGTCGCTCTAGTGATTCTTTAATTAGCTAACTCTAAATATTTTGTTATTTCGGTTCTTCAATTTACATGCGTTTGGGAATTTGTCGCTCATGATATTTAAATAAATTAAAACTTTAAATTCAATAAAAATGTGATTTTAATTCAACAGAAGCTACAAGGATTTTGTCGCCCTAAAAATCTATGGTTCCTAGCACGCTAAAATAATTTTTATGGAAATATTTGCTATCGCAATGCATCTAGGAATTTGTCGCTCTTAAAATTTGAAAAAATTAATACTTAAAAGGCAATATAAAAATGATTCCGATACCACAGGGGCTTTAAGGATTTTGTCGCTCTAGAAATTTATGGTTGCTGGCACTATAAAATAATTTTTATAACAATTTTGTGATTTTTATGCATGTGGGAATTTGTCGCTCTTTAAATTTTAACATATTAACACTTTAAACGCAATATAAAGATGATTCTAATATTACAGGAGCTTCAAGTATTTTGTCGCTCTGAAAATTTATGGTTGCTGGCACTATGAAATGATTTTTATGGAAATGTTTGCTATCGAAATGCATCTAGGAATTCGTCGCTCTTAAAATTTGAAAAAACTAATACTTAAAAGGCAATATAAAAATGATTCTGATACCACAGGGGCTTCAAGCATTTTGTCGCTCTAAAAATTTATGGTTTTTGGCACTATAAAATGATTTTTATAACAATTTTGTGATTTTTATGCATCTTGAAATTTGTCGCTCTTAAAATTTGAAAATATTAATACTTTTAACGCAATATAAAGATGATTCTGATACTACAGGAGCTTTAAGGATTTTGTCGCTCTGAAAATTTATAGTTGCTAGCACTAAAAAATTATTTTTATACAAATTTTGTGATTTTCATGCATCTGGGAATTCGTCGCTCTTGAGATTGTTAACAATCAGAACTCTAAAAACCATAAAAAGCTATTTCTGATATCACAGGAGCTGCAAAGAATTTGTTGCTTCTTAATTTATAAGTGACAAAGGGAGTGACAAAATCCTTGAAGCTCCTGTGGTATCAGAATCATTTTTATATTGTGTTTAAAGTGTTAATTTTTTCAAATTTTGAGAGCGACAAATTCCCAGATGCATAAAAATCACAAAATTGTTATAAAAATCATTTTATAGTGCCAGCAACCATAAATTTTTAGAGCGACAAAATCCTTGAAGCTCCTGTGGTATCAGAATCATTTTTATATTGCCTTTTAAGTATTAATTTTTTCAAATTTTAAGAGCGACAAATTCCTAGATGCATTGCGATAGAAAACATTTCTATAAAAATTATATTAGCGTGCTAGGAATTATAGATTTCTAGAACGACAAAATCCTTGTAGTTTCTCTTGAATTAAAATTACATTTTTATTGGATTAAAAGTTTTAATTTATTTAAATATCATGAGCGACAAATTCCCAAACGCATGTAAATTGAAGAACTGATATATCAAAATATTTAGAGTTAGCTAATTAAAGAATCACTAGAGCGACAAAATCCTTAAAGCTTTAGTAAGGTGACAAACATTTTTCAATTGCATTCAAAGTCTCAATAGTTACAAATGTCACAAGCGACTTACTCTCTAATTCATTTTAATTCAAAAAACTTGCATAAAAGTATTACCTATGTTCTTGGATGTTATAAATTAAGAAGCAACAAATTCTTGGCAGCTTCTGTGATATCAGAAATATCTTTTTATGGTTTTTAGAGTTCTGATTGTTAACAATCTCAAGAGCGACGAATTCCCAGAAGCATAAAAATCACAAAATTTGTATAAAAATCATTTTTTAGTGCTAGCAACCATAAATTTTCAGATCGACGAAATCCTTGAAGCTCCTGTAGTATCAGAATCATCTTTATATTGTGTTCGAAGTGTTAATATTTTCAAATATTAAGAGCGACAAATTTCTAGATGCATTGCGATATCAAATATTTCCATAAAAATTATTTTAGCGTGCTAGGAACCATAGATTTTTAGGGCGACAAAATCCTTGTAGCTTCTGTTGAATTAGAATCATATTTTTATTAAATTAAAAGTTTTAATTTATTTAAATATCATGAGCGACAAATTCCCAAACGCATGTAAATTAAAGAACTGATATAACAAAATATTTAGAGTTAGCTAATTAAAGAATCACTATAGCAACAAAATTCTTAAAGATTCAGTAAGGTGACAAACATCTTGTAATTGCATTCAAAGTCTCAATAGTTACAAATGTCACAAGCGACTAACACTCTAATTTATTTCAATTCAAAAAACTTGCATAAAAGTATTTCCTATGTGCTTGGATGCTATAAATTAAGAACCAACAAATTCTTTGCAGCTTCTGTGATATCAGAAATAGCTTTTTATGGTTTTTAGAGTTCTGATTGTTAACAATCTCAAAAGCGACAAATTCCTAGATGCATGAAAATCACAAAATTGTTATAAAAATCATTTTATAGTGCCAGCAACCATACATTTTTAGAGCGACAAAATCCTTGAAGCTCCTGTGGTATCAGAATCATTTTTATATTGCCTTTTAAGTATTTATTTTTCAAATTTTAAGAGCGACAAATTCCTAGATGCATTGCGATAGCAAACATTTCCAAAAAAATTATTTTAGCGTGCTAGGAACCATAGATTTTTAGGGCGACAAAATCTTTGTAGCTTCTGTTGAATTAAAATCATATTTTTATCAAATTAAAAGTTTTAATTTATTTAAATATCATGAGCGACAAATTCCCAAACGCATGTAAATTGAAGAACTGATATATCAAAATATTTAGAGTTAGCTAATTAAAGAATCACTAGAGCGACAAAATCCTTAAAGCTTTAGTAAGGTGACAAACATTTTTCAATTGCATTCAAAGTCTCAATAGTTACAAATGTCACAAGCGACTTACTCTCTAATTCATTTTAATTCAAAAAACTTGCATAAAAGTATTACCTATGTTCTTGGATGTTATAAATTAAAAGCAACAAATTCTTGGCAGCTTCTGTGATATCAGAAATATCTTTTTATGGTTTTTAGAGTTCTGATTGTTAACAATCTCAAGAGCGACGAATTCCCAGAAGCATAAAAATCACAAAATTTGTATAAAAAATCATTTTTTAGTGCTAGCAACCATAAATTTTCAGATCGACGAAATCCTTGAAGCTCCTGTAGTATCAGAATCATCTTTATATTGTGTTCGAAGTGTTAATATTTTCAAATATTAAGAGCGACAAATTTCTAGATGCATTGCGATATCAAATATTTCCATAAAAATTATTTTAGCGTGCTAGGAACCATAGATTTTTAGGGCGACAAAATCCTTGTAGCTTCTGTTGAATTAGAATCATATTTTTATTAAATTAAAAGTTTTAATTTATTTAAATATCATGAGCGACAAATTCCCAAACGCATGTAAATTAAAGAACTGATATAACAAAATATTTAGAGTTAGCTAATTAAAGAATCACTATAGCAACAAAATTCTTAAAGATTCAGTAAGGTGACAAACATCTTGTAATTGCATTCAAAGTCTCAATAGTTACAAATGTCACAAGCGACTAACACTCTAATTTATTTCAATTCAAAAAACTTGCATAAAAGTATTTCCTATGTGCTTGGATGCTATAAATTAAGAACCAACAAATTCTTTGCAGCTTCTGTGATATCAGAAATAGCTTTTTATGGTTTTTAGAGTTCTGATTGTTAACAATCTCAAAAGCGACAAATTCCTAGATGCATGAAAATCACAAAATTGTTATAAAAATCATTTTATAGTGCCAGCAACCATACATTTTTAGAGCGACAAAATCCTTGAAGCTCCTGTGGTATCAGAATCATTTTTATATTGCCTTTTAAGTATTTATTTTTTCAAATTTTAAGAGCGACAAATTCCTAGATGCATTGCGATAGCAAACATTTCCAAAAAAATTATTTTAGCGTGCTAGGAACCATAGATTTTTAGGGCGACAAAATCTTTGTAGCTTCTGTTGAATTAAAATCATATTTTTATCAAATTAAAAGTTTTAATTTATTTAAATATCATGAGCGACAAATTCCCAAACGCATGTAAATTGAAGAACTGATATATCAAAATATTTAGAGTTAGCTAATTAAAGAATCACTATAGCAACAAAATTCTTAAAGATTCAGTAAGGTGACAAACATCTTGTAATTGCATTCAAAGTCTCAATAGTTACAAATGTCACAAGCGACTAACACTCTAATTTATTTCAATTCAAAAAACTTGCATAAAAGTATTTCCTATGTGCTTGGATGCTATAAATTAAGAACCAACAAATTCTTGGCAGCTTCTGTGATATCAGAAATATCTTTTTATGGTTTTTAGAGTTCTGATTGTTAACAATCTCAAGAGCGACGAATTCCCAGAAGCATAAAAATCACAAAATTTGTATAAAAATCATTTTTTAGTGCTAGCAACCATAAATTTTCAAATCGACGAAATCCTTGAAGCTCCTGTAGTATCAGAATCATCTTTATATTGTGTTCGAAGTGTTAATATTTTCAAATATTAAGAGCGACAAATTTCTAGATGCATTGCGATATCAAATATTTCCATAAAAATTATTTTAGCGTGCTAGGAACCATAGATTTTTAGGGCGACAAAATCCTTGTAGCTTCTGTTGAATTAGAATCATATTTTTATTAAATTAAAAGTTTTAATTTATTTAAATATCATGAGCGACAAATTCCCAAACGCATGTAAATTAAAGAACTGATATAACAAAATATTTAGAGTTAGCTAATTAAAGAATCACTATAGCAACAAAATTCTTAAAGATTCAGTAAGGTGACAAACATCTTGTAATTGCATTCAAAGTCTCAATAGTTACAAATGTCACAAGCGACTAACACTCTAATTCATTTCAATTCAAAAAACTTGCATAAAAGTATTTCCTATGTGCTTGGATGCTATAAATTAAGAACCAACAAATTCTGTGCAGCTTCTGTGATATCAGAAATAGCTTTTATGGTTTTTAGAGTTCTGATTGTTAACAATCTTAAAAGCGACAAATTCCCAGATGCATAAAAATCACAAAATTGTTATAATAATCATTTTATAGTGCCAGCAACCATAAATTTTCAGAGCGACAAAATCCTTGAAGCTCCTGTGGTATCGGAATCATTTTTATATTGCCATTTAGGTATTAATTTTTTCAAATTTTAAGAGCGACAAATTCCTAGATGCATTGCGATAGCAAATATTTCCTTAAAAATTATTTTAGCGTGCTAGGAACCATAGATTTTTAGGGCGACAAAATCCTTGTAGCTTCTGTTGAATTAGAATCATATTTTTATTAAATTAAAAGTTTTAATTTATTTAAATATCATGAGCGACAAATTCCCAAACGCATGTAAATTAAAGAACTGATATATCAAAATATTTAGAGTTAGCTAATTAAAGAATCACTATAGCGACAAAATTCTTAAAGCTTCAGTAAGGTGACAAACATCTTGTAATTGCATTCAAAGTCTCAATAGTTACAAATGTCACAAGCGACTAACACTCTAATTCATTTCAATTCAAAAAACTTGCATAAAAGTATTTCCTATGTGCTTGGATGCTATAAATTAAGAACCAACAAATTCTTGGCAGCTTCTGTGATATCAGAAATATCTTTTTATGGTTTTTAGAGTTCTGATTGTTAACAATCTCAAGAGCGACGAATTCCCAGAAGCATGAAAATCACAAAATTTGTATAAAAATCATTTTTTAGTGCTAGCAACCATAAATTTTCAGAGCGACAAAATCCTTGAAGCTCCTGTAGTATCAGAATCATCTTTATATTGTGTTTGAAGTGTTAATATTTTCAAATATTAAGAGCGACAAATTCCTAAATGCATTTCAATCACAAAAATTTGCATAAAAATCATTTTAGCGTACTATGAATCATATATTTTTTGGTCGAAAAAATACTTGTACCTTTATAAATACTATTTAAATTTATTTAAATATCATAAGCGACAGATTTCCAGACGTATCTGAATCCAAAACAAAAAAAAATATATTTAGAGTGTCTAGTTCAAAGAATCACTAGAGAAACAAAATCCTTCAAGCCTCAGTAAGATCAAAAACATCTTTCAATTGCGCTCACAGTCTCAATGGTTTGAACTATCAAGAACGACTTATTCCCAAATGCATCCCAATTAAAATCCATTTCACATAACGAAATTTCTTTCTGCTCTGATGTTAAGATCATAAAGGTGACAAATTTTTTATAGCTACTTTAGTATTAGAAACATCGCATGACTTATTAGATACATTAAGAAAAAAAGTTTCCATTTTCACTCGGTCCCGATGGCCATATCCGGGTCTGGGTCAGGTTTTGAGACTTACGAACTATTCTATCTTAGAGCGACAAAAAAGCGACAAATTATGCAACCAGAATGGAGTTGCTAACCCTAGCCGTTCCTGAGTTACTGTAGTGGATGCCGTAGCTTAATATTAAGCTACGGCAGCCATTGTTTCTCGGAAACGGTTGGAGCGACAAAATCCAGTGTTGGATTAAATGTCAGCGACAAATTAGCAACAAATTATCAAACATCGCATGACTTTTTAGATACTCAAAGAAAATAAGTTTCCATTTTCACTTGGTCCCAATGGCCACATCCGGGTCTGGGTCAGGTTTTGGGACTTACGAACTATTCTATCTTAGAGCGACAAAAAAGCGACAAATTATGCAACCAGAATGGAGTTGCTAACCCTAGCCGTTCCTGAGTTACTGTAGTAGATGCCGTAGCTTAATATTAAGCTACGGTAGCCATTGTTTCTCGGAAACGGCTGAAGCGATAAAATCCAGTGTTGGATTAAATGTCAGCGACAAATTAGCAACAAATTATCAAACATCGCATGACTTTTTAGATATACAAAGAAAAAAAGTTTCCATTTTCACTCGGGCCCAATGGCCACATCCGGGTCTGGGTTAGGTTTTGGGACTTACGAACTATTCTATCTTAGAGCGACAAAAAAGCGACAAATTATGCAACCAGAATGGAGTTGCTAACCCTAGCCGTTCCTGAGTTACTGTAGTAGATGCCGTAGCTTAATATTAAGCTACGGTAGCCATTGTTTCTCGGAAACGGCTGAAGCGATAAAATCCAGTGTTGGATTAAATGTCAGCGACAAATTAGCAACAAATTATCAAACATCGCATGACTTTTTAGATATACAAAGAAAAAAAGTTTCCATTTTCACTCGGGCCCAATGGCCATATCCGGGTCTGGGTCAGGTCTTGGGATTTACGAACTATTCTATCTTAGAGCGACAAAAAAGCGACAAATTATGCAACCAGAATGGAGTTGCTAACCCTAGCCGTTCCTGAGTTACTGTAGTGGATGCCGTAGCTTAATATTAAGCTACGGTAGCCATTGTTTCTGGGAAACGGCTGGAGCGACAAAATCCAGTGTTGGATTAAATGTCAGCGACAAATTAGCAACAAATTATCAAACATCGCATGACTTTTTAGATATACAAAGAAAAAAAGTTTCCATTTTCACTCGGGCCCAATGGCCATATCCGGGTCTGGGTTAGGTTTTGGGACTTACGAACTATTCTATCTTAGAGCGACAAAAAAGCGACAAATTATGCAACCAGAATGGAGTTGCTAACCCTAGCCGTTCCTGAGTTACTGTAGTGGATGCCGTAGCTTAATATTAAGCTACGGTAGCCATTGTTTCTCGGAAACGGCTGGAGCGACAAAATCTGGGATAGAGCAACAAATTAGCGACAAATTAGCGACAAAATATGGTACTATTCCGAATGTGGCCCTATGAAGTGGATTCCGTAGCTTAATATACATCATTTACATTGCCCACGATGCGCAGAGTTTTAATGCACAATTTATTCTGAATCATTCAACAGAGTGCAAAGATCTCAGAAATAAGCTAAATGTAATTTTAAACGGGTCAAAAATAATCATAATGGAAATCTTATCTGTTAAATTCATAGTTCGAATTACCTACAAACGAGTTTGGCTGCACTACCAAAAGCTTACAGCCTTGTTGATCTTGAGAAAGGTACGTTTCCTCATCTTGTCACCATATTGGAAAATCATGTGGGGAAAATGCCACCAATATAGACTTTCTCGCCAGATTCGATGAAGGTCAAAGAGAGACGAATTTATGCAATGATATAACGAAGAAAAAGCTGAAATTATATATTCAATTTTAGAAATAAAATTATAAAATATTGTAAGCAAGATGTAAAAACTTTACGATTTGCATCTTTGGCTTTTCGTAATACCTTTATTAAATGTGGTAATACAGATCTGCTGTAGAGTGTGCGTGTGTACAGGAAAAGTTTGCACAAAAAGATACAATCGGTATTATACCTCAAGGTGGTTATAGACAAGCAAATAAGTAGTCTATGAAGGCGATGCGGTGGTTGTACTATATAAAAAAGGTGCTGAATCGTAAAATTTAGTACACCATTTGTGCACGAGAAAAGGGACTTTCCGAAGGCCCTCTACACGGAAAAAAGTATGCAGGCCCGTAGACACTGCAATCTAAGATACGCATCTTTAGGTGACGTTCATGCAGCGTCTAACTAAGTTCTGCATGGTTGTAGTTGCTGCTTTGAAACACTCGCACCCCGTTTTGCGCCGTGCGCAAAGCATCGAAAGAACATGTATGCACGCCACCTAATGATGCTAATAGCACAGTGCGCAACGCCTTTAGGTGGCAGTGTCTACGGACCTGCATACTTTTTTCCGTGTAGTGGACGGATATTATATACTTGAAAATGGAAAGAAAATTGTTTTACAATTTTACGGGTGTTATTGGCATGACTGTGTATGGTATTACACAATAAGCCAAGACTCGAGGTTCGTAAATGGTGAAAATATGAACGAACGTTTGGAGAGAACCGCGCGGATATCGGAAAAAATACCAGCCCATGGTTATAAACTTATCGAAAAGTGGGAGTGTGATCATGAGTATTCGGAGAACGAGATTATGAGCTCGTACATTAAAGATAAGACACGAAAACGACACGCACCAGTAAATCCTCAAGAAGTATTTTTTGTCGGACAAACGGGTCATATAGTCAAAATTCACGATGCAAAAGAGGATGAAAAAATTATGAGTGTCACAGTCTCATGGGTCAAACGAATGACGTAAGCCACGTTGAAGGTCTTAAGAAGAGGCCGAGCTATCTGTCTTTGTCTAATAGTGTTTTTCATCATTTATATAAACACCATTGGCTATAACACAAAAAAAATGGTAGCCCCCGCTAGATATTAGTATAATAGTTAAATTTTATAATAAGGACAAAATAAATTGATTATGTAGTTTTTGAATAATATGAGACCTACCAAAAAAGATAAGTTATATTTTAGATTTTTAGTAGGTCTCATATTATTTAAAAACCACGTGATAAAATTATTTTGTTCTTATTATAAAATTTATCCATTATACTTTTATCTAGCGGGGGCTGCAATTTTTTTAGTGTTACAGCCAATGGTGTTTATATAAATGATGAAAAACACTATTAGATAAGGACAGACAGTTCGGTCTGCTCTAAAATGTGAAGTATTAGCACCACGAAATTTATATTATGCTGTACTCCCCGTTAAAATGCATAATAAGCTTTTATTTTCACTATGTTGAATATGCGTTGAATCAATATATAGCACAGGAAAATGTTGATGATCCAGTGTTTACCGGTAAGTAGGTGGCTGATGAGTTAAAAAAGCCGTTTAAATGGGCTGTGTGATCAAAAAAATATTTGAAATATGGTTTTATAAAATTATTGAGTACAATAAGGCCACGGTTCAGAGTGGCCTATTCCCAACTTATATTGATATATTTTTCGCTAAAAAAACGTACATGTCGGGTTACCCATCGAAATGTGCTAACGATGACGAAAACGCGATTGCTTGATACATTGAAAAATTCGTGCAACAAGAAGGTATAAAATTAGACAAAAATCAAATAAAATATAATGCTGGCCTGAGATTTGTAGCAAAACTACGTCTAAATTTATTGTGGGGTCAATTTGGTATACGAGAAAATATGCCAAAGACCGAAGTGGTGGATAATCCACACAGATTGTTTGTGGTGCCGAGGCGGAGGTTGACTTAATTTCACCGATCGACTATAGGAAAATTTACGTAAGCCGTCACAGCAGAGGAGCGACTGTCAAGCCATCGGCATTATGTAACGTTGTAGTAGCCGCCTATACCACAGCTCTGTCACGTTTAAAACTTTACGAAGAATTACAACCGTTGGGTGAACGCATGTTGTATTACGATACTGATTCTATTGTATATGTAAGTCGCGTCGGTGAGTACGATGCGGAAACAGGACCGTACTTGGTTGACTTGACCGACGAACTGGCCTGTTATATCCTTAATACGAGTATTACATCATCCGTCTCTGGAGGATCAAAATTTTACCGTAGGTATAAATATTTGACACCAGATGGCGACGAAGGACGTGTTTGCAAAATCAAAGACTATTAGGCTTAACTTGTTAAAGAGTCAAAAAATAAACTTTGATTTCATACGGAAACTCGTTACCGGCGAAATATCGCCACTTTTTGCTAATTACGACGTTATAAGGCGTAGACAATTTCTAGATGTTGTAATAGGACCAGAATCCAAAGTATATGGGCCCGTATATTCGAAGAGATGGTTTGTAAATAACGAGCTTAGTTATCCATATGGCTATAATTCTAATTAAATAATAAATTATTGTTGATAAATCATTACTCAAGTAAAAATATTATATATAGGTTACAGAATTGAAACAAAAATAATTTTATAATATATTTTTATAATTTATTGTAATCTAAAAAAATGATGTAACAAAATAATAAATTTATTTTCTCTTAATTAAGTAGTCGTAAATTTTTTTTTAAATTATAGATTTCAGAATAATCTTCATTATTTCCACTTTCATTTTAAATCTATGTCTATCACGAGCCGCTTGCTCCCACTCTCCACGTTGTGCTGCACGACTCGCATTGGTAAAGGTGGGGCTTGTCGTGTCAGGCAGGTTGGTTTATCATGCCAAATTTATTAAAAGGAATTAACTTATTAAAGTAAAAGTTCATGAAAATGCTTTAATAATGCATTCAGAATTTTCCTTTAATGAGTTATTTCAAAAACAATGCAACATGAATCGATAATATAAAATAAAAAATAGGAGGTGAAGACAAAGGTTGGATCATATTTCAATCATTTCTCAAAAACTTGTACGACGCTCGAAGTGTCCAAACTTATTAATTCAGTATTTTAAATACTGCACTTTATAACTGCGCATTCCGTTTTCCATTAGGATTTTTTTTTTAAATAATATTAAATGGTCATGAAAATATTATCAGAATAGTGCACGTATGATACCCATGGTGGGGCACGAGTGTCAGATGGCAACGGCAATGAACAGCGTCCGTGTAAATCAACTGATCGAACCTAACCTTCAAGTCAAAGTTATTAACTGTGATGGGTGGATTAAGTAATCTGTTTCTTAGTTAGTTTTAAGATAATTTTAAGTTTAATATTAAGTGAAGAATCGTAAGGGTTTACAATTTTACTGCAAATTGTAGTAATATTGATTAATATTATGAATTTTACTGCAAATTGTAGTAATATTGTACCTATTCAAAATGCGGATTTAACAGACCAAAGTATACAAATTTTTTACATTTAATATTGTTAAATTAAAAAAATTATTTATTCAACTAAAATACAAAATATGTTACAATATATTATTTACAATAATATTAATACTGCGGAGAAAAATAATGTTTTCTGTTCGTAGGTTTAGAGTATCATTTGATGAAAAATTTTTTATCAATTATGTTTTATTTCGTAGGAAACATTTAATATAAAATAAACTTGAATTTATTAATTAACTCAAGGTTGAGAAAAGATTATTTAATACCCTCCACTTTTTAAATTAACCACCAATCATTTCTTGTGACACTCATGCCCCATCAGCATGTCATTGCTGCCTCCTAGTGGGGCATGTAGAACAGTTTTGAAGATTTTTAAATTCAATTTATATTTGCCGTATTAAATGATAAAGTTATTTTTAAACTACCGCATTTAATTTCTTACATATTTTTCTACATATTTGTTTTTTTTTTATTTCTTAAAAGCTTATATACATTTCATAATTATTATGGAAAGTTAGGGTGTCCATGACGCCCCACCTTCGTATTACATAAATATCTGGTCCGCCTTTCTTGTAATGGAACTTTTTTGTTCGATTCATTATTATTTTTTACAAGACACGGATAATCTTACTACAGTTCCTGACGATTCTCTTCAAAAGATTATGGAAATTTAAAAATTTGAATCTCTAATGAATTTATTGTTGAAAGGCTATAACAGAATAAGCATGGTGTATTTGCCCCCTCCTAAATGCCGTATCTGATATGGGTCACTTAAAAGGTTATCAAAAAATATTAAGAAAGCCAAAATAACAGACCCCTAAACCCCATGTAGGAGTTATAAAGCTAAAAAACGTGATTTTTCGATTTTATTTTTTTACAGCCAGGCTCTGCATTCCAGAGACTTGTAAAAAATCATGAAAGTAGGTTTTTCCTTTCTAAATAATTAAAATTTTTTACGAAACTCATAACCTCAAAATTGGCTCCGAAAAACCTCATTAAAATTTTAAATCAGTGTTTTTACATCCCAGATTTCGAGGCACTAAACTCAATATAGGTATTTTTCATGTATTTTTTCCTGCTCTTCACGATGCCGTCATTAGTTTACAAAAAAAAATGGTGGCACACCCAATTTTCGGCTAAAAATCGTTTTTTTTCGGCTTTTTTACGGGGTTTTAAGCATTAATAATGAAATAAATTACTATATTATGGCTCTAAATAACACTTTTTCTATATTTTTCTACTTTCTGTTGAGTTCTGAAATCAGATTGAAGATATTTTCAGCTGAACACGCTATCCTACGCTCAGAAACGGTTTTTTGTGGGGTTATTTAAAGATTTTGTTGCGTGATTTGGCATCTGAGAGATTTGGAAAGACATATTTTGATAATCCATACATGTTCTTTACAACTGTATACTCAGATTTGCAATATTTTAATCCATAAACCATGAAAATTTACCGAAATCTAATTTTTTTGAGGTTATGTAATAATTTCATTTGATTATATTTTATTTAAATAACTTAAATAACAAATATCAGTATTTTTTATGACTTTCTATTATTTTTTCTTATTAGATTTACGATATTTTCATTTACACGTTCCAGTATTTGCCAAAAACTGATTTTAGTTTAAGTTTATGTACAAATTGTATTAACTTATATTACATTTAAAAAGCTTAAAACAACGGTTTTTAGTTTATTTATGTTACCATTTTTCAATCATATTTTCAGTATATTGCGATGCGCGCTTAACATAGTATTTTGAGAAAATGTAATGCTTTTACTAAGTTATGTTATTCTTACTAACTAGGAGAGTATCAGACCTCCGGATCACGGATTTTGCTGAAACTTTAGGATAAGTTTTCAGATGTCAAAATATGAAAGGAACAAGAATTTTAGATCCATTGAACTTGCTTATCAAAAATGGTCAAGTCCAATTTTAATTTTAAGAATAGACTACATGTGCATTTTTATGAATATACACACGCATATACTTACACATAAACATAATACGCTCACAAATACACACTCGTAAGCAGATGCAATAATAATATACTATGTGTTATTTATAAATAATAAATGCGTATTTATGAGTGTACGTCTATGTTTGTTGATAATGTTCAGCGAGCTTCCGAGAATAAACTTTAGCATCTTTTCGATTTGCAGCAGTTTTTTGACATATCAAAAAAATTGAAAAATCAAATTTTGTATGTGTGTATAGACTATACATACTTACAAAAGAAATATAATATTTCTAACAAATAGCAATTTAAGCATATATTTCAGTAAAGTATGTCAAGAAAAAAAAATAATTAAAAAAAAAGCAGAAAACTAATTAGAAATGATTTATCATATCAGATTGTTTATTTCAAGCTTTAATTTTAATAGTTTATTTCATAAATAAAACAATTATTTTTCATATCTAAGATTTTAAAAATGGTATTCTCATTGTTTTCTTAATTTAATAAATTTTAGTGTAAAAATATAAGTTGTTGCGTTTCTTTAGTATACTTTTTAAATTGTAGTATTTATATGTAATCGGAAATTGAGTCTAGTTTTATTAGAATTAACTCCTGACTATAATGACTATGATCAGAAATCACTCCTTTATTAGATTTTATATTTTTCATTAATAATTTTTTTATTTATTTTATTATTATTTTTCAATTTTTTTGGTATGTCAAAAAACTGCTGCAAATCGAAAAGATGCTAAAGTTTATTCTCGGAAGCTCGCTGAACATTATCAACAAACATAGACGTACACTCATAAATACGCGTTTATTATTTATAAATAACACATAGTATATTATTATTGCATATGCCTACGAGTGTGTATTTGTGAGCGTATTATGTTTATGTGTAAGTATATGCGTGTGTATATTCATAAAAATGCACATGTACTCTATTCTTAAAATTAAAATTGGACTTAACCATTTTTGATAAGCAAGTTCAATGGACTTGGCGCTTTTTTGATTTGCAGCAGTTTTTTGACATACCAAAAAAATTGAAAAATCAGATTTTTTAAAAATTTTATAATTAAATATAGTAGAAAATAGGCTAAAAAATATGCTTTACTTAATAACTCAATTTTAAAAAAAAATGGGCTTGGTCATTTTTGTTGCTCAAGGCTTCATTTGTCACTAATCTTGAGTTTTTGTCTTGAGTTACATTTAACATTTTTTTATAATTTATTATATTATACACTACGCAAACTATGAAAATGAGAAAATGACTTTTCCTACCAATTCTGTTATAAACTTTATTTAAATAAAAAGTTGCGGTGTTTGAAAAAATATTATTTGTGCCATGATATTTAAGAAATGATTGAAGTACACTTAAAAGTAACTGTTTTCAACTTAGTAAGAATAACATAACTTAGTAAAAGCATTACATTTTCTCAAAATACTATGTTAAGCGCGCATCGCAATATACTGAAAATATGATTGAAAAATGGTAACATAAATAAACTAAAAACCGTTGTTTTAAGCTTTTTAAATGTAATATAAGTTAATACAATTTGTACATAAACTTAAACTAAAATCAGTTTTTGGCAAATACTGGAACGTGTAAATGAAAATATCGTAAATCTAATAAGAAAAAATAATAGAAAGTCATAAAAAATACTGATATTTGTTATTTAAGTTATTTAAATAAAATATAATCAAATGAAATTATTACATAACCTCAAAAAAATTAGATTTCGGTAAATTTTCATGGTTTATGGATTAAAATATTGCAAATCTGAGTATACAGTTGTAAAGAACATGTATGGATTATCAAAATATGTCTTTCCAAATCTCTCAGATGCCAAATCACGCAACAAAATCTTTAAATAACCCCACAAAAAACCGTTTCTGAGCGTAGGATAGCGTGTTCAGCTGAAAATATCTTCAATCTGATTTCAGAACTCAACAGAAAGTAGAAAAATATAGAAAAAGTGTTATTTAGAGCCATAATATAGTAATTTATTTCATTATTAATGCTTAAAACCCCGTAAAAAAGCCAAAAAAACGATTTTTGGCCGAAAATTGGGTGTGCCACCATTTTTTTTTTGTAAACTAATGACGGCATCGTGAAGAGCAGGAAAAAATACATGAAAAATACCTATATTGAGTTTAGTGCCTCGAAATCTGGGATGTAGAAACACTGATTTAAAATTTTAATGAGGTTTTTCGGAGCCAATTTTGAGGTTATGAGTTTCGTAAAAAATTTTAATTATTTAGAAAGGAAAAACCTACTTTCATGATTTTTTACAAGTCTCTGGAATGCAGAGCCTAGCTGTAAAAAAATAAAATCGAAAAATCACGTTTTTTAGCTTTATAACTCCTACATGGGGTTTAGGGGTCTGTAATTTTGGCTTTCTTAATATTTTTTGATAACCTTTTAAGTGACCCATATCAGATACACCATTTGGGAGGGGGCAAATTCACTATGCTTATTCTGCTATAGCCTTTGATTACCTTTTGCTTAAATTTCTTGACTATAACTTATGTATTTTCACGATACCAAAACTTGTCCAACACTAAACGATAACTGCTGCTGCTTTTACTTTTATACTTCAAATAGCGGGGTAACGGTGATGGTGGTGGTGGAAGGTACAAGTAGTGATGGTGGCGAGCGTTTTTGAGCAAATAATAGGCTAATACTTGTGAGGCTCTTCGAGCCATATAGATAAAAAGCGAAATAATGCTGGTGTCAGCAAGCTATATGGCTAAACAGCTAAATGATTGGCTAGCGCCAGCAAGATTCTGCTAGCACACGCAAATGCGCCTCCCCCCTCTCTTCACTCTTGCTCATCACTACAAATGCTCGTATATGTAGAGTAACTTAAGGATGTGATGAGGTTAGTAGTAAAAGTTTAGCAGCAGCGATAACATGGACGTTTGTAGGTGGGTGCATCCTTGGACTTTGATGATTTATTGACCCAGCTCGTGTGGTACAACTGTATTTGTGAAGAATTTTTCGCGTTACATTGATCGCATGAGTGATACAAAATTCGAGCGTATACTCTTATACTCTACTGAGAGACAGCCAATTTACAAGGAGTTGGGTAAGGGAATTGAATTTCACTTGCCATTATGCCAATGATCCACGAGCAAAGCTCTTGATTCTCGACAATCTGATAAGAGAATCGTTCAGCAGAGTTGTGATCAATCTTTTTACCAAAGCCAGTCATCACAATAACTTGAGTGTCATCTTTATCTCGCAAAATCTCTTTCATCAAGAAATTTCTTTACTCTAATTACCTCGTAGTATTTAAAAATCCGCGTAATCGAGCACAAATAAATCATCTGGCGCGCCAAATCTGCCCTGAGGAGCCTCCTTTTTGCAAGAGCCGTATCTCGATGCCACAACACAGCCACACAGCTATTTGTTCATAGATCTGAAATCGGGTATTCCTGAAAACGTGAGATTTCGTACTTGTATATTTCCGTTTGACAAACATGAGTATGTTTATGTGCCTCGTTGCGCACCCATAAAAGTTGGTGCTCGCTTGAATAATCTACTAATCGTGCGATTGTGATGGAGTCGGCAACACGTCATAGCGCACCGATTCCACAAAGAACTGCAGAGTTGCTCTTCTTCTTTATCAATTCCGTTTCATCATTAGCACTTTCATCGTTTCACGATAAAATGAAAAATAACTAGGGTGAATGTTTTTTAAATTGATATAATATTATATTTGAAAAATATATAATAATATAAATTATTAAATAGTTTCAGAGGAGGTCAAGTATATATATCTTTTTCTAATCAAAGAATTGATTTTTTTACAAAAACTAATAATTTTAGCAAAAAATAAAGAGAAAGCCGCATCTTGTGTAAGGATAAGGAATTTTCATTGATGAGAAAGAATTGATTTTATCGCTTCAATCACAAGAAAACTTTGGAAAACATAAAACATAAAGACCAGGGTAAACAATTCGGTTTTTCAAGGTTTTCTTGAAAATGAAGCAATAAAATTTATTCTTTCTTATCAAAGAAAATTTTGCTTTTTTGATACGAGATGCGGCTTTCTCTTTATTTTTGCTGAAGTTATTAGTTTTTTCAAAAAATAAATTCTTTGATTAGAAAAGAACAGAGATACATGACCTTCTCTTAAATTATATTGAATAATGTTTGAATTTTCCAATTATTTTGAAGGTAAGTATAAATAAAATAAAATTATTAAGATGAATACATTTAAATACAGAGAATAAATGAAATAAATAAAAATGTTAAATATCGAAATGTTTAACAGTTTTTATAATTTTAACTATTAAATAAATGATATATATTTATCTTAATAATTTTTTTTTTGTTAATTATACTTATAATCAATTTATAAAATTAAAAATTGGAAAGCTTCGAACAATTATGTTTAATTCACTTAAATTTAATAAACACCATTTCACTAACAAGGAGAGTGTTTCACTTTCGGGTCACCGATTTTGTTCAAATTTTGGGAATGTTTTCTGGATACAAAAATATGAAGAAATCCAAAATTTTTTTATGTCTTTCAGGATGTCAGCATGTTTATCCTTGGCCAATCGAACCTTATCTTGCCATGTCTGAAAAATAATGTATACAGTTAAATTAAATAAAAGAAAGGATAAGAAAAGAGATTATTACTTATCCTTTTCCATGCTGCAACACTTCTTCGTTCATCTTCAAGAGCATTAAGGTTTATTGTCAAGTCTTCCCAAAGGATTTCAGTGACTGCCTAATCAAATTCTCCCTTCGCAAAACCTGCATGTTTTTCCATAAAAAAAATTAATAATAATTTTGACTGGGCAGATTTTGAACGACTTCTTTGACTGTCTTTATATTTATTAATGCATATGAATTAATAAAATCAATAAAGTTTTGAACATAAATATTTAATTTTTTCAATACTCAATTATAAAAATAAAAAAATGTTCATAAGTGATATGATAAGATATCATTAATATGATTGATCTATTATTGTAATAAGAAAATAAATTCGGCAAATATAATATAATTTGAAAAAAAAGAAAAAGTTTTATAAAATCTAATTACATTTTAAGATTTTGTACTTATGAAAATGATTTAGACATTTTTCTAGTACGTTTTTCGTTGTAAAGGAACAATATAGATGTTTAAGACACTATGAACTGAGAAGTAATAAAAGACGTTTCTCTGAATTCAAAGAATGTAAAATGAATCGCGCTAAATAAAGTACATGTTAGGTTATGTAGGGTAAGATTTGTAATAAAAGCGGTAAATTGAAAAAAAATTTTTACAGCACTTTAATAGAAATAGTAATAAAAAGAATTATATAATTAATAATTGTAATTTAATAATATTAATATTTTCTTGTTAAGGGATTATGTATAAATTAAATCAAATATAATAAATTGATAAGATATGAATAAAGAAAAACTAAATATTGCTTTATACATTAAAAAAAAATATGAACCGAATTAATTTTTTTCAAATTTTGTACTGAAATAAAAACTTTTTTCAAATATTTATTATAAAACTTATTGAAAACAGAATTTTTTATTAAAAATAATTAATAACAATTATTTTTTAATAATTATTTCAATTGTTTCTCTTTTATTCAATTAATACTGACATTTTTTAGACCGACGCATTGGCCGAGTGGTTCAGCGCGCGCCAGGCCAACACCAACACTAATACTGATTTCAGTATTGCCTGTAAATTCGAATATAACACAATCATTTAAACGTACAGATAGTAGTTCTCATAGCACAAATACTGAAGCACCTGTTGATTCGAACGATATACAAATAGTAAAAACACATACAGATAGTAGCAGAGAGACATCCTGTCATACTGTGGAGAGGTGTGGTTCTGGGAATAGTGTCTGCTCTGCGACTAACATCGGGCTGGAGGATTATGCATGCGCTGTTCTGAGAACCATACTTCCCACTTTTAAACGTTCAAATATTGTATCTGCTACATCTCTAATTCTGAAAATGAAAATAAAGACAGGATGTCTGCAGGGCGTGAGACCGTTGGAGGTGCGAGTGGTGCGTTCTCATTGTTGATGATACTTTCTGAAGACGACCTGGCGTAGCAAGTGTTTAAGGCGTGCACTTACGGGTTTTTCGACAGCGGATCTGGATCCCTCCCTCCTCTGCGGATTTTCTGCTGCCAAGGACCATTCTCAAATTTTTATAAATGAATTTCTCGACAAAAATAAATATATTAATTTCAAAAAGTTAAAATAGTATGCTAAAGAAAAAGGTTTAAAGTTTGTTTGGCATAAAGTTGGTAAATTTATGGTGAGGAGGGAAAGAGGGGAGAGAGTACGTAGATTTGAAAGCGAACACAATTTGGATAAATTATTGGATAAATTTAAATTTCTTAATAATAAGTTGTCGGCTTAGCTTTCGTTGCAGTTGGTCCAGCACGGTGCCACGCATCACACTCCGACGTCTCACACTTGGATTGACCTGATTCTTGTCGACGATACGACACAGTACTTTTCGCACGAAACTTACCGGCCAATTTTCACAGTCGGCATAACTTAATTGACGTATGTATTTCTTCTAATCATGTCGTAACAGATAAAAAAGCAATTGAGTATAGAAATTATAAAGATGTTTGTCCAACATTATTGGCACAGAGTTTAGCCGGCTGTGATTGGACGCCATTGACAGTTGGTACAGTTGACCCGGAATCTGCACTTGACTGCCTCTGTGACAATCTTACGGCAGCAATACATAATTTGACGCCACTAAAAACACTTAAACTTGTTAAAGATAAGTTTCCATAGATAGACAGAGGATTGTCGCAGATGCGGTGCAAGAGAGATGCCACGTATCGAAGATAAAAATGGACAAAGGATGAGAGATATCTCTCTGAATTTCTGCAACTGCGTAAAACGATCGACGAACAGACTGAACAAGCTAGGACTACTTACTATCATAACAGACTGTTCGAAGCTCCGGCCAGAGGTAATGTCTGGAAGGAGTTAAAAGACCTGGGTCTCCTGTCTGAAACTCAAGGGGACTTGAATGGGTTTACTCCAGATGAGCTTAATGCGTACTTTGCGGGAGTGTCAGTCTCGCCACACAATGGTAACGGAGAATGTAAGAGAATTCTTTCTCAATGTAGTTAAAGTGGCTTTGCCTTCAAACCAATTAATATTAATGATGTAGTCCTTGCAATCTCACATTTTTCATCACAGGCTTGTAGCGAGGATACTCAAAGCTTTGGGGCTCCTGTCCGAACCTCAAGGGAACTTATAATATGAATACTGAATAACTAAATATTAAAATAAAAAATATATTTCAAGGTTTTCTAATTATTAATGTAAATAAAATGATGCATGTATAAAGTTACCTGATGTACAAGATAAAAATTGAGGTTCTAATGTCCTAATTTCTGGAATGATTCTTAAACCACTTCCATAATCTCCAAATATGTTGCAAATTCTTTCATGGAATTCACATAATGGAATTATTTCATTGTTTTCTGTTACGTTGACACTGTATGTATAAGGTGCTTTTTTTCTTTAGCGTTAATTCTTAATTTTTTCCAAGTCTATAAAAAAAATATTATATCAATAAATCAGCATGACTAATATACTGTTATAAAGTAATAAATAATTATAAATTTCTTTAAAAATAATTTTTATAACTTACAGTTCCCCAACTATTTCTACAATTTACCTGTCTTAGTTCATTTAGAGTTGTAGTTGATTGCGACCACATTGAATTCTATTTTTAGCACCTAACCTTCCTAGCTTTGTTATTTTCCCTCTAGCAAAAAGTGTATGTTCCTCCATGTATGATAATAACATTTCAAGTTGTGCATGATTAGGACCGTATTTTTTGCCTAAATGCAAACTTGATGATTAATACGTTTAAATGGTAAGTATATCATTATATGCAACTAAATTAAATACATAATTGACCGATTCCATCTCAAATCATGCAGACCGACTGCACCTATCTCACCGAACTGCTTAAAATTTTTTTATATTATTCTACTTTGAAAATAAGCGTATACGTATTTTTTTATTTTTCAATATCATCAAAAATGCAGTTTTTATGCACTTTTTAAAAATGACTTATAAATTTTCAATTCTCAAAAATCGAAAATTTTTTTTTTTTTTTTAATTGTTTTTATCCCTGTAGTGATCTTTATAAATAAATTTAGGCTCGTTCAATGCTACAGAGGATGCTCTTTTAATTCCACCGTCTTTTATTTTTTTTTACAAAAAAACGGAAGTGCAATTGCACTTTTTGTAAAAAATGAAAATAGTATATTACGTTCCGAGGTACGGAACAGGCTCATTACACGCGCGTGTAAGTTTGCTTTGCAAGGCGTCAGCCGAGCAAAGCAAAACACGCGCATATGATGAGCCTTTTTCGTGCCGAGGAGCGTATACGATTTTCCTTCATGCCCGGCCGGAACTTCGCCATCCCAAAAAGATAAAAATTCATTTTTAAGTAAAAAAATACATCGAAAACGACTTCTAGTGAAAAGTCATTCGATGCTTTAGTTTGTTGTAGCGCGCATGCGCAAGCAACTATAGTATACGTTGAGAGCGTGAAAGAGAGAGAGAATCGCAAATAAAAGTTCTATAGCGGTTAACATAGGATAAACAATTCGTTTTATTTAACAATTCAAATAAATAAAACGTGTAAAGAAACAAAAAAAGAACATAAATATTCAATTATTTTATTGTATTTTTATTTTTTAAGTGTCTAAAAGTGTGTTGTGAGTGTAGTGAAAAAAATATCGCGAGTTAAAAAAAAATTGTGTATGCATGAAAGAAATGTGAAAAAACGGAACATGTGTATCCTATAGCTGATAACATAGGATATACAGTAAATATTCTAATGATAATTCATATAAAAAAACGTGTGTAATTATCATGTGTGTGTGTATTTCATAATTTTAACAGTCATGTCTAACGATGTTTGATGTATAATAACAGAGGTTAGACATACTGAGTATATATAGATATAGTCGGAACATACAGCAGAAAGTGAAGCGACCGAAACTGTTGTAGTATGAAGGTGCGCAGTGGCTTCTGAGCATGTGACTGTAAAGAAAATCACAAATGTAATTTGCCCGTTCCCTGCCGCACGAGAGGCACATTTAGGCGAAGTTCCGGCACGGGTATGAAGGAAATGCATTTTTCTCAAAAAAGCCATTTTTTTTTTGTCTCAAATTTTTTTTATGGATAGGTAGCCGTAAGACCTATATTTTCATCGGTGTGGAATTTGGAATATTTTGGTTTAGTAAGAGATATAAAAAAAATTGAGAAAAAAATTTTCATATTTACATAACAGATGTATATATACGTAGATATCTAGATATACCGCTAGGTGGCTAAATATCGCATAGATAATTTAAGTGCCTTAGGTTTACTTAAGAAAGCAGCTATTCACGGTAGTTATCTTACATCTTTTATACCGTTTAATTTCTAGATATTGAGACTCATTTTGAAATATGTCTGAAACTTATTCCGAGAAGAGACGGAAGTGTCCAAATTTTTTTGGATCACACAAAAAAATTGTTTATAATACCGCTACCAAATTTAGAATGTTGGAAAATTTAGCAGAACATCTGCAGCAATATTTGCCTGACAAGGCGGCACATAGTTCTGATTATGTATGTTTCAACTGTTATAAACGCATCAAGAAAATTGAATCAACGAAAATTATTGGTGCGATCGATTCAGATAATGATGCTTACTTGGTCCATACTGAAGACCACGATTTTCGTGCAAGCACTCCAGAGCGGATTGAGTATTTGAACGAGACTTTAATTTCAAGTTCCTTCGGTAATGTTTCACCGCTGAAAAGGAAGAGAGCTGTTGATGACTCTTCTTTAGAAACATACGTCACGAGAAAGAAATCAGAATTAATTTCTTCATTTTCCTCTGCAACTAGCTGCAAATTATCGGAAGCATGCAATGTTTCAATTGATGCATCCAATGATGGTTTTTCTCAATGCTTCTGCGATGAATGGTTTAACAATTTGGGAGTAGCGCTTAAAATTTGTGGCAGTATCAATGAAAAAATTAAAATTCTTACGCTGATTCCTTTGTCGGTATCAAAATCTAAAATTTTATCTATCTTTCCCGAAGTGACTGTTTACATGATTGATAAAGCACGAATGCTTGTAAAAACTAAGGGAATATATTCTCAACCTGATGTATACACTGGTCATCCCTTAGACGAAAAGTCTGAGAAGAAAAGAAAAATTACGTCAAAGAAGAATGTGCGCAATAAGAAAAAGTCCAAAACTCATAAGAAAGGAAAAAAAAATAGAACTTTTTTTTTACATAATTTCTTATACTTAACGCAAAATTTATGCACTATATATATATATATATATATATATATATATATATGTACAGCACAACACCTATGAGTTGCATAAAAGCTATGTACGTACAAATATATATATCTGAAATGCGCTTACTCCTGAAATATTTGTTGTATCTATGACGTATTTACATTTATGTAAATATGAAAATTTTTTTCTCAATTTTTTTTATATCTCTTACTAAACCAAAATATTCCAAATTCCACACCGATGAAAATATAGGTCTTAAGGCTACCTATCCATAAAAAAAATTTGAGACAAAAAAAAATGGCTTTTTTGAGAAAAATGCATTTTTCATTTTTTACAAAAAGTGCAATTGCACTTCCGTTTTTTTGTAAAAAAAAATAAAAGACGGTGGAATCAAAAGAGCATCCTCTGTAGCATTGAACGAGCCTAAATTTATTTATAAAGATCACTACAGGGATAAAAACGATTAAAAAAAAAAAAAAAAATTTTCGATTTTTGAGAATTGCAAATTTATAAGTCATTTTTAAAAAGTGCATAAAAACTGCATTTTTGATGATATTGAAAAATAAAAAAATACATATACGCTTATTTTCAAAGTAGAATAATATAAAAAATTTTTAAGCAGTTCGGAGAGATAGGTGCAGTCGGTCTGCATGATTTGAGATGGAATCGGTCAATTACACTTATACTTTTGAAGGCATAGTAACAATAAACAAACTTTGTACCAATAATAAGAATTATTAATTTTTCCTTGGAGCAGTTCCGATTACAGTGTAGCACCTTGTTTATGTGTCGCCATGTTGAATGTGACGTATGCAGATCCATCTATAGTTAATATTTACATACATTAACCTTTAGAGGGCCGGAGTTTTGAAAAATTTGAAAATCGAATTTTTCTATAGGAATGTGGTCTAAGGTCCCTGAGTTAGAGCCAAACTAAGTTGCGATGTTGGTGAGTCAGACCCCTTACGCCTAGAGGCGTATTCCGGCCCTCTAAAGGTTAATCAGAAGTATAGTATTAGTTAGTATAATACCCACAGGGCCAAATAGACAAATGTACCGTACATATGTACATACGTACATATAAATGTTGTGCTTCTCGCCTCGCAATTATTTGTATAAGTGAAAATAAGTATGTGTATGAGTGTAATTTGTGTTGTAAACTGCTACCGCTTAACAATCTTAAACAATCGCATAAATAATTAACACAAGTTTTGAAGGTTGATTTGATAAACAGTTAAATATATTTACCTTGAAATGAATGTTGCTGCCTTTCTTCTTTTTAGTCAAGAATTAAACGAGGAAAGAAGAATGCGTTTGACATGATTTAGTATATTAAAATTGGAAAGGAGAATGTTAAGGGATGCTTCTAATCTATTTCTCTTAGATCCAGAATATTTTAGACAGCTGTATAGGTATGTTAAATATGATCATTATTCAAATCCTTGGAAACTTTGCACTACAATTAAATATTTTTCTGTAAATTAGCTTTTTTTGTGAACAAGCATACACCTTTTACATATTGATTAGTCTATTTTTAATATTCGTTAGGCCATTATTATTGTAACCAATAATAAGTATATTTGATTTTAAAATACCTTTATCTAATTTTCTTAGAGTGTAGTATATTATATTATCAAAGTAGTATATACTTTCTGTAATTTATAATCAACTTGATTATATTAGTGATGTTGGTATAACCAACTGTGATACTTAATTGTCATTTTATTTTATAACAATATAATAATAAGGTATAGTTTTTCATATATTGCATATATGCTTATAATTAATTACTAAATAACAAATGTATATGTATCACATATGATTATAGGAAAAGAGTTATAAAAAATATGTAAATTAATTAAAAAAAACAATTTGCTCTCTGAATTAGAAGGTGACCGATTAACTTTATAGGCATTAATGAAAAAAAGATAAATAAAATCATCATTGCTGTCATCGCCTGAAAACGAAGATATAAATAAATTAATTGTTTAAATGGCTACAGTTTATGAACTACAATAGATGCAGTAATTTTCTCTGCGAAAACTTGTTCTTTAATAAAAAAACAAAAAAAATCGTTTTTGTTGCATGTCAATTCGATAATTAGAATCAGAGATATGGCAAATATATTGCTAAAAAATATAGAGACGTAGCGCAAGGGCGGAACGCCCTGGTAAAAAACCTTATAACTCGACAACTAATTAATATTTTTTGAAGTTTAACATGTGTTTGAAAAATGTCAGAGTCTCAGCTTTAATAATAAATTGTTATATATTACTTTCAAATGTTGATAAATAAGCTAGAATGATTTGAAGCAGAAAAAATTTTCAATTTTTCAGAAATTTGTTTGTTTATAACGAAATAATATAAGTTAGCGAACATAATATTTCTATATTTTTTATATAGAATGATAAGAAATTTCATCTAGTTTAAGAATCCGTCCGGTTTTTTAAATTTAAGTAAGTAGAACCTGAGATATCGCTAATTTAACCCTTTCAGTCACAGGAGCCACTATAGTGGCACCCTTTCTCATTTTCTTTTCTTTATCGTTTAATTCAAACTTTAAGTTTAATCTTTATTCTTTTTGCATTTTCATATAAATAAGTGTTCATTTTATAAGTATCATATAATATATTTTGGATATACGATTGTAAATAAATCTAAAAAATTAATGTATGATAGAAAATACGTGTTTTTGCGAAAATAATTCGTGACTGAAAGGGTTAAGCTGTAGCGCCAACTCCTTGCAATATGGCATGTGTGCAATATAGCGATCGCCTTTCTTATTAAAAATTCTTTTATTATAAGGTAAGTAATCTTATTCTTTTCCAATAAAATTACTTTTGACTCTATTTTATATACTTTGTCATAATATTATTGTCATAATATTAATGATGTATAATACATGGAGATGAAGTAGATTTAGGGTTTTAAATAATCATTGATTTTTCTACTACAATAGTAAACAATTTACTCAACTTATGGAGTATTTTTACATTTATTTTTTTTTTGCAATTGCAAAAAAAACAACAATCTATTTTATTCAAAAAATTTGTTTAACTTTCCGATTTATTATAGTCATCTATTTTTAGCTGAATCCTTTTTTATTAAATTTTTATTTAATTACCAAATACAGAATTAAAATTAATTTTATTACAAAAGAATGAAATTACTTACCTTATAATAAAAGAATTTTTTATAAGGAAAGCGATAGCCATATTACACACATATGTCGTATTGCAAGGAGTTGGCGCTACAGCTTAAATTTGCGATATCTCAGGTTCTACTTACTTAAATTTAAAAAACCGGACGGATTCTTAAACTAGATGAAATTTCATATCATTCTATATAAAAAATATAGAAATATTTTGTTTGCTAACTTATATTATTTCGTTATAAACAAACAAATTTCTGAAAAATTGAAAATTTTTTCTGCTCCAAATCATTCTAGCTTATTTATCAACATTTGAAAGTAATATATAACAATTTATCATTAAAGCTGAGACTCTGACATTTTTCAAACACATGTTAAGAAGGGGCCGAACTATCTGTCTTTGTCTAATAGCGTATTTCATCATTTATGTAAACACTATCCGGTATAACAAGAAAAAAATAGCAGCCCCCGCTAGATATTAGTATAATAAGTAAATTTTGTAATACCAAACAAATTTTTTTACTGCGTAGTTTTTGAATAATTAGAGACCTACCAAAAAAAGATAGGTTATATTCTAGATGGCTAGTAGGTCTCTAATTAGTCAAAAACTATGCGGTAAAAAATTTGATTGTTATTACAAAATTTACTAATTATACTAATATCTAGCGGGGGCTGCTATTTTTTTCTTGTTATAAAGGATAGTGTTTATATAAATAATGAAAAACGCTATTAGACAGAGACAGATAGTTCGGCCCCTTCTTAAACTTCAAAAAATATTAATTAGTTGTCGAGTTATAAGGTTTTTTACCAGGGCGTTCCGCCCTTGCGCTACGTCTCTATGTTTTTTAGCAATATATTTGCCATATCTCTGGTTCTAATTATCGAATCGACATGCAACAGAAACGATTTTTTTTTTGTTTTTTTATTAAAGAACAAGTTTTTGCAGAGAAAATTACTGCATCTATTATAGTTCATAAACTGTAGCCATTTAAACAATTAATTTGTTTATAACAAATTACTCGATCACTTGTGCGAAAAGCAAGTTGCGAATTCGGATTCAGCGGCTCAAAATACATAAAAATCACCCACTTGCTTGGTGGGACCTTTAACTTCATACGAAACCCTCTGGGCGCCTAGACTATCAACAGTTACTAGTCAAACGAACGTAAAGGAGATAGAAGACGAAAGTGTAAGAAAGTGTAAAAAAGCGTAAAAAAGATGGTAACGAGTTAGCAGCTACCCCATCAACCCCTGCAAAAAAGAATCGACCGAACAGCTAAGATGGACCTGTATGTGAAAGTTTGAAAGGAAGTAATGGAGGGGAGAAGAAAATAGAGGGAGAGAATAAAGAAAAGGAGGAAGAGGAGGAGAATACTGGTACATTTATAGACCGACTGATTTCAGTTGTACCCTTTGAAATGTATCTACCAGGCTATCAGTTTCTCAGTCCTGGCACGCATCTCGAAGAGCATCTCAGACGTGGTCAGTGAAAAAAAAATACTCTTGAGAATGCCTGTCTACAGCACGATATTTCATATTCAAATAAAAAAAGAATGGATCACATAAAAACCGACAGACTGTTGGCTGAACGAGCATTTCTATGCATCCTCTCGGAGACATCGTATGGTTATGGAAAGACTGCAGCTAGTATCACTTTTTTATGCATGATCAGCAAAATTGCGTTTGATAAAATTTTGAGACGCGTTAAAAATACATCACAAGACAACGAAAGAGAGGTAAAAAGCTGGTTTGTAAAAGAAGGAGGAGCAATGGGAAAGAAGGAGAAAAAGAAGGAGTCGACAAAGCCGTACGATCTTGAGCATTATTACTACAATCTTTCTGCACCATTAGCGTACGCTCGTATTCATCAACTGAAACACGTATAACCTGAAAAATTTTATATTAATACGATTGCCAAATGGCTGGAGAGTCAGGATGCACATACTCTAGACAAACTCGTGAAACATCGTTTTCCTCATCGACATTACAACGTTTCCAGCCCCTTTGAGGTATGGGAAGCTAATTTGGCAGATTTTAGATCACTTAAAACCTACAATGATGGGTACACCTATATTCTCATTAACATTGATGCACTTTCAAAGTTTGCGTGGGTGGAGCCTCTTTTTGACAAAATCAGTCAGAGCGTGGCTGTAGCATTAGAAAAAATTTTATCGCGATGTAATGAAAGACATCCTATTTACCCACAGACTGATAAAGATAAGAAATTTATCAATCAAGATGTGCAAGAGGTGCTAAAAAAACATATTACCTACCGAGTCTTCAGAGACCTTGATATAAAGGCAACAATTACCGAATGCTCTATTCAAACTCTCGAAGGTCAGATCCGGCGATACTCATTTGCGCACAAGACGTTACATAGATGTTTTGCAAAAAATTGTGACATGTTACAACAAGTCGCGGCAGTGCTATAAAAATGCTCCCTTCCAAGACGAACTTATATAATGCTCACGACGTACATCGAGATTTGACGTTGCGTTACAGCGAAAAACAGCCGTTTTGAGTAGCTAAATACAGCGTTGGTGATCTGATACAAGTGAGTCGTGCCAAGATAGCCTTTAGGAAAGCATACGAGGGTGGCTGGACTCTGAAGCTGTTTCAAATTATAAAAGTCAACACGAGGCGACAACCACCCGCCTATACTTTGGCAGATCTTGGTAGAGAAAAAATTGACGAATATTTTTACGAAGAACAGTTAAGCAGAGTGCGCAAAGATTTAGGTGGCGAAGCGTTTGAGGTTGATGAGGTTTTGAAGAGCAAAGTTGGAGGATCGAAAAAACAATATTTGGTCAGTTGGAAGGGGTATCCAGAAAAATTCAATTCTTGGATAGCGGCTGAAGATTTGAAAAATTGACAATGAACGATGAATTTTACAATGTAGCGACACATTTTATTACGCAATCATCACGAAATTTTTATCTTTATGGCAAATGGTGTATAGAACTCACAAAAATTCAAATACCTCTTACATTACAGCATATATCAATAGTTGAGCGGAAGGAAGCCATTTCTGTTAAAACTGCCAAACGTGTACCGGTAAGTGTTTTGCGAGAAACAGAGAAGACTCAGAGAGTCTAGGTGTTTACCAGAGCCAAACCTGGTGTTTATCGAGACACTGAAAGTCTTTTAGAAGAAATAAATAATCTCGGGAATGTGAAAAAACATTTATATATTGAAATCCAAGCTGGTAGCTATGCACAGGTTAGATGTCGATGTGGTGAAGATTGTACAATTTACATGCACACGTTTACACTATCGGAAAAATTACTTAGTCTGGAAGATGTACTAATTTTCTCTTGTAAAGGTAATAAAGAACACTATATTACCGATTATCGTCCGGCCAATCTTACAAACAGATTACCAACCATACTCATGTTTTACAGCAACATTTGCCAACCATACGTAACAAGTGATATGCGCACGAGCTTACTACGTATAGTCTCGCTTAAACAGCTCTTTTGGAAAAATTATGCAAGTGGGCCTGAAGAATTTGGGCGAAGGCAAAAAGGAATTTGTGCCCATATTGCGCTTCTGCGAATCCAATTTTCAAGGTCTACCTCTGTCAGTCGACTGTTACGAGTGGTTAAAGCAGGAGTGTGAAAAATTTGAGGAATCTTTCACTTGTTACAATGAAAATCTATGTTGGATCAACGACTCTCTATACCTAGATATACCATCCGTTTTGTGATTAGTTTTCACGAGAGAGCTTTTGAATCAGTACTCAATGACGCTCAACCCGAACGAGAAGAGAGTGATAGACCACCGTGAAAATATGGCTGACATAGTCGATCATTAGTATTCAAATGTGTCACGTTTGAACGTTTAAAAGATTAATCAAAATGTATAGATTATAGAACTATATATTTAAATACTGTTGCAAAATCTGTAGACTATATATTACAAGAAATGGTTACAAATATGAAAAATGTATTAAAAAATAAACAAGAATCTCAGAGTATGTACTATAATTCTAGCGATATAAAAAATACAGTGTAAAGTTTCAATGGAAATTTTGTAAAGGATCTCATCGAAATATTGAAAAAAAATAATCTAGTGTTAGGAAAACGAATCTTAATTATAACCATACACGAATTCATAATTTATAATATGAACACACTAATTAACTGTATGAATGCTATGTTGTAATGTTCTATTAATAATAAATGTTTTTAAACTTTAAAACATAAGTATTTTAATCCACGGTGATCCTCGAGGAAATTTGACCATGAAGTTTTTGCACCTCAAAATTTTCTTCTGGATATGATTGTCGACCTATTTAAGATCAAATTCCAACAAAAACAAAATTCGAAGAATAAGCACTTTTTTATTTATTCAAATTTTATTTTTTTTTATATTTGTTTTTAATTGATAATTTATGAGTTTCATTTCTAGAATTCCACCTTCGAATAAAATTATTAATTATTTACAGATTTGAAGCAAATATTATTGTAAATATATTTAGGAAAATCGAAAGTTATGTAACAATGTAAGCGTAACATTAAAATCAAGATTTTTTAGTGAAACATTATAGTGATAAAGACTATAAAAAATTGTTAGGAATATAGACACGCTCAATCACGTGTGTTTAGTGTGTGGCACCGTCGTAAGGCAGGGTATCATTGATGAACGCGAGGTGCGTTTGTTCATTGCACGTTTGACAATTAGGTAGTCAAGATATATTAAGATTTTGTGTTTTTATAGTAAATTATTTATTACGAATTGAGTGCGTTTATTTCATTTAAGCCACCTCTCGCTAATTTTAACAGGTTATGCGCCCAAAGCAATTTTAACTGCGCGTTTTTTTTTGGCTTTTCTTGTGGTTTGTAAAGTTTTGAACAGCTCACTATCACCGCGCTCATGATAGAAATTATTAATTAAAAGTATAATTAGAAAAACATTTTTTTCTTGTCTGCCTCGCTCGCTTCTTTGTGTTGTGTATGCTGCGATTGTGAATAAGTAATATCAGTGTGTTAAAAAAAATTACACAAAAGACTAACATGAACGGCAGGGCCTTGTGCAGCACCGAATGAAGAAACAACGCCAGTAATATGACAGTTGGTAAGAAAATATAATAAAACAGAGATATGCGGGTTCTTACAAGTAAAAAGAAAGAAAAACAGCATGAGCGTGACTTGAATGAAACGACGAATTAAACGACAGTGAAAAGTAAAATCATTGTATGGTTGCAAAGGGTGTTTTTTTACAAATTTCATGAAAAAAAATAAACGAAATTGAATAAAGAAAACTGATTAAAAACAAATGTTTACAAAATGACAGAAAAAATAGTTTTTTCAAAACTCAAGAGACGGTAAATGATTTTGTAAGGAAGCATTGTCATGAGGAGATGTATGTTACAGTTACCTAAGACAGCATTGCATTCAAAACTATAACAGCAATTAAATACATATTAAGTATTAAATAATAATTATTCTATATTTATAAATTCTATTTAATCAAGTTTGAACGTACAGTTAGTACGTATATAAATAATTTTGAAAATAAATCCATGGTTAAACCATGGATAAGACCAATAATAATATTGATCAATCATAGTTGCTGCTTTCACGTGCATAATAATACTTGTGTTCAGTATATTGTGTATTGAAATTATGGCACATATGTAAAATTATGAATATAAAAATATACATAAATAACTGACAAATTTGAGTCATTTAACATTGCTTGTGTTCGGCATGTTAGATTAATACTATTCAATTGTCATAAATATGAATTACCTAATATTGCTTGTGTTCGGCAAAATTATATGAATTTTATTTATATTGGTTTACTATTCCATTATAGTTGAGAAGTACGTTACGAGTGGAGAATTTGACCTGGCGATAAGGACAGTTACAGAGATGGAAACAGATTATATATGCTCTATTGTACGACAGTTGGCCATACTATGACTAATAAGAAAGAGAGAAAAGACAGAATTAACGACAACAATGAGACCAAAAAGACGGAGGGGCTATATAAAGAGACAGAACAGAAGGCAGAATAAAGGTTTTAAAGACGGCTCTGTCAAAACTGTAATTAAAGTAACTGTAGAAGGCCAAATAGCAACAGATAAGGAAAGACAAAAACAAATAAAAGGTTTGACAGCAAAATTGAATGATGTATTGGAAACATACGTATACGACGAAAAAAATAGATGAAAATAAGAGCAAAGACAGAGCTAAAGACAGAGAAGAGACAAATGGACATTACAATGCAACTGAAAAGGCAGAAATAAAGACAGAGACCGAAAACAAAATCAATGAAACGACTGAAGTAAAATTGGCAGGTGAACAAATAATAGTGAAGTCAAATGAAAAAGTTAGTAAAAAAAAATAAAATAAAATATTTATCAATAAACATTTCGATATTTCGTCAATAAAACCAATAATATTATGACAGAAAATTATGACAGAAAAATTGATGACGAAAGTAAGATTTTTTAGCATGATTATTATAATGAAAATTTTGATTTAGACTCATTTGACAAATTGGACAAGGTAATGGATAAGCTCAATTCAGTTAAGGCAGAATTCGCAAAGAGCAAGAGAGACGCAGAAAAGAGATGACGATTTGATGACTTTGATAATAAAAGAAAGAAACGCCATGCAAATCTTTAACAACCAAACTCTGGACACGATAAGGAAGGAATTTTAACAAAAAAATTGACTACAGGTAACGAGACAGAAAGGACAGATAAATCTAAAGACAGCAAAACGACATAAGGTAAACAATGATTTTAAAAATTATACAATTAACGCAAAAGGTTTCGGAAACTCGACAGTCTTGGATGAACACCTACACGGATAGGTGTCTTAGCAAACTGCCAACCAAGAGGGGAGGTATACAGTTCGCTCATACTCAGCGGCGAAGAGCAACATATATATTGGTGTTTTAAATGTTAAAAGTTACTTATGAGCTGCGCGCGCACGGCTAACTGATATCGGTTAGCTTTCAAAACGTCAATATTGGTTTTTCTGTTTCCCGCAAACTTGTAGTATACTGCGCCCTCACGCTTTGGCATACAGCATACAAAAAGTTCTTTCAGTGTAGAACCGGTAAATAAATTAGAAATATCGCGTTTAATACAAATAGAGGCTGATAAAAGACTTAATAAAGAAAACGACAGTATTTCAGAAGTTTCTAAACAGTTGACAGAAACTATCAAAACCAGACTGACTGAAAAAGACGGACCAGTAAAACGCGATTATAAATTATAAATTAAGAACTCAAACTAAATTCGAAAACTTTTTGGATTATTTTATGTTTGAATTAAGATCGATGGAATTACTGTATGTTGTATATAGTACTATTGTAGCAAATAAAAGTTTATCTAAAAGTATAAAAAGCAGAAAAAAAACATTGATATAAAATTCATATTTTAATAAATAGAATAGATAAAAACTATTATGCTAGACTTATGGAAATTAAAGATCCACTTAAATTATTAAACAGAATTTAAAAAAATTAAATTAAGCAAAGTAGTTTTAACTCCATCTAGTATGGAAAAAAAATTTTTACAACATACGGTATAATCCAGCGAAAGAAAAGGCAGTTAATTTTATAGACAGATTTAAAGAAATATTAAGAAGTTATAATAATATGCCAAAAGTTGAATCGTTGTCTGAATCCCACGACAGGAATCTAGCGTTTCTTCTGTCAGAGCTTTACGCGGGACTATGCGATCTCAACATGTCCAAAGCGTTAGGGAAACTGGAGACAGAACGACAGAAAAAGGTATGAAACAAAATATTATAATAATAACAATAATTACAGGTCAGACAGCATTCAAACGTAAGATAACTAATCCATTTAATAATGACAATCAAAAACAAGCAAAATCTGACAATAAATTTGACAGAGGGGAAATTACAGAGGAGGAATTTAAATTCGCACGAGGGCCGCGAATCCCCTTGCATCCGTGGTACACATATTGTTTTTTTATCCAAAGGGTGAAAAATTCAATTTCTATAGAAAATTAAATTTTGCGCCCTGATGGTCAAAAAATAAAAAATCGATGCAAGCAGGCCAAATATTGCCCATACTATTAATGGTCTAAGCATACAACAAATCAACCTCACTGAAAATGACTGGCAGTCAGTTGGGAGAGTATTTAGATACTTAAAAGGAACGAAAGACTTTGAACTCAGACATGAAGAATAGGACGACTGTTTACAAATTGTAGAATAAAATTAAGACATATGACAGAAATAAAGGAACACTACGTAAAAGAGCGTGTAGAAAAAAGTCTGATGAATGTCAGCTGAGTCTCTTCTAAACACAGCTGACGTATTCACAAAACCGCTGGCATTTGAACTGCATGAACGACTGTCAAAGAGATGACAGTAAATTTGATCAAAGAGATTTTTCTTTATTAAGGTGATGTAAAATAGACACTTCCTCTATGGATTGTAGGTCCTTGAAGGGTGCCTGAAAAGAGGACGATTTGGAAGCTTAGTCTTTGGAGGCTTGGGAGCCTAAGATCTTCTCGCGTGGAGGATGCTGGGTTGGTATCTCTCTGCTCCCGTCTGATCCTGCTAGGCAGGCTCTGGGGACGGGTGAGGGCAGCGCTCGTGCGTCTGGTGTTGTCGGTCTCGGGGGTACCTGCGGTTGACAGCCGCGGGGCGCTTGGGGTACGAGCGTCAGGGGCTCGGGTTATCCGACTCGACGTAGTTGGTCTGATTTCGCCTAGCTGAATCAAGAATGGCTCAGCAGCCCGAGACGACTAAGAAACAACCCCCTGACTCTCTCTCTGATGATGTAGAGATATTATGTGTCAATAAAACACACAACCCCCTTACTCAAGGTGTAAGGCGTACCATGCCGATGTTGTTCGTGACCCAAGGGTTACAAGTGGGTTTCAAACGGTGCCTTGTAGATACCAGGCTTCCTCTACGAGTATTAGTGCCTTACCTCCGCATGCAGGGCTCTGCGGAGGCGGACCAACCTTTCCCTAACTACTAGTGGAATTTTAATGGAAACATTATCAAATAAAAACTCTACGCCACCTGTTGACATGAAAGGGAAGAGAAACCCCAACTGGAAGCACCAACAGTGTCTGCTACTTTGCCGGTGAACCTAGAAAAGGGAACCGAAACTACGTCGGTGAACCTGGGAGGGAAAACCGAAACAAAGTTGGTGAATCCGAAAGGGGAAACCGCAGAACACACACTAAGAGGATTGGGGAAGAAGCAAAGGAGGAAAAAACATGAAGAACGCGTGACCTCCTTGCTGCGGACGCCCTCCGACACTAAAGGGGTCAAGAGATCTAAGACATCAAGTGATACTCTCCTGAAGGGGCAAAGACTCCCTAAAAAGCACAACTTTGATAATAATGGTACCAATAAGGGTTCTCTGTCACTTGCGCAGAGAACAAATCCACTCCCAGTAGTGGTGATTCCGGTGGAGTATCCAGAAAAGAGCTTTTCGTCAGTTGATTTGACCAATCTTCGTAAGGAGATTGAGGAGCTCGTAGATCAGATGGAGGACGAACAACTACCCAGGTTTGAGGACTCTATGTTGAAGAATGGTGCGCTGGTCATCGTGCCAGTGGATCATTTCAGTAGGGAGTGGTTTGTGCGGCAGATGGGTAAGAACAGTCTGCCAGGTGATCCCATCTTCAGAGTGGGAGGGGTTGAGCTCCTTGAGCGTTTGATTAGGGCTAAGATTCACCTACCCTCAAAGGTAGAGCCGGGAGTGGCACTGGAGAGGCTGGAAAGGTTTAATTCGTCTCTTAACCTTTAGAGGGCCGGAGTTTTGAAAAATTTGAAAATCGAATTTTTCTATAGGAATGTGGTCTAAGGTCCCTGAGTTAGAGCCAAACTAAGTTGCGATGTTGGTGAGTCAGACCCCTTACGCCTAGAGGCGTATTCCGGCCCTCTAAAGGTTAAGGTGGATGGCTGAAGGCTGTCTCTGAAACCTGGAAGCCAACCAAACAACAACAACAGAGTCAATTAAAAGACCAACAGAAGGCGCAATTGGACCAAGGTTTAACGATGGAGCAGTCAGAAAGTAAGGCAGACGAAGTGGGAATGATCCTCATGGTGGGTATTCCCGAATCGTCTCTCAAAAGCCTGAACCTATCAGGCAATAAAGCTCACTACGGTATGGGCAGAGTTGAAGTTAGATACTTTGCTAAGACCGTAGATGCTCCAAGTAATTCATAGGGGATCTTTCAAAATGGAAGGGACCCTTAAGATTGCACAGATTCACTTGCACTACAGTAAAAACTTCTCTGCCCTCTTAGCGAGGAGCCAGTCGGTAGAACGCACATATGTATTATTGATACAAGAACGATGAACCATTAATGGTTGAATCAAAAGACTTAAAAAAAGTCGCAAAATTGTCAGAGATCCAATGGCTGCTAAACTAAGAGCGTGTATCTGAGTAAACGGTCTAGAAAATACGCCACTTATGACAGTCGTCACTTGTGATGTCGTGGTTACAAAGGTAAATTTATCCATAGGGGGTACCTCGAGGGAGGTAGTGCTATCTTCAGTCTATTTCCCATATGAGGAAGAAATTCCAACCAAAGAAGTTATCAAGCTGGTGGACTATTGTAGCGAGGGGGCTTCCTCTGGTTTTGAAATGTGACGCCAATGCGCACCATACGGTGTGGATCAGCAAGGATTGGAACCTACCTCTCTCAACATAAGGAGAAGAGAGGTGATCAATCGAACACTGTGTTAACAAAACTTTATTCATGCTGTGCGAGGCTAGAGAGTGTCAGATGAACCGACGCTCTCTGATCATGCACAGATCACTTTTAATATTTGTTTTCTGTTTTTGGAGGCCAAATGGATAAGGAACCCAAGGAACACGGGCTAAGGTGTATATAAAAAGGAACTCTCAAAAGTAATGGGAAAATTTCCTAAGAACATTGGGAACAGGGAAAAGATAGAAGAGGCGGCAGGAATGCTTCAACAGTCTATTATCTCCGCATTCTCCAAAAGCTGTCCTCTCAAAAAAGCAAGAACAAAGTATCAGTCTCCATGGTGAAATCACAAATTGGAAACTCTTAAGGAGACAGTTAAAAGACTGTTCAAAAAGGCCAAGAAATCCAAATCGGAGTTTCTTTGGCAGAAGTGGAAGGATAAGCAAAAAGAGTACAGAAGAGAGGCCAGGAAGGCTCACACGGAACGATGAGAGAAATTCTGCTCGGATGTGGAGCTGGGTCCGGAGGCATCTCGACTGGATAAACTACTTGCGCGCAATCCGGAGGCATGGTTACCCACACAGCATAAAATATTGCAGTGAAACTTTCACTGAAATATTGTGCTGAAATATTGTCACAAGATTGCAGCAATCTTGTCTTAACATTGCTAAGAGGTTTCATGTAACATTTCAGTGTGATATTGCTGCAAACTTGCTACAAGGTTACAGAAAATAATTCAAGCAATATTGCAAGGAACCTTTCATGAAAGGTTGCAGCGAGGTTTCTGCAAGGTTTTATAAAACATTTCATGAAATATTGCAAGAAACCTTTCATGAAAGGTTGCAGCGAGGTTTCTGCAAGATTTTAGAAACAAATCATGAAGTATTGCAAGAAAACTTTCATGACATGTTTCAGCGACGTTTACAGCAAGATTTAGAAAACGTTTTATAGAATATTGCAAGAAACCTTTCATGAAAGGTTGCAGCGAGGTTTCTGAAAGATTTTAGAAATATTTCATGAAATATTGCAAGAAACCTTTTATAAAAGGTTGCATAGAGGTTTCCAGCAAAATTTAGAAAACATTTTATAAAATATTGCAAGGAACCTTTCATAAAAGGTTGCAGCAAGGTTTCTGCAAGATTTTAGAAATATTTCATGAAATTTCGCAAGAAACCTTTCATGAAAGATTGCAGCGAGGTTTCTGTAAGATTTTAGAAATATTTCATGAAATATTGCAAGAAAACTTTCACGAAAGGTTGCAGCGAGGTTCCTGTAAGATTTTAGAAACATTTCATGAAATAGTACAAGAAAACTTTCACGAAGGGTTGCAGCGAGGTTTCTGCAAGATTTTAGAACCATTTCATGAAATATTGGACGAAAACTTTCACGACATGTTTCAGCGAGGTTTTCAGCAAAATTTAGAAAACATTTCATGGAATATTGGAAGGAACCTTTCATGGAAGGTTGCAGCAAGTTTTTTGCAAGATTTTAGAAATATTTTGGCAAGCTTTTGGCAAGATTTAAGAAATATTTTGCAAAATATTGCAGGAAACCATACGAAAAGAAAGGTATGAGCGTTGTTCGCGGCAAGATTTGGGCAAAATTTCATGAAATATTACGAGAAACCTTTCATGAAAGATTGCTGCAAGGTTTCTTGAAATGTTGCTGCTAGGTTTTCATGAAAGGTTGCTGCGAAGTTTTTAGAAATATTTCAACCGGGTTCTAGCGCGGACATATAAATATTGCTGCAATATCTCATAAAAGGTTGCTACGAGGTTTTCTGCAAAGTTACGGCGAGATTTTCTGAAAAATTGCTGTGTGGTTGCTTGAAATGTTTTTGCTATTTTTCCCGCAAGATTCCTGTGAGGTTTCTTGAAATGTTTCTGTTACATTTTCTGAAAGATTGCTGCGAGGTTTCCTGCAAGGTTGCGGCGAGGTGTTCTAAAAGATTGCTGCAAGGTTTCTTGAAATGTTTCTGTTACATTTCTTGAAATATTGCTGTGAGTTTTTCATGAAAGGTTGCTGCGAGGTTTTCTGAAAGATTGCTGCGAGGTTTTTAGAAATATTTCAACCGGGTTCTAGCGCGGACATATAAATGTTGCTGCAATCTTTCATGAAAGGTTGCTGCAAAGTTTCGAAACTTTCATGAAACCTTGCAGCAACCTTGCAGCAATCTTTCATGCTGTGTGGGTAGGCGCTGTTAGGCTTCCAAAAGGTGGATACTCAACCACGAACAGGAAGACATTGGGTTACCTGATGCGGACGCACTTCCCGGGTTTTAATAACCTGGAAGGTGGGGCAAGTGAACAACCTAACAAACCTTCACAGGTGAATTGGGGTCCTAGTCGCGGTGGGCCCTCTGACAAGTCAAATAGGGTGAAGCTTGCGGCTAGAATTGTCTCCCCAGACCGGGTCAAATGGTCCTAGCTCTCTTTCAGGCCGCTCAAGTTTCCTAGAGTGGATGGGGTGTACCCGGTTCTGCTTCAGCAGGTCATGGAGGTTATCCTTGGTCCATTCGTGAGACTGGCGAGAGCCTGTTTGTAGTTGGGTCATACACCTGAGAACTGGAGGAAATCATAAGTAGTGCTCATCCCAACAGCAAAGCTCCTAGGCAGACTAAGAGGGTTAATCTTGAGAGCCATAACTGGGGCAATATTCCCATAGAAGCCCTGGGCATCTTAATGGGGGGTGTCAAACAGGATGTATTACTAAAGATGAGGCCTGATCTGATGGTGGCGAGATATCACTTTGACAATAAATTTGAAGCAATCCTCCCAGTCAGAGAAGGTTGGATAGTAGAAGACGGGAACAAAAGAATACCGCAATCAGGCGACATCTGGTACACGGATGGATCAAAGTCCGCAGTTGGTACTGGAGCAGGCATCCTTAAGAAGCTTGGGAGGGGTACTTATGGTGCCCCTCCCAAAGTAAACAGGCTTCAATCTTTCAAGCAGAACTAGTGGCCACACTGATTTGTGTTCAAATGGCACTGGATGTGGACAACCAAGACATAGTAAACATTTGTTCAAACAGCAGAGGGGCTCTTATGGCCTTAAAAAGCTGTAAAACTAACAAGGAGACCACCCCACCTCCGGGAAACGGATTCGGCTGAAATTGCGGGATATGATTTTTTGATGAAAAAAAAAATGAACCCGTGTTTTTTTATTTTCGTCGAAAAGGCCCCCTAGACAAGGATATAGACATTTTGTTTAAAATATGATGAATTAAGAGGAGGCCGTATCATTCTGTCCTTGTCTAATCTAAATTTTCGTTATTATAAATAAATAAAATATTTTTAATATTTTCTATGAAAAAATATGAAATTTTTATCACTTTTTGAGTGAAGTCTGAAACGGAAAAACAATCAAACTTGATTGAGTTGATTGAGTTGTTTTTTCGTTTCAGACTTCATTCGAAAAATAATCAAAATTTCATATTTTTTCATAGAAAAGAATCGTTTGCTTGTCTTTTGCTCTATTGAGCGGTTGTCTTACTTTTCTATGAAAATATTTTATTTATTTATAGTAACGAAAATTTAGATTAGACAAGGACAGAATGATACGGCCGCCTCTTAAGCCTTTATAAGAATTTAAATAACCAAAGAACTAAGACTCTTACAAAAAAATGCATAAAAATAAAATGAAGCACGAATTGAATGCTTTAATTTAAGCTTTGTTGCAATAAAAAAGCTTTTGTTGTTCGAAAGTTATTCTTAATTAAATATTACCACGTATGTACTTAATATTTTAGCATATAAAATATGATCAATTTTTCACGTTATTTCATTAACATATTTCAATCGCCTGTAACTTTTGAACCACTAAAGAATTTTTAATGCAACAAAGCATAAATTAAAGCAATTAATTCGTGCTTCGTTTTATCTTCTATGCATTTTTTTGTGAGAGTCTTAGTTCTTTGGTTATTTAAGTTTTTATAAAGGCTTTTATTCACCATACTTTTTTTTAAATGTCTATATCTTTGTCTAGGGGGCTTATTCGACGATAAGATAAAACATGGGTTAATTTTTTTTTTCATCAAAAAATCATATCCTGCAGTTACAGCCGAAACAGTTTCCCGGAGGTGGTGTGCTCTCCTTGTAAGTCTAGTTTATTAGAGGAGCGCATCAACTGACTAAATACTTTAGGAGAGAATTGCAGGAAACTCTATTTCTACTGGGTTTCCAGTCACTCGGGAATCAAAGGCAATAGGGTGGCAGATGACCTGGCATAACTGTCTGCAAAAACACCACTAATTGGCCCTGAACCTGTTTTAGGAATTCAGATGAGACAAATCAAAGAAAGAATGTGTCAATGGCTGAAGACAGAACATATGATAACCTGGAGGAACGCAAGAAATTGCAGACAAGCGAACCCTGTTAAAAAAATCAGGTGATAAATCACCTGATTTATCACGTGATTTATCATGCCAAAACATCATGTAACGATTTTTTTGGTTTTCACACGTTTCAAACCATGTTTAGTCAATTCAGAACAGTTTTCAAAAATATTTAAAAATTTCAAATTTGAAAAATTTTTTGAATGATTTGGTCTTAAAAAAAATTTTGACTAATTTTACAAAAAAATTTCTAAGTTCAAAAATTTTCAAAAATTGTTTTGAATCGGATAAGCATTGTTTGGAACGTGTAGAAACCAAAAATATCGTTACATGATGTTTTGGCATGAGAAATCAGGTGATTTATAAACCTGATTTTTTTACCAGGGAAAGCTTTGCTGGGTGATGATCCCGATCATGCTTGGTTAGCACGAGGGGCTAGCCTAAGCAAAGAAGATGTAAAAATAGTCGCACAAATAGCGACGGGGCATGGGAAATTAAACTGCCATATGTATAACATAAAAGCAATTGGTTCCTCGACATGTAGATGGTATGGAGTCGCCTTGGAAACGGTTCAGCACATTCTCGGCGAATCTGAAAAATTGGTGACAGCCAGAATGAAGCATACAGGAATGAAGTACTTTGATACTGACAGAATCAAAGCGCTCCCTTTAAACAAAGTGATCTCTTTGTACAAAGAGATTATGAAATCATGCTTACCTACAAATGTCTAGCCGCAGTGACGGATTTGACTTTGTGCGGGCCCTTGGGCACAAATGATGGGGGGGGGGGGCATGTAAGGAATACAAAAATCAAAAACATCTATTTGATTGGAAAAATAATTCATTTTAATATATTTAAAAAAATATGTATACATATAATTTATCATTAAATAACACATTTTCTTGCGTTTATAAATTTTCTTAATGATTTAACACATGCTATTGCAGTATTTAATTGCACTTTAGTACTTGGTACTATTTTACTTGTGTTATTGAGATTTTCAAGAATCTCATTCCAAAATGATGCCATAATACCTGTTTCTAATTGGCATGTTTTCTTATAAAACCTTAGAGCTTCACAACGCGTTTTCGTATCATAATCGCTATTTTCTGATATATTCAATAAAATTTCTTGTAATGGCTTAAAATTTTTTACAAATGATTTATTGGCATATGCACGACTGGACCACCTTGCGCATTCGACTCTCATCTTTTGTATTTTTCTTATTAAAATTTTTTACCCAGTAATTTACATTTTCTTTCATGTTTTCGGGCCACAAACCTATATTGCACAACATACCTTGATTTTGCTGAATTTAGATCAAAAATATAAATTTTTTCTGTTCATAAAACAATACGAATATAATCTATTATATAAAATATAAAAATCCATTAAAATTTAGTAAGCTATTTAATTCAGTATTATAACAAAATAAGTTAATAGAATCAAAAATAAGAAAAATCGATCTTACATTTTCCTTCTCGCATATTATTGTCTCTTCTTCAACTGGGATTGAAATGGCTGTTGAACATGATGCAGTATTTTGACTAGGATCAAAACAAAAATTATTTTCAGCACTAGAGCACTTTGATTGATTTTTAATAGTAACAAAATCAGAAATACTACGATTATGTGTAAGAATATCTTGTTCTTTTTTCTTTTTTTCAGATACTTTTTGACGTTTCGCGGAACCACTTAAATACATACGTTTCGCTTTGTAGCGATCGCTTTGGCGTTTCATAGTTTATTCTATTAAACTGTTTTATTAAAAACAAAAACTTCTTTTTGTCTATCCCAAATAACTTAAAAGAATAATTAAATTTTGTTATGTAGTCCAAAAAATTTTCGATATTATTTGTTAGATCAAAATGAATATTTTACTTAAGAGCAGGTCGGATTCGCTGTCCTTGTCTAATTGGCATTTTTGTTATTTACTCAAGTATTAATCGGTGTATCTGCAAATTGAAGGTTAAGCGCAATAGATATTATTATTACAAATATTTATGCACAAGAAAAAAAAAATCTATCGCTTTGTTTTTGAGAAAAGTAAGGAACGCGAAAATATTATAAACATAATCTTTTACTTCGGCGTTCCTTACTTTTCTCAAAAACAAATCGGTAGATTTTTTTTTTCTTGTGCATAGATATTCATAATAATAATAATATCTATTGCGATCAACCTTTATTTTGAAGATACACCGATTAATACTTGAGTAAATAACAAACAACTCAATTGTTACTCAGTCGGTATCAGGTTCTACTCCGGCCTGCTGTTAAATAAGTGTTTGCACATTTAAAAAAGTCAAAGCAATATTAAAAAATCCGAAATATTAGAAAATGCAATAACGTTAAAGAACGTCTATATAGAACGATGTGTTAATAGATAATGACAATCGAATATTAACTTTGCAGACGCTCAATCTTGTTAAGCGCATAACTCATATAAACAAAAATCGTACTCTAATTTTTCAAGTAATGTATACGTAAAGCAGAAAGTGTATCTCCTTTTTTAGATTTTTAGAGTGTTCCTTGTAACGATCGGAACGCCACCGCTAGCTAAATCATATTTTTATTAATTATTTTTAATGAAATTTGAAACTTGCTAAAAAAATTTCTTCGCGTACAATAAATTCTTAATATAATTATAAAAAAGTTTTTTGATTAAAATTTGATTAATAAAACTGTAGTTAGAGAAAAAAATAATCAATTTGTGTAATTGCCACGCCGTATTAAAATTTTTTCTTTAATTTATATCTTTATTTTTATTAATAAATTTGATATACATTCACTAAAAATAATTTTAATTACCTATTATATATGGGAAAATTAATTATACTCTTAAGTACATTAACAAGTGAAAACATTCAAAATAAAATTTTTCATGACGCTGTAATCAATTACAAATTTTTCTAAAAAGCGAAAAAAACTTTTTACTAATCATATCAATTTATTTATATTATATTAATTTTTTATAATTTTTTTGTACTCAAATATTCTTTTAAGTAATACAAAAATATCTAATAAATTTTTAAATAAAAAACAATAAATTGTAGAGTACAGTGGAGTAGTGGCTAAGGCGCGTGACTCGTATTCCCGTTGGCGCGGGATCGATTCCCCGTCTGGTCACTTTTTCGTTGTCTCTGCCGTGGGCTGACACCACGTTAAATAATACGTCAAACTGTGTTGTATGAATAATGAATTTCTATGTGTTGAAAAGGGCAGTAATGCCCGTAAATATAATTAAAAAAAAAAAAAAAAAAAAAATTGTGTACTATAGATATGATTTATGCGTTATTATTATTTAATTATGAAATATTGAAAACAATTTTTTCGTTTGAGTAAATCGAGTATCTTCACAACAGCGTAAATTATTTCTATAACAAATAGTAGTTTCCTGAAAAGTACATATATGGGTAAATAAATTTAATAGGATGTACTGAGATTTAAATAGAACATTATTCCTTAATATTATATAATTCATATATAATTCAAGGACATTAAGTTCATTTTTGTCTGTAAAAATTAATGCCTATTTTTCAGTTGTATAATGTACAAACTTTATTAGTTGGGGGCCCTCAACTGGTAGGGACCCCTGGACACAGGCCCCAAGTGCCCTTATGTAAATCCGCCACTGTCCAACCGCACACCTGTGTGGCTATCTCGTGCAGACAAACCTATAGAGCGTATATACTGCGCACCATTGACTTGTCCGCACGAGATAGCCACACTGCCGCACACGCCCTGAACCTATCCTTAAGGATGTGGTAAGGGGTTTTCGCTGGTGGGACTACGCAAGGGGATTGCTGAGCGCTTCGGCCTAGGGAACATCAGGTGGCTCTATTTTATAGAGTCACCTACCCAAATCTCCTAATATTTTTTTTTTTTTTGATTGGTTGAACGAAAAAAATCTACTGCCAGACCGCGTGTCAGTTCGCTGAGCCTGGATAGATATCCGGGAACAGGGTAAAGACATTTGAGAGGGGTTTTAGATATACTAGCTAACCTCTAAAATTACGCGATTCCCTTGCCTGTCTAATGATAGCAAGAAAATGCAGTTATTAGGCGTGCAGGGGATTCTCCAATCTCCACTCACGGCGTTGTTCCACCCTGCGACCGTTTATCACATTACTTCAGGGTGGCACCGCATTCTAAGTCTTTTGGACCTTTTCCTTCTGACTTTATCTGTAAATATACAGATTTGTAAATATATAGATCTATGCATCTATGCATTTAAGGACCTTGGATGGTATTCCGTCAGGGCCAGGTGCCTTTTTGTTCTTCATCATTCTTGCAGCGATCTGTAACTCTCCGCTTGTAAAGAGCGGGATCTCTTCTGGTTCTTCTGCGTTCTCCTTTTCTTTGAACAGTGGATGTGTAGGGAACAGGTGGTGAACGATGTTCGCCATGGTCTCTTCTTTGAATGGTAACGTGAGAGCGGCGCAAAGGTTCTTGGTCACAATCTTGTAGGCCAAGCCCCACACCTCTCGGTTGACGTCTTCGCTCAGGTCCTTCCAGCATTGTGCTTTGCTTCGATTGATCTTCTTACGAAGCTGTTTATGCACGTTCTTGTATTGTGCAGACAAAAGATCTGCGTCTGGCTTTTTCTTTTTTCTTGCTCTTTGAGATTTTCTTCTGAGGCTAAGAGCTTCTGACCTGGTCTTACCGATATCGTCATTCCACCAGTACGCAGGACGCTTATGTTGCCGCGATCCCTTGCACGGCATCGACGCATCACAGGCTCTGTAAATGAGACTCATAGTCTTTTTCACGAGAACCTCCGCAGCGTCGGCAATTGTCGCATCCGGTAGATTGTCGAATCCTTGCTGCAGTACTTGGACAAGTTTTCTCAGAGTCCAGTTTGGCAACGTTACATCTGACTGGCCTAGCCACATTTCGCCTCGATGATTGGGATCTATCATGGATTTGAAATGTGATGTGCTGGTGGTCACTTCCATTGTATGTCTCTAGCACCTTCCAACCTGACACCTTGCGTGAAAGAATTTTTGATGCGAAAGATACGTCAGAAATCGTACCGCTAGCCCCTCGTCTGGATGTTGTAGTGCTTCCGATGTTTAGCACTGTTAGGCCGAGTCTGTCTGCCATCTCCATGATGTATTCTCCTCTGCTGTCCTGCAGTGGCATTCCCCACTTCAACGCTTCCGCGTTAAAGTCTCCTGCGACGAAGAACAAGAACAAGAACAAGAACAATAACAGCAACAGCAACAGCAACAGCAACAGCAGCAGCAGCAGCAGCAACAGCAACAGCAGCAGCAGCAGCAGCAGCAACAGCAACAGCAACAGCAACAGCAACAGCAACAGCAACAGCAGCAGCAGCAGCAGCAGCAGCAACAGCAACAGCAACAGCAACAGCAACAGCAACAACAACAAGAACAAGAACAAGAACAATAACAAGAACAAGAACAAGAACAATAACAAGAACAAGAACAAGAACAAGAACAACGACGACGACGACGACGACGACGACGACGACGACGACAACAGCAACGACAACAGCAACAGCAACAGCAACAGCAACAACAACAACAACAACAACAACAACAACAACGACGACGACGACGACGACGACGACGACGACGACGACGACGACGACGACGACGACGACGACGACGACGACGACAACAGCAACGACAACAGCAACAGCAACAGCAACAGCAACAGCAACAGCAACAGAACAAGAACAAGAACAAGAACAAGAACAAGAACAAGAACAAGAACAAGAACAAGAACAAGAACAAGAACAATAACAATAACAATAACAATAACAATAACAATAACAATAACAATAACAATAACAATAACAATAACAATAACAATAACAATAATAATAATAATAATAATAATAATAATAATAATAATAATAATAATAATTATAGGACACTTTACCAATACTCTAAAATATTTAGTATATTTTTATTTCATTGCAATATTTTAGAAAAAGAAATACATTAGTTGCTAGTAAATTTCGTGATTATTATTAAATTGAATTCTCAAGTATTGGGAACTCACACGAAGGCGTAACCTATATATATAGTATACTAACATGGCGACAGAATTCCACAGTACAAGCTGGGCTCAAATGTAATGACATTAGTTTTTTAGTCTAAACTTAGTTTTGTAGTAATACCAATCGTGACAACGTAAATTTATCCAAGGAGAAATGGTTTATCAGACCCAATTCGAAATAAAATGTGAAATTAATAAGAAATATACATTCAACGGTGAGGTTAACTTCATATAGCTTATTGCTTGCAGACGTCTACTTGTCCAGGCTTCATACAAATCTATCTTCGCAGAGTTGTCAAATATATTCTGCTTGTTTACATAACCTCGATTTGTTCTCGGGAAGAGATGAAAACTAACATTTAAATTCTTGACTGCTTAAATTTCATGACCCCTTACTACACAATAATCTCTGTTGGAATTTTTTTCACGCATTTAGAACTCTTTTTATTACATTGTAATTAGTTTTCAATTAAAAAATAAAAATTAAACACCAATTGCTATGCTACTCAACGCAAAGTTGTGTTTTAGATTATTTCACAGCCTTGCCACGAGAGGTCATCGCAAGTGTGTGAGTTCCCAATATTCATTCATTAGTCTATTAAAAATTTTGGGTTCCATTACTAATTATTATTTCTATAACCTCAAATATTCAAGCCTCAAATTCTTAATAATTAATCAATTGATTCACTTAAAAATTTACCTGAGCAATTTCCATGATCCCATACTACAGGTTAATGATTCTTGTTCTTTGTAACTTTGCAATCAAGATGGTAAATATTCCTGATATAGATGCCGTGTGTGTTTTACAACAGCTTAATTTTGTTCTTGATATTAAAATCTACATATAATAAAAAAAGAAAATATTTGATGTTTTTTAAAAGCTCCACTTGTTTACATTCTAAAAAATTAATTTAGAAAATTTTATTGAAAAATTCAAGGCAATATGTGGATAAATGCAAATGGTTTTGCACAAGGCATTCTCCATCACAATACCAACAAACATAGAAATAGAATAGAATATTCTTGATAGTTATATTTTTTGGGACATACTCTGTCAAGACATTAATTTAATTGCATGTTTTCTAGTTACTAGATAACATTATCCTAGTTTTTTTATATTTTAACTAATCCCCTAAATTACTCTCTTGTAAATGTACGTCTTGAAAATGTATATCTCTTGTAAATTACTGTAGCAAATATTCTTCTATGCTACTTCTGTATTTATATGTACATTTATACATATGACAATACTATAATGACTGTATAATGACCACATAGGAAACAATTGATAGCTTTATGAAATGCAAATAACATATAGAACGATTATATAAATTCACAAAAAAGCACTTTTTACTTTTGACAACACATAAGCTTTAATGCATTTTTTATTGCTGAATTCAAATCTACGATTAATTAGAGAAGAAAGAATACAGAAAATATTTTTTATAACTTTATAGTTTTTTCAAATCAGAAAAAGAAAGAACGCCCAACCCAAATTTTAATAAAAAAGTTCTTTAACAAAAACAATTTAAATTACAGTACATAATAATAAATAATAAATAATAATGTTCTAATTTCTTACAGAGTAAAACATCATAATAAAATTGAAAACAGGTCAAAGAAATACTTTATTTCAAAAATTCTATACTTTATTTTAAATTAATTAAATAATACATTTAAAATGAAGTAAAAATTCAATAAAATATTATATAGAAACCTTATATCAACATGTAGTTATATTTTAGATACATTATAAGAATGCACTGAAATAGCACTATGAATTTTTATGTAATACCTTTTAGATAAAAATTCAAATTATGTTTTAAAATTGAATCATTCAAAAATCAACACTTAGAAAGCTTTTATACTTTGTGTAGCAGATCACTCATTAAATATTAAATTGACGTAAGAAATTGAAATGTAACAATTTAATTCAATTATACTTTTTATTAATTTTCATCATTTTAAAATATTTATGATTTCACCTATTGTGCTTAGGAAATTATTACAACTAAATCTTAATATTATATATAATTACATATTTACATATAATTTTTCAATTAATAAAATACAATTTATGTATGTACACTCGACGGTAATATATTCTATGATAACTCTTTTTCCCATATTTAAAAATTGACCAATAAAAATGAACGGACTAACGGAATCATCTAGTAATATTATGTTATTTTAAAATCACAGAAAAAGAACTATTATAGAATATGTTTTTGTTGACTGTACATATGTATATATATATGTGTATAGTGAAGATTTTAAATAATTGGAATGAACATTTGGGATATTTTTATAACAAAACATTGCATGTTCATATAACTTTATGGTTATGTAAAATTATTAAATATGCTTTAAATGTTTATCTGTTTGCTTACAAGGGTACGTATAATTTCATACATTATTTTTATTATTTATAAAAATATGTACTTAAACAATTAAAATTTCAAAATATTTTTAGATTAGTTCGTTAACAATACTAAATGAAATTGTTTCTTTAATACCATACAAAATTTTGTACTAAAATAGATAAAAAATAATGTTATTTATTCAAAATATAAAAATTATTAAAATATTTCAATTTAAAATCTTTCTAGTTTTTAATCTTTTAACTGAATGAATGAAACTAACGCTCTTAATATTATAATTATTAAATATGCTTTAAATGTTTAACTTACTGTTTACTTACAAGTGTACATAGAATTTCATTCATTATTATTATTTATAAAAATATGTACTTTAACAACTAGAATTTTGAAATAATTTCAGATTAGTTCATTAACAATACTAAATGAAATCGTTTCTTTAATACCATACAAAATGTTGTACAAAAATAGATAAAAAATAATGTTATTTATTAAAAATATAAAAATTATTAAACATACTCCAATTTGAAATTTTTCTTCCTTTTAATCTTTCGGCTGAATGAAAGTAACTAAGGCCCTTAAGGTTATAATGGAATTGATTTAGTTCTGAGTAATAAATATTTTTAAAAATTGATTTTTGGAAATGTTTTTGAATATAACTTATTCTTGAGAACATTTTAAATAGTTTCTTTTTTTATATATATATATATATATATAATATATATAATATATATAATATATATAATATATATAAATATAGTATTAGTATGTATGTATATATATATATACACACAACACAATCAAACAAAACACGGTCGTATATACAGGTCTTGAAACTCCCATATTAGGAGAGGCCTCTAAGGGTGAAATCAGATGGAGCGGAAAATAGGCGACGGAACGTCACAGAACCTCAATTCCGCATCTTTGTATTCCGCCAACGGAGTAAAGACGACGTAATAGACGACATCAATTTTTATTTTGTTTAAAAAAATTATTAGTGCTTCAATAACCTCACGTAATATTTTTAATTTGCTTTCCATAGCTGTACTTTTAATTTCAATCAAACTTTTAAATTCTATTTTGGTTAACTATTTGTTTAAACAATTTCAAAAAGTCTGTGACGCTTCTATTATCCCGTCAAATTTGTTTCCCTATATTCACATGGAGCGGAATAGAAGTTCTGTGACGTCGATTAGCAATTTTATAATTAAAAAATAATGATGTTAATTGAAATATTTGGTTATAATAACAAACTATATTTTATTTTTATAAAAAAAGAATCTCATTACAATAACAATAGGTGATTATTTCCAACTTTTTTAACATTTTTGTTGTTAATTTAAAATTCGCGGATACATTTGTATGCTATTTTTAACAATTTTTCAGCTACATTCCGCGCCATGTGAACATGGGGAAAAAATTTGACGGAGAACAAGGCGACGGAATGAATGTTTTGTGACGTTCCGTCGCCTATTTTCCGCTCCATCCGATTTCACCCTAATGGAGATTCTTCATACCCTATTAAAAAAAAACACGTGTTTGTTGCACGTGAAAAAACACGTGTAAGATACACGTATTTTTTACACGTGTTTTTTACATGTAAAATTTGCGTGTTTTTTCACGCATATTTTACACGTGTTTTTTTCACGTGTATTTTTCAGGTGTATTTTTCACATATTGTTTTATAGCTTTTCGAAGAGCTTCTACAGTCCGGCCTCTTATATCTGCGTCTCCCAAATTTGTGTAAGGGTGAAATCAGATGGAGCGGAAAATAGACGACGGAACGTCACAAAACATTCATTCCGTCGCCTTGTTTTCCGTCAAATTTTTTCCCTATGTTCACATGGCGCGGAATGTAGCTGAAAAATTGTTAAAAATAGCATACAAATGTATCCGCGAATTTTAAATTAACAACAAAAATGTTAAAAAAGTTGGAAATAATCACCTATTGTTATTGTAATGAGATTCTTTTTTTATAAAAATAAAATATAGTTTGTTATTATAACTAAATATTTCAATTAATATTATTATTTTTTAATTACAAAATTGCTAATCAACGTCACAGAACTTCTATTCCGCTCCATGTGAATATAGGGAAACAAATTTGACGGGATAATAGAAGCGTCACAGACTTTTTGAAATTGTTTAAACAAATAGTTAACCAAAATAGAATTTAAAAGTTTGATTGAAATTAAAAGTACAGCTGTGGAAAGCAAATTAAGAATATTACGTGAGGTTATTGAAGCACTAATAATTTTTTTAAACAAAATAAAAATTGATGTCGTCTATTACGTCGTCTTTACTCCGTTGGCGAAATACAAAGATGCGGAATTAAGGTTCTGTGACGTTCCGTCGCTTATTTTCCGCTCCATCTGATTTTACCCTAAGGGATGACAAAACTTAGAAAAACGCCACCTAGCGACTCAAAGTCAAACTTGACTAGTTTTTTAGAAATATTTCATTTATTTAGTAATATTTCAGAAATATTTCATGCTATGTGGGCTTTACCACAGAATTATGTATGCATGTAGAACCAAAATATTTATCATCTTTTACCGATAGAAATTTATTTAAAACTTTTCTTAGATATTATAAAAATTTTTTATCTACGTTTTTTATATTTGACAGTTGGTTGCAATGGTCTCCTCTCTTCTCCCCAATGTCTATATGTATATAATTTTATACTATAACATCAGCGCCTACCCCTTTGTGTATATATGTTGATTGTTTTTTGCGTTCCTTTTTTTTTTCTTTTAGCCAATATGTATAACCCATACCCGTACCCGTACCCACGCTTTGATGAGACCGATTGGTTGTAGACCTCCGTCCGTCGACCTTTTTGTCAAGTCATTAATATCAAGCTGAAACTTTCTAGATCGCTTCATTTCAATTAGTCCGACAAACTTTTTATCTGGCAAAAATCTCGGTAGTTGGGACTAAATCTGCTACAGGCCTTCAGACATGTCGATAATTCCGGGTGCCAAAAATTTACTAATACCAAGTCGATTCTTATTGAAATTTAAAGATTAGTTAATGAGAAAGTCGAAAAGTAGATTGTCCGACAAAATTAATGGGGACTATCCGCCAGTCCGACATACTGAAAATGTTGGAAATCCCTACTCAAAAAAGTTATTAATACCAAGCTAATTTTTCTTTTATGGTTAATGTCGGACTGGCGGATAGTCCCCATTAATTTTGTCGGACAATCTACTTTTCGACTTTCTCATTAACTAATCTTTAAATTTCAATAAGAATCGACTTGCCCATATGGAAAAAATTTTTGGATATAATTGTAAATAACTGTTAATAACTGTAAATAAATGTAAATAAATGTAAATAACTGTAAATAACTGTAGAAAAGTGTTAAAAAATGTGGGAATTGAGACATAAATAATAGTTATTTACAATTATTTAGAATTATTTACTGTTATTTACACTTATTTACAGTTATTAACTTTTATTTACACTTATTAACTGTTATTTACACTTATTTGCAGTTATTTATATTTATTTACAGTTATTTACATTTATTCACTTTTTTCACAATTAATTACAATTATTTACGATTATTTATAGTTTTTTACAATTATTTGCAGTTATTTACATTTTCGAAAATTATCACGAATTCATTCAATAATTTTATATATAGGCGAAAATTTTTTAAAATGTGAATAACTGTAAATAATTGTAAAAAACTATGGAAAATTGTAAATAGTTGTAAATAATTATAAATAACTGTAATTAACTGTAAAAAACTGTAAATAATTGTAAATAACTATAAATAATTGTAAATAATTATTAATAACATTAAATTATTCACTAATTGAAAAATTTTTGAAAATGTAAATAACTGTAAATAATTATGAATAACTGTAAATAATTATGAATAATCGTAAATAATTATAAAAAACTGCAAATAATTGTAAATAATTGTAAATAACTGTAAATAACAGTTAATAACAGTTAATAACTGTAAATAACTGTAAATAATAGTAATTAATAATAAATAATAGTAAATACCCTACTGAAAAATATATATGAGATCTCATATGAGATCTCACATGCGATCTCATATGAGATCTCATATGAGATCTCACATGCGATCTCAAATGAGATCCCACATGAGATTTCATATGCAATCTCATATCAGATCTCATATGAGATCCCGTATGAGATCTCATATATATTTACTATTTTCAACCCTACTAAGAAATATAAATGAGATCTCATATGAGATCTCACATGCGATCTCATATGAGTTCTCGCATGAGATCTCATATGAGATCTCATATATATTTCTTTGTAGGGTTGAAAATAGAAAATATATATGAGATCTCATACGGGATCTCATATGAGATCTGATATGAGATCGCATATGAGATCGCATGTGAGATCTCATATGAGATCTCATATATATTTTTTAGTAGGGTTGAAAATGTAAAATATAAATGAGATCTCATATGAGATCTCATATGAGATCCCATGTGAGATCTCATATGAGATCTCATATATATTTTTCAGTAGGGTAACTGTAAATAACTATTATTTATGTCTCAATTCCTACATTTATTAACAGTTATTTACAATTATTTACTATTATTTACAGTTTTTTACATAAATTATTTCCATATGGGTGGTATTAGTAAATTTTTGGCACCCGGAATTATCGACCTGTTTGAAGGCCTGTAGCAGATTTAGTCCCCACTACCGAGATTTTTGCCAGATAAAAAGTTTGTCGGACTAATTGAAATGAAGCGATCTAGAAAGTTTCAGCTTGATATTAATGACTTGACAAAAAGGTCGACGGACGGAGGTCTATTAGATTTAACAGAATTGTTGAAGTTTTATAAGAATCAGCCAATCGGTCTCATCAGAGCGTGGGTACGGGTACGGGTTATATGAAGAATCTCCCTAAGGGTGCAAATAGAGACGGCTGAAACGAATGGTAATGGGTACATGCCGGAAACGGAATATCCAATAAACGGATAAAAAAAAGAGACGGCCGAATAGAGGATGAGTAGTTTTTTTTTTTTTTTTGTTAAAAAAAGTTAATTATATAGAAGATATTGTCATCCTCTATATAATTAACTTTTTTCAACAGTGGGCTAAAAATACCACTTTTGCTTCCGACACGGAAAACGAAAATTGCTATTTTTAGCCTCATTGTTGAAAAAAATCGTATATGCACCACGGAAGGTAAAATGGACAACCCATAGCACGAGTTTGCCACCCTCGGCTTCGCCTCGGGTGTCAATTAACAAACGCTAATTAATAATGATGAAGACAATGTTGACGGGTCCTGGTCAAAAAAGGTTAGCTATAAAATATAGCTGAAAAAATAGTTAAATATATAGCTGTATCGAGCTGTATTTACAGCTATATCGATGTGTTTTTTTAGCTGTTTTTTATAGTTAAAAATGTACTTAATTTTATAGTTAATAATTTCGTTATACCGAAAATATTAATAGCTACTTTTTCAACTATATTTTATAGCTATTATTATAGTTAAAAAAAACACTTCATTTTTTAGTGTATTTATACCCGGTCAAAAAAGGTTAGCTGTAAAATATAGCAAAAAAATAGTTAAATATATAGCTATATCGAGCTGTTTTTACAGCTATATCGATGTGTTTTTTAGCTGTTTTTTACAGTTAAAAATGTACTTAATTTTATAGTTAATAATTTCGTTATACCGAAAATATTAATAGCTACCCCTATTAAAAAAGATCACGTGAATAATTTACGTAAATTTTTCACGTGATTTTTGTTTCATTTCACCACGTGAATTATTCACGTAAATTATTCACGTGAATTTTATATTTTTAATATAAGAAGTATTTCAATGAATGTAATCTCTCAAATCAAAAGTATTTCAATTAGATAGACAGATATGTGTTTATTTGTAAAAGTTTACAAAAAGTGATACAATTAATATGATTTTTCAAATAAAATATGAGTCACTAAAAAAAATTTGTGTTTCATTTTATTACGTGAATTATTTACGTAAATTATTCATGTGGATAATTCACGCAAATAATTTATGTGAATAATTTACGTAAATAATTCACGTAATGAAATGAAACACAAATTTTTTTCTAGTGACTCATATTTTATTTGAAAAATCATATTAATTGTATCACTTTTTGGAAACTTTTACAAATAAACACATATCTGTCTATCTAATTGAAATACTTTTAATTTGAGAGATTACATTCATTGAAATACTTCTTATATTAAAAATATAAAATTCACGTAAATAATTTACGTGAATAATTCACGTGATGAAATGAAACAAAAATCACGTGAAAAATTTACGTAAATTATTCACGTGATCTTTTTCAATAGGGACCTTCTCAACTATATTTTATAGCTATTATTATAGTTAAAAAAAATACTTAAATTTTTAGTGTATTTATTACAATATATTAAAAGCTAGATATTTAACTATACTTTATAGCTGAAAATAAATGGTTTTTTAGATATTCTTTATAGTTGAAAATATAACTAAATTTTTAGTTGATAATTTGGTTATTACTCATAGATATTTAGCTGAAAAAACATAAATATTGCTATAATATAAATAAATGTAGCTGTAATTTACTTATATTTTTAGCTGTTTTTATAGATGTTTTTTTTGACCGAGAACAGCTGAAAATATAACTGTAATTTCAGCTGTATTTTTAGCTGTTTTTAGCTATTTTTAATAATTTTTTTAGCTAAACATTATTAGAGCAGCTTTCAGATATACTCGAGTTTATTTATATTGTCCTTCGCTACCTTTGCTGTAAATTGATTAACCTATACATACACTAAATCTAAGTAATAATGTCCTTGGGTCGCTAGAAAACACGCGCGCATTTTTTAGTAACGGTAAGATGGATCGGTCTTATATACAAAGTGTATTCAACTCTCACCACTTGCGGGAGTTGGACACAAATTTCAACCAGTCAAAACAGCTATATTTTAAGCTTAATTTTTAGCTAATTTTTTTAGCTAAACGTTTTTGACGCGTTGAAATTTGTGTCCAACTCCCGCAAGTGGTGAGAGTTGAGTACACTTTGTATATAAGACCGATCCATCTTACCATTACTAAAAAATGCGCGCGTGTTTTCTAGCGACCCCTGCGAGTTATTACTTAGATTTAGTGTATGTATAGGTTAATCAATTTACAGCGAAGGTAGGGAAGGACAATATAAATAAACTCGAGTATATCTGAAAGCTACTCTAATAATATTTAGCTAAAAAAATAGTTAAATATATAGCTGTATCGTGCTCGTTTTACAGCTATATCGATGTGTTTTTTAGCTGTTTTTTATAGTAAAAAATGTACTTAATTTTATAGTTAATAATTTCGTTAGCTACCGAAAATATTAATAGCTACTTTTTCAACTATATTTTATAGCTATTATTATAGTTAAAAAAACACCTAGTACACTAAAAATTCAAGTGTTTTTTTAACTATAATAATAGCTATAAAATATAGTTGAAAAAGTAGCTATTAATATTTTCGGTATAACGAAATTATTAACTATAAAATTAAGTACATTTTTAACTATAAGAAACAACTAAAAAAACACATCGATATAGCTGTAAATACAGCTTGATACAGCTATATATTTAATTATTTTTTTAGCTATATTTTATAGCTAACCTTTTTTGACCGGGGTGTTAAAAAAGTCAATCTTGCGCTTCAACATACAAATGCTGATATTACTAAGCTTTACACTGATCTACGAAGACTCATTTTTTCATTAGCTAGCCGACTTTTAAAACAGCAAGCAATAGCTGTAACAACTGGACTAAGCGTGCTTCGAGTAGATGAAATTCAAATGCTTAAAGCAGCTCTTGCTGATCCTTCAAATCATCGAGCACCTGATAATCTTATATTAGGCGACAGTTTCGAGCAGCTTTTATCAGTTTCGAAATTAAATGAGGAAGAAAGGAATGATTTATTTAAAATATGTGGATCATATGTGCTCTGTCTTTGCAATCAATTAATTGATAGAATGCCTTCAAATTTACCTGCAGTTGAAAAAATAAAATTCTTATCACCTTATTTGGATTTGACGAAAGTAGGTAGGCCTCTATTACAGCAATTCCCACATAACACGAAAGATTTGGGAAGCTTCCATCGAAAGATTCAAGGAAGATTCCAATATAAGCGTCTAGCAAGCTTCCCGGAAGCTAACTGAAAGTTTCGGGAAGCTTCCATTACAATCTTTCATGTAAGCTTTACGGAAGGTTCAGGGAAGCTTACATGTAATATTCCATGAGGGCTAAATGGAAAACTACAAAATAGCTTTCAGTAAGCTTCTGGAAAGATTACATGCAACATTACAGAAACGTTATTTGGAAGATTGCATTATATCTTGCAGGAAGCTTCGAGTAATATTTTGTGGAAGATTCCATTCAAACTTCCTGCAGTTTTCCACGGAATGTTACAGGAAGAATATTTCAATGTTCACGGAAGCTTACCAGTAACTTGTCAGAAAGATTTCCTGTAAGCTTGCTGGAAGCTAAATGAAAGTTTCGGAAAGATTCCATTGGAATCTTTTATGTAAGATTTACGGAAGATCCAAAGAAGCTTACATATAATATTCCATGAGGGCTAAATGAAACATTACAAAACAGCTTTCAGTAAGCTTCCGAAAAGTTATATCCGAATGTTACTTGGAAGATTACTTTACATCTTGCAGGAAGCTTACAATAACATTTTGCGGAAGATTCTATTCGAACTTCCTGCAGCCTTTCACAGAATATTACAGGAAGGATAAATTAATGTTCACGGAAAGTTATTGCAAAGTTTCAGAAAAAAATACATTAGCTTGTAGTAAATATCATGAAAATTATTAAGTTGAATTTTTAAATAAATCTATTCCTTCGTTTATGAGAATTTTGTATTCCTGGTACAAAATCGAACTATTTTAATATATATCATTGGACTCCAACATTTTAAATAACTGATGAATTAATTAATAAAAAAATTTAATAAAATGATCTTCATGGTACAGTCGACGGTAACATATTCTATGATAATTCTTTTTTCAAAATTTGAAAAATTAACCTATAAAAATGAGCGAACTAACGGAATCATCCAGTAAGATTACGTTATTTTGAAATTGCAGAAAAAGAATTATCATAGAATATGTTACCGTCGACTGTACATACTATAAGCTAATGCATTTCTTTTTCTAAAATTTTACAATAAAATGAAAAGTCAGGCAATATTTATGAGTACAGGTACAGTGTTTGCCTTACATTAATTTAATTTTATAAATTAAAAATATTGTCTTTTTTTCTATTAAATTAATGTCTCATATTCTTTTTAATTTACAAAATTCATGGCAGATTATTTAAATATGAAATAAAGCATATTACCCCTGGTAGCACAATCTGACGCAAGTATCAGTGCGCAGATCTTATATAACATGCTTCCCAAATCAATAAGAGTTCTGCAGTCAGAACATTGCATCAGATACTTGCAGCAGATTTGCATCATACTTACAGCAGATAAAGTGCACCCTAAGTGTCTCATGGGATGCACGGATCTTCGCAGCAGACTTGCATCATACTTATAAAGGTCACGTGCAGCAGACACTTTGCAGCAGATGTGCGCCATACTTGCAGCAGATAAAGTGCACCCTAAGAGTGTCATGGGATGCACGGATCTTCGCAGCAGACTTGCATCATACTTATAAAGGTCACGTGCAGTAGACACTTTGCAGCAGATGTGCGCCATACTTACAGCAGATAAAGTGCACCCTAAGAGTCTCATGTAATGCTAAAGATGCCATGCACAAAGCTGCTGCAATTATGACGCCCGAGCTCGTGATCAAATCATTCAGATTAAGCACCCTTAACCTTTTAAGGACGGGACTGGTCGATATATCGACCACTCAAGTATCATAATATTTTTGAGTGTTTTAACATAATATTATCCTCAAAATCACTCAAAAATATTATGATACTTAAGTGGTCGATATATCGACCAGTCCTGTCCTTAAAAGGTTAATTGCACAAGACAATCTAATTCTGCTGCTCAGTGTCTGACGTACGTGTTCGAATGCAATTTCATCGCAATTCTGCTGAAAGTCCCCGTGCAGTTAAAAATCCTTGTGTAACTGCACTAAAGCTGCTGCAAGTCTGATGCAAGTATGTCGCAATTAATCTGCTAAAGATGCCATGCACAAAGCTGCTGCAATTATGACGCCCGAGCTCGTGATCAAATCATTCAGATTAAGCACCCTTAATTGCACAAGACAATCAAATTCTGCTGCTCAGTGTCTGACGTACGTGTTCGAATGCAATTTCATCGCAATTCTGCTGAAAGTCCCCGTGCAGTTAAAAATCCTTGTGTAAGTGCACTAAAGCCGCTGCAAGTCTGATGCAAGTATGTCGCAATTAATCTGCTAAAAATGCCATGCACAAAGCTGCTGCAATTATGACGCCCGAGCTCGTGATCAAATCATTCAGATTAAGCACGCTTAATTGCACAAGACAATGTAATTATGCTGCTCAGTGTCTGACGTACGTGCTCGAATGCAATTTCATCGCATTCCTGCTGAAAGTCCCAGTGCATTTGGAAACCCTCTTGTAAGTGCACTAAAGCTTGCGCAAGTCTAACGTAATTATGATGCTTAGAGCCGGGTGCAATCATCTTAGCGCAGAAATATAGTTGAAATGGGAAGCATGTTAGTTAAGATCTGCTGTAGTTTGACTGACAGACAGAGAAATTGCAGCAGAATTGCACAAGAATTGAAAAAGTTGTGCTACCAGGGACATTTTATATGATTGAAAATTTTTTATAATTGTGTATAACTTTCGATAAAGAATTTTTATTATTATGAATTTCAATTAATAAAAAAGAACACAAAAAATATGTTATTTTTTAAGAGAAAGTCGTTAATTTAATAAAATTTTATAAATTCAATAAATTAATTACAAAGTCTATGATCAAATAAAAGATTTTTCTTTAAAGAAGTATAATATTTTGTGGTCTTTTACTAACTAAAAATTAATAGCAATAAAAAATTTCTACCCAAAGTTACATAATTATAAAAATTAATTCATTTAATTTGTAATCTCCATTAATTTTATAAATTAAAAATATAGTCTTTTGTGATTATTGGGATTGAATGTGAGCGTGTAGAGGGGGCAATATGGCCGACTTAAGCTAACCTTTTCCTATACAAAAACTATGTATAAGATTAGCTAAAGTCGGCCATATTGCCCCCTCCACACGCTCACATTCAATCCCAATAATCACAGATAATCGTACAATATATATTTTTGAATGCAGTACCATGCTAAAAACTGCTCATCAAAACTAATTAGAATTGAGAAAATCGAATATATTTTAATTAGTTTTGATTCAAATTTTTTGTCAAAATATATGAATATAAGGAATATTCAAAACATTATTAAATAATATAAAGTACTTAAGGTTAATTTAGTAAAATAATATCTTCAAAAATTAACTATATTTAATTTAATATTGCATTTGATGTTTATTATTGTATTACTGAAACGTATGTTTAGTAAAAAATATTCTTTAAGAATATTAGAAAAATATAAATTAAAATTTTAAATAATAAATACATATAAGTTATCAAAGTAATCAAGTGAGCAAGATCTGATTTCATGGAAATTATTTATAATTAAACATTTTTCATTAATAAAATTAATTATTTCTTAGCTTTTGATTCGTAAATTGATATTTTTTCCGCTTCGCTATATTGGGCTATTCGAGCGCAATCTACCGGCTACTTGCGATCACCAACTTCTGGCAACACTGGCTGATCGTCTTCTCCAACATATACTATTGCAACTTCATTACAGGTAGATAGATTATATCTATTTTTATCCAAAATATTATTGCGGACAATAGACATAGTAACAGTTCTTGGAGGCCAATAGATTTTTGCACGTCATTGTAGTTCTTCTTCTTCTACTTTATGCATCATTTAATAGGCTTTAGCATAAAAGTTAATGTCCCTTATCAAGATATCTAAATGTTTTAATAATGTTAAATTTATATTAAATTCATTCCGTTTAATCGTTGTCATTTCATTATCTAAAATAAATATTGTCCATATTTACGTGCTTCATCTTTATTAGAATGTAACGCATATACATTATGGTTAATTTTTACACATATTCTAATAACTTGTGGTCCTTTACCCGGCAATGTATCAAAATTAAGGGCACAAAACACCTTTTCCCCTTGCTAGTAAAAAACAAATGTATTAATTAGATTTAATTAAATTCTTTGTAAATGAAAATAATATTTAACAGTAGACTAAAATACCTTTATTTTAAGCTTTTATAAGTTTCTTTTGCTTTAGCTATAGTCCCATAATCATTCGATGAACTCTTGTCCTTATAATGGCTCCGCCGTGAGATTTGACCTGAACCGCTGGATGGATCTGACTTTTCCAAACTGATTTAACTTCAGTATTAGCATCATTCTCGTGTGAATGAGGGAATTCCTGAATAACAAAAAATTTTTTAGTTTCCAACAAAAAATATTAATTTACCCTGGTAACATGGTCAACGCAATTTTGCTGCAATTTTGTTGCAATTTTCTTGAAAATCAAAAAATTGCAGCAGAACATGTGCTGTCTGTTTCCGCATTTCATAGGGTTTTTTATGAAAAGAAATTACAGCAGATAAGTGCAACAGAATTGCACGTTTCTGGCAGAGAGAAAGTGCAATCTACGAAACGGAAAGAATGCGCAGAATCTTGAAGATATTTTGTAGTAAACTTGTGGAAAAAACTTATTACAGACACTAGCAACAAAATTGAGTAAATAATTCCCGACAAAGTTTTGCATCACAATTACGTAAGAATTGCAAATTGTCAAGTGCTGTTCTGCGAATCGTAATAAGTACACAAGCATATAACAGAATCGAAACAGTCTTGCATCAGAAACTTGCAGCAGCACTTTACCTCAGATTTACATTAGAATGACAAAAGTTAAGTGCAATTATATAACGAGAATAAACATACAAACTTGCAGCAGAATCGAAGCAGTCTTCCGTAAGAATCTTGCAGCAGCACTTTACTCCAGAATTACATAAATATGACAAAAGTTAAGTTTAATTTAATGATGAGAATAAACACGCCAATGTACAGCAGAATCCAAGCAGTTTTATGTGAGAATCTTGCAGCAGATTTACGCTAAAATTACATCAGAAGGACAAAAGTTAAATGCAATCTTATCATAAGAATAATCACGCGAGCATACAGCATACTTGAAGCTATCTCGCATGAGAATCTTGCGATAAAACTCCCACATAGCATGAAATATTTCAAAAAAAGATTACATGAAATATTTCAGTAAAATATTAAATTAGTGATAAACAAATATTTCTTCGAAATATTACAGTTTAAGAATATGAAATAATTCATTGAAATATTTCTGTAATATTGCTGCAACATTTCATGTTTTATTCCAAAAAAATTTCTGAATCCAACACTGAAATATTTGAGAAATATTACTGAATTATTTCTTGAAATGTTTCAAATCAATATTTCGCAAATCTTTCAAGAAACATTTCATGAAATATTTCTGTAATATTGAAGGAACATTTCATGTTTTATTTCAAAAACTTTGAATCCAACACTGAAATATTTGAGAAAGGTTACTAGATTATTTCTTGAAATGTTTACGATCAATATTTCGCCAATCTTTCAAGAAACATTGCATCAAATATTCCTGTAATATTGAAGGAATATTTCATGTTTTATTCCAAACTATTTTTGAATCCAACACTGAAATATTTGAGAAAGGTTACTAGATTATTTCTTGAAATGTTTCAGATCAATATTTCGCCAATCTTTCAAGAAACATTGCATGAAATATTCCTGTAATATTGAAGGAATATTTCATGTTTTATTCCAAACTACTTTTGAATCCAACACTGAAATATTTGAGCAAAATTACTAGATTATTTATTGAAATGTTTCACATTAATATTTCACCAATCTTTCAAGAAACATTGCATGAAATATTCCTCTAATATTGAAGGAATATTTAATGTTTTATTCCAAACAATTTTTGAATCCAACACTGAAATATTTGAGAAAGGTTACTAGATTATTTCTTGAAATGTTTACGATCAATATTTCGCCAATCTTTCAAGAAACATTGCATGAAATATTCCTGTATTATTGAAGAAATATTTCATGTTTTATTCCAAACTATTTTTGAATCCAACACTGAAATACTTGAGAAAGGTTACTAGATTTTTTCTTGAAATGTTTCAGATCAATATTTCGCCAATCTTTCAAGAAACATTGTATGAAATATTCCTGTAATATTGAAGGAATATTTCATGTTTTATTCCAAACTATTTTTAGATCTAACACCGAAATATTCGAGAAATATTACTAAATTATTTCTTGAAATGTTTCAAATCAATATTTCGCCAATCTTTCAAGAAACATTGTATGAAATATTCCTGTAATATTGAAGGAACATTTCATGTTTTATTTCGAAAAATTTTTCAATCCAACACTAAAATATTCAAAAAATATTGTTACATTATTTCTTGAAATGTTTCAAATCAATATTTCACAAATCTTTCAAAAAACATTTCATGAAATATACCTGTAATATTAAAGGAACATTTCATGTTTTATTTCAAAAAATTTTTGAATCTGACACTGAAATATTCAAGAAATATTGTTACATTATTTCTTGAAATGTTTCAAATCAATATTTCGCAAATCTTTCAAGAAACATTTCATGAAATATTTCTGTAATATTGAAGGAACATTTCATGTTTTATTTCGAAAAATTTTTGAATCTAACACTAAAATATTCAAAAAATATTGTTACCTTATTTCTTGAAATGTTTCAAATCAATATTTCACAAATCTTTCAAGAAACATTTCATGAAATATTCCTGTAATATTAAAGGAATATTTCATGTTTTATTTCAAAAAATTTTTGAATCTGACACTGAAATATTCAAGAAATATTGTTACATTATTTCTTGAAATGTTTCAAATCAATATTTCGCAAATCTTTCAAGAAACATTTCATGAAATATTTCTGTTATATTTAAAAAACATTTCATGAAGTATTTAAAAAAATGTATGAACATAACACTGAAATATCGAAGAAATATTGCTGCACTATTTCTTAAAATATTTCAAATCAATAATGCGCAAATTTTTCAAGAAATATTTCATGAAATATTTCTGTTATATTTAAAAAACATTTCATGAAGTATTTAAAAAAATGTATGAACATAACACTGAAATATCGAAGAAATATTGCTGCACTATTTCTTAAAATATTTCAAATCAATAATGCGCAAATTTTTCAAGAAATATTTCATGAAATATTTCTATCAAATTCCAGAAATATTTCATGGAGTATTCCGAAAAATTTATGAATATAACAGTGAAATATTGGAGAAATATTGTTTAAATATTTGTAGTTCTCTCGCGTTTGTAGCAATTCTTCCATCTTGCCAGCAGGTGGCTACTTGATTATATTTTCATGTGATCGTAAATGTGGTTGGCAAACTCTCGCAAGTGGTGGGACGCTCTCTCGTTTAGTATATAAGACCGAAAATTCTTGATACAAATAAATAAGCGCTTAAATTATAAATAACAAATAAATGTATAAGTATCTAATATGGTTTGAGATGCAACTCTTACAAAATCAAAAATAATATCTGATAGAATTTTTCATCAATATTACAAATCAGTATTTCATGAAAGATTCCAAAAATATTTCCGAAAGGGTTAATAATCCTCTATGAATACTTTAGTTAAACTGATGGGCAATCTTTCAACAATATAACATATCAATATTACATGAAAGATTTCTGAAATATTTCCGAAACATTTTTTGAGAGATTCATAATTTTTTATGAACCCTTCAATAACATATTTTAGCAATCTTTCAACAATGTTACAAAGCAATATTTCATGAAAGATTTTAGAAATATTTCAGAAACATTTCTTGAAAGATTCATAATCTTTTATGAATCCTTTAATAAAATATTTCTGCAATCTTTCAACAATGTTACAAAGCAATATTTCATGAAAGATTTTAGAAATATTTCAGAAACCTTTCTTGAAAGATTCATAATCTTTTATGAATCCTTTAATAAAATATTTCTGCAATCTTTCAACAATCTTACAAATCAACATTTCATGAAAGATTTCAGAAATATTTCAGAAACATTTCTTGAAAGATTCATAATCTCACATGAATCTTGCGGTCAAATATTGCTACAATCTTTCAACAATATTACAAATTAGTATTTTACAAAATAATGAAAGAATGTTACAGAAACATTACATGAAATATTTCAAATCAATCTTCTAGAAGGACATATCAATATTTCAGAAATATTTCTTATCAATATTTCTGTTTTATTCCGAATCTTTCAATGAAATATTTCAGAAATATTTCAGAAATATTTCATGCTATGTGGGCTTTACCACAGAATTATGTATGCATGTAGAACCAAAATATTTATCATCTTTTACCGATAGAAATTTATTTAAAACTTTTCTTAGATATTATAAAAATTTTTTATCTACGTTTTTTATATTTGACAGTTGGTTGCAATGGTCTCCTCTCTTCTCCCCAATGTCTATATGTATATAATTTTATACTATAACATCAGCGCCTACCCCTTTGTGTATATATGTTGATTGTTTTTTGCGTTCCTTTTTTTTTTCTTTTAGCCAATATGTGCCTACACGTAAAGTTTAAAGAAATGCATTAAATGTATCGCAATTATAAATTATTATATTTTCATTAAATTATAAATTATAATTTTTCAATTCAACATTTGCTTTCTTAAAATCTGTCAACAACTCTTATGAACATGTTCTCGTTAGTTAAATGTTAATAATATTCACAATGAAAATGTTTTATTAAAATACAATGTATTATCTATATTCTATAAAGTAACTTCAATTTTTGGAACTATTCATTAACTTTGAAATTCTATAAACTGTGCTGCTGCAAGTTTACGTGTTTATTCTCGTCATATAATTGCACTTAACTTATGTCATTCCCATGTAATTCTAGGCCCTACTGAAAAAACTCAAATGAGATCTCAAATGAGATCTCAGATGAGATCTCAAATGAGATCTCAAATGAGATCTCATGCCAAAATCTCATTTGCCTAAAAAAAGTTAAGTTGCATAGACCAAATTTTTTTTAGTTAGATTAATAAAATAATAGAATCAGCTAATACATTAATAAAATAATAGAATCAGCTAATAGATTTGGGATTTTTAAAATAGTGGATGCAAAATGGCGAAAACAAAAATTTTAACCTTCGTAAATATTGATTACAATTTTTCACTTGGAGGTTAATAATAGTTGTTGGTTACAAATCAGCCTTATGATCTGCAAAATTTTACTATGATCCATCCAAGATAGCGGACTGTGCAATTGAAATCTCTGAGGATATCAATGGAAATTTTAAATTAGGGGTTTATAGAGTTGCTTATTATAAATCTGCTGATGGATTTGCAATTTAAAAATTACCAGATTCTAGATGACAAACACTAACATTCAAATCTTTGTTAGTATTGTTAATAATTGTTTACTCGATAAATAATAATCATCATTGATAACGAATAAACCTTTAAATCTGTAAATCTTTAGATTGTGGATCTAGGATGGCGAACTTTTGAATTTCATTCTCCAAGGTTATCACCGGAAATCGTAGATTAGAAGTTTATAGGATTTCTTATGAATCTGGATTTGTAATTTTTAAAATAGTAGATCCAAGATAACGGAAAATAAAATTATTATATTTTGTAATTTTGATGCTAATTTGACCTAAATCCGAAACTTTTATCATTGTTTCTAAGACCTTTTAAATATTAAGAAAAATGTATCAAGATGAGGTCGTAACTATTCGTCGCTCGATATAGGGTGGCGCTGTGTTAGGTGAGAGAAATATATAATAGTACATTACTCCACAAGTGAACAAAATAGGTCATTTCCTCACGAGTCGACTTTGTCACTCGAGCGAAGCAAGGGTGACAAAAACGAGTGAGGAATGACCTTTGCTCACGAGTGGTGTATACTATTTTTCCCAATAAGGTGAACGGAATCTGATTTTGGTGTCTGTTTGGAGTGAGCAAAATACTACATTCCCTCACCAAGTGGGAAAATGTAATATTTTGCTCATGCAAAATAAGTTTTGCATGAGCAAAATATTACATTCCCCACTTGGTGAGACAATGTGGTATTCTGCTCACTCAAAACAGGCACCGAAAATCGATTTTTGCTCACCACGTTGGGAAAAATATTTCTTATACAGCGAGTTACAATTTACCAAGACAATAATATTTAGAATAATTATTGATGATAATCTTGTTTGAAAAGTCCAAGATGTTATCATAAAATAAATGTGGCACGTGGTAAGGCCGACGTAAAGTACGACAGATAAAGTAATATTAAAGAACGACATATACACATACTCATACCAGCTCTACTTTGCACTGAATTTTTCGTTTTATAACAATATATTGGATTTTTCAAACAAGATTGTTATCAATTACCATTATACATATACATGGCTAGTGCCATTGACAGCATTAGAAGTATATTACTGACTCGATAAATTGTAAATCACTATATAAAAAATATTTTATATTTTTCTCTCACCTAACCACAGCGTTACCAAACGGCAAATGGTTCCTACCGCCTCTTGAGGGTTTTGAAATATTTTGTTATGAACCTTGTAAGATATTTGCAAATATTAACATAGTGTATCTACGATGGTGGGCACTGTAATTAATATCTTCAAGAATATCGATTAAAATTTCTTTCCAATCGTTATTAGAATTGCTGATTGCGAACTTTAAATAAAATTCCGAATCTTTTTATTAATGTAAACCAGTTATATTGAATCTATTATCTTGAATTCACATGAATTTAGTACACATTGCGTAATTAGAGACTTCTAAATCTCCAAGGAAAAATTGTCATCTATAATAATATAAATTTGATTTTGTGCTTCACGTTATATATGTGCTATTTATAAATATGAAATAAATTAATTTGATGTAAAGTATTGTAACTAGCATCCTCAATAATTCGAAGTCAGAGCATTATTTTGAGAATATTTTTATCTTTCATTTCATGTCCGCCATTTTCGAACTATTATCTTATATTATTCAACCATTTTATTAGTATTCAAGAATTTTAATTTGTAATTAAAACAATCATGGAGTATCAAAATTAAAATGAATATTTTAATATTAAAGTATTTTTTCACTAATATTCAACTTTAAAATCCTATTTTATCTGAATTTACAATTTTTCGCACTTTATTCTTTTACAACTTATTCATATTCAGCAATCATTATTTTTTCTTTTTTATTCGATTATTGTTTTCGATGTCTCTATAGCTGCAAAAACGTTAAATAAAATAAATTATTTTTCCAATAAGGGAAAGAGGAAGAAAAATTTCTTACAACAGTTTTAATAAAAGTATAAATAAATAAATAAGTGTTTATTATTCAACCAATTTTTTACACAGGAATTAATAATGTAACAAATTCGGAATCGGACAAATAAACATTGTTCGGTCAACTTCCATAACGAAACAAATGACTCTAATCCTACTAGTATGTACAAAGCTACATTGTTCATCAATATGACTGACTGTTTTTAGTTTTTCGTAAGAATCGTTAAAACTATTTTTAGTTCTTAATATTTTACATAATGTTAATTCTTGATTCGTATCAGAATCTACAATAAAACCAACAATATTAATGAACGTTTTATCGTCTAATTGAGCGTATGAATTATTTGAGCGTTTTTTTGTTTTAATATTACTCTCATATAAACAATTATCTTTAACCATTTTTAAAAACACCATTGAATTTTCAGATAGTTGTAAATTATTTATGTATTCACAATTAACTGCATCGCCCTTGCCGAAATAAGTATATTTAGATATTTTGTATACATGTTTTACTTTTCTACCAAGAATATCATCGCAATATATTTTTAATAAGACATTACTTTGGGGATACAAAAATTCTTCTAGTAATAGTATTTTATAATTAATATTGATATATCTTACAATTTGATTTGTTACACCCTTTGAACAGTTGATCGCTTTTAATAAATCATGGTTTGCCGATTCAAAACAAAATGTTGATTGGCTCCATAAAGGTCCCCAATTTTGGACACTCTCGCAAATATGTAACAACAAATGCATATTGTAAGTCATACTGTGAAGACCAAAATATTCTTCACATTTTGCAACGAATGTGAACAACATTTGTTGTGCCCTGTTTAGTTCGCTAATGTGTATACTCTGCTGTAGCAAAATATATAAGCTTTCAACTAGCAAAAGCCAATGATTTAATAAATAAGTACTTATAAATGTTGATAAAATTGGTACACTATAATATAATACATAATTCTCCCATTCCCGTGCTTTCCAGAGATGACGTTTACTTATATCTCGAGTTAGGCGTCCTATTTGATGTGGAGCGGTTATTTTGTTCAATTTTTCATCTAATTTTTCAAGTTCATCGTTAGTTAGCCGTTCCAAATGATAGGTAGTTACCTGCTTAGCAACTCCTTCTAGTATATTATGCATGTAGTCAGGATTGAAACCTTTTATTATATCAAATGAAAATAAATTTATTAGTGGAGAAATGCATTTGATTCCTGTTTCTTTAGTTTTTTATTCCTTTCTGCTTTTGGAGCATCAGCAAGGAACAACATATCTTCAACAGTTATTGCAGTATCTCGAGGAGGAGGTAGTACTGACAATACAGGATACTTCATACTGTCATTGATATACTGACCAGGATGTAGACACCAATTGCACCCATATTGCCCATTAAATTGTTTGATTCCCTGTATAGGAGCTCGCGCAACACTGTCGACGCAACATTTTATCGTATAATGATATACAGTACGGTTTTTATTTTTAATGGTACATGGGATTCCCTTTGTAGTGTTATTATTGATTAAATCAACAAATACATCTAAAAACACACTCATATTAGGTTTCTTTTTATGAAACCATAAACCGCATACAACAAGGTGGTTCATTCGTTCTTGGGCTGGTAATTCGTTTAACATTAAATAAATTGGCCAGATTGCATATTGTGAAGATTTGAACTTTTGTGCTCCATCAGTATTAAATGTTGACGTTACATAATTAAACCTACGATCTTCTGCTAAACTTTGTACAAATTCTTGATACTTGTTTCCATCATAAATATCTTCGATTGTATCTTTTTTATGGACTCTTTCTTCTACTACGTAACAATAATGGCTTTCAAAAGTTTTCAATAAACTCGAAATCTGTTCAGCCGGATTAATCATGACAAAAAAGCTTTTATTGCATGGATTATGTAAATCTAATTCATTTTGGCATTTCGAACATAATACAATATCTTTCACTTTGCTAAACTCACCTATATAAACAGAGCAATTTTCACAAATAGCATGAAATTCCACATTATCTTTAGGATTCAATAATAAATCTAGCATGTATTTTGATTCTGGTAAAACAGGTGATACAAAAATACTATTAATTAATTTGAATAAATTTGTCATTGGTGATATAGCTACATTATTCGTTTTACTATACTTTAGCAGCATAACAAATAAATCACCTATGCTTATATCTATGGGCGTGTTTATTTTTTCCATAAATTTTGGACTATTAATAAAATCTTCAAAAGAATTTGAACAGGTTTCAGAAGAATTTTTTCTTCATCCTGAAGGATGATGTCTTTAATATTGGGTAATATTGATTCAGCAATACTATCATTATTCTCCTGTAAAGATAAACTTTTCTTAATTAAATGTCATACAAATATTAGATATATTTATTAATATGTACATGAATGTAAATTAGCATTATTAATAAATGACACAACGTAATCAATTTATGAAAAACAATCTTTGTGCAAGTTTTTAGGATGATTTTTCCAAGAGTTATGTCATTTTTCTAAAAACCAAGCCTTTTTATATAATTACAAATATCTCGCTTCCTGCTACTGATACAAAAGAAACTTTAGAAAAAAAACATCTCATTTCGATTAAAGAATATGAATATTTGAGCAAATTTTTTATCCTGAAAAAAATTTTTTAATATATTTTTGAGTATAAATTTATATAGTTTTTAGTGTAAATTTATAAATTTTTAAAATTTTTATTGCAGTCGCGATTTAATGAAATTATTTACTCTCTTAAAAAATTAATTTGTTTAAATTTTTATATTTTTCGATAAAAATAAGACATTTTTTTCTTTACAGATTCTTTGTATCTGTAGCCGAAACCGAAATATTCGCAATTATATAAAAAAGCTTGTTTTTTTAGAAAAAATGACATAACTCTTGAAAAAATCATCTTAAAAATTTGCAGGATCCTTTATTTTGAAGAGGAACATACCGGATGTAAATTCAATTAGTGTTATGAAACTGGCATGGCTTTTATAGATTTGGTCACAAATTTAATGTGGGCAAAAAAAGAGTACTATTGATGATTTAAAACATGACAAAATACTAAATCTTCATATACAATTTTGGCATCAGATCTTATTTGAGAACTCATATGATAACTTATTTGAACTTTTCAAATAGGTTATAAGCTTTCAATATATTAACCCATTAATGCGCAAATGTCCATTTTTACATAAGTTTGTGTGTACGCAATTCTATGGAAAAACCCAAGTTATTTAATTCCAAAATTCCATAAATAGGGTTATCGAGACTGCTCTTTCAGAATCTGCAACTTATTTTGCATGAAGAATTCGTTAACTTTATTATTCTTAATTTAAAAAAAAAAAATCAACATTTTTCTATAAATTTTTTTTAAATCTATTTCTTTTTATTGTTCTCGCATTCGGACAATCATATTATCACCAGATATTGCGGTCTCAATGTCTGGCGTTTCCAAAACCAAGATTTAGAACATTTTTTCTCCCTTACTTTTCCAAAATGGTAATTTTTGTGAAACAGCGTTATGTTTGATTTCATGAATTTTTTTCTCGTAAAGTATGAGTTTAACAAAAAATGTTATTGAACAAAAAATGCTTACAATTACTCAGAAAATACGTATGAATTTTTTCAGAAGGTTTTGAACCAATTTTGAATATTTGGAATTTTGACAATTTCGGAAAAATTAAGAAATTGCTCAAAAACTTTTTTAAAAATGGTAGAGGTTTCTTAAATAATACTTAACACTTTTTATTACATAAAATTTTTTAGTTACGTTTTTTAGAGAAAAAATCATTAAATTACGTATTACAATTCTATGTAATAAATATTAATACGCAATGTAATAACTTTTTTCTCGAAAAGAATGAAAAAATCGCAAAAAACTATAAAAACAATTTTTCGAAAAAATTCACGAAAAAATTTTATAGAATAAAAGTGTTTAGTATTATCCATAGATATAGAAAGAATAGATCTGCGTCTGCTATACAAAGTTTTTCAGCTCATTGCGAGAAGCTAACGTCAGTGCTATCTCTCTCTAAATGGCGTGCATGGCTCTGCCCATTTAGAGGAGATAGCACTGACATTAGGTTCTCGCAATGAGCTGAAAAACTTTGTATAGCAGACGCAGTCTACCCTTTCTATGTCTATGGTATTATCGAAGAAACACGTATCATTTTTTACAAAAGTTTAGTCATTTCTTAGTTTTTCTAAAATGGTTCAAATTCATAAAGTTCAAAATTGGCTGTAAATCTTCTGATAAATTTAAACGTATTTTCTAAGTGATTCTAAGCATTTTTTTTCTATTTGCTATGGGCAGGTCTATAAGCGGCCTCTGGTGGTTTGGAGGAAGAACTTTTGTCGGAAAAGTGAACTTTGGATTTATACGTTATAACTATGTACAAACTTCTTTTTTTAATAGAACTCCTAACCACCACGGGCGCTTTCAACAACTTGTTTCATCCCCTCCAAACAAATGCCCGGTGCGAATGACGTTTTTTTATTGAACTCATACTTTACAAGAAACAAAAATCATAAAATCGAACATTACGCTGTTTCACAAAAATCATTATTTTGGAAAAACTAAGGGTGAAATCAGATGGAGCGGAAAATATGCGACAGAACGTCACAGAACATTCATTCCGTCGCATTGTTTTCCGTCAATTTTTTTCCCTATATTCATGGAACGGAGTAGAAGTTCTATGACGTTGATTAACAATGTTATAATTAAAAAATTATGTTGTTAATCAAAATATTTGCTTATAATAACAAAATATATTTTATCTTTACAAGAAAAGAATCTCATTAGAATAACATTGAGTGATTATTTCCAACTTTTTTAACATTTTTGTTGTTAATTTAAAATTCGCGGACACATTTGTAGGCTATTTTAACAGTTTTTCAGCTAAATTCCGCTCCATGTGAATATAGGGAAAAAATTTGACGGAAAACAATGCGATGGAATAAACGTTCTGCGACGTTCCGTCGCATATTTTCCGCTCCATCTGATTTCACCCTAAGGGAGAAAAAAATGTTCGAAACCTTGGTTTTCGAAATGCCAAAAATTGAGACCGCGATTTCTAGTGGCAATATAATTGTCCGAATGCGGGAACAATAAGAAAAATGATTTAAAACAAAAAGTTATAGAAAAATTATTTTATTTTTTAAATTTAAAATGATTAAGTTGAATTTTTATACAAAATAAGTTGCAGTCCTGATAGAGCACCCTCGAAAACCTTGTATATGCAATTTCGGACATAGATAGCTTGGTTTTTCCAATAGAGTTGCATACTTGAAAATGTATGTGCAAAAATTGACATTTGCGCATCAATGGGTGAACATATAGCGCAAAAAAGGCCTTCATGTTTTTCACAAAAACCAAAATATAAAATTAATATTTTCAAGACATTGATATCGTTATTTAGCCTATTACAAAATCTGTAAAAATCTCTCAAATAACATCTGAAATTATCATTCAAATGAGATGTAAAATGAAATCTCAAGTGATATCTCATTTGAGATCTTACATAATATTTATTAACACAATAGATAACCATATATTTGAGAATTCTGTACATGGATAAAATTTCAGAAAGTAATAAGTAACTGTTGATAATTGTAAATAAATGTTAATCACTGTAAATAAGTATTAAAGAATGTCAGAATTGTGTCATAAATAAACAGTTATTCACAGCTATTTACTGTTATTTATACTTATTCAAACTTATTTACGATTGTTTATATTTATTTTTCAGTTTTTTAGTTATTTGTTTTTTCGAAAATTTTTACAAACTATAAATTTTTTATACATGTATAAACAATTTTTCAATGTTTATAACTCTATATTATTGCAAAAAAAAATGTTGAAAGCTTTATATGATTGTAAATAACTGTAACCAACAAAATTGATTCTATATGGGTTTTTAACGGGATGTCGTAGTTGTTGAAATCGATTTTTGCGTTTTTCATCTTATTTATATCTTTTTAACTTCACTATTTGGACAATTATAATTATAATGACTTGTCCGAGCTAAAACTATATTAATACAATAATTTTTGTTAAATTAAAAAATCATTTAAGATTGTTACTTTTTTTATAAACTTTGATTGAAAATTAGATATCAAGCTCAAAATAAATAAAAGCTCAAAAAATGAACCTAACCTCAAAATAATATACACCTAAAGTTTGTCTATAAATTTTTATGTATAGTATTTTGGTACATTTCTTGACTTGTCTGCGCTAAGGATGAATATTAGAAATTTTCTTACTGAAATAAATTTCATTTGATGCACTGTTTACTCATAAACTTTGAATTAAATTATTATCTGGAGGAGCACAACTACGATATCCTCTTAAGTATTTTTAACGAAAACAAAGATTGAGAATAAATAGATCAAATACATTGATAAGGTTATCTATCGTCTTAAAACATCTTAAAAGCTGACCGGATTTGCTGTTTTTGTCTATTTGATTATTATTTTATATACTCAATTGTTAATTCTTGTATCTTCAAATTAAAAGTTGAACGCAATGAATATTATTTTTAGGAATTTGTATGTACAAGGAAAAAAATTATGTTACATTGTTTTTGAAAAAAAGTTAGGATTGCACAAGTAAAAGATTATGTTTATAATATTTTAGCATACCTCACTTTTCTCAAAACCAATTCAATACAATTTCTTGTCTCATCAATACCTATAATAATATCTACTGTGTTCAACTATTATTTGCACACACAATTAATACTTAATTAGATAACAAAAAACTCACTCAGATATGAACGAAAATCCTATCTGCTCTTAAATGAGATGTCCAATGACATCTCAAATGAGATTTCATTTAAGATCTTATTTAATATTTTTTTACAAGATATAAGTTTTTAATACAGTTTATACTTGCAGAATTAATTTGATAAATATTTTAACAGAAAAAAAATTGAAATTGAAGATATTAAAAATGTTGATATGGTCATATAGCATTTCTAATAATCTCAGATTCAATCTAAAATGGGATCTTATTTCGGACTTTTAATGGAATAACAAATTATGTTTTTATTTGCAGTAACTCCTAAAACTTTTTATGTGCAATATTTTTTAAAACTGTTATAAATAATTGCCAGCAAAAGATTCAATCTATTATAGCAAAAATTATTTTTACTTTGTAATAAGTTATTAATGAATAATTTTATAGTTTATGGAATAATACAAATATAAATTTATATGAAATAAAATTTTTGATAATTATGAGTATCGTTCAAAGAAGTAAATTTATTTTTAAAACTATTATATATACATCAAAGACAAATTTAAATAATTATTAAATAAGCATTGATAATTTATTTTACAAAATGCCAAAGAAATGAACAGTACTAGATTAAAGAAATAGGAGTTAGAGATCGTTTACATATGGAAGAAAAACATTTTTTTTGAAAACCAAGTTACCCTGCATGAAACCAACTTAATATTTGGCAATTAAAAAAATGAAACAAGTGATACATAGAAAATGCTTTTTTTTTAAATTTATCATTAATTATTAAAAGTTATTGTGATGAAAATACACAATTTCTAATTATTTGTGAACAGTTTAAACATTATTTAAAACAATAAATGTATATCCTCATAAAAATTTGAAATTACGAAATTTGAAGAATTTTAATAATTAATTAATGACTAGACATAATGTTAATAACAATTTTCACAATTAACGAAATTTAAAAAAAAATTGAAACAATTATGGTTGAACCTCTTTATGTGAATGAAAAAAAAAATATTTATAAATGGAAACAAACGTACTTATTAGAAATTTTATTTTACCTGCATTTCAATATCACTTGATATGGAAAGTACATTAGGTTGAATTTCAGTTTCTAAGGAAACTTGATGGTCAACACTCATTTCTGGATTTTCTGAATCATCTACTATATTAACACTCTCCTAAATATATGAATTAATATCATTATTAAATTTATTTTAAGGGAATTTATTAAAAATTTATTAAATCATTATTCTATACCTGTACACGTGATTTTCTAATGGCATGTTTATACCTCTGAGCAGTTCGATCTGTTATGTTAGCATCATCTCTTGTGTGAAGTTGTTTTTTGTAGCGATTCATTTTTTGATTGATACCAATTTAGGAAATGAATTTTTTATTTACAATTTGCTTTAAGTTTCGTACTCTAATACTTATAACTAGTACTCTAAGACTTTGAACAAAAACCAAGATGAATACTGAAATTTGTAAAAACAAATATGAATATTCAAAGAATGTAATAGATTACATTTAATTTTATAATAAAATTTAAGACATTTTTACCACAATTTTTAGTAAAAAATATCACTTGGATATATATTTTTCAGTGTGTACTTATGTAAACAAAATTAAAAAAATTAAACTTACATAAAATTTGTTTGGAAAATTACCCAAATGTAATATATTATAAACACTGAAGATAGTAGTGCTATAACAAGTATAAATATTTTTTTATAAAATATTTCAACTATATCAAAAATCAAAATAGAGATCAGCTGCGTCTTTTACATGAAATTTACTTTTCTACTATGTTCAAAAGGTACTATTATGAGCAACGAATATAGACGGTTATAGAAGAGCACTTCTGTGTTAACTATGAGGCCCCTTCCGTGAAAGGGCCCTAACAGCTTTGGAGAATACTTTTAACATTAGGTGTATATCTATACAGACCAAAATATCAGTATATATAGATATAGTAATACATGGCATTTTAGTAGCGCCATCACGGGGCTGGGGAACATAAGCTTCAGATTTTGTCCGCCCAGCCCATTTAAAGTACGCGTCTATCTTCGTTGTTATAAGTTAAGTTTATTCAGGCCATTCTGCAATTTCCATGACAAAACTGTAGACCCCAATTTGCAATGTTTAAGCTAGAATGTATGGACTCAACTGAAGTAGCGGTTGAATTATCTGTCTGTTTTTTCATTATGAGAGAGACAAAGACAGAATGAGATTCAGTAGCAGGCATTACTGAAGTTTGGTCATAGATGTCTACATAGATAGGTGTATTCCGTAAATCATAAACGTTCCGAAAGTTATTAAAGGCCTCTGAATTGTTTCAGACTAAAATTAAACAATGTAAATATACTTACGAAAAGATAGTTTCATTTTAATCTTATGTATAAAAAAACGTTAATAATTATTAAATATTGTAAACATATCAATAAATCTATAAATAAATCATACATGCTATCTGTATTAAAAATACAAATAGATTTTTGAATATAAGAAATTAGATAGCACCCTAAAATAGTTGGATTGTAGAATGAACTTAATTTTCGGAACACGTTTACCATTTAAAGTGTACGATTCTAGAAGCGTCTATCTTGTATGGTAACATTGCAGTGTATTAAAAAAATGTTTATTGGGTTTGTAATAATAAATTTTAATATTTAAAACTATTAAAATAAATGCAAAGTAAATTGAAAAATATTATTCAACAAAAATAAAAAATATCAGGATATTATATGTGCTTGATAAGAAACTGAAATATCTCTAACCTCAACCTTAAACCTTCAGTAAATAAGAAAATAGTGTATGATAAAAAATATCGAAAATCTATTTTATATTAGAATTGTATAAATGGATATTTGACATAATTTTGACTCATTTTGACTAAGTTCAAAATGGTTGTAATAACTTACGCCTGCTTTCGTTTCAAGACAGAGAAATATAAAAATTATTTTGTGGAGATCAAAAATATTTTTAGCAAAAAGCATGATATAGTCTCCATTAATCCAAAACATAAAGATGATTTCAATAGCAAACAAAAGTATTATTGCTATTATAAAAATTGTTTCACAGATGACTGTGAAAATCCTTTAGACATTTGCTGTGGAAAGTACTCGGGTTTTATTGCATGTTTAGGAGGTAAGTTTAATCTATATTGATTTGTGTAATTTTTAAATATTATTAAAATTTTAAAAAATTCAAATATTTTTTAGAAAGTAAGGAAGAAGTTGAAAGGATGGTTTCAAAAAAAAGAGTTATTATACCAAAATTTATTGATAGTTCTATTGACAGTAACCAGGAAACTGAGGTAAACAAAATTGTGAGTATTATTTTTTAATAAAATTTAATTATTCACTTGCAAACAATATATTTAACATTAAATATAAATAGTAATATATAATTTATTCATAAATTCAAATTAATTTTTTATATTTTTACACTTATACTAGACAAATTTATTATTTTATGTGTTATTTTTAATAAATAAAAATTTTTAAATATTTATTGTAAATTATATAAACTTACACATAAATACACATATAGCTGTCAATAATTAATTTTAGTAACAAAAACATAGGTAATTTGTTTCCATGAAATTTCGTACAAAATTTAATTCAACTACAAAGAAATTAGCTACATATAAATAAATTGAAGTATTAAAATAAATAAGAATGTAGTAGAGTTTACAATAATTAATAATTTTAAAATGTCTATTGTTACTGCAGTTAATTCTATCTTATCATTAAGTTTATTAATTTATTATTTACTGATTAAATTCGTAAAACATATCTTTTTGGCTAAAAGTATCTGATGTAGAGACGAAAAAAAGTCTAGATATTTTATTAGTTGATTTCACTTTACCAATATTGATAAATTAATCCTTGTCTACTTTAATTATACTTAAAATATTAAATTTTGACCTCTTTTTTAGTTAAAATATTAATTTTCTTGAATATAGTAATTCTATAAAAGTTTTTAAATAGAAGTAACTTTTATCCCACACATAATTGCATTTAATGTTTTGAAAAATTATTTTTTATAATAAATACTAAATACAATTTCGAAAAAGATTTAAAAGGTTTATTTCGTGAATAATGAAAATAACACTAGCACATGTAAAATGCTTAACATCAAAGACATTGAGTTTCTATCTCTAAGAACTGTACACTAGCACTGAAAGCACAAAGTAGGCTTCATGCAGGTTAAGGACGTTCATCCCTTTTCTTTTGTTTTTTGCATTAACCCATTAAGTCCAGGATGGACAAATTTTCATTAAAGTTTTCAAAGCTTGTAATTTTTGTGAAAATGAGTCATAAAAAGTGTATATTATATTGATAAGTGTATTCAACACAATGTGTATACAAACATTAATAGATTTAACGTTTGAAGTCAAGAAAACGTCTCCTCAAGACTTAAACTTTAAAATCTCATGATTTTGGTTTTGAAAAAAAATTTTTAAATACACAAAATAGCGGTTGAAACACAGAAAAAACATCAAAAGCTTCTGGTATTATTTACTCGAAAAAAATGGACTTTAGAAAAAAATTGTACTTAAGAGAAAGTTTTTAGAATTGTTTTTAAAATTTAAAGAATTAGAAAAATTTAAAACGTTTAAAAAAAATTATGAAACAATTCCAGTATGTTCTTTGATTAATTCTTAGAACTTTTTCTTTAGTAAAATTTTTTTTTAAAGTCCATCGTTTTTGAGTTAATAATTTCAAAAATTTTCAACAATTAATATGCAATTTTCCTGTTTCCTTGTAGATAATTTATAATAAAATTAACTACAGAGTAATAGTTGACTGTACTTATTGATATACGAACATTCTTTAGCCATCAATCATTTTTGAAGGGATGAACGTCCTTAACTTGGTTTCTGGACGAATTGAATTTACAAAGTTTTTGCGATGTGTCAGTTTATCGTGTGTCGTCTGCTTACCATATAAATTTATTATCAAAATATCAATTGTATCAAAATCTGAAACTCTAATAAAATAATGGAGCAGGCCGGATTCGCTGTCCTTGTCTAATTAGCATTTTTTTTATTTACTCAAGTTTTAATCGGTGTATCTTCAAATTAAAGGTCGAGCGCAATAGATATTATTATTATGAACATCTATGAACAAGAAAAAAAATATCTACCGGTTTGTTTTTGAGAAAAGTAAAGTAACACCAAAGTAAAAGTTTATGTTTATAATATTTTCGCGTTACTTACTTTTCTCAAAAACAAACCGGTAGATATTTTTTTTTGTGCATAGATGTTCATAATAATATCTATTGCGCTCGACCTTTAATTTGAATACACAGATTAAAACTTGAGTAAATAACAAACAACTCAATTATTACTCGGTCGGTATCAGGTTCTACTCCGGCCTACCGTTAAATAAGATATCAAATTAGATCTCAAATAAGATTTGATATAAGAACATATTTCGTCTGACAGTCTCAGAAATAAAACACATTTTTTCTGTTCACATAACCTATGCAACAATACGCACACGCACACACAAGCGCACCCACACGCATATTCACGCAAGCACACGCATGAAAATATGAAATAAGATTTCATCAGAGATTTTAAGTAGAGTTATATAAACATATTAACATCTCGGAAATATTTGACTCGCATTGTTTTTTGGTTTAGAATATTAACGAAATTGATTCCCGAAATTTTAACTGTATCGAAATTTTAAACACTAGTAAAATCATCTACAATCAGATCCAAAATTAGATTTCGGAAGAGATTTCAAATTAGATCGAATATTCGATATTTTGTTTCACAATTTCACTAATTGAAATAGTATATTACGATACGGGCGACTTAAATCACCTATTATTACACGGCGAAGTTAGGGCCCGAGCGTCAGCGAGGTTTATGGGATTATGGATTTATGGTTCATGGGTTTATGAATTTATACTTTATGGGTTTATGGATTTATGGTTTATGGATTTATGGGTTTATGGATTTATGAGTTTATGGATTTATGGTTTATAGGTTCATGGATTTATGGATTTATAGTTTATGGGTTTATGGTATATGGGTTAATATTTTATAGGTTTATGGTTTATGGGTTTGTGGTTTATGCGATTATAGTTTATGTGTTTATGGTTTATGAGTTTATGGTTTATGCGTTTATGATTTATGAATTCATGGTCTATGGATTTATGGTTTATGGGTTTATAAGTTTATGGTTTATGGTTTTATGGATTTATGGTTTATGGGTTTATAAGTTTATGATTTATGGTTTTATGGATTTATGGTTTATAGGTTTATGGATTTATGGTTTATGGGTTTATAGATTTATGGTTTATGGGTTTATGGATTTATGGTTTATGGGTTTATGAATTTCTGGTTTATGGGTTTGTTGTTTATGCGTTTATGATTTATGTGTTTATGGTATTATGGGTTTATGGATTTATGGTTAGTGGGTTTATGGATTTATGGTTTATGGGTTTATGGATTTATAGTTTATGGGTTTATGGATTTATGGGTTTATGGATTTGTGGTTTATGGGTTTATGGATTTATGGTTTATGGGTTTGTGGTTTATGCGTTTATGGTTAATGCGTTTATGATTTATGGGTTTATGGTATCATGGATTCATTGATTTATAGTTTATGGATTTATGGTTTATGGGTTGATAGATTTATAGTTCATCGGTTAATATTTTATGGGTTTATGGTTTATGGGTTTATGGTTTATGCGTTTATGGTTTATGGGTTTATGGCTAATTGGTTTATGGCTTACGGGTTAACGGGTCTATGGGTTTATGGTTTATGGCTTACGGGTTAACGGGTCTATGGGTTTATGGTTTATGGGTTTATGGTTCATGAGTTTATGGTTTATAAGTTATTAGTTTATGGGTTATTGGTTTATGCGTTTATGATTTGTGGATTTATGGGTTTATGGGTTCATGGTATCATGGGTTTATTGATTTATAGTTTATGGATTTATGGTTTATGGGTTAATGGGTTTAGGTTTCATGCGTTTATGGTTTATGGGTTTATGGTTTATGAGTTTATGGATTCATGGTTTATGGGTTAATATTTTATGGGTTTATGGCGTATGCGTTTATGGTTTATAGATTTATGGTCTATGGTTTTATGGTTTATGGGTTTACGGTTTATGAGTTTATGGTTTATGAGTTTATGGTTTATGAGTTTGTGAGTTTGTGGTTTTCTAGTATATAGTTTCATAGTTTATGGGTAGATGGGTTTATGAGTTTATGGGATAATGGTTCACGGATTCTTGGATTTATAGTTAATGAGTTTTTAAATTTATGTTATATAGCTTCATGGTTGATAGTTTTATGCGCACGAGATATGTGCGTTTATAGTCCAAGGGTTTATGGCTTCATAGTTCATGGGTTCGTGGTTTATGGGTTCATCAGGTTTATAGCTTGTGGGTTTATGGATTACGAATCAAAAGTTTATGGGTTTATAGCTAATGAGATTATTGTCCATGGGTCTATAGGTTTATGGTTTCTAGAGTCATAGTCTATAGGTTTGATTTATAGGTTAATTGATTATGGGTTGATGGTTAATGATTTATTGGTTAATAGTTCATGTGTTTATAGGAACTGGTTATGGGTTTATGAGTTTATGGTTCATGGTTTATTGTTTCATGGTTTACTTTATGGGTAAATGGTTAATGGTTTAATGGTTTATGGGTTTATAAGTTCGAGATATATGTAATTATAGTATATGAATTTATAGATTAATTATTCATGTCTTTATAGATTATTTAAACTTACAAACTTATAAACAGTGAAACCATAAATCGATAAACCAGAAATCCACGAAATCCTAAACTAGAAACCTATAGACCATGTAACCATGAACCATAATCCATACACCCATAAACTATGAAACCATCAACTTATAAACCATAAAGCATAAGCCCATAAACCATAAAGCTTAAACCCATAAACCATAAAGCATTTGCTTATAGACTATAAAGCATAAGTCCATAAACCATAAAACACAAACCAATAAAGCATAAACTCACAAAGCATAAACTTATGAATCATAACCCTATAAGCTATAAATTTATGGATCATAATCTCATTAACCATAAATCCATGATCCACGAATCCATAGACTATCAACCCACAAACTTCAAACCCATAAACTATAAAACTATAAACTCATAAACGTATATACTATAAAAACATATATCTCGAACCCATTAACCCATAAATTATAAAACCATAAACTCATCAACCGTAAATCCATTAATCAATGAATCATCAATCTAAAAAACTGCATACCATCAACCCATAAACCATAACCTATTAACTACAACTATAAACCCATAAACTCATAATCTATGAACCATAAGCATACAAACCATAAATTTATAAACTCATAAACCATAAACTATAAACCATAAACTATAAACCATAAACTATAAACCATAAACCCATAAACCCATGAACCATAAGCCCATGAACCCATAAAACCATCAACCATAAACCCATAAACCCAATTTCATTGGTTAGTCGCTTATTGGCCCTGGCGCCATCTGCGCTGAGCTTTATAGTGAAACTTCCTAATACAAATAGAATAATAATAAAGTGCCTAAAACTAACGTTCATACGTAAAGTCACTCTATAATATGTGGACTTACGCAAATACATCCACACTTACCTAAATGGTAACATGTACACTAACGGATAAACGCAATTACAATTATATACGAAAACACAAACTTCACCAGTATTACCAAACATTCTATTTTTTCAGATTAATAAGAAAGATGTCATAATCAATGTTCAAAACCAACAAGATAAACGCATATCTGAAAAATTCAAGTATAAAAATTTTATTAATTCGTGCCCAAAACTCACACTAAATGATTGTCAAGAAAAGCCATCGGAAGATGATGGTTCCCAATCATTACTAGAATCAATTTTAAGAAGACAAAGTTATCTACAGAAGACAAACCCATATTTGTTTGGAACTGATTTTTTAAAAAGAATGTACACCGAGAGGAAAGTAGTGAGTCTATAATAAACGATAATAATAGTTCAAAGAGGTCAGTGCTGCAAAAGCTTGATCATCTGCTAAATAAAAAAAGTTGAAGAGGCGAGAACCTCGTCATTATCTTGTGTAAGTTCAACGCAATCACCATTAGTTTCTAAGCAGGTTTTAAATGAAGATAATAATCTACTTACACCTAAAAGATATTTAACAACAAAAAAAAAGATGTTATATACAATATCACATCCACTTACTATGATCAGTGCAAACAATAAAAGGTGCAGCACACCGATAAGTAATCATCAACCAGTAAGTGCTTTCGAAACTGTGCTTGAGTCACCTATTTTTAATACTCACAATGCTCGAAAAATGTTTATTAGTTCAAGTACATTGATAAAATCACCTGTCAGATGGCGTTCAGAATTTTTAGGTGAAAAACAAAGTCGTTCACACTCATGGCCGCGTTTTATGACAAGTAAACGCTTCAGGTCCTATTCAGAGACTCGCAATCAATCACTTTCCCGGCCGCATTTAAGTAAAATCAAAACCTTGAATTCGTTATTCGATATACGCAGTTGTGCACGTTGGAGCCCAAAATATAGGATGATTGGTCCTTTGAGCTCACCTACCACAAAAAAAAGTCGATTGCCTCTAAGGCCCAATTCCAGAGCAACCAATAAAATACAAAATCGTTCGTGTTCGAAGCAGCTACATGGAAAAACTATTGATGTGGAAATTAGAGTGCCTTGCAGTACAGTCAATCGTTCGCGCTCGGGCTCAAGCAATTATTCACATTCCAGAGCGGACAACCATTTGTGTTCAAAATCAGCTAAACGTCGTCGGTCTAGATCAGCCGACCGTTCGTATTCGAGATCAATCCACCGTTCGCATTCCAAATCGCGTAACCGTTCATGCTCAAAATCGGCAAACTGTTCTAGTCCTAGATCAGCAAAATATTCGCTTCCAAGATTAATCAACCGTTCGCGGTCAAAATCGGTCAACCGTTCTCGTCGTAGATCAGCCGACCGTTCGTGTTCTACATCGGCTAATCATTCGCACTCTGAATCGGGCGATCGTTCGCTTCATGGATCGGTTGATCGTTCGCATTCTCGATCAATTAACCGTTCGCGGTCAAAATCGGTCAACCGTTCTCGTCGTAGATCAGCCGACCGTTCGTGTTCTACATCGGCTAATCATTCGCACTCTGAATCGGGCGATCGTTCGCTTCATGGATCGGTTGATCGTTCGCATTCTCGATCAATTAACCGTTCGCGGTCAAAATCGGTCAACCGTTCTCGTCGTAGATCAGCTGACCGTTCGTGTTCTACATCGGCTAATCATTCGCACTCTGAATCGGGCGATCGTTCGCTTCCTGGATTTTTTGATAGTTTTCATCCTAGATCAATTAACCGTTTGCGGTCAAAATCGGTCAACCGTTCTCATTGTAGATCAGACGAACGTTCGCGTTCTACATCGGCTAATCATTCGCACTCTAAATCGGGCGATCGTTCGCTTCATGGATCGGTTGATCGTTCTCATTCTCGATCAATTAACCGTTCGCGGTCAAAATCGGTCAACCGTTCTCGTTCGAGATCAGCAGGCCGTTCCAGATTAAGTAATCGTTCGTATTCTATATCTATCGACCGTTCTCGGTCCAATTCGGTTAACCGTTCTCGTCCCAGATTAGCCAATCGATCGCGATCAAGATCAAGATCTTCTGAATCAAATTCCAGTGAAGATTGTAAGTTATAATAGTTAATGTTGAGATATATTTTTTGTAATTATATAAGACTTATTATTGTTGTAGATGATGAAGATTCTCTCATACCATTAATAAAGCGTTTTAAACCCAGAATTTACAAAGATTACATGAAAGCTGATCCAATTACGCGTAAGAAATTACACATCAAACTTATACAATAAATATAATATGAGTAATTCTTTCATTTATTTAACTTTCAATATTAGCGGAAAAAATAATTAAAGTAAAGGCACATTGTCACGTAGCGTACATATAAACTGGAAAAAGGAACTAAAAATAATTTTGTTACTTATTTTATCTCAAAAATATTGTCGATGTCTGAAAATTATTTCAAAAAATTAAATCTTTGTCTAGAAAAATAAAATTTAATTAAATAATATAGTATTTTGAGATACTGAGTTTAACAGTCTTATATATTACCAAAAGAATATAACAAAAAGTTCACACTGATTATATTCAAATTTAAGCTCTTTGTGTAACTGTGCTAACTAAAAATGTTTTTTAGTATACAAATTTTGCAATGAATCATACGTTTTGAGTATTGCTAAAATTATTTCAAATAATGCAAATTTATCTACAAAATAGAATTATATTAATAAAATAGTATATTTTAGAGTTATATTTTTAATCAACATAACCAAAACGTAGTAACGTTTTGATTTTCTTAAAACTTAGTTATCTTTACTTTTCGGTTTGTATATATTCATCAACAATAGGCACAAAATTTTACAAGTAATAGAGATAAAGGTATTTATGTAATAATCATATAAATAATTAATTTTTGTAAAGTTTGCGTAGGAATTCTGAAGATATTAGCAGTATCAGTATATATATATATATATATATATATATATATATATATATATATATATATATATATATATATATATATTGTAATACCGACTTTTCAGTTTTCAAAATTTGTTTTGGTGGTAAAAAATTTTTTAATATCTATGTTGTAATTTTTCATTTTAACAAATAAAGAGCATAATATAAAGATATTTAAGAAAATTTAAAAATTTGAAAACTGCGATGCAGATAACAATGTATAATCATATACCCTATGACGTCACCTTAAAACTGAAATTTTATAATAAATCTTTGTTTTAGCATACGATGAACGTTACAGACGATATGAAACATTAGGAGATAAGGTTTGCATCTTTCATGAGAAGCATATTAAATTTGTATTTCTTGATAAAAATAACCATTAATAAACGTATAATTTGTAATTGCAGATATATCTAGGATTAGGAATTAGAGTGGGTTTGGAATCCTGGAAAATCACGAACTGCAGAAGTTCGTCAACGTTCTTAAGAGAATTGTCTACTTATATCTGGAAAAAACATAAAATTGCAAACCGTTGTTTGGATCTGGGTAAATTGCGAACAGCTGAAATACCAAATCGAAGTCCGAGAAAAATGTATAGCCCATTAAAATTAGAGTTGTATTTAAGTGAGTTGGCAAACTTTCGTAATAGTATTTTGTTAATTTTCATTATATGACATGAAATTATATTTAATATATTATCCTAAGACACCTCTTATTTTTTTGTAAACCGTTACAATGTTAATGTTGCATTTATATTTACAGCTCTATACAAAGATTTTCTAGACACACATCCTGCTTACAAAAACATATCAAGGCACAAAAGGACTGCGTTAATGCAAAAAGCCACGAACAGTTTGAGTATTCATTCAAGAGATGAAAGAAATCGTTTAAATATATGAAAGTTGCAGATAATATCAGAGCATTATATGAAACGTTAAATAAAAAAATTATTTTTTATTAGTTAATTATTTAATATTATTCTTTAAAAATCTTTAACCCTTTAAACTAGTTGCATCCTGAACGTGCAAATTTTTTAACGTATCTTCCTTATTTAAATAATTTATTAAACATTTTCTTTAGATTTTTATCATTAACATGATGTCAAAACAGCTAGAATCGATTTTTGCTTTTTTTTATTTTATCGATATCTTTTTAAATAGATAATTTAAACAAATATAATGACTTGTTTGCACTAAAGTTATTTTAAAACAATAATTTTTGTTAAAATAAAAAAATCATTTGGACTTGTTATTTTTTTACAAACTTGGATTGGAAATTATCTGCACGCAAGTTTAATGTTACAAATTTTTTCATTACAGCAAAAAAAAAAGAAAAAGAAAATCGATTGAACCTATTTGCTCATAAACTTGTATAAGAAAAATTATTAAAAGGGGCGAGCTTTGGCATGCCCTTAAGATATATAAGACATTAAAAAATATCTTCTGTATAAAACTATGGCTTTGAAGTCTTCAGGATCGTAATTACAATCTTTTACACAAAAATTAGAAAAAAAAATTATATAAAAAAATTGAATATTTTTTAAAAGCTAATTTATAATGACGGAAAGCACAAAATGAAATTTATTATATTATCGATGATAATTTTTCCTTGGGGGAATAGTAGTCTCCAATTACGCACGTGGTACAAAATTCATGTAAATTCAAGATTATGGATCCAATATAACTGGTTTACATTGATAGGAAGATTTGTATCTCAGTATCTACCATATTGAATCATCTTATATGTCCTGAATTTCACCTCGAGTTCGCAATCAGCGATCATTAAAACTATTGAAAAGAAATTTTCACCAGTATTCTGGGAGATTTCAATTACAGTGCCCACCCTGTTGGTAAAATCCAATTAGATTCCCAATTGGATTTTGTTGGAAATCCATGGAGGAAACCCTCGTTGAAATTTCATAGTGGAATTCCAATTGGAAATTCAGAATGGAATTTAAATTGGAATTTCAGAAATTCAACGTAAATTTATGGACATTTTTAAGCAATTGAAATATTTTTTAAAATAAAATTTTTTTGTTTTTTATTGCCACTTACAAAAAAATCTCTGTTCATTGAATAAAATAGAACATGAGAAAGCAGACCGAATGATCGTGGTTTTAGACGAAATGAAACTGCCAGCTTCTAAGTTCTAAAATCTTTTATTCTTTTCGCATGTATTCGCTTGCTATAAGAAAGTCAATAAATAGAAAGCGTGTTAGCCCCCTGGCAGTTAATTATCAGTACTATTATATAAATGTGTATATTTATATTTTATGATTAGCCACTAGGGGGCTACCACGCATTCTATCTATTGACTTTCTTATGGCAAGCGAATACGCACGAAAAGAATAAAAGAGTTTAGAACTTAGAAGCTGGCAGTTTCATTTCGCCTAAAATCACGATCATTCGGTCTGCTTTCTCATGTTCTATTTTATTCAATGAGCAGAGAAATTTTTGAAAGTTGCAACGAAAAGCATAAAAAAATGTTATTTCAATAAATATTCCAATTGCTTAAAAATTTCCATAAATTTAAGTTGAATTTCTAAAATTCCAATTGGAATTCCATTATGAATTTCTAATTGTAATTCCACTATAGAATTTCAATGTGGATTTTCACTATGGAATTCCAATTTCAATTTACTGAAATCCTAACATAGAGTTCCAAATGGATTTTTTCAACGTGGGCACCATCGTAGATACACCATGGTAATATTTTCAAATTTCCTAGAAGATTCGTAATAAAATATCCCAGAAATTCCTTAATACAAACTTATCTCAATATTTGAAAGGATTTATTTGAGTACACAAATTCACATAAAAATTACAAAATATAAAAGATTTTGTTTCCGCCATCTTGAATCTGCTATTTTAAAAATTACAAATCCATTAGCAGATTCATAAGAAATCCTAAACTTTTAATTTACGATTTCCTTCGATAAACCTCGAAAAATTAAATTCGAAAGTTCGCTATCTTAGATCCACGATCTCAAAATTTAAATATCTAAAGGCTCATTTGTCATCAACCGCCACTATAACTCTCTGAGTGAACAATTTTTATCAATAGTTATAAAATTAGAGATTTTAGTGTGTGCTATTTTGAAAATTGCAAATCTGTTAACAAATTTTTAAACGATTAAAATTAAAAATAAATAAAGCAATCCTATGAGCATCTAATTTCAAATAATTATTAATGTTTTCAAAGATTTAAAATTCAAAGTCTGACATCTTGGATTTATCATCTTGAAAATTGCAGATCTAAAGACTAATTCATATTCAGCGACATCTATTAAATAATTATTTTAATCGCTATTTACGACTCCGATTTTTGTTTCCACCATCTTAGATCCGCTATTTTGAAAGTTGCAAATCTGTTAAAAGATTTATAATGGGCAATATCATGAACGCCTAATTTCGAATTTTATTGGTATTTTCAAAGATTCGAATTTTAAAGTCTACCATCTAAAGATCTGCCGATATAAAGCTGGATTCATCATAAGTGATCATTCTTACCTTGAGATGAACAATTTTCATCGATTTTCACAGACTTGAAGCGTCCGCCATGTTTAATCCACCATCACAAAATCTACTAAACCTATAGCATATTCGTAATCATCGACCTTTAGAATACATTATCAAAAATATCGACAGTTATCAAATTATAAAAAAAAAATTTTTATCAAAAGGTCTAATATGTTTTTTAACTTGGCGTAAGTGCTATTTTAATAAAGCAAAAACAGTCAGAGACCAAGAAATACATTTTTTTAAATAACTTATTTTATTAATCTAACTAAAAAAAATTTGGTCTATGCAACTTAACTTTTTTTAGGCAAATGAGATTTTGGCATGAGATCTCATTTGAGATCTCATTTGAGATCTCATCTGAGATCTCATTTGAGATCTCATTTGAGTTTTTTCAGTAGGGGGGTAAAGTGCTGCTGCAAGATTCTTACGCAAGACTGCTTCGATTCTGCTGCAAAATTGCGTGTTCATTCTCGTCATATAATTGCACTTAACTTATGTTAATCTTATGTAATTCTGGAGTAAAGTGCTGCAGTAAGATTCTTACGGAAGACTGCTTCGATTCTGCTGCAAGTTTGCGTGTTTATTCTTATCTTAGAATCGCACGTTTCGATTGGCAATCTGTTACAAATCTGACGCACGTTTCAATCGCAATTAAATTTCAGCAGATATGCATTAGAATGTGGAAACAGACCACGCAAGTTCTGCGCAATCGTGCTTGCAACAGATTGTGTTACCAGGGTTATTAGATAAATTTTAATTTTTTTACCTTATTATTTTTGGATTTTTTAACAACTTCAAGTCATTCAATTTCAAAACCCTCCATTCACGCGAAAATGATGCTAATACTGAAGTTAAATCAATTTAGAAAAGTCAGATCCATCCCGTGGTTCAGCTCAAATCGTACGGGGCAGCACCTAAAATTTTTAAAATTCACTATTCGAGAAAAATAGCTCTAAAGTTTTGAATTATTATATCTTGAAATTATTAATGCTACACTTATCTTTTATAGAATAATTTTTTCCTGGCATCTCTTATTTATATTAGCCTTCAATATAAAAAAGAAATATCAGGCAAAAGAACCTTGTTATTCGACTCGATCAAGCTGGAATGCAAAAAGATATGTTATTAAAATAATCAATAAAAATAATCTTTCTTATTATAAGATATTTTGTCAGTACTCACCATTATTCACCAATGAAACTATGTATTTGTTGTAAGAATCAACAAATACATAGTTACTTGTTACTCTGATGGTTGTTGGAATCACTCGTACTAACCTTGAATCAGCTGGAAACTAAGAAATAATATTTAATATGGAGTAATCATTTTATATTTTATAATTCAAATTCAAAATTAAGAAATAAAATCTAGATTTAAAATTTATATTTTGATTAATATTAATATTTATAAATAGAATTTATATCTAAATATGTAATAATAATTAGAATTATACACTTACAAGAATTTAATATGCACCTGGTGTATAGAAATCCATCACACCTATTCGTACTTTTCTTTTCAGAGTATGTGCTTCTTTCGAATGAGACTAACTTAATCACTCTACATTGAATTATCTTCTATCATTCAAAGTCCTGATCCACTCGACAGATACATTTCCAAGTTCGATGTTCAATTTTTCCAACATCTTGAGAAAGTTATATCAAGATCAGCACTATTTGGGAAAGTCGATTCAAGTTATTTTTTAACAGCTTTAGATGTAGAACCTTTTGCCACTTGTTCGTATACTTTTGTTATTTAACAACTTATAGCACTGAACTCTGACTGGGCAACTGGCTTTGATAAACCTCTTAAACTACAAAAACTAGACAAACTTGCAAGTCCATGGCCAAGTACGAACAGCAAGAACATTATATCTGTTAACTTTATACGTATTGTCCATAGCACTTTCCCTCTTGTTAGAGTTTACAGTTGCTTATTCATCACAAAAATCACAAATCATATTAATTTTTAATCCTTATCCTCCAAAAGAGGTTTCAATAAATTTCATCTTATGATGGCACACACTGCAACACAATTTTTCCAACATAGAAGATCGAACGTTGGTATCAACATATCTATCATTTGCACTGGAACTTGAAAATTCTATTCTTTTCAGTTTAGGAAAAGAAGTAGAGGGTCTACTTCTCTTAGTTTCAGAAGAATTTTTTTCACTTTTACTAAGAAATTTCCTTGGCCTCCCTGGTGAAAAAATCAGGTGACAACCCGCACAGCATGTAAGCTTCCTGGAAGCTTCCCGGAAGATGTGAAAGAAAGGTTGGAAGTTTTCGGGAAGTTTCCAGTGGAAACTTCCCGAAAGATGGATATGTCCTCGATCAGGAGTCTTCCGTAAGTCTTTCATGGAATATTTCAGTGAAAGCTCACTGGAAGCCTCCTTAAGTCTTTCATGGAATATTTCAGTGGAAGCTTACTGGAAGCTTCCGTTAATTATTCATTGGAATATTTCAATGGAAGCTTACTGACAGCTTCCGTAAATTATTCATGAAACATTTGAGTGAAAACTTATCGGAAGCCTCCGTAAATCTTTCATGGAATATTTCAGTAAAAGCTTACTCAAAGTTTCCGTACATCATTTCTGAAATATTTCAGTGGAAGCTTCCAGAAAGCTTTGGTAAGTTTTTCGTTGAATATTTCAGTGGAACATTACCGAAAGCTTCCTCGAAGAAAACGTGGAAGATTTAATTCACTGCAGAAAAAACATTGGAAGCTTCCAGGAAGATTCCAGTGAAAAGTTCCCGGAAGATGGATATGTCCTCGATCAGGAGTCTTCCGCAAGTCGTTCATGAAATATTTCAGCGGAAGTTTACCGGAAGCTTCCGTAAACTTTTTATGGAATATTTCAGTGGAAGCTTACTGGAAGCCCCCGTAAATTATTAATGAAATATTTCAGTGGAAGCTTACTGGAAGCCTCCGTAAATTATTAATGAAATATTTGAGTGAAAGCTTACTGGAAACCTCCGTAAGTTTTTCATGAAATACTTCATTGTGAGGTTACCGAAGCTTCCGTAAATTTTTCATGGAATATTCCAGTGAAAGCTTACTGAAAGGTTCTGTACATTTTTCATAAAATACTTCATTGGGAGCTCACTGAAAGCTTCCTTAAATTATTCATGAAATATTAAATAAGTGATGAACTAATATTTCTTTGAAATATTTCAGTTTATGAATATTAAATGATTTATTAAAATATTTCTATAATATTGCTGGAACATTTCATGTTTTATTTCAAAAAATTTTTGAATCTGACACTGAAATATTCAAGTAAGTTGTTACATTATTTCTTGAAATGTTCGAAATTAATATTTCTCAAATCTTTCAAGAAACATTTCATGAAATATTCCTGTTATATTTAAAAAATATTTCATGAAGTATTTGAAAAAATGTTTGAACATAACCCTGAAATATTGAAGAAATATTACTGCACTATTTCTTAAAATATTTTAAATCAATGATGCGCAAATGTTTCAAGAAATATTACATGAAACATTTCTGTAATATTCCAGAAATATTTCATAAAGTATTTCAAAAAATTTATAAATATAACAGTAAAATATTGGAGAAATATTGTTTCGATATTTGTAGTTATCTTGCGTGCGCAGCCATTCTTTCATCTTGCCAGCAGGTGGCTAATTATATTTTCATGTGATCGTAAATGCGGTTGACAAACTCTCGCAATGTTTCAATGACAATTTCCAATATTTCGCTGAAAGGTAATGGAAGTCTTCCATTTAAGCTTCCATGAAATCTTTCGGTGCAATGATTCATCAATCTTCCAACGAAATCTTCTTTGGAAGGTTTACGAAAGCTTTCAGGAGCCTTCCACTGGAATATTATAATGACAATTTCCAATGTTTCACTGAAAGGTAAACGAAGTCTTTCATTTAAGTTTCCATGAAATCTTACGGTGCAATGATTCATCAATCTTCCAACGGAATCTTCTTTGGAAGGTTTACAGAAGCTTTCAGGAGCCTTCCACTGGAAGGTTTTAATGACAATTTCCAATATTTCGTTAAAAGGTAAACGGAGTCTTCCATTCAAGCTTTCATGAAATCTTCCGGTGCAATGATTCATCAATCTTCCAACGGAATTTTCCTTCGAAGGTTTACGGAATCTTCCAAGAGACTTAAGTCGGAATATTCCAGTAAAAATTCCCAACGTTTCCCCGAAAGGAAAACGGAGTCTTCTAAAAAGCTTCCATGAAATCTTTCGGTGCAATAATTCATCAATCTTTTAACGGAATCTTTCTTGGAAGTTTACGGAAGCTTTCAGGGGCCTTCCACTGGAATGTTTTAATGACAATTTCCAATATTTCACTGAAAGGTAAACGAAGTCTTCCATTTAAGTTTCCATGAAATCTTCTGGTGCGACGATTCATCAATCTTCCAACGGAATCTTCTTGGGAAGGTTTACAGAAGCTTTCAGGAGCCTTCCACTGGAATGTTTTAATGACAATTTCCAATATTTCACTGAAAGGTAAACGAAGTCTTCCATTCAAGCTTCCATGAAATCTTACGGTGCGATGATTCATCAATCTTCCAACGGAATCTTGCTTGGAAGGTTTACGGAATCTTCCAGGAGACAAGTCGGAATATTCCAGTGAAAATTCCCAACGTTTCCCTGAAAGGAAAACGGAGTCTTCTATAAAGCTTCCATGAAATCTTTCTGTGCAATAATTCATCAATCTTTTAACGGAATCTTTCTTAGAAGTTTACGGAAGCTTTCAGGAGCCTTCCACTGGAATGTTTTAATGACAATTTCTAATATGTCACTGAAAGGTAAACGAAGTCTTCCATTTAAGTTTCCATGAAATCTTACAGTGCGATGATTCATCAATCTTCCAACGGAATCTTCTTTGGAAGGTTTACAGAAGCTTTCAGGAGCCTTCCACTGGAATGTTTTAATGACGATTTCCAATATTTCGTTGGAAGGTAAACGGAGTCTTCCATTCAAGCTTTCATGAAATCTTCCGGTGCAATGATTCATCAATCTTCCAACGGAATCTTCCTTGGAAGGTTTACGGAATCTTCCAGGAGACTTAAGTCGAAATATTCCAGTGAAAATTCCCAACGTTTCCCCAAAAGGAAAACGAAGTTTTCTATAAAGTTTCCATGAAATCTTTTGGTGCAATGATTCATCAATCTCTTAACGGAATCTTTCTTGGAAGTTTACGGAAGCTTTCAGGAGCCTTCCACTGGAATGTTTTAATGACAATTTTTAATATTTCACTGAAAGGTAAACGAAGTCTTCCATTTAAGCTTCCATGAAATCTTACGGTGCGATGATTCATCAATCTTCCAACGGAATCTTCCAACGGAATCTTCCTTGGAAGGTTTACGGAAGCTTTCAGGAGACTTATGTCAGAATATTCCAGTGAAAATTCCCAAAATTTCCCCGAAACAAAAACGGAGTCTTCTATAAAGCTTCCATAAAATCTTTCGGTGCAATAATTCATCAATCTTTCAACGGAATCTTTCTTGGAAGGTTTACGGAGGCTTCCAGGAGTTCTTCGCAGAAAGTTTTCTTTGCAATATTCCAGAAATATTTCTGTTTTCTTCCATAAAGCTTCTATACATATTTCAATGAAATATTCCATTGGAATATTTCGGAATATTCCAATGATATCTTTCATGCTGTGTGAGAAATCACTTGATTTATCAGGTGATTTATCATTCCAAAACATCAGGTAACGATTTTGTTGGTTTTTACACGTTTTAAACCATGCTAAGTCAATTTAGAACAATTTTTGAAAAATTTTGAAATTTTTGAACTTAGAAATTTTTTTGTAATATTAGTCAAAATTTTTTTTAAGACCACATTATCTAAAAAATTTTCTCAGTTAAAAATTTAAAAAAATTTTCAAAAACTGTTTTTAATTGACTAAGCATGGTTTAAAACGTGTAAAAACCAACAAAATCGTCACATGATGTTTTGGCATGATAAATCACCTGATAAATCAAGGAATTTGTCACCTGATTTTTTTCCTCCATTTAGATCTTTCTGGAAATCGTTTTCTATCTTGATGTTGGTTATGAAATCTGCCTCTGGTATCTCTTTCATTATTTTACATTTTTGAGGTTCGTCTTCTTAATGTCAATTTAAGCTTTTTGCACTTCAAATACACTTTCTATTAAGATAAAAGTAGAATTTCAGGCGTACATAAAAAAATATGAAATAACTCGCGAACGTGTAATTTATTAAAAATTAATAGTTTTACGTAAATTAAACCACAAAACCTACTAATCATTTTTTAAATGCACTTTAAGTAAACAAACTCACTGCAAACTGACCAAACAAATAGCTGAGACTGACTGCCATGTAGCGAAATGATACGAGCAGAAAGCGTGAACGCGCGAAATTCAAATTGATAAAAAATTACACGAATAACTATGTGCCACTTGTTTCCTTACAAAATCAAAACAAAATAAAATATGGATGTAAAACTTTCCAGAATTTAAATCAAGATAAATATTTTGTTAAAATTAAAAAAATAAACTCTTTTTTTTCAATTAAACCTAAAAAAAATCAATAAAAATTAAAAAAATTCTATTTAAAATAATTCTTGACATTTTTTTTTGAATTTGTAAAAATTATATCATTATAGACTTAATAAATAAAAACAAAATTAAATCTCTTAAAAAAAACTTTTTGGAGAATAATTAATGATTTATGAATTATTGAATCAAATAATAAAAAAATAAGTTCTCATAGTGTTTTAATAAGATCAGCTAAAAATTTGAGAAAAATCTCAAAATAGCAAAATTAACAAAAAAATCAATTAAAAGTTTATTTTACTAATTTCTTCATAAAAACGGAACTAAATGAGATAGAGTAAAAAAACTTGTTGGAGCTTATTCTACAGTAAATTTCCTACACTGAAAGAAATTTCGTCTTTGGGTATCTCGATATTTAGAGTCTATTGATTTCATGAAAGAAACAACATTTCATTACTCTACATTTCGTATTATTTCAATTCGTACAAGCGTATAAAATAAACTCTAAGAATCCTCGAATACATGCAAAACAAAACTGAACTTGATTTTACTCGAAATTCGTAAATATGGAATTCGATGAGTCCTCGAAATAGCGCAAGCGCACGGCCGAGCTACCTCAACTCGGCTCTGGGCGTCTGAGACTCCGAGAGCCGAGATTCTCGATTTCTGCAATACCTTTGAATAAGAGACTCCGACGCTAGCGAATAAATTTAACACAATGTATTGAAAAGTCTTTATCCCTTAAGTCATCGACATCTCCAAAGGCGAAATTTTTTTCAGCGTATAACAAAAAAGCAATAAACCCAAATTCGATGGTGGGACCGAAAAAAAGGTGTTTTGTGCCCTTAAGAGCAGGTCGTATATCTCTGTCCTCTTCTAATCAAAGAATTAATTTTTATGCAAAAATTAATAACTGTAGCAAAAAATGAGGAGATAGCCCCATCTTGTATAATAAAAAGCAAGATTTTCTTTGATGAGGAAAAATTATTTTTATCGATTTGTTTTGAAGAAAACCTTGAAAAACTTAAAAAATAGAGGTTAGGGTGGACAATTCAGTTTTTCAAGGTTTTCTTCAAAACAAATCGATAAAAATAATTTTTCCTCATCAAAGAAAATCTTGCTTTTTATTATACGAGATGGGGCTTTCTTCTTATTTTTTGCTAAAATTATTAATTTTTGTGAAAAAATCAATTTTTTTATTAGAAAAGGACAGACCCACATAGCATGAAATATTTCAAAAAAAGATTACATGAAATATTTCAGTAAAATATTAAATAAGTGATGAACAAATATTTCTTCGAAATATTACAGTTTAAGAATATGAAATAATTCATTGCAATATTTCTGTAATATTGCTGCAACATTTCATGTTTTATTCCAAAAAAATTTCTGAATCCAACACTGAAATATTTGAGAAATATTACTAAATTATTTCTTGAAATGTTTACGATCAATATTTCGCCAATCTTTCAAGAAACATTGCATGAAATATTCCTGTAATATTGAAGGAACATTTCATGTTTTATTTCAAAAAAAATTTCTGAATCCAACACTGAAATATTTAAGAAATATTACTAAATTATTTCTTGAAATGTTTCACATTAATATTTCACCAATCTTTCAAGAAACATTGCATGAAATATTCCTGTAATATTGAAGAAATATTTCATGTTTTATTCCAAACAATTTTTGAATCCAACACTGAAATATTTGAGAAAGGTTACTAGATTATTTCTTGAAATGTTTACGATCAATATTTCGCCAATCTTTCAAGAAACATTGCATGAAATATTCCTGTAATATTGAAGGAACATTTCATGTTTTATTTCAAAAAAAATTTCTGAATCCAACACTGAAATATTTAAGAAATATTACTAAATTATTTCTTGAAATGTTTCACATTAATATTTCACCAATCTTTCAAGAAACATTGCATGAAATATTCCTGTAATATTGAAGGAATATTTCATGTTTTATTCCAAACTATTTTCGAATCCAACACTGAAATATTTGAGAAAGATTACTAGATTATTTATTGAAATGTTTCACATTAATATTTCACCAATCTTTCAAGAAACATTGCATGAAATATTCCTCTAATATTGAAGGAATATTTCATGTTTTATTCCAAACAATTTTTGAATCCAACACTGAAATATTTGAGGAAGGTTACTAGATTATTTCTTGAAATGTTTCAGATCAATATTTCGCCAATCTTTCAAGAAACATTGCATGAAATATTCTAAATTTTTTTCTCAGTGTATAGATTGAGTAGCAATTGTCCGATGGAAACATCACCTTCTATCCATTGAATTCCGTGATGATGATTGATTACGTATTCGTTTGTGCGTTTAACACTTGCAGGTAACTCGGAAAAATTATGCGGTGATTTTACGATCCAGTGTGAATAAACTCTTGTTTTCAAACTTATTACTGCCACTTCTTTTATAAAAAAATTATTATTTTGGTCTTTGAGACCTTGAATGTCTATGACGAAATCCATCTCAATTATTTACAGACTCTACAACGTATAACGTGGTATTCAAAAAGATAACTGATGTTTGATACGAGACAGCAAATAAGTTTTATACCAAGCATCCCCACTTTTTTCACCCCTACTCTTCACTTTAAGCAGAGAAATCAGTTATAATATTACGACTTGAATCTATTTCCAGAACGTTATCGTATTCGGCGTAAATGATGCAATTTATCGTTTGTTCCAAGGCCTGATTAAATTTCACTTCTATCCTTACACTTCCACGTTTAATTAGATTTCAGTGTTGAGCAGAATTTGCAGAAAGATCTGGTGTCAGGTCGAATGCAAACAGACAGAAACCTCTAGAATAATCTACTCGGTTGAGACAAAGGGACTCATTGAGAAAATGTATTCCAGTACCAGAAAATAGCGTATGATAAGCTTCAACGAACTAAGGATTATCACCAGTGAATTTTGGCTGTAGAGGTTTACCTGGTACTTGTACACCGTCAATGTAGAGCGAGAAATAATTTATAGAAAAATGTTGAAAGTTAAATGGATTGAATTGCCTATTGCCATTAAATGCTCTGTTATCGACAAAACCAATAATAATTCTTTTAGGTAACTGATCTAAAATAACGTTGTCCAGAGTGTCACCATGTATACCTCTATGCATGGTAAACGATTTTACTTCAACACGAGTGATAGGATATTTTGCGGTTGCCTTTGTTAAAGCATTGGCATGGGCCAGTAATATTCCTGGACTAATTTTTACACGTCGTATCATCAAAGAAGCTTCTTTTATGCTAACGCTAAATGTACTATTTTCAGAAGCATCCATGAGACAAAATGCGTCTTTACTTCGTACAAGTCGTACCCTCACTTCAACACCGTTTAATGAAAATTTATTTTGATTGAAAACATCGCAATGTAAATGACCAATTAAATCTATTGTTTTTGAATCTCCTGTAAAATATTGTCGATTCAATAGGCCAAGGTTAGCTCCAGGTTCATTACGCCCCACGTTGGGGAGAGCTTCCATCTTTCCTGCAGTATTGAGGTACCAAAGAGACATGGATAGATGTGAATTCATCGTGGAAGTTGAGTAATTCAACAATGTTTCTATATAAGCTCTGTACGGGTATGCGTTGTTTGGCGGTGAAATGAGCTTTTGGTTAAAGAATATATCAATCTGATTAAAGAGTGAGTGAAGAAAATTGTTAACAGCTCCTACTTTACTATTGTCAGCCGGAACATTAGGCACGATTTGTACACGAACATTGAGCATCGTGTGAGCTAGATCTATGTAATCTTCACCACCTGGTACTACAAATTCAATGGGGCCATCGTCGGTAAGCGATGAAACTGGTTTATATTGAATAAATTGTGAAGATTCCAAGGATGTCTGCGTTGGTGGAAGCGTAAATAAGCCAATTCTGATTTCATGCATTCGCATGAATTTGCGTGTAAGAACGCCATCTTGTTTTTTCTAGTTAGGTCCAAAAATGTCCGTCACACTGCGTAAAGCTTGTATTTTCTTTTTACCAACTCTTTTGCGTTTTCGAATACCACCTTTTTTCTTTTTTATAACACTTTGTTTTCTTTTAACTTTAGTACGAGCTGTTGAGCGTCTTTTGGGAGACTGACGCTTGCGCATGCCAACACGACGTTTATATCCAGATCCCTTCATCATTTCAGAAATTTTACTAACTGCTTTCCTCTTGAAATTTTGACCTGATTCGCGCATTCTTGTATTCACAGCCTGTTTAAAATTTGCACCATTACTGGTAACATCGTCTAGTACATGCATACCTGCGCGTACAGCTTCTTTACCGACTGCTTTTGCTCCACTGGTAAGATAAGGTAGAACTCTTCGGAAAAGACCTCCTAGAAAGCTGCCTATACCGTGTCCACGTTGATAATGTGAACCACTAAATACGCGATGGACTCCATCGCCACCAATCTGTTCTGAATAATAAGCGGCGTAATGACTCATTTTTTAAATTAGTGATTACGCTTAAAGTGAAGCGTAACCGTCAACTTCCGGTACTCAAATGGTATCCGGTGGCCGTGTTGATCCCTTATATCTACAATGATATTCTGAAAAGTGTTATTAAGTAAAGGAATATAATTTATCGGAGAAAACTGTTTTACGACGTTGGACCCAAAGGTGTACTTTGTATTATTAAATGTGACTATACGTAGTAGCGAAGCCTGCGTATCACCCACTATGTAAGGCACACATATATCTGTATATACATAGAATTGATCAGGTATTGCTATCGCTAAACATGCCGGTCTATCTCCGATGACCACTGTACCCTTTGCGCTTTCCTTATTTTTCTTTGGTTTTAAAACAATGAACTCTCTGTCACCATAAATTTCGTTTGCGATTCCAAAAATACTTTTGAGCTTTTCATTTAATTGAATGTAATGTGTTCCTTTACACTCGCATATTCGTTGTATAGCGTAAAATCCTTTTCTTTTTTTCGAGGTATCGAATACTATATGTTTATTAATTTCGCCAGCGTGGTTATTAATTGCTTGAGCCAATTCACCAATACTTTCGTATACACCAGAGGGAAATGAACATTCAAACTCTTTTATATTCCCTATATTGAGTATATTTTCAGAAGGTTCTTCGTCTTCTGTATAGAAGATAAACTTTGCTTCAGATTCTTAAATGTGTAAAATAGTAGTGGGTATATGAATTTCGGTCAATCCAACACTCCAATCACCATGTAATCGTATCTCGTGCGATAAGTGGGTAGTAAAGCAGGATGTTGTGTTATCTGGAAAGTATTTCATATTACTGTTACTGGGTAAAACCAAGTAAAAAGCATCTTCGTCCATTCTAAAGGTTAGTTAACTCACTTGCATTTATCCAAGAATTGAATTTTTCAGGATACCCGTACCATTTAACGAGTACTTGTTTATTCCGTCCTCGTCCTTTACTGCGTATTACACGCTCAATCTTAAATTTTTCTGTTTCAGCCAAGCGTTTTTTTTCTAACTTTAACCAATTAGTCCGCAGTACAGAACCCTTTTTAAAAAATGATTACCACATACTTAGAACTTTGTAAGCGGCTTCATTTTGTCGAGTCTACCAAACTTTTCATCTACGAAAACTCTCAAAACCGCTGCGTTTTTTAATGATTAATTATTAAACATGTCAATTTGACGATGTATTGTTATGCAATGACCACATATTTTTTTTTACATGGAACTAAAAGATATTTTTGTAACAAAAATCAAATAATGTATGGCCGACAAAAATAATTCTGCGTTAGATGAGTCTATCATTTGAATTATGTCGATAGGACAGGGTTATGTTATGCGATGACCACATAGCCAATTTTTATACACTGAGAAAAATAGATTATAACTTTAGTTATAGATAGTAATAAAAATTACTATATTTTATAGGAGAGCTGGGACATTTCTGCATTATAACGATTTTTATTACATTTATAACAAATATTACTATAAATTTGATAAGGTTGGCAACAATCGTTTAAGAAATGAAACTATATCTTATTAGAAAAATTGTTATATTACATAGTAAAAATTATGCTATAGTAAAATTTGTTATGACAGAGTAAAAATATTTCATATCTTATGTTGGAATTAATGTTATAAAAATAATAAATTTTATTATGCATATAATAAATTTCATTATGCATATAATAAATTTTATTATGAATATAATAAATTTTACTATTTCAAATAGTAATGTCGAGTCGATGATCTGTAAATTTATTTCTAACCTCAAAATTTTCTACCAAATTGAAAGTATAGTTGGGTAACATATGTAGACGATTCGAAATTTTATAAGTAACATGTCGTAATGGCGCAGTCGGTAACGTTCACGCTTTCCAGTCTCGAGGTCCCGGGTTTCGACTCCACTTCAGGTCCGTTTTTTTCTTAGGTAATTTATTTTTAAAAAATTGATATAATTAAAATTAATAAATAAATCTAAAATTAAATGAATTTAAAAATTTCAATGTCAAATTTCGGGTACAAAAAAAAAAAAATAAATTTTTTTCTACATATCTGTTTTCATAAATTTTACTATGTAATATAGTAAAATTTGTTATAATGCAGAAATGTCCCACTCGTACTATATAATATAGTAATTTTGAATACAATCTATAGTTATATTTATTATAGGATTTCTCTCAGTGTAGGATTACTTGATAATTAATTATGAAACCATAAGATCATAATGTCCGACAAATTTTCTGCAGATTTTTTTCAGTCCGACAATCGGAACATGTCATTGTTACGTGGTATGGTTTTGTGATTACCACATGTCCAATCTGAGATTTTTTCTGTTTTAAATAAAATGTAGAGTACACTAGAATATGCGGCCGACAAAATTGCTACCGAAATCTAATGGAAATCACAAGAAAATTAATTGAAAATAAGTAGTAGTACCCTGTAGAACTCAACTGTCTCAGGACAATTATTTTATGTCTAAATTATTCTAAATAAGACATAAATATATTAAATTTGAAAAACTTATTTAACAAAAATTTATAAATAGCAATAAAAATAAATAACTTATATATGAGAAAAATGAGCAAAACTTTTAATTTTATGAATAAATCAAAAATGAATTTTTTTTCTTAAAGCATGTTGTTAATTAATGTTTTATTTAATATCATTAACACTATTAAATTTTACATAATATTATTACTTTTAAATTATTATCATTTCTTATTTCTTTTACTGTATTCGTTTGCTAAAATTCGTTTACTAAATTGCAGTATGTCTTTTACAATATTATAATTTGAGATTTTCAAGCATATTCCCACATTATATTAACAATTTGTCAAAAAAAACCTTAATTTTTTTATAAATTCCTTTAAAAAATTATGTATTTAAAAGTTTAATTATTAAATACTTAAATATAAACAATGAATTAATATTTCTAATAATAATAACGATTCTTTAATTGATAAGTAAACACTAAAATCAAAGTTTCATATAAAGAAATATTTTAGTGGTATGTATAGAATTATTTATCAGTCTAATATCCTAGTAGAAATTAAAACGATCTTTTTACCATTTTATGCCTATTGCTTTGAAATGAAGAGTTGAAAATGGGAATTTTTATGGTTATTTCTTTAACCAATGTAAAATGTTTTTCTACCTATGTAATGCTGATGAAATAATAACATTTTATGCTCATTTTCGAGGGTTAAAATGTGATCTTAGAAAAATATTCATAATTAAATCTTTATAAAGAAAGAATTCATGCTGTATATTTTAGCGATAAAATGTTAAATTATAAAAAATGGAAAAATATCGATTTAATAGACAATTAAAAAAAAAAAGTTTGAATAAAAATTGAAAAAAAAATGATTTCAAATTAACATGAATTATTTTTAGCACTGCAAATTTACTTTTTTACAAAGAATGAAATTTTTAGAAATTTCATTTTTTATTTCAACCTATTGAGTCCGAGACCCCTTTCCCAGTTAAAGAGTAAATATTTTTTCATATGTTTGACTTATTTTAAGTTCCTCTAGGTGCGCTTCGGAAGTTTAAGAAAGCTAAAGCATCCATAAGCCCATTTTCTGTAATGTGTCGTATACGACACATAAGGGATTAACGATTTATTTTGTTAAGAATTTTATTATCTATAACGAATAATAAATAGTTAATAAAAAATAATTAATTTTATGTCATTGTCTACGCATGTACCGCGTACAACACATACCTGCACTCTAAATGCCCCATTACAGGTACTATTAAAACTTGAAAAATTTGAATATGAATAAGTAAAAATTTATTGCTTTTATCCAAAAGGAAAAAATTTTTTGAGAAAATATTTATTTTTCAGAAGACTTTTCATTTTTGAAACTTTTATCCATCTTAAAAATTCAACTGATGGTCTCCGTTCACATTCTGGTACTAAAAACAGATTGGTCGCAAAGTATTTTCATGAGTTTTCATCGGATCTTTATGAAATTTGGTGGAGATTTTTAAAATTATATTAGAATTAATGAGCATAGCAAATTATAATTAGAATTAATGAGCATAGCAAATTATAATTAGAATTAAGGCGACTTCGGATTTTAGGTTAGGTTTTATTTTTGAGTTTACAAATTACTCTTTCAATATGTAAAATTTTTCAGATTTTTTAATTTTCCACCATTCTACGGATTATAATAAATGGTGGAAAATTAAAAAATTCAAAAAATTTTAGAAACTGAAAGAGTAATTTGTAAACTACAAAATGAAATCGAACCGAACTTCCGTAGTCGCCTTAAGGGGAATCCTCATACCGACATAGGGTTCTATCTTATCTACATTCAAATTATGAATTTTAATGAAAATTTAACTTTTCATGACTGAAATTCGTAGGAGAGGCACATTCTTAACATGCTAAAGAATTTATTGCAAAGGTAAAAGACAATATACAGGTAAAAATAAAGGCGAAAACTGCTTAATACGATTAACTTTTCAATGCAGTTATGAATAATCGTATTATGCAGTTTTTGTCTTCATTTTCACTTTTATTCTGTCTTTTGGCGTTGCAATAAATTCTTTAGAATGTTAAGAATGTGCCTCTTCTATGAATTTTAGTAAAAAATAGTTACATTTTTATTAAAATGCATAATTCAAATGTAGATAAAGTAAATCTCTCTGCCGGTATGAGGACACCCCTTAATGAGCATATCAAATTATAAATATATATATGCTAATTTGTGTATTAACTTATTATTTATAAAAATAAATAAACAAATTTTTAAAAAAATTGATTTTTTTTAGAAAATTTTTTTATTATTTGAATTTTTTAGGAATGTCTCTCGCTCATGTGGATTCTAAGATGATTTTGGAAATCTCCACCAAATTTCATCAAGATCAGATGAAAACTCTTAAAAAAACCTTGCGACCAATTTGTTTTTAGTACCAGAATGTTAACGGGACCATAAGTTGAATTTTTAAGATGGATAAAAGTTTCAGAAATAAAAAGTCTTCTGAAACATAAGTATTTTTTCAAAAAATTTATTCCTTTGGATAAAAGCAATAAATTTTTAATTATTCATATTTGAATTTTTCAAGTTTTAATAGTACCCGGTCCCCTTAATCAGATAATTATATTAAAAAGTAAGAGGCATGTTTTATTAATAGTATTTTGATCCTTCTATGAAAATCTTTTATTAAGATGACACAAAAATGACGTATAATTTTTGACGTTATAAAAATAACAATCACAGCTGCAAAATTAGATTATTCTAAGAATTTAATTTTTTTTCATTTTCGTACTTATAAAAATATCGGTGAAAATTGGAAAAAAAAATTAATTTCAAAAATTAAAAAATGTGAATGTATTTTTCTATGTCTACTTGATCATACTAACTAGTTTCATTTGTGCAAAATATGAATTTAAATTTTATTAGATAATTTTGAACTACGTGTTCTTCATATGATACATACATAGGTGATGCGTTAATTATAAATCTTTTTTTGTCGGTCTGACGTAAAGATACAATATTTTTGAAGGTCATTGCCCTTCTAATACATAAAATAATATTATATGACACTTCATACCCTTGTCCGACATATTGTAATCACAAAACCATACCTCGTAACAATGACATGCTCCGATTGTCGGACTGAAAAAAATCTGCAGAAAATTTGTCGGACATTATGATCTTATGGTTTCATAATTAATTATCAAGCAATCCCATAAAAATTAGCTATATGTGGTCATCGCACAACATAACCCCGTCCTATCGACACAATTCAAATGATAGACTCATGTAACGCAGAATTATTTTTGTCGACCATACATTATTTGATTTTTGTTACAAAAATATCTTTTAGTTCCATGTAAAAAAAAATATGTGGTCATTGCATAACAATACATCGTCGAATCGACACGTTTAATAAATAATTATTAAAAAACGCAGCAGTTTCGAGAGTTTTCGTAGATGAAAAGTTTGGTAGACTTGACAAAATGAAGCCGCTTACAAAATTCCAAGTATGTGGTAATCATTTTTTAAAAAGGGTACTGTACTGCGGACTAAATTCTTCGGGATAGAAAAACCCATCAATTTTTTCACCATTCAAATCCGTCAATTCGTAGGTGTAAAGCTGCTGTCGTCTGGATATACGCGAGATTTTGAAAATTTCTTCGCTGTAATTTTTTTCATATCCTTTCTCGTAGGTGCTTTTCGAACGACTGATGCGAACAAAGGATCCCAGCGTGTATATAGGTGCTCGAGATGGTTTTCTCTGGGCAAGCGCTCTTTTTTCTAAATTCATTCGGGCTCTGGCAGCGTTATAAATTGTCACTTCTGCAGGTATCATTCTAATACCCGAATGCAACGTATGATTGTATGCTTTTACGATGTTTTGTATGACATCGATATACCTGTGAGTATTCTTATGTGTAAAATATCGAAACATTCGCTCTTTGAGAGTTCGATTTAAACGTTCCACTACAGTTGCCTTAACATCAGGATTACGTACAGTATGAAATTTTATACTTTTCTTTTTCAAGTAATCTTGAAAGTCAGAGCCAACAAATTCTTTTCTTTTGTCTGACTGAAGAGAGATGGGCACTCGACCACTAGATCTCTTGAGAATTTTGTCAAAAGCTACAGCAACACTATGAGCACTTTTATCACGAAGTAATTCCACCCAAGCATACTTGCTAAGTACATCTATTACAACGAGAATATAGCAAAAACCATCATTATATTCCTTGAATGATTACATATCGCATAAATCAATCTCCCAACAATCATCGATATTTGTTACGTTATAACTTAATCTTGGAAATCGTCGATGAATAGGTCTATGTAGAGTGTAGGTGTCTTGATTACTTAACCACTCGTAAATACGTGCTTTTCGGCGTTAATTATTCTTTGCATTGACACGAATTAAATTACGTGCACCAGCATACCCAGCTGCGTGTGAAGTATCGTAATATATGTTTTTAAAAGACATTTTCTTAGAAGCTAAAACTTTTCCACTTATCCTTAGTTAATTTTTTTTTATTTTTATCTCGACGAGTGTTGTATTCGTAACGAGCGTGAAGCTCTTTTTCCAATTCTTCTATATCAGTTGAATTTTTCCGCTTACGATTTCTACTGTATGGTTTATTAGGTTGTGATATTTTATACAAATGTAATACATCTGTATTACCAATGAGTTTTGCTGGTGTTTCCGTCAAGGTTAAAAATCTTGTAATTTGTGTTCTACTAGGAGGAGGAAAAACGGAATCTGCCTTTTTTCTTCGTACAACGTCATTAACTAGCTCTATAATATTCGAATTTGGAATAACACTACCCTCTACTGTAACTTGTCCTGTATTATCCCATTTCAATAGGTTTCCTACACTGCTTGTTTTCCAATGGTTGAGTAACAGGCGTGCACTCCTCTTATAACTCTTTGGAACATTTTCGAGAATGGTTTCTTCGTTGAGTGGCGCTGCTAGCGTAGCATCCGTTTCATCGATTTCATGTTCCGTATCATTTGCATTTTCGTGTCGTTCTACATTCTTAAGGTGAAGATATTTTTGGAGTATTTGCATGTATTTTTGATACTTTTCGCGTTCATCTGTAATACTTTTGGAAAAAAGGATATCATGCATTTCGGCATCTAATCGTGACAAGTTGCCACCCTTAGTTTGGACAGTATGTTCCGTTTCGCCGTTGTCTTGCTTTTGTTTCGTTGAGCGTAAGCCTCTTTCGAATTCATCTTCGGGAATGATTACCATTTTTCTTGTACGTTCCATTGTTTTTTTTAGTTATCATCATCATCATCATCATCATCATCATCATCATCATCATTATCGTTCAAGCTAAACGCATCGCTAATCAAATTTTTTATACTCTCAAAATTAATTTTTCGTCCATTTGAGAAATTCAAACTTATTCCTTTTACTTTACAACATTCGGCTTTTTGTCCGTCGGGTAAAACAACGCGATATGCGTAAAATTTTGGTCCTCCCGAATAAAACTTTCAATGTAAGCATTCTCAGCATAACATCTTAGTTCGTCTGTCATGTCACCGAGCTTTGACCCTATGAATGGATTATATTCTTCGGTATTTGTTTCACATTACGTGAATATACAGGAATCCGTATCATAATATTATACCCGTCTACCCAATTTTTCCAAATGCTCATAAAGTTTTAAACGCGTTTGAGCAGTCGTATAGGCTGCTATAACAACACTTGTATAAACTGTAGGAATGACAGCTTCTTCTATGTATTGCCAATTAACGTATAAAATTTCATCGTTTACAGGTAATATTTCGAAAACTTCTTTTTCCGGACACGTCAAAAGTTTCAAGAGATTTTGACGAGATTTAACAACCTCCGTTTGTTTCAAATTACATCTTTGACCAAATTTCCCCCAAAATGAATTTAGACACAATTTTGCCACTGCACGGAGTCCAGCATTTTTTGCAATTTTTTCTCTATCGAGACGTATTCCCTCATCTTTCTCATACTGTTCTATATATTCAGTCTTTTTAGCTTCATCGTGACACCACGCTGGCCAACCACTCGCTTCCTGCTCGATTTTTAAAAACGTGTTTACGTATTGCGCAAAAAGACCACCTGTACCTGTACTTTGATCATAGCGGGTCATCTTATAATGCCAAACAGTATAAATTTCTGTAATTTGATAACCAATTTCAATTGCCTTACGTAGCTCATCGATCACCCATGTCCCGCTGAATTCACGATCTTTGACATTTTCATGGTTACAATCTCGTAGACGTCTTTCCTCGCAATATGAAAGACAAAGCGCGAAAAGTAAACGACCGTGCATTTTCACGGGTAACAGAGGTAGAAATAAATCTCGTGGTGGCAAAACTTTACACTTGACCAATCCCTCACATTTAATAAATTATTATTATCTCCGTTTGTGAGCTCATTGCACTCTTCACCAACAAAGATACGTGGGTGTCCAACAGGAAATTGACCTCTTTCACATACGTAAGGATAGAGAGAGCAAATGTCTGTATACTTTATTTTTTCACCATCTCTTATATTATAATGAGCTACGATATTCTCTGTTCTACCACCAAAGAAAGCGTCCCGTGGATTTAAACAAGCTTGAGTTATTAAAGAGTGATTTGTAACATATTCTTTTATTTCTAAATCTTCTGCTTTAAGTTTGTCAAATGTGCATTCCCACATTTCACGCACTTCATAACCGCATGATTTTATTTTCGCAATTTTTCTACAAGTATTTTCAAATGCTTCGTTGAATGTTTTACCATAAGCCATAATTTTTTCACGATCTTTCACGAAACATTTGGGACATCCATGTACATAGCACCCTTGAAATTCAAAGACACTGCCTTTTTCATTTGGAGTTGCAGGATCGCTAGGATGTAAAAAGCCATCTACAAGAAAGCCTTCTGGAAGTTTGAATTCACGGGCTCTTCCTGCATGAATAATTGTTTTGTCAAGTTCTTTTTCGCAATGTACTAACCCTTACAGAAAAAAACTATAATCAATAACCGTAGTAAACTATAGCTAAAGAGTGTAGTAGTATTATAGTAATGAAGTATAGTTTCTTATAATATTTTCGCGCTACTATAATCAAAGATTACAATCATTATGTAGTCGAACTATATTGAGGATTACAGTATATTATAAGTAATGATTATAGTTAATTACATTAATTTCGTCCTACTATAATCGATAACGTGATTAATCATAATGAATAATTCCTATGGGTCTATATAGTGTACCGCTTTATAATGTACTTATGGTTATATGGTTTATGGGTTTATGATTTATGAGTTGATGGTTTATGGGTTTATGGTATATGAGTAGATGGTTTATAGGTTTATGGCTAATGGGTTTATGAATCTATGGCTAAAATATTTCTGGTTTATGGATTTATTGTTTATGGGTTTATGATTAATAAGCTTATGGTCTATGGGTTTAAGGTATACGGCTTTATGGTTTATGGGTTTAAGGTATACGGCTTTATGGTTTATGGTTCATGGGTTCATAGCTTATAGGCTTATGACGTATGGGTTTATCGTTTATGGTTTATGGGTTTATAGGATAATGGTTTATGGATTTATGGATTTAAAAAAAATGGGTTTCATAGTTCATGGATTTATAGTTTATGGGTTAATAGTTTCTGGGTTTATGGTTTATGGGTTTATGGGTTTATGGTTTATGGGTTTATGGTTTATGTGTTTATGGGTTTATGGTTTATGGGCTTAAGGTTTATGGGTTTATGGTCTATGGGTTTATGATTTATGGGTTTATGGTTTATGAGTTTATGGTTTATGGGTTTATGGTTTATGGGTTTATGGTTTATGGGTTTATGGTTTATGGGTTTATGGTTTATGGGTTTAAGGTTTATGGGTTTATGGTCTATGGTTTTATGATTTATGGGTTTATAGGTTTATGGTTTATGGATTTATGGTTTATGGGTTTAAGGTTTATGGGTTTATGGTCTATGGGTTTATGATTTATGGGTTTATGGTTTATGGGTTTATGGTTTATAAGTTTATGGTTTATGGGTTTATGGTATATTGGTTTATGGTTATGGGTATATGATTTATGGTTTATGGGTTTATGGTTTATGAGTTTATGGTCTATGGGTTTATGGTTTATGGGTTTATGGTTTATGGGTTTATGGTTTATGGGTTTATGGTTTATGGGTTTATGGTTTATGGGTTTAAGGTTTATGGGTTTATGGTCTATGGGTTTATGGTTTATGGGTTTAAGGTTTATGGGTTTATGGTCTATGGGTTTATGATTTATGGGTTTATGGTTTATGGGTTTATGGTTTATGGGTTTATGGTTTATGGGTTTATGGTTTATGGGTTTATGGTTTATGGGTTTATGGTTTATGGGTTTATGGTTTATGGGTTTAAGGTTTATGGGTTTATGGTCTATGGTTTTATGATTTATGGGTGTGTGGTTTATGGGTTTATGGTTTATGGGTTTATGGTTTATGGGTTTATGGGTTTATGGTTTATGGGTTTATGGTTTATACGTTTATGGTTTATGGGTTTATGGGTTTATGGTCTATGGGTTTATGGTTTATGAGTTTATGGTTTATGGGTTCATGATTTATGGGTTTATTGTTTATGGTTTTATGATTTATGGGTTCATAGGTTTACGGATTGATAGTAGGTTGGACTTATAGATTTATAGTTCATGGGTTTATAGGTTAATGGGTTACGGTCTAATATTTTATATGTCTAGAAGTCAATGGTTATAGGTTTAGGGTTTGTAAGTTTATGGGATTGACATTTATGGGGATTTTTCATATGTTAATAGTTTATGGTTTTATAGTTTATGATTTTATAGTTCATGAGCTTATGAATTATGGTTTATCGGTCTATAGGTTTATAGTTTATAAGTTTATGGTTTATGGGTTGATGATTTGTGGGTTCATAGCTTATGAATTTATCGCTGATATGTTTCTGATTTATAAGTTTATGGTTCATAGGTTTATGGTCTACGGGTTTATAGTTTACGGGTATATTGTTCATTTGTTGATGATTTATGGTTTTATAAGTTGATGGTTCATGGATTTATGCATATTTTTACGGTATTCTGCCGTGTTCGAATCTTGCGCGCTTAAGTAAAATTAAATGACACGCGCTTAGTCATATACCTCATCTAAGTTACGTCAGAAAGCACGTAACTCGATGAGCAGTGCGCGCGCGAGCAGCAAGAAAGCCATGAGGCGCGTTAGAACATTCCCGGTGGTTCATAAGCGCACACGTGGCTCATATATTCCTGACCTGCAAGGAAAACTTTTTCTAACGGCCTACAAGCACGCATCTTAGTTATATTTCTCGGCTTTATTTAAGTTTTGATTTAATTAATTCGTTGGTGTAGTGCCGCATATAGTTTTGTGTAGAAAAAGAAAAAGGAGATTGCTGCTCTAGAGGAACACGAGCATCATCCTCTGGCTATGCATAATTTGGCTTGGCTGTCTTCGACGAGTCGCAGCGATCAGGAAATCTTTTCTGGCTTGGCTGTTCTCTACGAGCCTTAGCGACCAGGTTGCGGCGTACCATTTCTTTCGTTGGCCAACGGCGGTATATCTTCGTCGTATGTATTATTATTATAGAAGCTTCTACGCGTATTGTAAGTTTTCTTCATATATCTTGTTGGCTAAAGTTTCTCTCCTCGAGGAAGCCTTAGCATAAAGAGTGCGCGCGTTCATTTTAATATCATAGAATAATTTAGTTCGCGTCACGTCCTCCCTTAGAATTATCAATATTAACTCTTGTTCTTATTTTTTATCTAAATTCATTTTGTTGTATTTCTTTCTTTGCATATTTAATAAATACACATTAAGTTTAAAGACCTGTATCCATTTGCTTACCCCGACGCCTCCGCGGTCCTTATTCTTAATCTTATATAAAATATATACATATTTTTGTATAAAATATAGAACGGGTTTAATGAGAAGAGTAAAACCCTACAAAATAAGGAAAGCTGTGCTAGCGGCATCGCGTCTTTCGATCAGGTAAGTGAGAGAGAGAAGCGCTCAGCGACGAGTATATAGTATAAAGTCTTGTCGCTAGTCAATATACGTTTGACTAACTAGCACCAATAGAGTTTGCCGCGTAATATATATATGATTATTTTCTTACGAGTTTTTGGCAATTCCATCTATAATGAAATTTCTTGACTTAGCAAAATTTAATATTAAATTAATAGCTAATTCTTTTTTGTAGCGGGAAAAATAACAGTTACAAAATGGCGCCCAATGTATAGATCCGTCAACAGGATCAGGTTTTTTTTACGCATCATATAATAAAGCAAAATTTGCAAATGGCGTCGAGCAAGTAGCTGGCGCCGACGCAAACAGGCTTCGCGTTGTTTAAAATTCTTGTATTAAAAATGGCGTTGGCCTATAGCAAAAATTAAATACAGCACGTGCTGAATAATTTTTTTTAGTGAAACAAAATTATTGTTACAAAAAATTTATTGAACTTAAGATTGCAAAAATTTTTTTCCTTTTTTTGATTTTTTCGGAAATATAGTACGAAATTTTCTTTAAACATAAAATTGCGTTCCCACGAGTCCCAGCGAAAATTTTCTTTTTCTCTCTAGATAATGCGCAGAAATTGTCGACGTTTGTTAGACACAGAGTTCAAGAGATAACACTCTGCATGCTTTTGTTCGTTTTAAAGGAAAAAGCGAACAAGCATTTGGATTTCATTTAAAATAAAAACGTGCGTTAGGTATATAACCTTATTGCCGATAAGGTCGTTAGCCATATTTGCTTGACTTTAATGGTGAGAGAGAAATATTGATTTCAACTGTCGAGGAAGTTGAAATCAAATCAGTTATTAACAGCCCTTTAATATAATAAGAATCTCACATCAATAAGTGCAAAAAGTAAAATCCTTTTTCTTTATATTTAATATAAAATTAAATATATTTTTTTAATATATTAAAGGGTCAAGAATTTTTTTTTTGTATGTGCATGCTTTAATAGAATTTAAATATATAATCTTAGTTACACATTACAAATTCTCTCTCATTAAAAATTGCCAGCTCGTAGCGCGGCAATTGATCAGCGCAGTGTGTGTTGGAAAGAAATTTAGAAATTTCTCAAAGATTTCATTTTAAAAATTTTCATTTTTTTTTTGATTACACTACACATTAAATACAAATGTATGATAAAAAAAAATTGTCCTCACACAGTTGGGTGTGCGCTTTTAACTAAAGTTTAAAAACACACATGCTTTTGAATTAAGCTGCGTATTTTTAAGATTTTAATGACAGTTTTTAACTGATTTTCATTTTGTAGTGAAAATTAAAACAACACGGTAGGAAAATTTTTATATCTGTCAATTTACGAAAATATTATCAGTTATTGCATAACAAATAAATCCAAAAACCAAAACATAAACTATATTTTTTAAATTATGTATACATGAATTTTATCGTTTCTTTTCGGATCGTATGTGTGCGGCTTAGTTTCTAACCACACATATACGAACTGAAATATTATTTATTATTATATATAGCGTTTACACACACACACACTGCAAGCGTTTAGTAGCGTACTTGCGTGCGATCAGGTTGAAGATATAGATATAATCAAGAAAGAAGATAAACAATTTAAGATAGCTACACAACAAAAAACGAACGACAAAAATTATAAAGCTACCGCTCTGAAGGGCCATACATGGGCAACGTGCTTGTTCGAAGACGACCTAGTAGACTCGCTTTAAACGTTAGAATTAAAGCAAGAAGGGGTATATTTCGAACAGTTACACCGATTAGTACGATGGCTGTTGAGAAATTATACTTATTCCATAAACCATAAACCCATAAACCATAAACCCGTGAACCATAAACCCAGAAACTATTAACCCATGAACTATAAATCCATGAACTATGAAACCCATTTACTATAAATCCATAAATCCAAAAACCATTATCCCATAAACCCATAAACCATAAACGATAAACCCATACGTCATGAGCCTATAATCTATGAACCCAAAAACCATAAACCATAAACCATAAACCCATAAACCATAAAGCCGTATACCTTAAACCCATAGACCATAAGCTTATTAATCATAAACCTATAGACCGATAAACCATAATTCATAAGCTCATGAACTATAAAATTATAAACTATAAAACCATAAACTATTAACATATAAAAAAAAACAGAAAAAATTTTTTCTGTACTTGCGAAAGATGACGCCTTCCTCCCCTCTTCAAAAAGAATTGAAACTATACATACTTAAAAACAATCTTTTAAGGTTTTAAAAAACTGATTTTAATATCAGAAATGATCTTATATCAAAGTTCAAGTATTAAAGGATCTGTCATTAAAATTTCATTCCTTAATCTTTGTAAATAAACAAATGGCGAATTTTTGAAAAAAAAAAAATTATCTCAGCTCCTAATTATCATAGAATAACGTTTTTTTTTTAAAATAAGCGTTAAAATTTAAGCAACAGGAATAAAAAAGTTGCATTTAAATATTTTCATTTTTTCATATATAAATTAAAAAAACAATTAAGAAAAAAAAATTTTTTTTTTCGATCGCCATTTAAACAGCGAAAATAATAAAAATGTCAATCAAACTTTTTATTTTCACTAAATATAAGTGTCAAAGAGCATAAATGACAATGGTCATTTCTTTCTAAAATGACCGCAATAGGTTCCATTTGAGGCCTACATTTTACCTCTTTTTAGTGAACAAATTGAATATCTCATAAACCAATTAATATTTTTTGTTGAAAAAATTATGGGAACTTAAGGGTGATAGAAGGCAACTTTTTACAAAGTTACAAGCAGATAGCTCTTTTATTTATGGAAAAAAAAATTATTGAAAATTTAACGATTGTTGACTATATTTTTGCGATTATTTAAATAAATTATTAACGAAATTTAATGTAATAGGGCTTAAACTATTCGTCTTGAAGATCCTTATGAGTATTATAAATTTCATATACCCTATTAGAAAACGAAAAGAGCTAGATCCAAAAAACATCAATTTTTCACAATTTTTCACAATTTTTTACATAAAAACGTTGTTTAAAAAAATATGCCAGCCCATATTTTGAGGGTCTTTCTAAATTTTAATATCTTTTGACCTAATGAACCCATTTTTCACTTCAGTTGCCTGTTACTAATTAAGTCATGCAAAAAGTCTAATTCTACTAGACTAATTAGACCGTAACCCATTAACCTATAAACCTATGAACTATGAATCTATAAGTCCAACCTACTATCAACCCGTAAAACTATGAACCCATAAACCATAAAACCATAAACAATAAACTCATAAAACCATAAACAATAAACCCATAAAGCATAAACCATAAACCCATAAACCATAAACCCATAAATCATGAACCCATTAACCATAAACTCATAAACCCATAAACCATAAACCCATAAACTATAAACCCATAAACCATAAACCCATAAACCATAAACCCATAAACCATAAACCCATAAACCATAAACCCATAAACGATAAACCATAAACCCATAAACCTATAAATTATAAACTTTTGAACCATAAACCCATAAACCTTAAACCCATAAACCATAAACCCATAAACCATGAACCCATATACCATAAGCCCATAAACCGTAAACCAATAAACCCTAAACCCACAAACCATAAACCCATAGACCATAAACCCATAAACCTTAGACCCATAAACCATAAACCCATAAACCATAAACCCATAAACCATAAACCATAAACCCATAAAAAATAAACCCGTAAACCATAAACCCATAAAACATAAACCCATGAACCATAAACCCATAAACCATAAACCCAGAAACTATCAACCCATAAACTATAAACCCATTAACCACAAACCCATAAACCATGAATTATAAAACTATAAACCATAAACCCATGAACCATAAACCCATAAACCATAAACCCATAAACCATAAACCCATAAAACATGATCCCATAAACCCATAAATTATAAACCCATAAACCATAAACCCATAAACCATAAACCCATAAACCATAAACGCATAAACCATAAACCCATAAACCCATAATCCATAAACCCATGAAACATAAATCCGTTAACCATAAACCCATAGATCATAAACATATAAACTATAAACCCATAAACCATGAACCCATAGACCATAAACCCATAAACCTTAAACCCATAAACCATAAACCCGTATACCATAAACGCATAAACCATAAACCCATGAACCACAAACCCATAAACCATAAACCCGGAAACTAATAACTCATAAACTATAAACCCATAAACCATAAACCCATAATCCATAAACCCATATAACATAAACCCGTAAACCATAAACCCATGAACCATAAACCCATAAACCATAAACCCAGAAACTATTAACCCATAAACTATAAATCCATGAACTATGAAACCCATTCACTATAAATCCATAAATCCATCAACCATTATCCCATAAACCAATAAACCATAAAGCCGTATACCTTAAACCTATTTTTTTTTTTTTTTTTTTAAAAAAATTAATATATAAAGGATATTGTTATCCTTTATATAATTAACCTTTTTCTATGGAGGTGTCGAGGGAGCCCAGCCTGGAACCGTTTAACACATTACATCAGGCTAGACTGTCAGACACAAAAATAACAGTTCTTAATATTCTCTCGCACAACCCCAGATTAAAAAAAGAAACGTTAAATTCGTTGAATATTCAAGGTCAGAAGCTCTTTTTTAATAATGTCAGGATTTTTATGATAAGAGCAATGTTTGTATTAATTATTAGCGTGTAAAAAAGATAATAATCTAATTTTTTCATAAAAGAAATGAAACTTATTTATTAGATTATAAAAATAAACATTACAAGTATATAAAAAATGAAAAAAAAATATGCATATATTTTTTGTTATTGTTTATAACAAATTAATTTATTTATATCATTAAACAAGTATAACGACTGTTCATATTATCTCGCGCTACTCCAGATTAAAAAAAGAAACATCAAAATCGGTTAATATTTCACTGAGATATAGCAAATTTTTCACATAACAGAAATTTGAAGTAATCGAAAAAATTTTTTCTGTACTTGCGAAAGATGACGCCTTCTCCCCTCTTCAAAAAGAATTGAAACTATACATACTTAAAAACAATCTTTTAAGGTTTTAAAAAACTGATTTTAATATCAGAAATGATCTTATATCAAAGTTCAAGTATTAAAGGATCTGTCATTAAAATTTCATTCCTTAATCTTTGTAAATAAACAAATGGCAAATTTAAAAAAAAAAAAAATTATCTCAGCTCCTAATTATCATAGAATAACGTTTTTTTTTTAAAATAAGCGTTAAAATTTAAGCAACAGGAATAAAAAAGTTGCATTTAAATATTTTCATTTTTTCATATATAAATTAAAAAAACAATTAAGAAAAAAAATTTTTTTTTCGATCGCCATTTAAACAGCGAAAATAATAAAAATGTCAATCAAACTTTTTATTTTCACTAAATATAAGTGTCAAAGAGCATAAATGACAATGGTCATTTCTTTCTAAAATGACCGCAATAGGTTCCATTTGAGGCCTACATTTTACCTCTTTTTAGTGAACAAATTGAATATCTCATAAACCAATTAATATTTTTTGTTGAAAAAATTATGGGAACTTAAGGGTGATAGAAGGCAACTTTTTACAAAGTTACAAGCAGATAGCTCTTTTATTTATGGAAAAAAAAATTATTGAAAATTTAACGATTGTTGACTATATTTTTGCGATTATTTAAATAAATTATTAACGAAATTTAATGTAATAGGGCTTAAACTATTCGTCTTGAAGATCCTTATGAGTATTATAAATTTCATATACCCTATTAGAAAACGAAAAGAGCTAGATCCAAAAAACATCAATTTTTCACAATTTTTCACAATTTTTTACATAAAAACGTTGTTTAAAAAAATATGCCAGCCCATATTTTGAGGGTCTTTCTAAATTTTAATATCTTTTGACCTAATGAACCCATTTTTCACTTCAGTTGCCTGTTACTAATTAAGTCATGCAAAAAGTCTAATTCTACTAGACTAATTAGACCGTAACCCATTAACCTATAAACCTATGAACTATGAATCTATAAGTCCAACCTACTATCAACCCGTAAACCTATGAACCCATAAACCATAAAACCATAAACAATAAACTCATAAAACCATAAACAATAAACCCATAAAGCATAAACCATAAACCCATAAACCATAAACCCATAAATCATGAACCCATTAACCATAAACTCATAAACCATGAACCCATAAACCATAAACCCATAAACTATAAACCCATAAACCATAAACCCATAAACCATAAACCCATAAACCATAAACCCATGAACCATAAACCCATAAACGATAAACCATAAACCCATAAACCTATAAATTATAAACTTTTGAACCATAAACCCATAAACCTTAAACCCATAAACCATAAACCCATAAACCATAAACCCATATACCATAAGCCCATAAACCGTAAACCAATAAACCCTAAACCCACAAACCATAAACCCATAGACCATAAACCCATAAACAATGAACCCATAAACCATGAACCCATAAAACATAAACCCATAAACCATAAATCATAAACCCATAAATAATAAACCCATAAACCATAAACCCATAAACCATGAACCCATAAACCATAAACCCATAAACCATAAACCCATATACCATAAACCCATGAACCATAAACCCATAAACCATGAACCATAAACCATAAACCCACAAACCCATAAATTATAAACCCATAAACCGATAGACCATAAACCCATAAACCTTAAACCCATGAACCATAAAACCATAAACCATAAACCATAAACCCATAGACCATAAACCTATAAACCTTAGACCCATAAACCATAAACCCATAAACCATAAACCTATAAACCATAAACCATAAACCATAAACCATAAACCCATAAAAAATAAACCCGTAAACCATAAACCCATAAAACATAAACCCATGAACCATAAACCCATAAACCATAAACCCAGAAACTATTAACCCATAAACTATAAACCCATAAACCACAAACCCATAAACCATGAATTATAAAACTATAAACCATAAACCCATAAACCATGAACCATAAACCATAAACCCACAAACCCATAAATTATAAACCCATAAACCGATAGACCATAAACCCATAAACCTTCAACCCATGAACCATAAACCCATAAACCATAAACCATAAACCCATAGACCATAAACCTATAAACCTTAGACCCATAAACGATAAACCCATAAACCATAAACCCATGAACCGTAAACCCATAAACCATAAACCCATAAACCATAAACCCATAAACCTTAAACCCATAAACCATAAACCCATAAACCATGAACCCATATACCATAAGCCCATAAACCGTAAACCAATAGACCCTAAACCCCTAAACCCTAAACCCATGAACCATAAACCCATAAACCATGAACCCATAAACCATAAACCCATAGACCATAAACCCATAACCCTTAAACCCATAAACCATAAACCCATAAACGATAAACCCATAAACCATAAACCCATGAACCATAAACCCATAAACCATAAACCCATAAAACATAAACCCATAATCCATAAACCCATAAACCATGAACCCATAGACCATAAACCTATGAACCTTAAACCCATAAACCATAAAACCATAAACCATTAACTTATAAACCATAAACCCATAAACAATAAACCATAAACCCATAAAACATGAACCCGTAAACCATAAACCCATAAAACATAAACCTCTGAATCATAAACCCATAAACCATAAACCCAGAAACTATTAACCAATAAACTATGAATCCATGAACTATGAAACCCATTTACTATAAATCCATAAATCCATCAACCATCATCCCATAAACCAATAAACCATAAAGCCGTATACCTTAAACCAAGAGACCATAAGCTTATTAATCATGAACCTATAAACCAATAAACCATAATTCATAAGCTCATAAACTATAAAATCATAAACTATAAAACCATAAACTATTAACATATAAAAAATTCCCATAAATGGTAATTCCATATACTTACAAACTCTTAACCTATACCCATTAACTTCTAGACATATAAAATATTAGACCGTAACCCATTAACCTATAAACCTATGAACTATGAATCTATAAGTCCAACCTACTATCAACCCGTAAACCTATGAACCCATAGACCATAAACCCATAAACCTTGAACCCATAAACCATGAACCCATAAACCATAAACCCATAAACCATAAACCCATAAACCATAAACCCATAAACCATAAACATATAGAGTACTAACCCATAAACCTTGAACCCATGAACCATAAACCCATAAACCATAAACCCCTAAACCATACACCCATATTCCATAAACCCATAAACCATGAACAATGAACCCATAATCCATAAACCCATAAAACATAATCCCGTAAACCATAAACCCACAAAACATAAACCCATGAACCATAAACCTATAAACCATAAACCCATAAACCATAAACCCATAAACCATAAACCCATAAACCATAAACCCATAAACCATAAACCCATAAACCATAAACCATAAACCCATAAACCCATAAATTATAAACCCATAAACTCGATAGACCATAAACCCATAAACCTTAAACCCATGAACCATAAACCCATAGACCATAAACCCATGAACCTTAAACCCATAAACCATAAACCCATAAACCATTAACTCATAAACCATAAACCCATAAACCATAAACCATAAACCCCTAAACCATACACCCATAAACCATAAACCCATAAACCATGAACAATGAACCCATAATCCATAAACCCATAAAACATAATCCCGTAAACCATAAACCCACAAAACATAAACCCATGAACCATAAACCGATAGACCATAAACCCATAAACCTTAAACCCATGAACCATAAACCCATAAACCATAAACCCATAAACCATAAACCCATAGACCATAAACCCATAAACCTCAGACCCATAAACCATAAACCCATAAATCATAAACCCATAAACCATAAACCATAAACCCATAAAACATAAACCCGTAAACCATAAACCCATAAAACATAAACCCAGAAACTATTAACCCATAAACTATAAACCCATAAACCACAAACCCATAAACCATGAATTATAAAACTATAAACCATAAACCCATGAACCATAAACCTATAAACCATAAACCCATAAACGATAAACCCATAAACCATAAACCCATGAACCATAAACCCATAAACCATAAACCCATAGACCATAAACCCATAACCCTCAAACCCATAAACCATAAACCCATAAACGATAAACCCATAAACCATAAACCCATGAACAATAAACCCATAAACCATAAACCCATAAAACATAAACCCATAAACCATAAACCCATAAACCATAAACCCATAGACCATAAACCCATGAACCTTAAACCCATAAACCATAATCCCATAAACCATTAACTCATAAACCATAAACCCATAAACCATAAACCATAAACCCATAAAACATGAACCCGTAAACCATAAAGCCATAAAACATAAACCTCTGAATCATAAACCCATAAACCATAAACCCAGAAACTAGTAACCAATAAACTATGAATCCATGAACTATGAAACCCATTTACTATAAATCCATAAATCCATCAACCATTATCCCATAAACCAATAAACCATAAAGCCGTATACCTTAAACCTATAGACCATAAGCTTATTAATCATAAACCTATAAACCGATAAACCATAATTCATAAGCTCATGAACTATAAAATCATAAACTATAAAACCATAAACTATTAACATATAAAAAATTCCCATAAATGGTAATTCCATAAACTTACAAACTCTAAACCTATACCCATTAACTTCTAGACATATAATATATTAGACCGTAACCCATGAACCTATAAACCTATGAACTATGAATCTATAAGTCCAACCTACTATTAACCCGTAAACCTATGAACCCATAGACCATAGAACCATAAACAATAAACTCATAAAACCATAAACAATAAACCCATAAAACATAAACCATAAACCCATAAACCATAAACCCATAAATCATGAACCCATTAACCATAAACTCATAAACCATAAACCCATAAACCATAAACCCATAAACTATAAACCCATAAACCATAAACCCATAAACCATTAACCCATAAACCATAAACCCATAAACCATAAACCCATAAACTATAAACCATAAACCCATAAACCCATAAATTATAAACTTTTAAACCATAAACCCATAAACCATAAACCCATAAACCATGAACCCATATACCATAAGCCCATAAACCGTAAACGAATAAACCCTAAACCCATAAACCATAAACCCATAGACCATAAACCCATAAACCTTGAACCCATAAACCATGAACCCATAAACCATAAACCCATAAACCATAAACCCATAAACCATAAACATATAGACTACTAACCCATAAACTTTGAACCCATAAACCATAAACCCATAAACGATAAACCCCTGAACCATAGACCCATAAACCATAAACCGATAAACCATAAACAATGAACCCATAATCCATAAACCCATAAAACATAAACCCATTAACCATAAACCCGTAAACCATAAACCCATAAACCATAAACTCTTAAACCATAAACCCATAAACCATAAACCCATAAACCATAAATCATAAACCTATAAACCATAAACCCATTAACCATAAACCCGTAAACCATAAACCCATAAACTATAAACCCTTAAACCATAAACCCATAAACCATAAACCCACAGACCATATACCCATAAACCATAAACCCATAAATCATGATCCAATAAACCATAAACTCATAAATCATAGACCCATTAACCATAATTCATAAACCCATGAACCATAAACCCATAAACCATAAATCCATAGACCATAAACCCATAAAACATAAACCCATAAACCATAAACCCATAAACCATAAACCCATAGACCATAAACCCATAAACCTTAAACCCATAAACCTTAGACCCATAAACCATAAACCCATAGACCATAAACCCATAAACCTTAAACCCATAACCCTTAGACCCATAAACCATAAACCCATAAACCATATACCCATAAACCATAAACCATAAACCCATAAAACATAAACCCGTAAACCATAAACCCATAAAACATAAACCCATGAACCATAAACCCATAAACCGTCAACCCAGAAACTATTGACCCATAAACTATAAACCCATAAACCATAAACCCATAAACCATGAATCATAAAACTATAAACTATAAACCCATGAACCATAAACCCATAAACCATAAACCCATAAACGATAAACCCATAAACCATAAACCCATGAACCATAAACCCATAAACCATAAACCCATAGACCATAAACCCATAACCCTTAAACCCATAAACCATAAACCCATAAACGATAAACCCATAAACCATAAACCCATGAACCATAAACCCATAAGCCATAAACCCATAAAACATAAACCCATAAACCATAAACCTATAAACCATAAACCCATAGACCATAAACCCATAAACCTTAAACCCATAAACCATAAACCCATAAACCATAAACTCATAAACTATAAACCCATAAACCATAAACCATAAACCCATAAAACATGAACCCGTAAACCATAAAGCCATAAAACATAAACCTCTGAATCATAAACCCATAAACCATAAACCCAGAAATCATTAACCCATAAACTATGAATCCATGAACTATGAAACCCATTTACTATAAATCCATAAATCCATAAACCATAAACTATGAATCCATGAACTATGAAACCCATTTACTATAAATCCATAAATCCATAAACCATAAACCCATAGACCATAAACCAATAAACCTTAAACCCATAAACCATAAACCCATAAACCATAAACTCATAAACCATAAACCCATAAACCATAAACCATAAACCCATAAAACATGAACCCGTAAACCATAAACCCATAAAACATAAACCTCTGAATCATAAACCCATAAACCATAAACCCAGAAATCATTAACCCATAAACTATGAATCCATGAACTATGAAACCCATTTACTATAAATCCATAAATCCATAAACCTTTATCCCATAAACCTATGAACCATAAACGATAAACGATAAACCCATGCGTCATAAGCCTATCAGCTATAAACCCATAAACTATAAACCTATAAACCATAAAGCCGTATACCTTGAATCCATAGACCATAAGCTTAGTAATCATAAACCTATAGACCGATAAACCCTAATTCATAAGCTCATGAACTATAAAATCATAAACTATTAACATATACAAAATTCCCATGAATGTCAATCCCATAAACTTACAAACCCTAAACCTATAACTATTAACTTCTAGACGTATAAAATATTAGACCGTAACCCATTAACCCATAAACCCGTGAACTATAAATCTATAAGTCTAACCAACTATCAAACCGTAAACCTTCTGTAAACAACAGAACATGCAGAAGCTATGGTTGTTGCCTCGGTAAAGGGACTTGTATTGCCACAATCTATAAATATCTTCCTGAATGCCGTACAGGCGAGTCTTAAAATTTCAACGTCCATTTTACAATACTCAACAATTTCATGCTGAAAGTCAAATTCGGTAGTATCTCGGTTTTCATTATACCACTTGAAAAATTCTTCTCTATCGCTTGTTGACATTGTATCTGTCGAGTAATACCTAGCATCTGGCAAAGGTCCTACGTAATTTTGATTATTATCGGTATTAAAAGGATGCGGAAAGTTGCCTTTTTTTGTACTTGGTGGTAATGCACAAGCGTCCAGGAGTGCGCTTAATTGCATTTGAAAATAATTTAAACTGTCGATAAATTTTGTTCGTCCACACTTTAACATTACAATACTTTGACCGTTTAATATTACATCCGGAATTTCATTAGAATTTTCAACAATTTCTTTTAGAATAAATTGCGCGTCAAAGCCTTTAGCATTATGGGCTATACATATGATTTGATGAAAATTTGATTTTATTCGTATCGTCAAGTCAAGCAAAGCTTTCACAGGATTATTCCGAAAAACATACTCACGGACACCGCATGTCGTACATAGTTGTTCGATATTTGGTAAATCAATGCAATCATTGCAAGCTTGCTGAACAACGCAGAGATTTGGTATATGGATTTTAATAGTCGGGTGATCAAGATACAGTGAATTTCGACGTGTTTCAAAATCATAAAAGATGAATAAATTTTTTTTTTTTACCGATTCGCTTTCTACGTTTTCTTTACCGGGTACCAGGCGAGGGCTTGGAACGGTCGGAAATTGGCTAAATATAACACAATTTATTCAAACCGTGATTTTTACGACACGTAACACACCATTTACTTCCACACACATGCACAGCTCTAAAAGTATTGTAACGTTTGTTACATCTGAAACAAATTTTCACAACATCGCAAATCTTTTTGTTGTTTTTTTTGTATGTCCCCGATTTTTTATAGTTAGTGTAACATTGATTACCGTAAAAATTTCTATTACATTCATCACATTTTATTAAATTTACATTTTCTGAATCACACGGAGGTTTTACAAAACACGCAGAACAAATTGCTGTGCAGTTATGTTCATTAATAAATCGGTATCTTTTATTACAATGTGACATCCCATGGAACTATGCCCTTCAAATCAATATAATATTATTAAAACATTCTTAAATTTAAAAATTATAAATCTTAATTTCATTTCTATTCAAAAGGTTAACAACCAAAATTAGTTCTATGCGATGTCCCGAGTCAGCGGTTTCCCAATACCGACTCATTGCGAAAACTCAACCGTCAACTGTATCTAAGTGTAAAGGAGAGACAGAGAAGAATAGTAAAAGAATTCATTAGTAAGCAAGCTAATAAACTTTTAGGAAATTAAACGACTCCTGTCCTGAAAATTTTGACTACATGTCGAGGTTTGATTGGAGCTTCCATCTCTCGATCGCCCGGGCGCGAGGTAATAAAAACAAACCTCTACGTCACTACACTGCCTTTAGTCACAACAAGACGGCAACCGCAAGAGTCGGCTCTGCCAGGTCCACTGGGAAAATCAGTGTTACTTTAAATTTTTATTACTTAAGTTATTTTAATATTAAATATTAGTGAGTAGATTAGAGCCCTACTTCACTAATAAATAAAAATAAGAAAACACTAAGATATAAGATTCAAATTTAATTACTAAATTAAATCAAAGTCAGTTAATAGTGACAACGAGTGTAAACTTGAGATCTAAGGTGAATCAAGGTGACGTTCGAGGTAATAATCTGAAATATTAACCGAACGTTCAAGCGATTGAAGGAGGAAGCCCAACCTTATCTTGCCACGGACATTCTTACCGTGTAGTTTAAGGAGTCTAAGTATAGAAAACATCAGGACGATCGAGTCAGAAGCAAATTCATCTCTTTCTCTCCTAATCAGTGAGTTATTTATACTAACGAAATTTCAAATCAAGTTGATGATAGTTAAGACGCAATTACTTTCGTTACTCTAAGATAAATTGTTGTAAGATTTATATCTAGAAAAAGAAGGATATAAAATGATAAGTTATATGAATAATTATTAGAGAATAATTTTGATTCTCCTATTATTTTATCAAAAATTAATTAAATTACGGAAATGATAACAATTATATATTAATAAAATACAATTTTTGTTAACCATATAAGTGCATGATTTACATTAATCAAGGGTTTCGAAGTTAATTGTTAACTAAATTGTAAGAAGGAAAATAAGTGGAATTAAAATTTTAATTTTGTTTTGAATATTAATAAAATAAGGAAAAGAAATAAATCTTAATTTTTGTAGTTGATTTAAAAATTATTTATATTAAAAATTTAACTAACAATAAACATATATATATTTATATTAATTTATGCACTAACAATCATATTTATAGAATTGCAGTATAAATTATATTTAAACACAAATAATATATATATATATATATATATATATAACTAAATTTAAACAATAACCTAAACGAATAGAGTGAATGAATACGTGAGAACGTATGAGATAGAGCAAACTTATATAATTGAGAGAACGAAAGCTGCATACCTGAGTAAGTGGGGAGAGCGAACAAGTATATAGGCAAACAGAGTGAATGAGAATATAAGCAAACAGAGCGAACACAATAGAGCGGACGAAGTGTGTAGTGAGTGAGTGGGGAGGACGAACGAGAAGAAAGGCGAACAGAGCGAACAAGTATATAAGCGAACAGTACGAACACATAAGAGTGAACGAATGTATGTATATCGACGAGTGGGGAGAGCGAACGAGTATGTAAGCGAACAAGCGAACAGAACGAACAAGCGAACAGAGCGAACGTGAATAAATCTAAATAATCATAACTTCTATTAATTAAATAAAACAAATAATTAGATACACATATAAAATTTTGTATTACATAAATTTTCATAAATAAGTATATGTATGTGGATATAATTTTTGTTGTGAAGAACTCAATTGTCCGAACCAAGTTCGGCCATAACAAATGGCATCCCTTGTGGGGAACCAGTAAGACTTGTCACTTGCTTATATAAATTTTATAAATCATAATTCACTTTTGGTTAATCAAAAATAAATAATACTTCATAAAATTCATATTGCGCCATATATAACTGTTATATAGAGGAATAACTAGTTATATATAGTTTAAAATTAAATTTATGATTATAAAACTTGTACTACTATAAAGTAGTCGGATTCTGAAGCACTAAATATAACCAGATAAATAATTCACGATGAAATATTATGAATTTCAAAATTTCAATTAATAAAAACATCTATTTCACAAAATATATCAAATTAACTATACATGGAATAATGGTCAAGTTAATTTACGCTACCGCATTTTAAAATTGAAATTATTATTATTACATTATAATCTGCTGAATAACATAACAACAATGGAACGATGTCGAGAGAACATATTTCACGAAGGGGAAAGTTCCTCTGATTCTGATGATACTGAAGATGAAGATTATATAAAGGCAAAGACATATTGGAGACGTAGAATAGAATTTCTTATAAGAAGACTAAAAATCTCTAAGTTTCGCCACTACCGCGATTTAGAACACTATATGAATTCGATAAAAAGGATCCGCTCTGATATACCTGATTTTGCGGATAAAATATTACTTGATGTTATTACATCTAACTTTCGCGGAGATGCCCTTTTAGCGATTAACGGCTTAATATTCGATTCTACAAATGACTTAGAAAATTACCTGAAAGAATTTTTTCGATACCCAAACATATTTGGAAATTTTTGTGATGAAATAACAGATTGTGTATATTACAATCAATTATAAAAGGATCTTTCAAAATTTTTCCAAGAGCTTAGTGACATTGAGAATGAAGCTTACTCTACCTACTATAATCCTAAATACTCTCAATCTATTTTTAAAACCCACATATTGAACCGAATACGAAAAATTACAATGAACGTTTATATAGGTGAACTGTCGACAGACTTGAAGGACAAGGTTTCAAAAGCAGATCCGAAGGACTTGTTCGATGCATACCGAATAGAAAACCAATTTTGTTCCATCGATAAAAAGAAATTAAAAAATTACCAACGTATGAAGGAAATTAAGGGCCGAACAGAACCTGTCGTTATAGACGCTGACATTTGAGAGGTAATCGTGTCAATCCGCCGAAGAAAGGTAAATAAGGATCGACCAATTATGCCTTCTCCTTTAACCAAGGAGGCTAAACCTTCTGATACTGAAACAGAATCAAAAATGGATCAAGGAAGCAAAAACTCGGAATTACCATTACAAAAGGATAACGTAGATGAGCATAGACCGGCTGCACCCACGGCCTCAGACTATCTCCCTACGAAAACAGTAATCTTTCTAAAACGTAAATCTATAGATTCATCTTCCTCACCAGAAGATGAAATGCTTAATCCTCACTTTCAATCTACTATGAGGAAATCATTAGCAACCGAAGAAGAACAGGAGAGTTATAAGGATATAACGAAAGAACTTCTAGACGAACTCGACGGAGGATCTTATTTCTCCATGAATACTTACTTCGGAAATCCCGACGAAGGAACCCAATTACAGTTTGATAACAAGCGCATGGGAGAAATTAAAAACCGGAATTCTTGTGTAACACAAATTGACACCGATACCAAACAAAGAAAGGTAAAGATAATAAAACCACAAATAAATTTTATGCACGAATCCCAATTGAATTATGAAGACATAGAAACTTTCTGCAATTGCTCTGATTCAAAAAAACAGAAAGCCCTGACATATTATTCGGAAAAACTAAATAATTATAAGGTAATCAACAAAAAATCAGCTAATTTATTAAACGATGCATTTATAGTAAAGTTTGCACAAGAATCTCAGATACAATATGAAACAACGGAAATATTTTATGTATCTGATCGTGATTTTGAACGTATAGAAAACATTACTGAAACAGAAGATGTGAAGAGCGCAGAAGTACATTACACAAATGTTATCGATGATACTACTATGCAATTCATGCAACCTCAAACATAAGAAAAATTAAAAATTTCAACTAATTCAAAATTTAGCGCAGGCTTAAAATTTGGCCTGAAAACTCATAATAAATTAAAAAAATTTTTTAAATACAAAGATGTCAACCAAAAATTTCCGACCAGAATTATAAAATCTTTTACAATTAAAAGAATAATTAAAACTAAAAATAAACTTAATAAAATTAAAATTAGATCAATTAACATCCGTAAACGTAACTTAATTAAACTGCAGTTTAAATCAATAATAACCAGAATTTCATTTAAAGGCCAAGGAAATAATCACATAGATTCTAAATCAATCTATAAGGAGAAATATGCCGGGTCCGGACAAGCCGAACCCACGGCCTTTAAAAGATTATCAAATTTATTAAAAAGACCAAAACCAATTCGCAAAATACTAAAATCTTCGTACATGCAAATAAGCCAAGGGAATAGCCAAAAACTTGAAGGGGAAGGTATAGGAAATAAAAATGAGCCTCCTACTAATATAAAAACTACTATCAACCTCTCTATATCAATTTTACAAACAACAAGCCAAATAAACCCTACCTGCTGACAAGAGAAACGAAAAGTTTTATATCTTCGATGGACCTTCAAGGAAACGCATCTCTCTTGTCAAAAGGAAGTATCAACGATGAAGAAACTCTTATAATACAAAGTAAAGAAAAATATCGTAGAATATTAAAAGACCGGCCATCACTAACGGGTTTAACAAAGATACTTCTTATTTTACTATCCGTAAATTACAACCCCAATCGTATGACCTGTGATTGGAGAATAGCCATTTCTACTGAAACGTTTCCATTAGTATATTAAAAATTCATAACTTAATTTTCGTTGAAAGATTATAGCTTCATAAATTAAGGTTAACTTAATTTTTAATTCCATATTATTTAAAATATATTATTATTTTCTAATAACACTAATCTCGATTTTAATAATCTAACTATTTTTAATTAAATTACTTGATTTAATATATCCTGATCTATAAAACGAAAACATATGTAAGTGTTACTTACTTAAGTTTCGCACAATGTCGATTTCACGAGGATTCATCTATATATACTTTAGTTATGACTTAGATCGCATTATAATGCGCGAACAGTGATACTTAAATATTAATACAACGAATCAATATTTCTATAAATAGTCAACTTATATTAATTTTTGATATTTTAGAATAAAGTTTATATTGCGTATATAAAATACTATATGAGAAGTAGTGTTTATATATACGTATAGTGGAAATTAAAAGTTAATTTTTTTTTAAAATTAAAATTTTTATAATACTTCAACCTAATTTTTCTTACAAAATTCCTTTTTTGTATAAAAATAATATACTGGTGAAATTTCGTTGAGGAAGAAAATTTTTATTATTTGCTCAAATATATTCAATATATTCAAACAAGTGACAGAAATCAAACGTGTACGACTGGATCGGAGACGCGTAAATACTAACTATACAGAACGACCATACCGACAGTGACATTATCGAAGTGTGCGCACGGCGTAACTTGGTGCACGTAAGTATAACAGTACATACAGCCAGTGACACCGGCTACATACGGCAGTCAACTATATGTGACACTGCTAAAGTGTGCGCACAGCGTAACTTGGCGCGAACGCGTGTAACACAGCGAACAGCAATAACATTTATATACATTGATGGCATTTAATTGTAACACAGCTATGAGCACGGCGAACTTAATTCGACAGTACTATTTAAATCGAAATTTCTGATGCAACGTGAATCAAACTATAAAATACTTTATTTAATTTAAAGAACGAATAATTAAAGAAAGAAATTAAGTTTAAAGTAAATTAATCAATTTATTCGATTTGAGAGAATAATTATATATATATATATATATATATATATATATATATATATATATCGTTCAACTAACTCATTAAAAAAAAAAAAAAAAAAAAATTATGACAATAGTTCATATCAAACTTTACTAAGTAAACATATTTATAATAAGAAATAACAATTTTTTTTACATAGTTAATACAAGTAAGAAATAGTAAAATAATAATATTTCAATACGACAGAGGTTAATGTTAAACGACATATCCTTATAGATTATATGTATGGATGTTTATGTCGTCGTAGGCCGTATTCGGTGGAATACCTATAGACCAAGCTAAATTTGTATAGGCATTGCATACGTTCATGCTAATATCTCGACGATATTCTCTCTGTCAATACTCCCTAAAGGAATATTGACAGCTCTATACTCCCTAAGGGAGTATTGACAGATCGAGATATCGCAAAGCATGGCCGTATATGACGCGAGTGACATCGATTCGTCGGTCAGTGAAAACAAAAGAATGTCGTTAGATATGTCAATGCTCATACAAATTCACATCAAATCTTAACTTTACAAAATGTTTTGTTTAAACAAATTTTCAAAGTTAAACAGTTAATAAGTAAAATAAATAAGTAAATAATGACATTATTTACTTTTTTTTAATAAAACATATATCATTAATTTTAAAAAATCATTTTTATAGTTCCTCATACGGCCTACCAACGACATAAACTTATCTACGTAACTTGGGAGTACCAAGGATTCTGAATCCAGGCTTGACTGAAGTGCTTGTCGCTTGAGCAGCAGTCAGTCTCGGGCGCGCTTCGCGCGCCCTCGACCAACTGCTACTCAAGCGACAAACACTTTAGTCTCGCCTGTATTCATCCTTCGTACTCCCAAGTTACGTATATAACTAATATATATGTATGTGATCATACATATATTATATATTGAATTATACCTATGTTATATCAATAGTAGCTTATTGAAACTTTTCTCTTTTTACTTTAACAATAGATATTTGGAAATATTTCAATAAATACCCTACTAAAAAATCTCAGGTGAGAAATCACCTGATTTCTCAGGTGATTTATCATGCCAAAATCTCATGTGACGATTTTTTTGGTTTTTACACGTTTCAAAGCATACTTAGTCAATTGCGAACTATTTTTGAAAATTTTTAAAAAATTGGAACTTAGAAAATTTTTTAAAAATTTGGTCTTAGAAAAAATTATGACTTGTTAGTAATAGATAATCATATTCGTATTTAGCGTCTATTATTTGGCGAGTTTATTTTTTTAAAAATTTTGATTTGGTAGGGGGGGTGTTTTTTGGTTTGGTACTTTGGGTTGGAATTGGAGTTGGGTGGGGGTGGGTGTGTGAGTGTTTTTGTTCGTGTCGTGGGTTTGTTATTTTTTACAAAAATTTTCTAAATTTTTCAAAAATTTTCAAAAATAGTTCGCAATTGACTAAGTATGCTTTGAAACGTGTAAAAACCAAAAAAATCGTCACATGAGATTTTGGCATGATAAATCACCTGAGAAATCAGGTGATTTCTCACCTGAGATTTTTTAGTAGGGTAATAATAATAATATTCACTCACACTAGAACAATAATTCGTATTTTAACCATAGAGTAGTTTTAATTATATTTACTATTCTATTATACTTAGGCCAAATGAGTTTCGTCATTAAAAGGATTAAATAGTTGTTTACTCACGATTGATAGTATATACGGAAAGTTTATTAACTAAATGCTGTTAAATATATAATTTCAAAAATTCTAAAGAATTTCTAAAATTTGTATGTAAAAGTCATATTTTTTTTACTTAGTAAAATTGAAATTAATTAACTAAAACGATTGCTTTTCTTTACATTTTTCCTTACTATTTCAAACACAAATTATTTATCTCTATTAATTATCTCACATTTCTTTTTCCCTTATTTTTCTTTAATTATTTTTACGATATTTGTGTGGAATTTTATTCACATTTGTATATTACTTCTATACAAACTTTTTATTAACTACTCTAATAAATTAGAAAAATTAAAATATAAACTTAAATACCATCGTGTTCATTCACTGGATCAACCGTCCAATTACTAGTTGTCATTTTTGCTAAATCTTATGCTATAATAATAAGTCATGACGAAATTCAAAATTCCAACAATCTTATTTCAAATCTTCATACTGGGAACATTTTATATTAGATAAATTATTCAAAATCCAATTTTAAAATCATTTAACGAATAATTTATCAATTCGATTGATATTATATTACTTTTACCTAATATATGTAGTCACTAAGTACATATATATATATATATATATATATATATATATATATATATATATGTATATCCAATATATGTATTCTGTATTCTATATATACCTCCTATCTACTTTTAGACTCTTACGTAATTCACATAAAATTAATATAGTACAAATAATTCCTATTTTAAATTCTTTTACGTCTTTATATAATATAACAATAGAATATAACACACATAATAATGTAATAAAGAAGGTTAACCTCCTAGTTAAAACAATTGGAACTGAAAATAATAATCGAAAAACTCCCATCATGACGAATAAGCGAGAGATAATGAAAACTCTTGCCGCTGAAGAAAAATATTTAATTATTTCAAATAACCACTTCCAAAATTAATGAATAGGAAGATGGGGTAAAAGCAAACAAAGAAATGCATATATAGAAATTATTTAGAATCACACTGTCGAAACATGGCCAACTACCGAGATTTTAATGACATCAATTTTCGTATACCAACCTGAATTCACACAGGCCCTACCCACTTGAATATCAACAATTTCTAGTATCCTTATTATCCTCCTTAACATAAACATCTAAAACATATACCAGATCCGGACAGGCCGAACCCACGGCCTCCGAAAGATCACAAAAATTAATAAACTCCAGCCAAGAATCATATAAAATTCTTCGTATGATTTCGGAAATCAGTCTAAAAGGTTGTTCAGAAAATCTCTTCAAGATCGGACCAAAAATCTGAGGGGGAAGGTAAACGCAAAATTGAATACTTGAATAATAACGTGTATCAACACCTCATTGTCGATCAAAAACAAGACAAAATCAGATAAAAAGAGTCTTGTACTAAAAGGAACAAATGATATCATACGAATGGATCACAAAAAAAAATGGGATCTCTCTTACTGAAGAAAAGTATAAATCACATAGAACTGCAAGAGATCCATGAATACAACATCAGTCGTATGGCCTGTGATTGAAGAATTATTATTAACCAGACATCAATTCATAGAAACAAATCTCGTAAGTGAGCTCATTTTTATTTATATCTCAAAACGTTTTATTACGCTAAAAGTCTCATGCTGCTCTCATAGAAATTCTACTAACTGAATAAATATACATTTAAAATTTATTAATAGGGCTTTATAATTACACTAATTACAAACGATTATTAATTCTTGAATCAAGTAAAACCACTCTTAAATTGTCCTACTTAACAGTTACTAATATTACTAAACCCTTTGTGTCCCTCAAAATTTTAAAATTTTTCTGTTACTACCATTTCTTTCTGAATAATAGATTTTTTACTAGAAACCCATTATTGTCTATTCATCGTTTTTACTAAGAGAGCGAACAAGTATATAGGCGAACAGAGTGAATGAGAATATAAGCGAACAGAGCGAACACAATAGAGCGGACGAAGTGTGTAGTGAGTGAGTGGGGAGGACGAACGAGAAGAAAGGCGAACAGAGCGAACAAGTATATAAGCGAACAGTACGAACACATAAGAGTGAACGAATGTATGTATATCGACGAGTGGGGAGAGCGAACGAGTATGTAAGCGAACAAGCGAACAGAACGAACAAGCGAACAGAGCGAACGTGAATAAATCTAAATAATCATAACTTCTATTAATTAAATAAAACAAATAATTAGATACACATATAAAATTTTGTATTACATAAATTTTCATAAATAAGTATATGTATGTGAATATATGTGTATATTTCATAAATTTAATAAATAAAGTGACAAGGTAAGTCCTGGGACGGTAGACTGGTTCCCAATAAAAATAAAATAATTTTTGTTGTGAAGAACCCAATTGCCCGAACCAAGTTCGGCCATAACAACAATATTCACAAAAAAATCTGTCTCGCGCAGCAGCGGATAAATTTAAAATTGTGTCATAATGCCGTGTTCTTTTATTATATAAAATATTAATTACGCCATTCAATTCGGAATTTACATATTGACGACCGTTGAAAAAAGGGGGCTCACTGTTTCCAAGAGCAATGCTATCAAAAACTACTATTGCTATTTTATACTGAGAATAATATTGTTGAAATATTTCAATTTCGTGAACACCGCAACCATCTGTCGGGATCTCGACATTTGCTTTGTTTATAAACAAATTTGCCCGATTTTTCTGCAACGCACGTCTACCATCGCGAATATTTTTCCAAATTTGGCGCGTTTCTTCATTTGCAGATTTTTTCAACTCAATATGTACTTCACCCACAACCAGTGCTCGAGGGAGACGCATATTATCATCGTTGTGAATAGACACAATGGATCTCTGCCCCACAGTGTCAACTGTCAGTTTTTTACATTTATTTCCAGCACCGATTGGCACATTAACAAATAACGCCGATAAAATGAAACTTTCATCTATGTGAAAGTTTTCATTGCTTTGTGCTAAGCCGTTAATTAATCCCCATAAATCGTTATAATTAAAGTTACCTATAGGTTTTATTGACAAACCTGCTGCTCCGCGTACAAAATTTATACTTCGCATGCTTACACCTAACATATCATTTGCGCGTGCTAATGAAATTAAATATGTATGAATATCACGTATAGCTAATTCTAACCATACAATAGGATTAACATTTTCAGGCGGTGAAACTATTTTCATTAACAACTGTCGACCATTTATTTGATAACGTTTTACAAACCGATCGAAGTCTTGATAAATGATAAACCTTTCGCCGGGCGGTTGGATATCAAAATTATTATCTTCATCGTAATACTCTTCTTCATCATCATTTTCATTAGTACTGTTCCTTACATCACCTTCATCAGCATCATCATCATCATCATCGTTATCATCGTTATTGTCAGAATGGTTAAAAGCAGCTTCAGTATTACTTTGTGTTTCATTACCCCTACTACCACCTCCTACTTGTACAGGATTTGCTTCAACAGAAGATAATGATAATACTGATGACGAATCCCCATCATAGTCCATACTTTCAGGATCGCTCAAAATTATAGATGCCGATGAAAAGTCTGCAAATACAAATGCACCAAAAATAACAGTATACAAAATATAAAATTATAAATTTTATAACGTAAAAATTAAATTTAAAAAATTTTTTATTTAGAACATTTTTATTGTTAAAATAAAAATTAATATTATTTCTAATTGTTCAGAATTTGTCAAAAATATTTTTCTTACGTCTCATGACATAAAGCGAATTTTAATCATTGTACCATTTATATTCATGTATATGTCAAGATTATGAGTGAACTCATATGATTAGTGCGACAGAATGTATAGTTTTTCTCTTTTTTTTAAACTAAGTTTTAATGTTCTCTCTCTTTTCTCCGTATACTTATCTCCTATTCTTAGCATATATATATATATATATAAATTTTTAGTAACAATGTTTTTGATATTATTGATTTTTCTTTGAATTATTAAAAAATGTATGACATTTAAAAAATAAAATTATTTTCAATATAAAAATTTATAATAAAATTTAATAATAAATATTGAAAACAAAATTTTAAATCAGATTAAAAATTTTAAATGGTCAAAAATTAATTCAAGAAAATTGCATAGATAAAAGTGCAAGTTAAAATTGTAAGTTTTGTGCAAAGTAAGACCACGAGTCAACCTACAAAATCAATATTAATAAATTTTAATATTAATAAATATTAAAAATAAATTTAACACGTTTAAAATCTTATATGTACACAACAAAGGAGTTTAAAAGAAGTATATAGAAAAAAAGCCAGGTCTATAAGCTACAAATGTTTTCATAAACATGTCATAAAACCCCACAATAAAGCTGTAAAGACCCGAGTAGAATGAACCATGATTTACGATAAGTACCTGACATACAAGAAGCGCTCAGACTTTTTTAATTTTCGTTTCTCTTCCACACCATATTCTTAAGATACAAAAAAATAATTTTTGTTTAATTAATTAAAAATTAAACTTTTTATTATGTCATCTTATAGAGAGCACCCATGTTCGTTTCTCTAGAGCAAAGGCTCTTAAGAGAATCGAAATTCGCTTATTTTTTCGATATCTCCATTATTTTACGAGATATAGAGAGTCAAAGTTTCCGGATATCGAATTTAATTTTAAGTAAAAATTTTAAATCACCTACCTTTTTTTTCTTCGTGCTCGATAACTATTTCTTGCAGAAGTGCGATATTGGACCACCTTTTTTTCTTGATATATTCTACAATAATTTCATGCGCGTTTTGATTATTTTTTATAAATTTTTTATAAAAATACGCAATTTTTTCGCGGACCACAAAATTGTAATAGAAACACCATTTCACGTTTTAACTGAATGAAAACCATTCTATTAACACTACGCCGCCATATCAAATTACACTGTGCATTTATAAATGAATTAGACGGTCGTAAATGACCTACAATTTTATATATTTGACGGCGCAACGCTGTATCAGCTGGAGATATCATGATTGATCTCATTGTGACTGATACAAAATTTATTAGAGGGCTACCTTTTATACCTTTTAATAAAACAGAGTGGGAGAACAATTTATAAATTAATGATTATTTTTTCATCATGCAGGGATCAAAGTTACATGATATCATAAAGGTCCTAAGCGAATTTCAACAGGAAATTTACATATAGATAATTAAAATTATTTCACGTTAAAGATAAATTATTTCTTAGAATAATACGCTCTGTTTTAAATGATATGGTTTTACATTATGCCACTAAAAGGAAATGTAAGAAATAGCATTGAAAAATGTTTTTAAATAGTTTGCAAAATGTAAAACGATATTTTTATCTTACGCACGGTATTAATGTCATTTGATATTAGTATGATATTGCGTTTTGTTTTTTCATGAACAGGATATTTACTATGATCGTTGAGAACTCTTATGCTCACGTACCGAAAAAATTCTAAGAATAATATGTCGCAATTAGTTTTATAAAAATGAATATGATATTAAACTATAACGAATATGATTTCAAACAGGAAATTTATATTCTGATAAATAAAATTAATTTTACCCTCGTCTTATATAACAAAATAATTTCTTAGAATAATTTCGGTAATTTCTTTTTGAAATTATTTTTGCTTTCATAACGGCGAAATATTAAACTTGAGTTCTTTATACGGAGATCAGTTTCGTCTTCTCTACACGAAATTTACAAATTGATAGTACGCAAATTATTTAACCAGCATCTCCTTAATCTTAATGTTGTATATGCTTTCTTTAAAAAATAAGCCTTTTATTTTTAAACGCTGCTTTGAGGTACGACGGAAAAAGGGTATCATTTTACTTTTGTCGTAGTACAACGGTCACTTTTATTTTTCCTAATCATATGTACCTCTGCAGCTATCTTATTTTTCGACAAATGTAAACAGTTTAAATTTGTTTCGGTATTTTTTCACGTCTCATAAATCCAAAACATTTTCTTCCTATGTTCGAAGAGATTTAATACGTGTAGAAAAAATGTTTACAACTTCGGTCATAAAATAGATCTTCTTACTTTTCACCGGTGTTGAACATATTGTTTCATTTTTTTTGTCAATATCCAATGTTAATATTAGGCTTAAGTCTAAAAATTTTTCGTCAAAGGGTCAGTTCTGCTTTTGACTCTGATTGAAAATCATGTCAGGAGAAGAAGAAATCATAAACGTTGACGGAGATTCGGACGATTCTGATATCGATGTGCTCAACGTTGAGCCAGAATTCATAGATGTTGATGTCATTTCGGACATTGATGATATCAACATCGTTAGTGATACATTGGAAGAGAGTGAATCTTCAAATGATTCACTAGTGTATAATGAAAATTGTGAAGTGAATAGCACTGCTACGACAACATTCAGTGGTGCGAAAGCTTTTCTTGGGTTTCCTAAAGAAACCCAAGCGAGCGCTAAACTCAGACAGTATGAATTCACACAGTTCTTAAACCGGGCCATTAACACCTGTGAAATCGCCTCACAGGTTACCCGGTTAAACGGTGCAATCGCTGTACAGAGTGAAGGACCCTCGCTTGTACCCTGTGGGTATGAACGAGAACCGTATCGTGAGGCAGATGGGTGCGGCTATTGTCGCAGGATTTTTTACCGTCAGGCCCAGAATCAATGGGTCAGATGGTATTTCTGCCTAAGGTGTAACAGGTGGGTATTCCCTACCTGTAGAACAGGATTTGGTTGCAATTGCAACTAAATAAAACTATTAAAACACTTTCATGGTAAATTTTAATATTAAATTCAGTTTAGTGATAAATTTTAGTGATAAATTTTAGTGATATGTTTGTGTAAGTTTTAGTATTAAATTTTAATGTAAGTGAATACAAACTACAAAATAACAATTTTTTTTAAAAAACAAAAACATTTTTTGAACAAGCCAAGAGGTTTTGACAACATCAAGAAAAAAAAGGTGAGTTTTTTATTTTTTAGTTATTATTATTTTAATGAATGGGGAGTCATAAAAATGATGTCACCATATCTACCATTATTATTATTTACAAAACAATCTTATATATTGTTTACAAAACAAACAATTTGTTTACAAAACAAATAATTAAGTTAACGACTTATTTACATAACAAACAAATAAGTTAATAACTTATTTATATAAACAAACAATTAAGATAACAACAAAGTATTATTTTAATTGTTTGTTTTATATAAATAAGCTATTAATTTAATTGTTTATTTACATAAATAAAATAATTAACTTAATTGTTTGTTTTGTAAACAAATTGTTTGTTTTGTAAACAATATATAAGAATGGCAGGTAGGGTGACGTCATTGTTATGACTCCCGATACCTAACTATATACTACTTATGTAATTAAAGATATTTTGAAAATATCCTTAAATAATATAAGATATCCCTGGTAGAAATGATTGCATTTAATGGCTAGTTAATCCCTAGTAAAAATAGATTTAATGCTATTTCTTGATTTATAACCATTTTAAATGGGAAAATTTGTACCAGGGATATTCTGTTTATTTTAAAGTGTGCTAATATAACCTTAAGTGATACCTTTGTCAGGTTTAATTTTTTATTATCACAGTAAGTGCATGAAACATTCCGTGCTAAAAAAACCTTATTACAAATTATTGAATAAATAAATTTTAATAATAAATTGTGTCATTGTAATAAATTGTAATAGGAATATTTTTTAGCAGGGTTACTTAACTACCGGGAACTTCCAACTTTTCGATTTATCAGCAAAACAGTTAGATGGTGAACGTATTTGTTTGGCCCATTTTAAAGAAGATGATATTACTATAAATTTAGGTATGAAAAAATTATCTAATAAGGCGATTCCAATCGATAAGGCTACCATTGATTCCGAAGATTCGGAGAATTTGGAGGTTCATGAAATCAATGTTCCTATCAATGACAATGTTGTGGATGCTGTGCATAACGTTCATTCTAACAGTTCGATAGATCTTCCTCTTAATGTTGTTAATGATACTTTAATAGATTTAGATTCAATTATATCGATACCAACTGCACAATCACAAAAAATTGATTTTAATGAACCCTCATGTTCTGGATTAGATTTTGATGATGTCTCGAACGAATATAACACTAATTTTATTCCTAATAATATTGAAAATTCAACCGTTAACGAATCAACTTTCGATAATTCAGATAATAATTTAAAAAGGCAAGTTCAATTATTAAATCAAGAAGTAAAACAAAATGAAAGAGATATTACAAACGTAAAAGATTTAATCAAAAAACGCGAGGAAAAGGTTAAAAGTAAATACGAAAAAAAGCTTAACAATTTAAAAAAAATTGTTAAAAATAAAACTAAAAAAATGCGCAATCTTGAACATCAATTAAAATTAGCATCAGACGATCGTAAATTTTTGGAAGATTATAAAAATTTAAATGAAAAAGTTAGTAATTTTTTTAATATGCAAATAAATCTGTAAAACGAAGAAAATGGACAAACGAAGAAAAGTAGTTTGCTTTATCGTTATTTTACAAATCACCGAAAGCTTATTGCTATCTCCGAAACGAACAAGAATTTGCTTTGCCGTGCGTGAGTAAAATTAGAAGATGGGTCAACGAACTTAATTTAACTCCGGGAAATTCTGATTGTTTATTACAGTTATTAAAAATTAGAACTTCTAGTATGTCGATTCAAGAAAGAGAATGCGTTTTAATGAGGGATGAAATGAGTATTAAGTCATGGTTAATTTATAATACTAAATATGATATTATTGAAGGTTTTACTGATCTGGGAGAACATGGTCGTACTTCTGCACGAGGTAATCATGTGTTAGTATTTTTTTTAAGAGGTAGGCAGCACGATTGGAGGCAGCTTATAAGTTACTATATCTCCCACAATAGTGTTAAATGGTACTGATTTAAAAGATTTAATTTTAACAACTTTAGACTCCGTGAGTAAAGTCAATTTTATTGTAAAATCTATGGTTTGCGATTTAGGTTCCCCAAATAAAAATGCGATCAGAGCATTAAATATAAGTGATGATAAACCGTACATTCTTCGAGACGAGCATAAAATATTTTTTAATTTTGATGCCCGCCACTTGCTTAAATGTTTACGTAATAATTTTCGAAAACGTCCAATGCAATCTAAAAATGATTCTGTATCTTGGGAAGCTATCAGAGAGTTAAGAAATCGCGAAAGAAATGAACCCACCAAAGCCGCTCCAAAATTAAGTGATATACACCTCGATCCCAACCCTTTTCAATTAATGAATGTCAGTTTAGCTGCCCAAATTTTTAGTAATTCGGTATCAAAGGCTTTAATAGCTGGTAAATTAGCCCTAATTAATCCACTTACCCATCCGCATTGCATGGCAACCGCGACTTTTCTAAAAGATGTTAATGATTTATTTGATTGTTTAAACAGTAGAAGCCCTAATGACAGAATCCCTCTTCATCGTCCATTATCTGCAAAAAATCCGCAAGTTGAAGAATATTTGAAATCAAGTTTGTTGTTGATAAAGTCATGGAAATGCTTGGACAATAGGCCTCCTCCTCCGTGTTTTTATGCTTTTTATCTAGCTGTTAACAGTGTTCTATTGCATTGGCAAGAATTTCAAGAATCCGGCGGAATGTATTTATTAACTAGTCGATTAAATCAAGACCCCTTAGAGAATTTATTCGCCGTTTTAAGAAGTCGTTCTGGACATAATCAAAATCCTACAGCTACACAAGTGCGACAAAATTTGCAGTATACTATTACTGCAAATTTATCACAAACGGCTGTATTTACGAATTGTGAATCAGACGAAAAAATGCCGCTACTGAACTTTTCTTTTAGTGATTTGGAACAACCGTTTACAAATACTGATAATAGTGTTTTTGAATCGGAAGATAAAGATGTTAACAATTTAAGTAATAAGTCAGTTGTTGAGTCGAATGATTTGATTGACAGCTCTGACAGTGATTCTTCTTCTGATGAAATGAATGATCTGATGAATTCAAATGAAACTGAAACTCCTGTAGAACAATCAGTTGATTCAACAACGAAAATATTGGATTCATCAGAGACAAACACAGTTTCGTTAGAAGATGCGTCAAGTACATTGAGCAATCTTTCAAACTATAAGACAAAATCAGCTACTCTTACGGATTGTACTAAAAAGTATGTTGCGGGATATCTAGCCATGAAATTATTATCTAAATTCAAATGCGAGTTTTGTGAAAATTTGTTAATTCGTAAAAATGTACATTTTGTTGATAATGATGATTTATTGATTTTTTTTGAAAGCATACAAAATTTCTGATAGTTCACATGCTTTTGGCAAACTTAATGTTCCTTCCGATCATTTTAATAATGTTATTAGAACTATGATAGATGTATTTCATAACTCTTTTTTATCGCATTGCCACTCTCCTGAAATTAGTAATGTTTTAAAAAATATAATTGTTAAAAGATTAAATAAGGAATATGTAGATTTTTTAAGCATCGAGGGGTTTTGCAAAACACACCGTGAATTCATTATATCATTTTTTATTAGAGTACATATTTTTTTAAAATTAAACTGGATGAATAGTGATGAGCGGGATGCAAAAAAAATTAAAAGAAACGTACACAGCGAGAAGCCTAACAGAAAGTTACAAAAATTGTCTCATGAATAAATATTTTCAAAATGTAACCAATTTATTGATTATTATTGCATTTGCATTTTTTTTATTTTAAAGTAATTCCAAGAACCATGAATCAATTTTTCGTAATCTTTACTATCCACTAATTGTATTATGAGTATTTTAATTGTTCGCGTAAATAGTATTTGTAATGGTATTTTTTTTTAATTATTCAAATATTAAGATTGGAAATAATTTATTATAGTATAAAAATGAAAATATTAAATGTTTTGTGAATATTATAGTATTCATTAATTTTAGAAATGTTTGTAATTTAACATTTATAAGTAGATAAGTCGTTTTCATTATATATGTTTATTAATAAAAGTTAATTTATTTATTCATAAATTTTATGGATCTGTTTTTTAAGAGTTTATAATTTTAGTATGATTTGTAGTATATTAATTTTCTAAATATTACTGTAAATATTTTAGCGTAATAAATACCATTAAATTCTTTCTGATTATGTTTTCCGTTAAATATAATAATGATACATTATAGGTAACTTTTAGGATGATTAAAGTTAAAAAATAATCATATGAATTGATACTGTGAATCTTCATATATTATCGCTGTGGCATGATGGAATTTTACTTAAGGTTCATGGATCCTATGAGAAAAAAGAGAAATTTTAAATAGTTTATGTTACTTCTTTTGTTACTCTTTTTTCTTATATGGATACATTTATATGATTATTTTTCAGACATACTTATTATAATAAAATTTGGATTTATTATGTACAATAAATTTGATAAATGTTTCTGAATATAAACGAAGGAGGTATATATATAGAAATATTTTGCAAGTTTATTAGTGATTTATTCCTTTTTTTATTATATTAAGTGTGTATAAAGAACGAGTATTAGGAGAAGCAGAAGGGGTATACAAAAAAAAATTAAACGAGAAGTGCAGAAATTTTTTTATTCTCTTTCTTGTCTATTTTTTTTTGTATAACGTGGGCATGTGGTTTTCTGCTTCTGCCAATGTTCAAGAATACATTTATTTTTGACATTATCAAAAAAAATGCATTCTGATCGTTGGCTTGACGTGGTTGCCCTTTAAAATCGAAAAAGTAATAGATTACTTTTATTTTAGAGGGTGTTTAGGGTTATTGGCGATGGTACCACGGTTTATTATTTTGGCAATTGCATAAATTATAACTCAATAGCGATATATAGTTTTATCATGCCATAAAATTATATATACTGTTCAATTTGAACAATTATCTGAAATATAAACAAAAAAAAACCAACGCGCTGTTGACGGTACCCCTTGGTGTGGTGTGGAAACCTGTCAAAGTTGAAGTGGAGACACAAGTGAAGCTGTGTTTTTCAATAAAAAAATGACGTTTTTAATTTGGAATTTTGTATATTTAGCACCTTCAACGTTATTCATCCATAATATTGTTCGAAATCATCTGAAAAATGTTTTAACTAATTTTCAACACGAAATGTTCAAAACTGTGGGACTAGTTACATTTTCATTGCACCCTCATTTAGTTCTAAACCGAGCAGCAGTTTCAAGGCAAGTAATCCCTAAGTTTTTAATATTCAGAGCTGAGAATTTTTTTTTACATTCTTCAGATTATTCTAAACAACGTTACGCATGGATTACGTTGTAAGTGCTATGGGTCGAAAATGAAAAAATAAAAAGGCATTTTTTTTAAACACAGTTTTAATTGTCTCTCCTTAAGAAGCTTATCTATCGCTGTACGCTTTTGTAATTAAAAAACATTAATATTTTTTTAAAAAGTAAATATTGAAATGTAAAAATTTTTAAAATGTTTTTATTATTTTAACAGTATCAAATAATTTCTATTTACCTTTTTAAGCAAATTCTTAGAGTAGTTTACGTAAGATCCAAAGATTTCATGGAAACTTGAATGAAAGACTCCGTTTACCTTTCAGCGCAATATTGAAAATTATCATTGAAACCTTTTAGTATAAGGCTCCTGGAAGATTCCGTAAACCTCCCAAGGAAGATTCCGTTGGAAGATTAATGAATCATTGCACCGAAAGATTTCATGGATGCTTGAATGGAAGACTCCGTCTACCTTTCAGTGAAATATTGGAAATTGTCATTGAAATATTCCAGTGGAAGGCTCCTGAAAGCTTCCGTGAACCTTCCAAGGAAGATTCCGGTGAAAGGTTGATGAATCAATGCACCGAAAGTTTTCATGGAAGCTTGAATGGAAGACTCCGTTTACTTTTCAGCGAAATATTAGAAATCGTCATTGAAACATTTCAGTGGAAGGCTCCTGAAAGCTTCCGTAAACCTTCCAAGGAAGATTCCATTGCAAAATTGATAAATCATTGCACCGAAAGATTTCATGGAAGCTTGAAAAGAAGACTCCGTTCACCTTTCAGCGAAATATTGGAAATTGTCATTGAAATATTCTAGTGGAAGGCTCCTGAAAGCTTCCGTGAACCTTCTAAGGAAGATTCCGGTGGAAGGTTGATGAATCATTGCACCGAAAGTTTTCATGGAAGCTTGAATGGAAGACTCCGTTTACTTTTCAGCGAAATATTAGAAATCGTCATTGAAACATTTCAGTGGAAGGCTCCTGAAAGCTTCCGCAAACCTTCCGAGGAAGATTCCATTAGAAGATTGATGAATCATTGCACCGAAAGATTTCATGGAAGCTTAAAAGGAAGACTCCGTTCACCTTTCAGCGAAATATTGGAAATTGTCATTGAAACATTCCAGTGGAAGGCTCCTGAAAGCTTCCATAAACCTTCCAAGGAAGATTCCATTGGGAGATTGATGAATCATTGCACCGAAAGATTTCATGGAAGCTTAATAGAAGACTCCGTTTTTCTTTTGGGGAAATATGGGAATTTTCACTGGAATATTCCGACTAAAGTTTCCTGGAAGATTCCGTAAACCTTCCAAGGAAGATTCCGTTGGAAGATTGATGAATCATTGCACCGAAAGATTTCATGGAAGCTTAAATGGAAGACTCCGTTTACTTCTCAGCGAAATATTAAAAAACATCATTGAAACTTTTCAGTGAAAGGCTCCTGAAAGCTTCCGTGAACCTTCCAAGGAAGATTCCGCTGGAAGGTTGATGAATCATTGCACCGAAAGTTTTCATGGAAGCTTGAATGGAAGACTTCGTTTACTTTTAAGCGAAATATTAGAAATCGTCATTGAAACATTTCAGTGGAAGGCTCCTGAAAGCTTCCGTAAACCTTCCAAGGAAGATTCCATTGAAAGATTGATGAATCATTGCACCGAAAGATTTCATGGAAATATTCCAGTGGAAGGCTCCTGAAAGCTTCCGTAAACCTTCCAAGGAAGATTCCGTTGGGAGATTGATGAATCATTGCACCGAAAGTTTTCATGGAAGCTTGAAAGGAAGACTCCGGTCACCTTTCAGCGAAATATTGGAAATTGTCATTGAAACATTCCAGTGAAAGGCTCCTGAAAGCTTCCGTAAACCTTCCAAGAAAGATTCCGTTGAAAGATTGATGAATCATTGCACCGAAAGATTTCATGGAAGCTTAATAGAAGACTCCGTTTTTCTTTTGGGGAAATATGGGAATTTTCACTGGAATATTCCGACTAAAGTTTCCTGGAAGATTCCGTAAACCTTCCAAGGAAGATTCCGTTGGAAGATTGATGAATCATTGCACCGAAAGATTTCATGGAAGCTTAAATGGAAGACTCCGTTTACTTCTCAGCGAAATATTAGAAAACATCATTGAAACTTTTCAGTGAAAGGCTCCTGAAAGCTTCCGTGAACCTTCCAAGGAAGATTCCGCTGGAAGGTTGATGAATCATTGCACCGAAAGTTTTCATGGAAATATTCCAGTGGAAGGCTCCTGAAAGCTTCCGTAAACCTTCCAAGGAAGATTCCGTTGGGAGATTGATGAATCATTGCACCGAAAGTTTTCATGGAAGCTTGAAAGGAAGACTCCGTTCACCTTTCAGCGAAATATTGGAAATTGTCATTGAAACATTCCAGTGGAAGGCTCCTGAAAGCTTCCATAAACCTTCCAAGGAAGATTCCATTGGGAGATTGATGAATCATTGCACCGAAAGATTTCATGGAAGCTTAATAGAAGACTCCGTTTTTCTTTTGGGGAAATATGGGAATTTTCACTGGAATATTCCGACTAAAGTTTCCTGGAAGATTCCGTAAACCTTCCAAGGAAGATTCCGTTGGAAGATTGATGAATCATTGCACCGAAAGATTTCATGGAAGCTTAAATGGAAGACTCCGTTTACTTCTCAGCGAAATATTAGAAAACATCATTGAAACTTTTCAGTGAAAGGCTCCTGAAAGCTTCCGTGAACCTTCCAAGGAAGATTCCATTGAAAGATTGATGAATCATTGCACCGAAAGATTTCATGGAAATATTCCAGTGGAAGGCTCCTGAAAGCTTCCGTAAACCTTCCAAGGAAGATTCCGCTGGAAGGTTGATGAATCATTGCACCGAAAGTTTTCATGGAAGCTTGAATGGAAGACTTCGTTTACTTTTAAGCGAAATATTAGAAAACGTCATTGAAACATTTCAGTGCAAGGCTCCTGAAAGCTTCCGTAAACCTTCCAAGGAAGATTCCATTGAAAGATTGATGAATCATTGCACCGAAAGATTTCATGGAAATATTCCAGTGGAAGGCTCCTGAAAGCTTCCGTAAACCTTCCAAGGAAGATTCCGTTGGGAGATTGATGAATCATTGCACCGAAAGTTTTCATGGAAGCTTGAAAGGAAGACTCTGGTCACCTTTCAGCGAAATATTGGAAATTGTCATTGAAACATTCCAGTGAAAGGCTCCTGAAAGCTTCCGTAAACCATCCAAGAAAGATTCCGTTGGAAGATTGATGAATCATTGCACCTAAAGATTTCATGAAAGCTTTATAGAAGACTCCGTTTTCCTTTTGGGGAATGTTCGGAATTTTTACCGGAATATTCCGACTTAAGTCTCCTGGAAGTTTCCGTAAACCTTCCAAGAAAGATTCCGTTAGAAGATTAATGAATCATTGAACCGAAAGATTTCATGGAAGCTTGAATGGAAGACTCCGTCTACCTTTCAGCGAAATATTGGAAATTGTCATTGAAATATTCCAGTGGAAGGCTCCTGAAAGCTTCCATAAACCTTCCAAGGAAGATTCCATTGGGAGATTGATGAATCATTGCACCGAAAGATTTCATGGAAGCTTAATAGAAGACTCCGTTTTTCTTTTGGGGAAATATGGGAATTTTCACTGGAATATTCCGACTAAAGTTTCCTGGAAGATTCCGTAAACCTTCCAAGGAAGATTCCGTTGGAAGATTGATGAATCATTGCACCGAAAGATTTCATGGAAGCTTAAATGGAAGACTCCGTTTACTTCTCAGCGAAATATTAGAAAACATCATTGAAACTTTTCAGTGAAAGGCTCCTGAAAGCTTCCGTGAACCTTCCAAGGAAGATTCCGCTGGAAGGTTGATGAATCATTGCACCGAAAGTTTTCATGGAAGCTTGAATGGAAGACTTCGTTTACTTTTAAGCGAAATATTAGAAATCGTCATTGAAACATTTCAGTGGAAGGCTCCTGAAAGCTTCCGTAAACCTTCCAAGGAAGATTCTATTGAAAGATTGATGAATCATTGCACCGAAAGATTTCATAGAAATATTCCAGTGGAAGGCTCCTGAAAGCTTCCGTAAACCTTCCAAGGAAGATTCCGTTGGGAGATTGATGAATCATTGCACCGAAAGTTTTCATGGAAGCTTGAAAGGAAGACTCCGGTCACCTTTCAGCGAAATATTGGAAATTGTCATTGAAACATTCCAGTGAAAGGCTCCTGAAAGCTTCCGTAAACCTTCCAAGAAAGATTCCGTTGGAAGATTGATGAATCATTGCACCTAAAGATTTCATGAAAGCTTTATAGAAGACTCCGTTTTCCTTTTGGGGAATGTTCGGAATTTTTACCGGAATATTCCGACTTAAGTCTCCTGGAAGTTTCCGTATACCTTCCAAGAAAGATTCCGTTGGAAGATTAATGAATCATTGAACCGAAAGATTTCATGGAAGCTTGAATGAAAGACTCCGTCTACCTTTCAGCGAAATATTGGAAATTGTCATTGAAATATTCCAGTGGAAGGCTCCTGAAAGCTTCCGTAAACCTTCCAAGGAAGATTTCGATGGAAGTTTGATTAATCATTGCAACGAAAAATTTCATGGAAGCTTGAATGGAAGACTCCGTTTACCTTTCAGCGAAACATTGGAAATTGTCATTGAAATATTCCAGTGGAAAGCTCCAGAAAGCTTCCGTGAACCTTCCAAGGAAGATTCCGGTGGAAGGTTGATGAATCATTGCACCGAAAGGTTTCATGGAAGCTTGAATGGAAGACTCCGTTTACTTTTCATCGAAATATTAGAAATCGTCAATGAAACTTTTCAGTGAAAGGCTCCTGAAAGCTTCCGTGAACCTTCCAAGGAAGATTCCGGTGGAAGGTTAATGAATCATTGCACCAAAAGTTTTCATGGAAGCTTGAATGGAAGACTCCGTTTACTTTTAAGCGAAATATTAGAAATCGTCATTGAAACATTTTAGTGGAAGGCTCCTGAAAGCTTCCGTAAACCTTTCAAGGAAGATTCCATTGGAAGATTGATGAATCATTGCACCGAAAGATTTCATGGAAATATTCCAGTGGAAGGCTCCTGAAAGCTTCCGTAAACCCTCCAAGGAAGATTCCGTTGGAAGTTTGATTAATCATTGCACCGAAAGATTTCATGGAAGCTTGAAAGGAAGACTCCGTTTACCTTTCAGCGAAATATTGAAAATTATCATTGAAACCTTTTAGTGGAAGGCTCTTGAAAGCTTCCGTAAAGCTGCCAAGGAAGATTCCGTTGGAAGATTGATTAATCATTGCACCGAAAGATTTCATGGAATCTTGAATTGAAGACTCCGTTTACCTTTCAGCGAAACATTGGGAATTGTCATTGAAATATTCCAGTGGAAAGCTCCAGAAAGCTTCCGTGAACCTTCTAAGGAAGATTCCGGTGGAAGGTTGATGAATCATTGCACCGAAAGTTTTCATGGAAGCTTGAATGGAAGACTCCGTTTACTTTTCAGCGAAATATTAGAAATCGTCATTGAAACATTTCAGTGGAAGGCTCCTAAAAGCTTCCATAAACCTTCCAAGGAAAATTCCATTGGAAGATTGATGAATCATTGCACCAAAAGATTTCATGGAAACTTGAATGAAAGACTCCGTTTACCTTTCAGCGAAATATTGAAAATTATCATTGAAACCTTTCAGTGGAAGGCTCTTGAAAGCTTCCGTAAAGCTGCCAAGGAAGATTCCGTTGGAAGATTGATTAATCATTGCACCGAAAGATTTCACGGAAGCTTGAATGGAAGACTCCGTTTACCTTACAGCGGAACATTGGAAATTGTCATTAAAATATTTCAGTGGAAAGCTCCAGAAAGCTTCCGTGAACCTTCCAAGGAAGATTCTGGTGGAAGGTTGATGAATCATTGCACCGAAAGTTTTCATGGAAGCTTGAATGGAAGACTCCGTCTACCTTTCAGTGAAATATTAAAAATTGTCATTGAAATATTCTAGTGGAAGGCTCCTGAAAGCTTCCGTGAACCTTCCAAGGAAGATTCCGGTGAAAGGTTGCTGAATCAATGCACCGAAAGTTTTCATGGAAGCTTGAATGGAAGACTCCGTTTACTTTTCAGCGAAATATTAGAAATCGTCATTGAAACATTTCAGTGGAAGGCTCCTGAAAGCTTCCGTAAACCTTCCAAGGAAGATTCCATTGCAAGATTGATAAATCATTGCACCGAAAGATTTCATGAAAGCTTGAAAAGAAGACTCCGTTCACCTTTCAGCGAAATATTGGAAATTGTCATTAAAATATTCTAGTGGAAGGCTCCTGAAAGCTTCCGTGAACCTTCCAAGGAAGATTCCGGTGGAAGGTTGATGAATCATTGCACCGAAAGTTTTCATGGAAGCTTGAATGGAAGACTCCGTTTACTTTTCAGCGAAATATTAGAAATCGTCATTGAAACATTTCAGTGGAAGGCTCCTGAAAGCTTCCGTAAACCTTCCAAGGAAGATTCCGTTGGAAGATTAATGAATCATTGCACCGAAAGATTTCATGGAAGCTTGAATGAAAGACTCCGTCTACCTTTCAGCAAAATATTGGAAATTGTCATTAAAACATTCCAGTGGAAGGCTCCTGAAAGCTTCCGTAAACCTTCCAAGGAAGATTCCGTTGGGAGATTGATGAATCATTGCACCGAAAGATTTCATGGAAGCTTTATAGAAGACTCCGTTTTCCTTTTGGGGAATGTTCGGAATTTTCACCGGTATATTCCGACTTAGGTCTCCTGGAAGTTTCCGTAAACCTTCCAAGGAAGATTCCGTTGGAAGATTAATGAATTATTGCACCGAAAGATTTCATGGAAGCTTAAATGGAAGACTCCGTTTACTTCTTAGCGAAATATTTGAAATCGTCATTGAAACTTTTCAGTGAAAGGCTCCTGAAAGCTTCCGTGAACCTTCCAAGGAAAATTCCAGTGGAAGGTTGATAAATCATTGCACCGAAAGTTTTCATGGAAGCTTGAAAGGAAGACTCCGTTCACCTTTCAGCGAAATATTGGAAATTGTCATTGAAACATTTCAGTGGAAGGCTCCTGAAAGCTTCCGTAAACCTTCCAAGGAAGATTCCATTGGAAGATTGATGAATCATTGCACCGAAAGATTTCATGGAAATATTCCAGTGGAAGGCTCCTGAAAGCTTCCGTAAACCTTCCAAGGAAGATTCCGTTGGGAGATTGATGAATCATTGCACCGAAAGTTTTCCATGGAAGCTTGAAAGGAAGACTCCGGTCACCTTTCAGCGAAATATTGGAAATTGTCATTAAAACATTCCAGTGGAAGGCTCCTGAAAGCTTCCGTAAACCTTCCAAGGAAGATTCCGTTGGGAGATTGATGAAATATTGCACCGAAAGATTTCATGGAAGCTTTATAGAAGACTTCGCTTTCCTTCTGGGGAATGTTCGGAATTTTCACCGGAATATTCCGACTTAAGTCTCCTGGAAGTTTCCGTAAACCTTCCAAGGAAGATTCCGTTGGAAGATTGATTAATCATTGCACCGAAAGATTTCATGGAAGCTTGAATGGAAGACTCTATTCAAGAAATATTTCATGAAATATTTCTTGAAAAATTTGCGTAGCATTGATTTAAACTATTTTAAGAAATGGTGCAGTAATATTTCTTCAATATTTCAGTGTTATGTTCAAACATTTTTTCAAATACTTCATGAAATATTTTTCAAATATAACAGGAATATTGCATGACATGTTACTTGAAAGATTTGAGAAATATTAATTTGAAACATTTCAAGAAATAATGTAACAACTTACTTGAATATTTCAATGTCGGATTCAAAAATTTTTTCGAAATAAAACATAAAATGTTCCAACAATATTACAGAAATATTTTAATGAATTATTTAATATTCATAAACTGAAATATTTCAAAAAAATATTAGTTGATCACTTATTTAATATTTTACTGAAATATTTCATTAATAATTTACGGAGGCTTCCAGTAACCTTTACTCAAATATTCCATGAAAAGTTTACGGAAGCTTCCGGTAAACTTCCTGGAAGCTTCCAATGTTTTTTCTGCAGTGAATTAAATCTTCCACGTTTTCTTCTAGGAAGCTTCCGGTAATATTCTACTAAAATTTCCAACGAAAAACTTACCGAAGCTTCCTGGAAGCTTCCACTGAAATATTTCAGGAATGATGTACGGAAGCTTCGAGTAAGCTTTCACTGAAATATTTCATGAAAGATTTACGGAGGCTTCTAGTAAGTTTTCACTGAAATGTTTCATGAATAATTTACGGAAGCTGTCAGTAAGCTTCTGTTGAAATATTTCATGAATAATTTACGGAAGCTTCCAGTAAGCTTCCACTGAAATATTCCTCGAAGGACTTACGGAGGCTTCCACTGAGCTTTAACTGAAATATTCCATGAAAGACTTATGGAAGACTCCTGATCGAGGACATATCCATCTTCCGGGAAGTTTCCACTGGAAACTTCCTGAAAGCTTCCAACCTTTCTTCCACATCTTCCGGGAAGCTTCCATGCTGTGTGGGATACGCCGGACATAGAATCATTACAGAATCCTTTTAATGAAAGAATTCTGTAAGGATCCATGAATTCTTTTAGTAATAATGCATTAATCTTTTCATATATCTTTAGTTGAGAGACGTGTAAAGTTGTAGAAACTTTATTTTTTCCTGTATTATTTAAGAATTAATTTAGAATTAATACACACACACATATATATATATATATATATATATATATATATATATATATATATATATATAATAACGGATATGATGATATAATTATTTATAGGATTACGAATAGTTTCACAGCGGTTAAGAAGGGGCCGAACTATCTATCTTTGTCTAATAGCGTTTTTCATCATTTATGTAAACACTATCCGGTATAACAAGAAAAAAATAGCAGCCCCCGCTAGATATTAGTATAATAAGTAAATTTTGTAATAGCAAACAAATTTTTTTACTGCGTAGTTTTTGAATAATTAGAGACCTACCAAAAAAAGATAGGTTATATTCTAGATTGCTAGTAGGTCTCTAATTAGTCAAAAACTATGCGGTAAAAATTTGATTGTTATTACAAAATTTACTAATTATACTAATGTCTAGCGGGGGCTGCTATTTTTTTCTTGTTATAAAGGATAGTGTTTATATAAATAATGAAAAACGCAATTAGACAGAGACAGATAGTTCGGCCCCTTCTTAAATCGAAGTTATCATAACACAGACATCGCACGCATAACAATTTATAGCTTCCATTTTAGATTCTTATTTTCCTCATATATGAAACGGGAAGCACTCTTACCGCTTGCAAGAGTAAGAGATACCGCCATTAAGCGGATAAATTATAAACTAATCCCGAAAATATTTCTAAATGATTCTGTTATATTTCACGTTTTCTTTCAAAAAGTCCTTTCAAAGTCAGTAAGGATAAGTTTCAGTAAGGATTCCTGTAATAACTTTTATTCTCGTCATGATAAGTTCTTTCATGAATTATCTAAAGAAGATTTCAAAATTATTTCATGTATGATTTCTTAAGACTTTACCAAAAAAATTGCATAAATTATTACATGAATGCTTTTTGAAAGAATCTCGAAATGATTCGGTGAAAGAATACCTTAGATCATTCCGAAAATCTTTCTGAATTATTTTACGACTGGAACCTTCAAAAGAGTTCTGAGTTCTTTCTTGTTTCCTTTCAAGAAGTCTTTTCAAAGTCCTTTCAGTAAGGATTTATGTAATAACTTTTATTCTCATCATAAGTTATTTCATGAAATATTTCAAAAAGATTTCAAAATTATTTCATGTAAGATTTCGTGCGACATTACCAAAACATTGCATGAATTATTACATGAATGCTTTTTGGAAGAATCGTGAAAGGATTTGGTGAAAGAATACCTTAAATCATCCAAAAAATCTTTTTAAATTATTTCCTGAATTTAATCGTTGGAAGATTTCAGAGTTGTTTCTTGTTTCCTTTCAAGTAGTCTTTTCAAAGTCCTTTCAGTAAGGATTCATTTAATAACTTTTATTCTCGTCATAAGTTATATCATGAAATATTTCAAAAAGACTTCAAAATTTTTTCATGGAAGATTTCGTGGGACTTTACCAAAACATTGCATGAATGATTACATGAATGCCTTTTAAAAGAATCTTGAAATGATTTGGTGAAAGAATACCTTGGATCATCCCAAAAATCTTTCTAAATTATTTTCTGATTTTAATCGTTAGAAGATTTCTGAGTTGTTTCTTGTTTCCTCTCAAGTAGTCTTTTCAAAGTCCTTTCAGTAAGGATTCATGTGATAATTTTTATTTTCATTATAAGTTATTTCATGAAATATTTCAAAAAGATTTCAAAATTATTTCATGTATGATTTTTTAAGACTTTACCAAAATATTGCATAAATTATTTCATGAAAGCTTTTTGAATGAATCTTGAAATGATACGGTGAAAAAATACCTTGGATCATTCCGCAAATCTGTCTAGATTATTTTACGACTGGATCCTTCGAAAGATTTTTGAGTTCTTTCTTGTTTTCTTGCAAGAAGTCTTTTCAAAGTACTTTCAGTAAAAATTCATGTAATAACTTTTTCGTCATGATAAGTTCTTTCATGAATTATTCCAAAAAGATTTTAAAATTATTTCATGCAAGGATTTGTGAGATTTTACGAAAATCTTACATGGAATTATTACGTTAAAGCTTTTTGGAAGAATCTTGAAATGATTCGGTGAAAGAATACCTTGAATCATTCCGAAAATCTTTCTAAATTATTTTATGATTAGAACCTTTGTAAGGTTTCTGAGTTCTTTCTTGTTTCCTTTCAAGAAGTGTTTTCAAAGTACTTTCAGTATAGATTCATGTAATAACTTTTATCGTCATAATAAGTTATTTCATGAAATATTTCAAAAAGATTTCAAAATTATTTCATGTATGATTTTTTAAGACTTTACCAAAATATTGCATGAATTATTTCATGAAAGCTTTTTGAATGAATCTTGAAATGATTCGGTGAAAAAATACCTTGGATCATTCCGCAAATCTGTCTAAATTATTTTACGACTTGAATCGTTGGAAGATTTCTGAGTTATTTCTTCTTTCCTTTTAAGAAGTCTTCTCAAAGTCCTTTCAGTAAGGATTCGTGTAATATTTCATGTCTTAACTTTCGTTTCCTTTTTGGTATTATTTTTGTAAAGACTTTGTAATCTTCCTGTGTAATATTTCATAAATTCTTTTCAAAAGAATATAGTTATCTTTTTAAGTTCTTTTTAATTGCTTTCAACGTATTATTACTTGTAATATTTCATGAAATTATTTCAAAATTCTTTCATGCTGTATGGGTGTTGTAGTGATGTTGTCACAGCAACTTTGGTTTATGGGGTATGTATATATTCGCATTCTTTTGAGTCGTTACATAAATCATTACATGTATATATATATATATATATATATATATATACATAGATATAAATTGTTTGTTTTTTTTTCTTACATTTCTTTACCTTTCACTATTTAGTAATAGTATAGAAAATTTATAAGTTTTATAAATCATAATATTAATGTTAAATTCAAATTTTTTGGTTATTGATCATTTTAAGGTTGAAGAATCATAAAATTTTCATATTGCAAAAAAAATAATAAGTGTATTAGATATTTTTAGATTGATGATTTATTAATTCTTGAGTAAAAATAATAAAATAATGCTAAGTTATTTGATAAATTATAAGCCTTACTTAGATTATTTGTCTAATTTTAATTATAACAATTCTTTTGTTTTCTATTTAATTTTAAAAATATGATTCCGAATTATGCTATGTTTTTATAATGCTTGAATATATATGAATGACATATGATTAGTGTCATTCACCCCTTCCCGCACGAAGTTGAATCGGAACCGATTCAGCAAATAAAACAAAAAGATTGTTTTACAATGAACGTATATTTAACCTCAATAAACTTAAAATATCAAATTCTTTAATTGGGATGTTGCATGAAAATTTTTTTTAAATCGATTACATCCATTATTTAGAAAATGAAAAAATATAGGACACGTATTTTTTCTTTTTTCATGAAAATGAAAACTCAACGAGATAGAGGCAGTTGAAATTGGTGTGACATCATGATTGTCATTTTAGCAATGGCAATCGTGATGTCATTTATCATAGCGCTATATCTATATATATCAAAATCGTACTAACTTATATCGGCTACAACTTTTGCAATTCATCATATTTTGAAAAACAAAAAAATACGGGTCTTTTATTTTTTCGTATTCTACCTGGCGGATATAATACATTTTTTCATGCAAAATGCTATTTACTCCTGAATGACCTCCTAAACTTGAAGAATGATATAAATCAAAAATTTTTTCTCTGTTTTCATTTTTTACATATTCTGTATTATTCAAGCAAATAATAATTTTAATATCTGTATCTTTGAAAATATCATATAAAATTTCTTCAATTTCATTCCAAGTTATGTTTAAAATTTTAATATTTTTTGAAATGCTGAACATATTACATTTATTTTTAATTAACAAATTTTTTAATGTATTAAGATTATTTATTAATTTTTCTTTTACTAAAATAAATGATTCTTTAAGAAGGGGCCGAACCATCTGTCTTTGTCTAATAGCGTTTTTCATCATTTATGTAAACACTATCCGGTATAACAAGAAAAAAATAGCAGCCCCTGCTAGATATTAATATAATTAGTAAATTTTGTAATAGCAACCAAATTTTTTACCGCATAGTTTTTGACTAATTAGAGACCTACTAGCAATCTAGAATATAACCTATCTTTTTTTGGTAGGTCTCTAATTATTCAAAAACTACGCAGTGAAAAAATTTGGTTGTTATTACAAAATTTACTTATTACACTAATATCTAGCGGGGACTGCTATTTTTTTCTTGTTATACCGGATAGTGTTTACATAAATGATGAAAAACGCTATTAGACAAAGACAGATAGTTCGGCCCCTTCTTAATATTTAGGCGTATAATAAAAATTTTTCTTTTTTTAAAATTCATTATTTTGATTTCATTGTCTTTTAATTCATTATTTATTTTTATATTATTTTTTACGAGATATCTATCTGATAATTCGTCTAATGGCTTTTTTTCTGTTGTAATTAAATGGACGATATTATCTTTTTTATGTTCTATAGAATTTTTCGAATATATTATTGTATTCGATTTGTTTGTACATGTATCTTGTTGTATAATATTTTCGTTAGTCTTGACGTCTTGATTTGTTATTATTTTAATTTTTTTTTTGGAGCTACCTCGTTTCTTTTTTATATGTGTACGTTCTTTATTTAATTTCTGTATTTTCATTTCATTTGTTGGTAAAGGTGTTGCTTTATTATTGCTTTCATTTTCTTTAGCTTTTTGTGCTCTAGTTACGACGTTTATTTCTACTGTATCTATGGGATTTCTTGATAAAGCATCACTATTTACATTCATTTTTCCTTTTTTATATATTATGTTAAAATCATATTCTGCTAATTTGAGTCGCCATCATTGAACTCTATTATTTTTATCTGCTGATTTAAATGAAAGTAATGGTTTATGGTCCGTTACTATAGTAAATTTATTTCCATAAATATCATATTTGAATGTTTCTATGCCAAATAATATACCTAGTGCTTTTTTTTCATATGTGTGATATTTTAATTCTGGTCCTTTCGAGATCCTTGAAGCATATGCTATTGGCTTATCTTCTCCAATTACTCCCTGTGATAATATAGCCCCTAATGCATATCCCGATGCATCAGTTGTTGTTATAAAAGGTTTATCTAGTTGAGGAAATTGTAATAATGGCGCAGAGCATAGTGTTTCTTCAAGTTTATCAAAAGCTTTTTGCTTTCCAGGATTCCATATAAATTTTACTACTTTTTGTAATAACTGTGTTAATGGTTTTGTGATTTTTGGAAAATCATTAATAAATCTCCTATAAGATCCTGTCAATACCAAAAATTCTTTTATATTCTTAACTGTTTTTGGAATTGAGAATAATTTTACCGCTTCAACTTTTTTAAGATCAGCTTTTATACCATTTTCACTTATTATATGTCCCAAAAATGTGACTTCTTCTTTCATAAACTCACACTTTTTAGATTCCAACTTTAGTCCTGCTTCTCTTAATTTTGAGGCTACTAAATTAAATTTGATATTATGTTCTTTCTTTGATTTAGCAACTATTATTATGTCATCAATGTATACATGACATATTCTTTTACTTATAAGTCCCTATTGAAAATAATGACGTCTTTGGACGTGTCTGGATTTGGAACAAAAAAGACGTCTTTTAAAGATGTCTTTTTTATCAAGACGTCTTTTTTATCAAGATGACTTTTTTATCAAGACGTCTTTTTTATCAAGATTTTAAAAATAATACCTACTAAAATGTTTCAAAAAAGAACGTACTTAAGCTAAAGTGTATATACTTGAAGTACGTAATTGAAGTATGTATACTGATTTTCAACTGTGAATAAATCCGCAAAATTATAACCTTATATACCTGCATCTCTGAAATTTGGATAAGGGATTGCAAAGTTAAGAAAAATGGCACCTTACAGTTAAAAATGTACCTACTGAAAAAATTATTCGAAGCGACTATTAATTCTGTCTTTGACTGATAGGTGGCGTTTTTCTTAATACGCGAACTCCTATGAAAATTTTAGTGACGCGGGTATATAAGGTTATAACATTTCCAGTTTGTTCGCTCAAGCTTTTCGGTCTGCAGAGAGCTGATGCTTATTTTGTTTCTATATCTTTCTTTAGGAAGATACCCTATTAAAAATAATAACAGCTTTTCAAGATGTCTTTTATTGTATTGGGATTTGACACATCCAATGACATCTTTCAAAGACGTCTTTATATACACTTCAGCATAAGTACGTTCTTTTTTAAAACATTTTAGTAGGTATTATTATTAAAATCTTGATAAAAAAGACTTCTTATTTTGTTCCAAATCCAGACACGTCCAAAGACATCTTTTGAAGACGTCATTATTTTCAATAGGGGTTTCCCGAGAGCAGTATTGGCTCTTCTCATAAATGTTCGGGGAGAATTAGTTAAAGCAAAGGGTAAAACTTTAAATTCAAATCTTCCTAAGATATGTACGCTAAAAGCTGTTTTATGAATATCAGATTCTCTCATTGGTACCCAATGAAAGGTCGAAACCATATCTACAGTTGTAAAATATTTATTTCCACCTAAATCATCGAAAATTTCTGATATAGATGGTACCCACACAGCATGAAATATTGCAGTAAAACTTTCACTGAAATATTGTGCTGAAATATTGTCACAAGATTGCAGCAATCTTGTCTTAACATTGCTAAGAGGTTTCATGAAACATTTCAGTGTGATATTGCTGCAAACTTGCTACAAGGTTACAGTAAATAATTCAAGCAATATTGCAAGGAACCTTTCATGAAAGGTTGCAACGAGGTTTCTGAAAGATTTTAGGAATATTTCATGAAATATTGCAAGAAACCTTTTATAAAAGATTGCATAGAGGTTCCCAGCAAAATTTAGAAAACATTTCATAAAATATTGCAAGGAACCTTTCATGAAAGGTTGCAGCAAGGTTTCTGCAAGATTTTAGAAATATTTCATGAAATTTCGCAAGAAACCTTTCATGAAAGATTGCAGCGAGGTTTCTGTAAGATTTTAGAAATATTTCATGAAATATTGCAAGAAAACTTTCACGAAAGGTTGCAGCGAGGTTTTCAGCACGATTTAGAAATTATTTCATGAAATATTGGACGAAAACTTTCACGACATGTTTCAGCGAGATTTTCAGCAAAATTTAGGGAACATTTCATGGAATATTGCAAGGAACCTTTCATAGAAGGTTGCAGCAAGTTTTCTGCAAGATTTTAGAAATATTTCATGAAATATTGCAAGAAACCTTTCATGAAAGGTTGCAGTATGGTTTCTGTAAGACTTTAAAAACATTTCATGAAATATTGCAAGAAAACTTTTATTACATGTTTCAGCGGGATTTTCAGCAAGATTTAGACAACATTTTGATGGAATATTGCATCGAACTTTCTATGAAAGATTGCCGTGAGCTTTCTGCAAGATTTTAGAAACATTTTATAAAATATTGCAAGAAACCTTTCACGAAAGGTTGCAGCGAGGTTTCTGCAAGATTCTAAAAACATTTCATAAAATATTGCAAGAAACCTTTCATGAAAGGTTGCAGCGAGGTTTCTAAAAGATTTTAGGAATATTTCATGAAATATTGCAAGAAACCTTTTATAAAAGGTTGCATAGAGGTTCCCAGCAAAATTTAGAAAACATTTCATAAAATATTGCAAGAAACCTTTCATGAAAGGTTGCAGCAAGGTATCTGCAAAATTTTAGAAATATTTCATGAAATATTGCTAGAAACCTTTCATGAAGGGTTGCAGCGAGGTTTCTGTAAGATTTTAGAAACATTTCATGAAATATTGCAAGAAAACTTTCACGAAAGGTTGCAGCGAGGTTTTCAGCACGATTTTAGAAACATTTCATGAAATATTGGACGAAAACTTCCACGACATGTTTCAGCGAGGTTTTCAGCAAAATTTAGAAAACATTTCATGGAATATTGCAAGGAACCATTCATGGAAGGTTGCAGCAAGTTTTCTGCAAGATTTTAGAAATATTTCATGAAATATTGCAAGAAACCTTTCATGAAAGGTTGCCGCGCGGTTTCTGTAAGACTTTAAAAACATTTCATGAAATATTGCAAGAAAACTTTTATTACATGTTTCAGCGGGATTTTCAGCAAGATTTAGACAACATTTTGATGGAATATTGCATCAAACTTTCTATGGAAGATTGCAGCGAGCTTTCTGCAAGATTTTAGAAACATTTTATGAAATATTACAAGAAACCTTTCACGAAAGGTTGCAGCGAGGTTTCTGCAAGATTCTAAAAACATTTCATAGAATATTGCAAGAAACCTTTCATGAAAGGTTGCAGCGAGGTTTCTGAAAGATTTTAGGAATATTTCATGAAATATTGCAAGAAACCTTTTATAAAAGGTTGCATAGAGGTTCCCAGCAAAATTTAGAAAACATTTCATAAAATGTTGCAAGGAACCTTTCATATAAGGTTGCAGCAAGGTTTCTGCAAAATTTTAGAAATATTTCATGAAATTTCTCAAGAAACCTTTCATGAAAAATTGCAGCGAAGTTTCTGTAAGATTTTAGAAATATTTCATAAAATATTTCTAGAAACCTTTCATGAAAGGTTGCAGCGAGGTTTTCAGCACGATTTAGAAATCATTTCATGGAATATTGCAAGCAACCTTTCATGAAAGGTGGCAGCAGGGTTTCTACAAGATTTTAGAAATATTTCATGAAATATTGCTAGAAACCTTTCATGAAAGGTTGCAGCGAGGTTTCTTTAAGATTTTAGAAACATTTCATGAAATATTGCAAGAAAACTTTCACGAAAGGTTGCAGCGAGGTTTTCAGCAGGATTTTAGAAACATTTTATGAAATATTAGACGAAAACTTTCACGACATGTTTCAGCGAGGTTTTCAGCAAAATTTAGAAAACATTTCATGGAATACTGCAAGGAACCTTTCATGGAAGGTTGCAGCAAGTTTTCTGCAAGATTTTAGAAATATTTCATGAAACATTGCAAGAAACCTTTCATGAAAGGTTGCAGCGCGGTTTCTGTAAGACTTTGAAAACATTTCATGAAATATTGCAAGAAAACTTTTATTACATGTTTCAGCGGGATTTTCAGCAAGATTTAGACAACATTTTGATGGAATATTGCATCGAACTTTCTATGAAAGATTGCCGTGAGCTTTCTGCAAGATTTTAGAAACATTTTATAAAATATTGCAAGAAACCTTTCACGAAAGGTTGCAGCGAGGTTTCTGCAAGATTCTAAAAACATTTCATAAAATATTGCAAGAAACCTTTCATGAAAGGTTGCAGCGAGGTTTCTAAAAGATTTTAGGAATATTTCATGAAATATTGCAAGAAACCTTTTATAAAAGGTTGCATAGAGGTTCCCAGCAAAATTTAGAAAACATTTCATAAAATATTGCAAGGAACCTTTCATGAAAGGTTGCAGCAAGGTTTCTGCAAGATTTTAGAAATATTTCATGAAATTTCGCAAGAAACCTTTCATGAAAGATTGCAACGAGGTTTCTGTAAGATTTTAGAAATATTTCATGAAATATTGCAAGAAAACTTTTACGAAAGGTTGCAGCGAAGTTTTCAGCATGATTTAGAAATTATTCCATGAAATATTGCAAGCAACCTTTCATAAAAGGTGGCAGCAAGGTTTCTACAAGATTTTAGAAATATTTCATGAAATATTGCTAGAAACCTTTCATGAAAGGTTGCAGCGAGGTTTCTGTAAGATTTTAGAAACATTTCATGAAATATTGCAAGGAACCTTTCATGAAAGGTTGCAGCAAGGTTTCTGCAAGATTTTAGAAATATTTCATGAAATTTCGCAAGAAACCTTTCATGAAAGATTGCAACGAGGTTTCTGTAAGATTTTAGAAATATTTCATGAAATATTGCAAGAAAACTTTCACGAAAGGTTGCAGCGAGGTTTTCAGCACGATTTAGAAATTATTCCATGAAATATTGCAAGCAACCTTTCATAAAAGGTGGCAGCAAGGTTTCTACAAGATTTTAGAAATATTTCATGAAATATTGCAAGAAAACTTTTACGAAAGGTTGCAGCGAAGTTTTCAGCACGATTTAGAAATTATTCCATGAAATATTGCAAGCAACCTTTCATAAAAGGTGGCAGCAAGGTTTCTACAAGATTTTAGAAATATTTCATGAAATATTGCTAGAAACCTTTCATGAAAGGTTGCAGCGAGGTTTCTGTAAGATTTTAGAAACATTTCATGAAATATTGCAAGGAACCTTTCATGAAAGGTTGCAGCAAGGTTTCTGCAAGATTTTAGAAATATTTCATGAAATTTCGCAAGAAACCTTTCATGAAAGATTGCAACGAGGTTTCTGTAAGATTTTAGAAATATTTCATGAAATATTGCAAGAAAAGTTTCACGAAAGGTTGCAGCGAGGTTTTCAGCACGATTTAGAAATTATTCCATGAAATATTTCAAGCAACCTTTCATAAAAGGTAGCAGCAAGGTTTCTACAAGATTTTAGAAATATTTCATGAAATATTGCTAGAAACCTTTCATGAAAGATTGCAGCGAGGTTTCTGTAAGATTTTAGAAACATTTCATAAAATATTGCAAGAAAACTTTCACGAAAGGTTGCAGCGAGGTTTTCAGCACGATTTAGAAATTATTTCATGAAAGGTTGCAGCAAGGTTTCTACAAGGTTTTAGAAATATTTCATGAAATATTGCTAGAAACCTTTCATGAAAGGTTGCAGCAAGTTTTCTGCAAGATTTTAGAAATATTTCATGAAATCTTGCAAGAAACCTTTCATGAAAGGTTGCAGCGCGGTTTCTGTAAGACTTTAAAAACATTTCATGAAATATTACAAGAAAACTTTTATTACATGTTTCAGCGGGATTTTCAGCAAGATTTGGACAACATTTTGATGGAATATTGCATCGAACTTTCTATGAAAGATTGCAGCGAGCTTTCTGCAAGATTTTAGAAACATTTTATAAAATATTGCGAGAAACCTTTCACGAAATGTTGCAGCGAGGTTTCTGCAAAATTCTAAAAATATTTCATGAAATATTGCAAAAAACCTTTCATGAAAGGTTGCAGCAAGGTTTCTACAAGATTTTAGAAATATTTCATGAAATATTGCTAGAAACCTTTCATGAAAGGTTGCAGCGAGGTTTCTGTAAGATTTTAGAAACATTTTATGAAATATTGCAAGAAAACTTTCACGAAAGGTTGCAGCGAGGTTTCCAGCACGATTTAGAAATTATTTCATGAAAGGTTGCAGCGAGGTTTCTGAAAGATTTTAGGAATATTTCATGAAATATTGCAAGAAACCTTTTATAAAAGGTTGCATAGAGGTTCCCAGCAAAATTTAGAAAACATTTCATAAAATGTTGCAAGGAACCTTTCATATAAGGTTGCAGCAAGGTTTCTGCAAAATTTTAGAAATATTTCATGAAATTTCTCAAGAAACCTTTAATGAAAGATTGCAGCGAAGTTTCTGTAAGATTTTAGAAATATTTCATAAAATATTTCTAGAAACCTTTCATGAAAGGTTGCAGCGAGGTTTTCAGCACGATTTAGAAATCATTTCATGGAATATTGCAAGCAACCTTTCATGAAAGGTAGCAGCAGGGTTCCTACAAGATTTTAAAAATATTTCATGAAATATTGCTAGAAACCTTTCATGAAAGGTTGCAGCGAGGTTTCTTTAAGATTTTAGAAACATTTCATGAAATATTGCAAGAAAGCTTTCACGAAAGGTTGCAGCGAGGTTTTCAGCAGGATTTTAGAAACATTTTATGAAATATTAGACGAAAACTTTCACGACATGTTTCAGCGAGGTTTTCAGCAAAATTTAGAAAACATTTCATGGAATATTGCAAGGAACCTTTCATGGAAGGTTGCAGCAAGTTTTCTGCAAGATTTTAGAAATATTTCATGAAACATTGCAAGAAACCTTTCATGAAAGGTTGCAGCGCGGTTTCTGTGAGACTTTGAAAACATTTCATGAAATATTGCAAGAAAACTTTTATTACATGTTTCAGCGGGATTTTCAGCAAGATTTAGACAACATTTTGATGGAATATTGCATTGAACTTTCTATGAAAGATTGCAGCGAGCTTTCTGCAAGATTTTAGAAACATTTTATAAAATATTGCGAGAAACCTTTCACGAAAGGTTGCAGCAAGGTTTCTGCAAGATTCTAAAAATATTTCATAGAATATTGCAAGAAACCTTTCATGAAAGGTTGCAGCGAGGTTTCTGAAAGATTTTAGGAATATTTCATGAAATATTGGAAGAAACCTTTTGTAAAACGTTGCATAGAGGTTCCCAGCAAAATATAGAAAACATTTCATAAAATATTGCAAGGAACCTTTCATGAAAGATTGCAACGAGGTTTCTGTAAGATTTTAGAAATATTTCATGAAATATTGCAAGAAAACTTTCACGAAAGGTTGCAGCGAGGTTTTCAGCACGATTTAGAAATTATTCCATGAAATATTGCAAGCAACCTTTCATAAAAGGTGGCAGCAAGGTTTCTACAAGATTTTAGAAATATTTCATGAAATATTGCTAGAAACCTTTCATGAAAGATTGCAGCGAGGTTTCTGTAAGATTTTAGAAACATTTCATAAAATATTGCAAGAAAACTTTTACGAAAGGTTGCAGCGAGGTTTTCAGCACGATTTAGAAATTATTTCATGAAAGGTTGCAGCAAGGTTTCTACAAGGTTTTAGAAATATTTCATGAAATATTGCTAGAAACATTTCATGAATGGTTGCAGCAAGTTTTCTGCAAGATTTTAGAAATATTTCATGAAATCTTGCAAGAAACCTTTCATGAAAGGTTGCAGCGCGGTTTCTGTAAGACTTTAAAAACATTTCATGAAATATTACAAGAAAACTTTTATTACATGTTTCAGCGGGATTTTCAGCAAGATTTGGACAACATTTTGATGGAATATTGCATCGAACTTTCTATGAAAGATTGCAGCGAGCTTTCTGCAAGATTTTAGAAACATTTTATAAAATATTGCGAGAAACCTTTCACGAAAGGTTGCAGCGAGGTTTCTGCAAAATTCTAAAAATTTTTCATGGAATATTGCAAGAAACCTTTCATGAAAGGTTGCAGCAAGGTTTCTACAAGATTTTAGAAATATTTCATGAAATATTGCTAGAAACCTTTCATGAAAGGTTGCAGCGAGGTTTCTGTAAGATTTTAGAAACATTTTATGAAATATTGCAAGAAAACTTTCACGAAAGGTTGCAGCGAGGTTTTCAGCACGATTTAGAAATTATTTCATGAAAGGTTGCAGCAAGGTTTCTACAAGGTTTTAGAAATATTTCATGAAATATTGCTAGAAACCTTTCATGAAAGGTTGCAACAAGTTTTCTGCAAGATTTTAAAAATATTTCATGAAATATTGCAAGAAACCTTTCATGAAAGGTTGCAGCGCGGTTTCTGTAAGACTTTAAAAACATTTCATGAAATATTGCAAGAAAACTTTTATTACATGTTTCAGCGGGATTTTCAGCAAGATTTAGACAACATTTTGATGGAATATTGCATTGAACTTTCTATGAAAGTTTGCAGCGAGCTTTCTGCAAGATTTTAGAAACATTTTATAAAATATTGCGAGAAACCTTTCACGAAAGGTTGCAGCGAGGTTTCTGCAAGATTCTAAAAATATTTCATAGAATATTGCAAGAAACCTTTCATGAAAGGTTGCAGCGAGGTTTCTGAAAGATTTTAGGAATATTTCATGAAATATTGCAAGAAACCTTTTGTAAAAGGTTGCATAGAGGTTCCCAGCAAAATATAGAAAACATTTCATAAAATATTGCAAGAAAACTTTTACGAAAGGTTGCAGCGAGGTTTTCAGCACGATTTAGAAATTATTTCATGAAAGGTTGCAGCAAGGTTTCTACAAGGTTTTAGAAATATTTCATGAAATATTGCTAGAAACATTTCATGAATGGTTGCAGCAAGTTTTCTGCAAGATTTTAGAAATATTTCATGAAATCTTGCAAGAAACCTTTCATGAAAGGTTGCAGCGCGGTTTCTGTAAGACTTTAAAAACATTTCATGAAATATTACAAGAAAACTTTTATTACATGTTTCAGCGGGATTTTCAGCAAGATTTGGACAACATTTTGATGGAATATTGCATCGAACTTTCTATGAAAGATTGCAGCGAGCTTTCTGCAAGATTTTAGAAACATTTTATAAAATATTGCGAGAAACCTTTCACGAAAGGTTGCAGCGAGGTTTCTGCAAAATTCTAAAAATTTTTCATGGAATATTGCAAGAAACCTTTCATGAAAGGTTGCAGCAAGGTTTCTACAAGATTTTAGAAATATTTCATGAAATATTGCTAGAAACCTTTCATGAAAGGTTGCAGCGAGGTTTCTGTAAGATTTTAGAAACATTTTATGAAATATTGCAAGAAAACTTTCACGAAAGGTTGCAGCGAGGTTTTCAGCACGATTTAGAAATTATTTCATGAAAGGTTGCAGCAAGGTTTCTACAAGGTTTTAGAAATATTTCATGAAATATTGCTAGAAACCTTTCATGAAAAGTTGCAACAAGTTTTCTGCAAGATTTTAAAAATATTTTATGAAATATTGCAAGAAACCTTTCATGAAAGGTTGCAGCGCGGTTTCTGTAAGACTTTAAAAACATTTCATGAAATATTGCAAGAAAACTTTTATTACATGTTTCAGCGGGATTTTCAGCAAGATTTAGACAACATTTTGATGGAATATTGCATTGAACTTTCTATGAAAGTTTGCAGCGAGCTTTCTGCAAGATTTTAGAAACATTTTATAAAATATTGCGAGAAACCTTTCACGAAAGGTTGCAGCGAGGTTTCTGCAAGATTCTAAAAATATTTCATAGAATATTGCAAGAAACCTTTCATGAAAGGTTGCAGCGAGGTTTCTGAAAGATTTTAGGAATATTTCATGAAATATTGCAAGAAACCTTTTGTAAAAGGTTGCATAGAGGTTCCCAGCAAAATATAGAAAACATTTCATAAAATATTGCAAGGAACCTTTCATGAAAGGTTGCAGCAAGGTTTCTGCAAGATTTTAGAAATATTTCATGAAATTTCGCAAGAAACCTTTCATGAAAGATTGCAACGAGGTTTCTGTAAGATTCTAGAAATATTTCATGAAATATTGCAAGAAAACTTTTACGAAAGGTTTCAGCGAGGTTTTCAGCACGATTTAGAAATTATTCCATGAAATATTGCAAGCAACCTTTCATAAAAGGTGGCAGTAAGGTTTCTACAAGATTTTAGAAATATTTCATGAAATATTGCTAGAAACCTTTCATGAAAGGTTGCAGCGAGGTTTCTGTAAGATTTTAGAAACATTTCATGAAATATTGCAAGAAAACTTTCACGAAAGGTTGCAGCGTGGTTTTTAGCACGATTTAGAAATTATTTCATGAAAGGTTGCAGCAAGGTTTCTACAAGGTTTTAGAAATATTTCATGAAATATTGCTAGAAACCTTTAATGAAAGGTTGCAGCAAGTTTTCTGCAAGATTTTAGAAATATTTCATGAAATATTGCAAGAAACCTTTCATGAAAGGTTGCAGCGCGGTTTCTGTAAGACTTTAAAAACATTTCATGAAATATTACAAGAAAACTTTTATTACATGTTTCAGCGGGATTTTCAGCAAGATTTGGACAACATTTTGATGGAATATTGCATCAATCTTTCTATGAAAGATTGCAGCGAGCTTTCTGCAAGATTTTATCAACATTTTATAAAATATTGCAAGAAACCTTTCACGAAAGGTTGCAACGAGGTTTCTGCAAGATTCTAAAAACATTTCATGAAATATTGCAAGAAACCTTTCACGAAAGGTTTCAGCGAGTTTTCCAGCAAGATTTGGGGAACTTTTCATGGAATATTGCAAGAAACCTTTGATTAAAGGTTGCAGCAAGGTTCGTGCAAGATTTTAGAAACATTTTACGAAATATTGCAAGATACCTTTTATGAAAGGTTTGAACGAGGTTTCCAGCAAAATTTGATGAATATTTTATGAAATATTACGAGGTATCTTTTGTTAAACGTTGCAGTAAGATTTCTGCAAGGTTTTTGACAAGATTTCTAAGATATCACAAAAAATATTGCTATGTACATTTCGCCAATGGTTATTACCATATTTTTGGCATTCTTTATAAAATATTCCAGAAAAGATTCGCTGTTCTTGCCTTATATTTGGTTTCCTGTTATTTACTCAAGTATTTATTGCTGTAGTTGTATTGTAAACGGGAAGTTGAGCGCAATAAGTATGCTATTATTATAAATATTTATGCGTAGGGTAAAAAAATCCATCGAATTGTTATTGAAAAAAGTAAAGAACGCATAAATATTAGAAACAAAACCTTTTATTTCAATATTCTCTACTTTTCTCAAAAACGATGCTGAGGAATTTTTTCTTCTTGTGCACAAATATTGATAATAATAGTATTGCGCTGAACTAGTAATTTATAGATAGAACGATCGATACTTAAGCAAATAAGAAAAACTTTATCACACAAGGATAGAAAATCCTGCCTACTAGTAAATATTACTGCAGCAAGCTTTTGGCAAGATTTAAGAAATATTTTACAAAATATTGCAGGAAACCATACGGAAAGGTATGCGCGTTGTTCGCGGCAAAATTTGGGAAAAATTTCATGAAATATTACGAGAAACCTTTCATGAAAGATTGCTGCAAGGTTTCTTGAAATGTTGCGGCAAGGTTTTCATAAAAGGTTGCTGCGAGGTTTTTAGAAATATTTCAACCGGGTTCTAGCGCGGACATATAAATGTTGCTGCATTATCTCATAAAAGGTTGCTACGAGGTTTTCTGCAAGGTTACGGCGAGATTTTCTGAAAAATTGCTGTGTGGTTGCTTGAAATGTTTATGCTATTTTCCCGCAAGATTCCTGTGAGGTTTCTTGGAATGTTTCTGTTACATTTCCTGAAATATTGCTTTGAGGTTTTCATGAAAGGTTGCTGCGAGGTTTTCTGAAAGATTGCTGCGAGGTTTTTAGAAATATTTCAACTGGGTTCTAGCGCGGACATATAAATGTTGCTGCAATCTTTCATGAAAGGTTGCTGCGAAGTTTCGAAACTTTCATGAAACCTTGCAGCAACCTTGCAGCAATCTTTCATGCTGTGTGGGTATTAAATATGGATCGGGTATGGTTTTTTCATTTAATTTTCTATAATCTATGACTAAATGCCATCTTGGTTTTCCATCATTACCAGGTTTTTTTTTCACTATGCTGGTGCATTATAAGCACTTTTAGAAGGTCTTATTAAATCATTGTCGATTAATTTCTGTGTTTCTTCTATAACAATTTTTTTTTATTTGGTATTGTATGGTAATGAAAATTGTTTAACATATATTGGTCTATTATCTGTTATATTTATTTCATGATATTCTAAATTACATTTTCCCATTTTTTCTCCTTCAAGCCAAAATATATCTTCATTTTTGATAATTAGATCCTTTATGTTTTGTTCATTTTCTTCGTTTAAATAATTTAAAATTATTTTATTTAATAATTTTTCTTTACGATTGATATTTTCTTCATACATATGATTTATGTTTTCATGTGTTATAGTTTCTTCAGGTTCTTCTTCCTCCATATTTAATGTTGCAATATCTTCTTCAAAGTAAAAAATTGTTTATCTTAATTTTCAATATTAAAATTTGTATTATCTTGTAGTTTTAAAAGGAATTTATAATAATCTATATCTTGTTTATCTTTAAATTGATTTTTTTCTAAAATACAATTAATATCTTTCATAAGATTTTTTATGTTTTCATTTTTATTTTGTAAAAATTACGTAATCGAAGATATGTGTTTAGTATCTTGCATAAGCGTGACACAATTCAATAATTGAAATGTATTAGTAACTGCTGCGTCATTTCTTTCGTTGTTTTGTATACATAAATTTAAACTTGAATTTTTTTCATCTTTATAGTCTGATTGAATGTAATATTTTTTTCCATTCATTTCTAAATATCCTTTATCTAGTCTTAATTTATTTTCCTTTAAAACAATTATGCCTAAAATTCCATCATAGGGTATCGAAAAATTTTTTGACGCTACATGAAAATTTGTTTGTGATTTGTTTATAGGAAAATTAACTATACCACATGTTTTCATAGGTGTATTAGAGATTCCTGATAAATATATTTTAATATTATCATTAAGAGCAGGCTGGAGTAGAATTTGATACCGACCGAGTGAAAATTGAGTTTTTTGTTATTTACTCAAGTATTAATCGGTGTATCTTCAAATTAAAGGTTGAGCGCAATAGATATTATTATTATGAACATCTATGAACTAGAAACAAAATTCTAACGCTGTTTTTGAGAAAAGTAATGAACGCCGAAGTAAAAGTTTATGTTTATAATATTTTCACGTTCCTTATTTTTCTCAAAAACAAATCGTTAGATTTTTGTTTTCTTGTGCATACATATTCGTAATAACAATATCTATAGCGCTTAACCTTCAATTTGCAGGTACACCGATTAATACTTAGGCTAAGTTCCACCTGCCGCTCGTAAATGCGCTCTGTAAGTTGCGCAGTCGTCTGAGCAGATATTGGTAGAAAACGATGTATTACAGTTTTTTTTTGTTGGTACAATTGCTTGAATAGCAAACGAAAAGCACAAGATTTCGGACTAAGATGAAATTCAACCAAGAAAAATCTTGTCGAAATACGACGCGCCAATTTTATCGTTTGCTTTTCAAGCAATTGTACCAACAAAAAAAACCATGATACATCGTTTTCTACCAACGTCTGCTCAGACGACTGCACAACTTACAGAGCGCACACCGAAAAAAATCCGTAACGTCAATGGTTCCATACCTCCTACAAATATTATTCTTTGCGAGGTTGAAACTACAGCGGTCTAAAATATGCAACGCACATTATTAGATAGGTATAGTAACAGAGTAGTTCACTGTAAATACAGCAATAGTTCGAGCGCTGAACGTTGGCTGTTGGGGGTAAATAAAATATGAGGTTTTACTAAAGCCTCATCGACGCTATATCATTCGAGTCTGGAATCGCGCGCGTTCGTGTATTTTGACGGATCGTATTTCATTTACCCCCAACAGCCAACGTTCAGCGCTTGAACTATTGCAGTATTTACAGTGAACTACTCTGTTACTATACCTATCTAATAATGTGCGTCGCATATTTTAGACCGCTGTAGTTTCAACCTCGCGAACAATATTAGTACTAGAAGGTATGGAACCACTGGCGTTACGGATTTTTTTCGGTGCATTTACGAACAGCAGGTAGAATACAGCCAAAAGTAAATAACGAAAATCTCAATTAGACAAAGACAGCGAATCCGGCCTGCTCTTAAGACCAGGCCGGAGTAGAATCTGATACCCACCGAGTAACAATTGAGTTTTTTTTTATTTATTCAAGTATGAAACGGTGTATCTTCAAATTAAAGGTTGAGTGCAATAGATATTATTATTATCGACATCTTTGCACAAAAAAAAATTCTACCGATTGGTTTTTGAGAAAAGTAAGGAACGCCGAAGTAGAAGTTTAGGTTTATAATATTTTCGAGTTCCTTACTTTTCTCAAAAACAAAGCAGTAGATTTTTTTTCTCGTGCATACATATTTGTAATAATAATATCTATTGCGCTTAACCTTCAATTTGCAGATACAGCGTACTAATACTTAAGTAAATAAAAAAAATCTTAATTGGACAAGAACAGCGAATCCGGCCTGCTCTAAATAGAATTAGATGGTACTCATTTTTCTTTTATTATATTAAGTTGAGCAACTGTATCTATTAATAATTTCCATACTTCGTCTGTAAATGGATTTTTTATTTCAATAAATTGTAGTGTATCCCCTAGTTTAAATACGTAAACGTCACGTATTTCGAATTCGTAATCAATTTCGTGTTCTCTTGTAAAATATTTAATGTCTTCGTAATTATTGAGCGACTTTTGTTTTGTAGCTCCTCTTGTTCGCTCTCTCCAAGATGAGTCTAAGCGTTCCCTATGTATTATTTGATTCAGTTATTTTTGATTGACATTGTTCATTTATATGAATGGTTTTTTTGCATAATGTGAAAAATTTCTCTTGCTTTCTTTCTAAATTTTTAATTTAAAAACATGTATCATGTGAGTGTCCTAATTTTTTACAATAAGGACATTGTATATTTTGATTATTGTTTTAAGCTTTTTTATTTTGATATTCTCGTTTCCTGCATTGCTCTATATTATGTCTTTTAGTTTTACAGTATCTATAAAATTTATGTTGACCTCGCTGTCCATATTCATTATTATTTTTTATTATTTCCATTATAATTATTTCTGCTCTCCGTTTAAAAAGTCCAATTGAAATTCCAATAGGATTTATACTTATGAATGATTTTGCTTTTTTCCATTAATTCAGAAGGAGAAAAGTTCTTTACGCCCGCCAACATTATTTGCTCTAAAATTAAGCGGAAAAAGAGTTCTTTTCTCCCGCTAATACAATTTCTCTTAAATAAAGCGGGCAAAGCGTACTTTTATCTTGCGACTTCAGAGGGCAAAAAGTTCTTTACGCCCGCCAACATTATTTGCTCTAAAAATGAGCGGGAGAAAAGTACTTTTATCCCGCTAATTCGATTTCTCTTAAATTAAGCGGGAAAAACGTACTTTTTTCTTGCGAATTCAGAGGGCGAAAAATTCATTACGCCCGCTAATATTGATTTCTCGAAAAATAACCGGGAGAAAAGTACCTTTCTCCCACTAATTCTATTTCTCTTAAATTAAACGGACAAAGCGTATTTTTTTCTTGCGAATCCAAAGGGCGGAAAGTTCTTTACGCTCACCAACATTATTTGCTCTGAAAATTAAATTGAAATTCCAATAAGATTTATACTTATGAATAATTTTGCTTTTTTCCATTAATTCAGAAGGGGAAAAGTTCTTTACGCCCACCAACATTATTTGCTCTAAAATTAAACGGCAAAAGAGTTCTTTTCTCACGCAAATACAATTTCTCTTAGATGAAGCGGGCAAAGCGTATTTTTATCTTGCGACTTCAGAGGGCAAAAAGTTCTTTACGCCCGCCAACATTATTTGCTCTAAAAATGAGTGGGGGAAAAGTACTTTTATCCCGCTAATTCGATTTCTCTTAAATTAAGCGGGAAAAACGTGCTTTTTTTTAACAGTGGGCTAAAAATGCCACTTTTGCTCCCGGCACGGAAAACGAAAAGTGCTAATTTTAGCCTCACTGTAAAAAAATCGTATATGCACCACGGAAGGTAAAATGGACAACCCATAGCACGAGTTTGCCACCCTCGGCTTCGCTTTGGGTGTCAATTCACTCGTGTTATGGCCTGTCCTTTATTTTACCTCCCTAGGTGCATAATATACTATTATCTTGCGACTTTAGAGGGTGAAAAGTTCTTTACGCCCGTCAACATTATTTGCTCTAAAAATGAGCGGGAGAAAAGTACTTTTCTCGCTCTAATTCGATTTCTCTTAAATTAAGCGGGAAAAACGTACTTTTTTCTTGCGAATTCAGAGGGCGGAAAGTTCGTTACGCACGCTAATATTATTTACTCTAAAAATGAGTGGGAGAAAAGTACTTTTTTCCCGCTAATTCTACAATTCTTAAATTGACCGAGAAAACCGTACTTTTTTCTTGCGAATGCCGAGGGCGAAAAGTTCTTTACGCCCGCCAACATTATTCGCTCCAAAAATGAGCGGGAAAAAAGTACTTTTCTCCCGCTAATACGATTTCTCTTAAATTAAGAGGGAAAAACGTTCTTTTTTCTTGCAAATTCAGAGGGCCAAAAGCTCTTTACGCCCGCTAATATTATTTGCTCTAAAAATGAGCGGGAGAAAATTACTTTTCTTTCGCTCATTTTCCGAGAAATCAATATTAGCGGGCGTAAAGAACTTTTCGCCCTCTGAATTCGCGAGAAAAAAGTACGTTTTTTCGCTTATTTTTAAAGAAATTTAATTAGCGGGAGAAAAGTACTTTTCTCCCTCTGAATTGATAGGAAAAAGCAAAATCATTCATAAGTATAAATCTCATTGGAATTCCAATTGGAATTCCATAATGGATTTCCATCGAATTCCAATTGGAATTCCGATTTGACTTTCTAAACGGGGAAGTCTCTATCTGAGTGACCCCATCTGTCACATAATTGGCATCTTATTTGATCATCTGATTCAATTTGATTTACAAATATCTTGAATTTTTCACAATTAGTAGTACTGTGATTCTGATTACAAATGTCACAAGTTTGTGTGGGTATATTAATCTTTTCTTCGTTTTGACTACATAATTCAGTATTGTGTTCGTTTTTATTGCATTTTCAGCATGATTCATATTTTTTTATAATCGGACAACGGCTTCCTGGTAGAAAATTAACCAGCTCGGCTGGTTAGCTTATTAACAGTTAGCTAGATTCATTAACTAAGAAAATAAGTATTTCATTGTTAACTTATAGCTGACAACTCGTTAACTAAAAGTAAAATGCTATGGTAATATAGTTTGAAGCTTTGCGCATGCGCGTGAACGATTATAGTAACTATTATGCTGTCTCTCTCCTTTTTCTATATAACCGTTAAGAGAGAAAGAGATGGTAAAAGTGAGCAATTCTTTAATATAGTAAAACTTGTTTCTCTCCCTCTCTCTCTTTTTCTTATGTAGTCTTTGAGAAGTAGAAAGAGAGAGATAGTCAAAACGACTTTAATTCGTTGTAAACGCGTTCCGGTTGAGATTTGATTTTATTCTTGTGTTTAACACTTATTTAATTTATATGAATTATAATCACGGGAATATATTGTGTTGTGTATGTAAGAGAACAGTGCGTAGATTTTTTTTTATTTATGAATTATCATCACAAGATACTAGTGTCATATACGTAGCAGAAAAAAATTGTCACTCGCGCACGTACACAATCTAAAAAAAAGATGCACGCGGTCCTACGCGAGAGCAAACTAGTACCACTTTTAAAATTATTATTAATTAAACGATTTATTATTTGTTTTTCATAGTGAATTTGCTGCCCGGTATGAAAAAGGTCGTATATTCTCCTCGGGAGAAAATCGGATTATCGCTGCCCGCATATCTTCCGCTCTCGCTATATTTCACTTTCTACAATTTTTATTTAATATATATAAATATATGTTATTAGTTAATTTCTTGATAGAAGATAGCTAAGAGGGTGAGAATATTGGCGAGGTTTCTGGCTAAGAGGTTAGCTAATATTAAGTTATTTTGTTTAATATTAGCTAACATCTAGCTGCAAACTATTTTAAAATTCTACCAGGGCTTACTTGATGACTATTATCTTGGCAGTATTGACAATATTGTTCATTGTCCTCTAAAAGTGTACACATACCTCTTAAATGTCCTAGTTGATTACAAAATTTGCATATTAATTTTATTTTATCTTTTGTATTAGTGCACTGATATGACGAGTTAGTTGGTTCTTTACAATATACACAACTTGCAATATTGCAACATAACGCCTCATGACCTATATCTTTACATATTTGGCACAGTGGCGGATCCAGGGGGGCGGGGCGATGGGGCGATCGCCCTCCCTCATCCCCAAAAAAAACCTTCAAACATATTTATCCAGAGGTCGAATGATTATTTTTTACTTATCTATTGAAAATATTATTGATCAGAAATATTATCGACTCAATACAATTTTTATATTGTATTTACGAAATTATTTTATAAATATTTCAATTATATTTGTTTTATGTCTTTAATTCTTCTCAAATAAGGCTTCTGAATCAATTCGTATAACTATTGCGTTATTATGCTTACATAACACATTTACAAAAATATTATGATATAATAGTGCTTTAAATTATAAAAATGTTCAAAATGTTCATTCCCACCTTTATTGAAATTTCAAATCCACGTTTTCATATTAAAAATGTTATCTTACTATTTTATTTAAATCACAATTCTGCAATGAATTATCCAATGAAAATTTAATATAGTACAGAATAATTAAATTTTTATTCACTATTAATTAACAGAAATAAAATATTAATTACACAATTTATTTTCAAAAGTTTTATAAAATTACAGTTAATTTTTTGTAAGAAGACAATCAAATAGATATTTTTATTTTGGTAGAAATAGGTATAAATTTAAAAGAAGAAATAAACTGATTAGTTTAAAACGTTTTAAATTATAATTAATTTTTTTTTAAATCAATCATTTCATGTAAAATATATGCTATCATAGTATATAATTGTTTTAATTTGTTGTCAATTTACTCATAACGTTGCTTTTTAAAATTATTACGAACAATAATTAAGCAGTATTAAAGAAAAAGTCGCTCGATAGAAGAGAAGCGGCATCTATAACGTAATACACGTTACTACACGTTATGTATTTGTTATATGCAAAACTCTCGAAAAAACAAAAGAGTGGATAGTCAACGTTGAAGTATACTGTTTTAATAGTTAATGATAGGATTGTGCGTGAATGATTTCTTAACCCAAACAAACTATTTTAAATTTAATATTTATAGTTTCGATTTTCATAATAATTGATGCAATTACTTTCAATGATTCGGTTGTAAAACTATTATTAAAAACTTTGTATAAAATATTTTCAATTTTTCATATTTGACTTCAATATTTTTTCTATTAAATATACATTCAATTTTACATTATTTATTTATTAAATTTGATAAACACGTGCACCCTAACTGTTGTTTTCTCAATTAATTTTGTTTATAAATCTTCGCAAATCATCAATAATTTCGATTAAGGCGACGTCGGAACTTAGGTTAGGTTTCATTTCTTAGTTCACAAACCATACTTTTAATACATGAGATTTTTCAGATTTTTTAATTTTCCACCATTCTTTGATACCCATAGAATGGTGGAAAACTTATAAATCCAAAAAATTTTACAAAATAAAAGTTTAATTTGTAAACTACGAAATAAAAATTTAGCCTAACCTCCGTAGTCGCCTTAAGGGGATGTAAAATGGACACTACACATGTACTCATAAATATTCACTATCTTTACATTTTAATGCAAAATTTTCAATAAAAATATGCATTAGCTTGTAGTATGTACCATGAAGATTATTCGGTTATATTTTAAAATAAATTCATTCATTAGTTATTGAGAATTTTGGGTTCCAAAATTATTTACTAAAATTTTTCAATTTTGTACAGGAATCCAAATATCTTAAAAGCTAATGAATGAATTAATTTGAAAATTTATCTAAATAATCATCGTGGTATATACTACAAGTTAATGCATTTCTTTTCTGGAAATTCTGCAATAAAATGGAAAGGAAGCTAATATCTATAAGTACAGGTGTAGTGTCCGTTTTACATCTCCTTAAGAATTATCAAAAAAACGAATATATTTTCTTCCGATTTTTAATTTATATGCACAATAGAATAACTTGGCGGAAAGGATATTTTTCCGAATGTGTACCTCAAATGGCAGCGCTGCATATTTTATCATAGACGTAAGAGGACTTCGAATTATCTGTTGCGACTCAGTAGTTTACCTTGTCGTATTCTCTGTGCGCCTAATTAAAATTGCACAGAACGGTTTCAATAAAATAAAATAAATGGAAACAAAAATTTTTTTATTGATACAATGTTTTCTCTATGAGAAAGTAAAAGTGTATTAAAATATATTTATAACTCATAAATCTTAAGACATGATACACATACAACATTATTTCATTTTGAATAGTATTATTAAATAAACAAAATCAAGTTTTTAACTAATCAAAAGGATTTTAAGCATCAGATAAGGGTTTTTAAAACTATTCATGTATCAAACTTTTTTATTTAAAGGGGCCAGATACTATTAGAAGCTGAAATATATTGCTGAGATATATTGATGTAAATTGCTGATGTTTAAACATAACTAATTTCATATAAAAATACATTCAATTTCAAACATGTTTTGGTTTAAAACATTTTCTATATCTTGAGAATTGAAGTAGTGGTGCTCGTTGAAAGTCTAGAACAAAAAACCCTTTACCGCAAGGTTTCTTCATGAGTTTTCATTGGATTTACTTGAAATTTTATGGAGATATTCAAAATTATAGTAGAATCCATATAAGTGTAAAACATTCATAAAAAATTCAAATAATTAAAAAATTTTTGAAAAAAAAACAATTTAAAAAAAATTTTTTTTATTCATTATTACAAATAATAAGTTGATAAATAAATAGAAATAAATTGATTCAAAATCTGCTCGACTTATATGGATTCTACTATAATTTTGAATATCTCCATAAAATTTCAAGTAAATCCAATGAAAACTCATGAAGAAACCTTGCGGTAAAGGGTTTTTTGTTCTAGACTTTCAACGAGCACCACTACTTCAATTCTCAAGATATAGAAAATGTTTTAAACCAAAAAATGTTTGAAATTGAATGTATTTTTATATGAAATTATTTATTTTTAAATATCAGCAATTTATATCAATATATCTCAGCAATATATTTCAGCTTCTAATAGTATCTGGCCCCCTTAATGTATATTTAAGCTAAAAAGAAGTTTTATTAGTTAAAATTATAATAACAAAAAATTATCAATTACATTTAAATCTGATTTTTTTTCAGACTGAAACTCAGGTCTGATAGCTCTAGTAACTACAGTTGAGTAGAAAGTGCTTAGGCGCCCAAATTATTTCAGCTTATGTCTGTATATTATAAAATAACCAACATGTATAAGAAAACTAATCAGTTGAATATATTATATTAAATATTAATTCATTGTATATTAAAAAACTGCATACCTATATTAGTAAATATTCAAATTTTTATTGAAAATATAGTCATATTGCTTGTTTGTCAATTGTAATACAAATTTTATATACAAATCTATAAAAAAGATGCTTACTATCGTTATAATTTTATCAGTATGTTAATTATTTTCAAGCTTTATTCATTAAAACATAAATTGTTTTTCCATTTTTTAATTTCATGTATTAATATTTAGTTAAATAGTAATGTATATAATAAAATAACTCACTCGTACAAGCAAACTATTCAGTTAAATATATTATATTAAATATTAATTCATCGTATATCATAAAATAGCACACTTATATAAGTAAATTATTCAAATTTTCATTAAAAATAGATATATAGCTTGTTCGTCAACTGTAATACAAATTTTATATGTTAATTTATAACAAAGCTGTCTACCGTAATCATACTTTCATCAGTGTGTAAATTATTTTCAAACTACAATTACTGAAAACACACATTTTATACTTCTATTTATTTATGTATTAATATTTATTATAATAAGTTTAACTAAATATAAATTGTATATTATGAAATAGCACACTCGTATAAGTAGATTCTTCAAATTTTCACTAAAAATAGACATACAGTTTGTTCGTCAATTGTATCATCCATTGTTATCAGTAAATTTTGATCTTGATTTATTCTAACCTTATTTTTTTTATTAAAATGTGCACATAAATTTATTTTTAAAACATTACTTAAATATATTACTTTTTTTTAGTACTTTGATGATTTTTAATCTGAGTAATAGAAATATAGAATAATAAAACGTTCATAACCTCAAACCTTCATAACCTCAAACCTTCATTGATTGCTATTACTATACTTATTTTTAAATGAAAAACAATTAAAAATATATATTTATTGTACCTGCATTAAGCAATACTAATGCAATAAAGGAATAAATTACTTATTTGAATTGTTATATTATTTGATGTCTTTACAATTTTACTGGAATTTTTAAATAAAGGTGGTCACCTTGCTTGTGCTCATAGTTATATATTTTATCATTAAACTATACATTGGTTATATACATAAATAATATTGCTTGGTTTAAAATAAAATATTCTTATTTTATTTTAATTGAGTTACTTCTATTATATTTAAAAAACAATGCCTAGAAATTAATTTTTATTTATTTAAAAAATCTAAACCTTTAAAATTTAATTTTTGGCGCCTATTCTATATCGACCAATCAGGATTCGATCTTCAGATGCTTCAACATGGTGGCTCATCATTTTTTTAAGAAGGGATTATACACTACGCAAACTATGAAAATGAGAAAATTACTTTTCCTACCAATTCTGTTATAAACTTTATTTGAATAAAAAGTTGCGGTGTTTGAAAAAATATTATTTGTGCCATGATATTTAAGAAATGTGTGACGTGGTACGCCACTATAAATAAATAAAGTATTTATTTATTGCACTTTCCCCACTCAGCACTATGACACACCACCAACGAAAACTAAGAAAATTAGTTAATTAATGAGATTGTTTTTTTTCTTTACCGGTATTACGAGACGACGACGACACATGTGTAGCAGACGCGCGCGGCGGCCATTACCAATACATCGAGAGCCCCTTGTATATGAACGCCGGTGCTGCTTCAGCAGCCTATTGAGCGATAGCGTACATACGAATACATGTGAGCGACCGCGCGTGCGCTAGGAGTTACGGTACCATGAAGAAGACTTAGAAGAGAGAAGAGTGAAACAGCAATACTGAGCAAGAGAGATGGGGAGATTTACACGCTAAGAGAACGAATCTCAAGTGCTGGCGCGTCGATCTCTCGCGCATTAAGCGAAGAGAGAGAAAGAAGGCAATGAAGAAACATGGATAGAGAGCATTAGAGAGGGGATCGTCACGATTCTTTTCTCTTAACTGAGCCTCGATACCATACATATACGTACACATATGTATGTGTATATGTAAGCCTTTATATGTAGCCGGTGACGTCGCTGAAATTAAAACAGTTTTTTTCTTCTTTCGTGTGTTGCTGAGGAGAGAGATTATTGGGAGAAAGCGAGGAGTCCAGAGAGAGAGACGAGCGGAGACGAATCCTTGACGTCGCCGGTAGCGACCAAGATAAGAAAGAGAGAAAGATCGATAGACCGCCGCCATTATCGCTAGCACCAGCCGTCACAGCTTCTACATCCTGATTATCGTCGACTGTATCGACCCAGGAGATTGAAAAGTCAGCAACGGTGAGTGGGCTGCGCCCAGAAATTTTCGCTCATTTCTTTGTAAGTCAACGGCTCTCGCCGATTGACCGTAGAGTCAGTGAAGTGGTTTTTGCGGAATTTTCTTGTAGTGCGCGAAGTGACACGGTTATAGATTTTCTTTTTCTTGTGATAAAAATTCAAATTATTGTAACGAAATTAAAATTTCTTGTTAAGCGTGAGTAAAATAACAATCATAAAATTTTAATTGATTAATTAAGAGTAAAATTGAAAATTTTAATGTGCGTAAAATAAAACTTTTTTTTTATCTTGAATAATTGTAAAGCGTAATAGAATTGAAATAAGGTTGGTTGTATTATAAAAATTTTTGATTAGACCGTGAGTGCCGGAGTGTGTGTGTTACGTGAGCACGTGTTATCAGAAATAAAATCTAGACCGGTGAGACGCGTTTAAATTGCCGGTTGGGCGAATAAATAGTGGTAAAATAAAAATTTTTCTTTCGTACGTAGTGGAGAATATAAATTCAAAAATTCGTTCTGGTAACACGTGGCCGCGTATTGAGCGCCGAGAGTGAGGGAGAGAGAGAGAGAGACGCGAAGCGAACTAAATGGCCACCGGAAGACCGCCATTTTAGATTACGAATTTGTGATTTACGTAGAGTATATATAATTAAATTTTTTTTTTTTTGAAAATTCTTACATGAATAGAGACTTTAAGTGAGTTGAAAATTTTTTTTGATTTGTATAACGATTAATATAACATTTTTTTTGAGAGTTAAGTATAAATTTCTTTGTGTATGGGATATGAGAGAGCGCGAATAGGCAGACATTAAACAAGATTTATTAAAACAGATTATGAATTAAAATAAAGTTTTTTATAGTTAAGTGAAAATAAGTTAAAAGTTTTCTGTGTGTTTTCCCCCTCCCATTTCAGACAAGAATTCTACACGAATCGAGCCACCTCCCGATCCAAGGCCGCTTGAGACTCGTGCTGACGGCTAGCTAGTTGGTGGTGTATCTGGCGCCCTTAAACTTAATTCTTTTGGTACACCGATTTTTGCATATGAGAATCGACTCATGAGTAAATTAATACATTTGTTATAGAAATTTAGCAATTATTAACTTTACCGAAATTCTCACATCGCAAATGGCACCAGCAACGTGGGGCTTGGATCGGGAAAATTCTGAGTAGAATTTTCTTGTTAGAATTGGGGAGCAAAGTGAAAAAGGAGAATAAAAATTTTGACTTGTAATTTGACCGGTAAAAATCGAAATTAATGCATGCAGTGATTAATTCAAGATCTTAATTTCTGTAAAGACGGTAAATTGAACGAGTTAAAATTTGGTTTATAAATTAATGTAATTTAGTTGAAATTTCGTGAAAAGAATAAAACAAAAATTGCTGTATACCTCCTTTTTCACCGGTTAAGCGTAGAGAATAAAAAAATAAAACCACTTCACATAACCTAAGCGAAATAAAAATTAGATTGTAAGAGTGTCCCCAGAAAATGCGTTATTGAATTTAATTTAAAACTTTCCCGATATATTTATTGATATATATATAGAAATTAAGACATAGCGAACCTTTACACCTTCCTAACCCCAACTGCGAACAATAAAATTTATTAAATAGAAAAAAAAATTTTAAGTAAACCTAGAATAGATAAATGAAAATCAGTGCAAAAAGTATTAAGACTTGCCTTATTCTCGACCACTGTGCCAAACCCTAGAAAACGTACCTAGTGATACATATATTTTCAATTATTCGTACAAAATATATATATTTATATTTCTCATATATATAATAATTATTCCCTCCATATATACATATACACATATATACAATTTTTTTCTATAAATCCCAAATCACACATATGATTGCCCTACGAAGAAACTGGGTTATTGAAGAGACCCGTTGCTATCAAAGAAAGTAGATAGGCTATAGGCATCCTAGATCATAGGCATTCTGTATCACCCCCTCTCTCTCCAAAGTGATACAGTATGCCTACGGATTCTAGATCATTTCAATGATCCAGAATCCGAACATGAGCTAGAATGCCTATATCGTTTTCTACTGTTTTTTTTTTTTTTTTCTTTCTTTTTTTTTCTTTAATTTTTTTCTCTTTTTTTACAAAGGATTTTTTGAGAGATAGAATAATTTCATGAGTTTGACATTGTGTAGTGCACAGACAGTTTTATAAATTGGATTATGGTTTGTGCATATAGTAACACACTTAAAAGCTGGATTTGACGGATAGCCGTATTGATGTATGTTATAAACGGGAAGCTTGAATCGTAGCATCCATTTTCGTTTGAATTCATTCATGACAAAAATTTTGGTAGCGTTATGTAAATATTCATGGAGTAAGTTTGCAATTTGAGAGTAATCAAGTCCGTCAGTGTTCCAGGCGATTCCATGACTTTGTTTGAGTCGAATGTTTTCTGCTTGCAATTCTTCAGAAAGCCTTTTCCATGAGAAAGGTTTTTTAAACAGATGAACGATAGGATCATCATTGCCGTTGAGAGGAGTGATTGCTATTTCCTTTAGAACATATTCACCACACATTTGCTTAAAACCAATCATATCTACCGCATACTCCATTTTAAAATATGAAATTTTTTTCTTAAGGCGACTTCGGATTTTAGGTTAGGTTTTATTTTTGAGTTTACAAATTACTCTTTCAATATGTAAAATTTTTAAGATTTTTTAATTTTCCACCATTCTACGGATTATAATAAATGGTGGAAAATTAAAAAATTCAAAAAATTTTAGAAACTGAAAGAGTAATTTGTAAACTACAAAATGAAATCGAACCGAACTTCCGTAGTCGCCTTAAGAGTAAAGATAATATGCTATTTAGACAAGCTTCCGAACATCTCCGCTAATAGGATTGTACTGAACGATGCGATCATGTTAGATCATACAATAAGCTGAAGTATTAGCAGGAAAGTCAATTTTAGACTCAAATTCTAGACGTACATCGACAGGAGCGCTCTTTAGAGATTCGTTTTGTCGTGAACAGTCAATAACTATGAGTGGTTCAAAGTTGATAAACTGAGACTTCGTCAACAATGGCTGTGAATCTCTTCCGTAATAGCTTTTCTGAAAATTAGCATACATATCATAGAGAATAGCAAACTGATTCTTAGATATGTCAAGATTGAGATTGTTGTACGGATAATATTGCGAATTCAAGAAAAGTCTCACATTACTAATATTACAGTGGTCAAAGCGACTGGCATTTTTAGTTTTTGATCCTTTTTTTCCCGATTGTAATCCAAGAATCACGAAACGTGGTTTCTCCAATTGATTTGAAGTTTTTACCGTCCAGACGTGTTTATTTGTTGTTGGAAGAAGAGGATATTCAAATAACTCCCAAGAACGAAAACTCATAGAAATAGGATTATCTTTGCCAATGAAACTTAACAGCTGGATTTTTTGTTTATCTGATGCAATAACATATGGCATTAACCACTCTATCTTTGATATTTTTATTTGATAAGTTTCATATGTGGTTACATTGTTGGCTACAGTACCTTCCTGTATTATAGCATTTAGATCATTTCTTGATCTTGTGAGAATGAGTTCATGCTTCATATTAACAACAATTTTCTTGTAATCTTCTGCGAAGCCTAAAATCATACTTAGAGGGATAGAAACATCAAAATTTCCATGATCATCTTCAATTGTTTTGTTTCCTTCTTCAACACCAAGCCAGCCTGCATTTTCTAATGTTAGAGTCTGATTTGGATTAAATGAAGTGCATCCCTTCATGAGACTACTCAGACCAACATTTTTACTTTTATCTATCTCTACAGCATTAAGTTCATATCGAATTTCATCAAACAGATGACAAATGCCATTGTTAACGAAATTAGTTTTAGTTAGTGCTTGTCCATCTGATTTTTGTAATTTTCCACATACATGAATGTAACTACATGATGGTAAGAGGCATAAATCTTGATGCTGAATAGAAATACGAATTTCATCACTGTTATTGAAACTTAATGTGGAGTATGGTTGATGTGCGTGAACCTCATAATGAGCAATAGACTCATCGAATGCGACACCTGATTGAATGCTTAGAATTTCGTCCATTTTTCTGAAAGCAGCAGAGAATGATACAATTTATCTTTTTCCACGTACTTTGAGACCTATGCTTTTGAGAAACTGGATGCTCTTCCGTGTTAACGGTTTGAGTACCTTTGGACGACTGATGGTGGGTTGACATGATGGCTGACTTTTATGCACACTTGAATTATAAACGATTCCCATTATACAGATTTTATGTGAAGTCTAACAGTAATTTCCTCTCCTCGGAAATTCACTAAATTTCCGTCTTGATCAACGATTCGGATTTGAAGATGATCTATACTCTTAACATTGAGTGGTAAATATATGACATGCGATGGAACTTCTATGATTTTATATCCTGGAGGAACTTTTGGGAAAAACTCATGGATCGTGTGAACTTTTTTGTCGTTGATGTAAGCACCTGTAGTAATATTACACTCTACTCTGAGTGCGTTTATTTTCAATATCTTCACAGGTAAATCAGAGCTGTGATGAATGTCTTCATGAAGAACGCGACGAGTGAAACCGAGAAGACTGCCTATTGAATCGCGAGGACTAAGATCTATCTGATGGCTGCAATAAATTTCACTTCTGAGAGTATTGTTGTTAGCTTTCAAGGAAAACTCGATGTCTTTAGATTTCAAATCTTTTTGCAAAAATTGATTAATAGCATCAATTTCATAACTGCCAGTAGGAATAATAATAATCTTCTCTCCGTTTATATGAAGTTTATTATTCGAATCGTCAACATTGGGAATCGAGTTGAATGTTAAAAGTTCAACTGAACCCAAAACAAAATTCTTATGCTGTGGTAGTTCTATTGAAGGAAAATATTGCGCTTCTAAGATAGAAGATTTGCCTGAAAGACTCAAAGTGAAACTATCTTCCATGACTGATTGAAAAAGAATGATCCTGCTTGTCTGAAAACTCTTCTTTTATAGTCTTTCACACAAGAATTGAAGACAAAGATGTCCACAAATAAATGAGTCAAAATTTTGATATCTTTTATAGTTGTATTTCACTTCTTCCACGTTAAAATATAACATGAGATCTATAGGGGGTTTAAGATCACCAAAACTATCAAAATAAATCACTTCAGAACCTCGTTTTCGATAACATACCCAGTGAGTGCCTTTGTTTTGAAAATCATCTAAGTTGATTATAGCAGATTCGTTATGCCATGGGCCATCAGAAGGTAGATTATTTCTCATGAAAACACCTCGAAAATATGGGATTTGCATCATACGAGCATACTTTATAAGATCATAGTCAGTCAGTGCACGATTTGGCAAAGTTAAATCGAAGTTTTTTTTTTTTTAACTTGACCATTACCGATATGAGGTTTCATAAATAATCCCATTCCAGTTTTATATGGTTTAAGATAGAGACCTTTTCCTAGAGCAATAGCTTCCATAGTTTTATTATGTCTCTTACTTTCTTCATAATTTTTCTGTGCAGCTTTAGCCTCATTTACTGCTTTAGCTATTCCAGCAACTCCTCCAGCCAGAGCACCAGTTGCACTTAGTGCTGCGAACAATGGTATGAGAAAAGGCAGAGCGCCACCTATTTTTGATGGAACAGGTAGAATACGTGGAATGATAATTTTTTTCTTACCGCCAACGATCTTAAGAGCTTCACGTGCACCTTTTAAGGCGGACTGAATAACTTTGCGAGAATGTTTACTTGGTTTTAATGATTTTTTACTTGCAGTTACTAATTTACTCAATTTTACACCCATTCCTGTCTTTCCTTTTAATTTCATAGCATTTGCAACAACAAAAGCAGTTGCTTTTTCGCTAAGACTTGCATCTTTGGCTCTAACACGCTGCCAAGCTTTATCAGCGAGCTTTATGTCAGCTACTTTTCGGTCAGCATTTTTATCAGAATAAGATATGTCATGTTCTTTGCATGCTTGATCAAGTGGATTGATACCTTTATCACCTCTTTTTAGACGCTTTTTCAGTTTTGTTCCGGGACCACAATATTGATATCCAGGAATATGCATTTCAATAGGTAAGTTATTGATTACTTTATCAAGTAATCCTTTACCCTTAGGGTGCTTCTGTGATTTGTGTACGAGCATCTCTCTTCGAGTGCTGATTTACAACTGATGATCAAAATATAAAACAAGCGTTTATATTTAAAAAAGATCAATCTTAGATTTGACTTTGTTACGTAAACATGGATTTTACTGAGCAAAACGTCAAACTTCCCGTCTCAAACTTTGATTTTGAGAAAACGAAAAGAAAAAAGCGACACGGAGAGTTACTTCCAGATAATATACGAGCAGTATTCTGTGGCTTATCGAACTGTGGAAAAACTAATAGTTTATTGGCTCTAATTACACACCCTAATGGTCTTAGATTCGAAAATTTGTATGTATACTCTAAATCCTTAAATCAACCAAAATACCAATTTCTTTAAAAAGTTTTAGAACCAATTGAAGGTATATCATATCTACCGTTTAGTGAACATGCATCTGTAGTGTCTCCAGATGAAGCCCTACCTAATTCAATTATGATTTTTGATGATGTGGCTTGTGAGAAGCAGGATAACGTCAGAGCTTTTTTTCTGTATGGGGAGACACAAAAGTGTAGATAGCTTTTATCTATGTCAGTCATATGCTCATATACCGAAACATCTCATCAGGGACAATATTAATTTGATGGTAATTTATCGTCAAGATGATGTTAATCTTAAACATATCTATGAAGACCATGTGAATACTGACTTAACTTTAAATGAATTTCGAAATCTTTGTACAGAATGCTGGAAGAATGACAAGTATGGATTTGTTGTTATTGACAAAGATAGAGCAATGAATGATGGTAGATATAGAAAAGGATTTGACTGTTTTGCCATTAAAAAGGAAGTATAAATCTTAATCTTTGCAGTTTGATTGTAGACAGCATCTTGTCAGCATGCCTGACTTTAAGAAAGAAAAAAGTGTTCTTAGCGAGCTCTTACGAGCACGTGAGGCTATTAAAAAAAAATACTCTTTGTTAAAAAAGGAGAGATGATTTTGAAAAGGTTATTGGTGATACTTTAAAACCAGTTATTACACCACTTGAAAAGCTTGTCGATTCGACAACTGAAAGTGTTTCACGTTCTAATCTTATTTCAGCTATAGACAGTAACAGAAAATCGGCAAAAAAAAGATTGAGATTCGATGATTCAAGTTATATTGTAAACGATATTAATAACTCGGGTTCGGCGTTTGATAATGATGCTTCTAATGGCGATGATTTTTCTCCGATAAATAGCACAATGATGAATTCATCATTCAATTCTGCAAATTCATCATTCAAATCTATATATTCACCATTTGTATCTGCGCATAAAGAAACTGAACCGACAGACTTTTTATCAATGCTAAATGGAAGCCGCAGCAAAATCGATAACATATACGGAGTGAGAAAAGTCAGTGGGGTATACATGATGGGTGATTCACAAATTCAATTTGATGATAAAATAATAAAAGTGAAAGATTTAAGTTTTCCTAAAAGCAGTGGTCTAATGGAATTGCTTTTCAAAAAAGAACCAGATGATAATCTTTTGAGTACAACAGATCGCAAGTACTATCGCATTATCCTCGAAGCAACAAATGCCCATAGAAAAAGACATAGCAAAAGTGAGAATATACGCTCTTCGAACAGTAGAAAATATTCAAAAATCATAGCACCAATGTTCCGTAGTGATCGCAGTAGAATGTCTACCAGCGGAGGAAGTCTCATACCTAAATATAAAATAGCAAAAGAGAATAGTTCCATAGATCTAGTCTACTGGGATGATCCGAATGAGCTTGTCGAAAGACTACGATTATTAATAGCCAAACGATCTGCTGGAAATAATAATCACAACAATGAAATCCAATCAATCATAGAGGAACTACGTGAAGCCGGACATATATATTGACGTGCACAATTTTCAAATCAATAGTAGTAACATGAGTCTCGATGTGTTTGGAAGAAAACTTGAGGGCTCGCAAGTGAGTCGTGGTCCTCGAGGCATTGGATTCAATGTTACATCAGATGGTGATTTTGATTTAGAAAATAAGCGGCTTTGCAATATTGGAGAGGCTAATGATCCAAATGATGCGATTAGTTTGAATTCACTAAATAATATCCTACAGAAAGAAGTTGATTACTTATCTTCTAAAATTATAGAAGTTGCTAAAGCTATACAAGAATATGAGAACAAAGTTGAAATATATAAAGCAGAAATAGACGAAAAATTAACTTATGTCTATGATATGACTCAACGAAATTTTGCAAGTATTGAATATATAATTAAAAAAATGAATAGACGATCGGATATTGCTAAAGCTGAAGTTTAAGATGGAACGTCAAAGAGTAGTTGAAGAGCTACACAAGCCAGCACGTCGAAGGTACAAGCGAAGAAAATATGACATACGCGGATTAGATGAGACTTGGCAAGCTGACCTTGTAGAAATGATACCTTATTTTAAGAAAAACAAAGGTTTTCGCTACTTACTAACTGTCATAGATATATTTTCAAAGTATGCATGGGCTGTACCAGTCAAATCGAAGAGTGGCAATGATGTTACTCTAGCTATGAAGTTAATATTAAAACAAGGACGGGTGCCATCGAATTTACAAACTGACCAAGGAAAAGAATTCTACAATTTAAACTTTCAGAATCTTATGAAAAAGTACAAGATAAATCACTACTCTTCACATAGTAATCTTCATGCAAGCATATGTGAACGCTTTAATAGAACTTTAAAAAATGCAATGTGGTTAGAATTCAGCAAACAAGGAAGTTATAAATGGTTGGATATTCTGCCTGAGTTAGTGAAAGCATACAATTCAAGAAAACATCGGACAATAGGAATCGAGCCTGAAAACGTTACGAAGATAAATGAAAAAGAAATCAAGAAAAATTACCCAACTGAAAAAAGACCTGTAAAAAAACCAAAATTCAAAGTAGGAGATAAAGTGCGAATAAGTAAGATAAAACAAGTATTTGTAAAAGGTTGTACACCAAATTGGTCAACTGAAATTTTCACAATAACAAGAGTTGTAAAAACCAATCCCATAACTTACCACGTCAAAGATTATTATGATGAACCAGTCTCCGGCGGCTTTTATGAAACGGAAATTCAAAAGACTATGTATCCAGAAATTTATTTAGTAGAAAAAGTTTTAAAGAAAAGTGGTAAACGTGTATATGTTAAGTGGTTAGGTCTAAGTAACAAGCATAATAGTTGGATGGATAAAAATAAGATTGTTTGAAAAAATTAAAATGTATTTTACAATATAATAGTGTAATGAATGAAAAATTTAATTGTATTTTGTTTATATTATTTAGATATATTTAAATAGAATATTGTAATATATTTTATTATGGTAATTCAATATAATTATAACTATAGGTGGTGATGATAAATAAAAAAACAAATGTATAATGTTAACATATTTTTATTTATTTATGTATTATTATGTACAAGTTACAATAAATAGTTTTAAAAATCATTTCGTAGATATATTTTTACACCCGATCAAATTTGAAAGAAGTTCCTCCCAAATACATTGCAAACAAACGTAGTTTGTTTGCTTCATCGCAGAGTTTGTAAAAAAATTCTTCATCTTTTAGAATTGCTGATGAAATCTTCTCTGGTAGGAATACTTGAAAACTTTGCTCGAATTCTGCTACAATCTTTACACCATATCGTGTCTTCACCTCTTTAAGTGCTGTTACCATGTACTGGTGATCTTTTTCCAAGTCTGTAACTTTTTTCCTTGGCAAGAAGTCGCTTCCAGCAATCTTATTAAGTGTTGATAAATCCATTCTGAAATCAAAAAGAAAAAGTAAAAATTAAAATTTCTGTTAAAGATAATATTTTATTAGGAAAAAAATTGTACTATAAACTTACATGATTAGTTAGTTGACTCTTGGTTTCTCTGTAGGAGGTTGATCGTTCTCAAGCTCTTCGATTACTTGAATGTGCTCCTCATCGTGCTCCGTCCCTTGATATAGCCCATCTCCCACCTCGATTTCTGCCCTTTCCATCGCCACTTGTAATAAATCCCTTCTCTCATCTTCTTCAGAACTTATCCCCTCTATTGATGGATCCCAGTCATGCATGAACTCCTCTAATACGTCATACTCAATAATGATTTGCTCACCTTCGTTGCCATGAAGTGTCACCCCCACTCGCGCTGCACAATTTTCATCCCCTCTCTCATGCTCTGTATCATTCACCTCCACTTGCATTACTCTATTTTCATTGGATTCATCCCCCCTCTCGATTTCCCCCTCTCTTCTATGCTCTGTAACATCCATCCCCACTCGCGTTACTCTATTTTCATTGGATACTTCGTGTCCCCTCTTCTTTTCCACCTCCTGCTCTTTTTCAGCAGCCATTTTTCTTGTATATTCCCTCTCTACTTCAAGTGCAGCTTGCGCCATCTGTATCTCTTCAATTCTAAAATGACCCCATGGTAAAGTGTCTGTACTATCAGGCAATAAAAATCTCTTATCATCGTGTGGACTTAGTGCTATTTTTCTTTGCTTTTCAGTATGCACTGTGTGTAATTTTGATCGAATATTGCACTGTTCACGGTGTATAATGACAAGATCCTGAAGACAGCTTCGGTAATCTTCGAAAGTGATTGTTTTCTTCACGACGTTAGATTTGATACCTTTAGCTTTCTTAACTGTGTCTCCTCCATCAACCAAAATACTATACATTTTACTCCGCAAACCTATGAATTCAGTCATAATCTTGCCACAGCATTCATCTTTCATTAATCCAGGAATTTTCTTATTGACACGTGGAATATTAAACTGATTATTTTTAGCATAATCAGAAGTATCAAATCGGTGAATGTCTTCCTTCATTGTTTGATATATATCAATGTCTTCAACTTCATATATTAAACTATCCGTATCTGTATATAGAAGTTTACATTTTTGTCCTAGTCGTTGTTTCATATATGAGTAATGAAACTCATATAGCAGTGTTTTTGATAAATCAAGGATGGAAAAACCAACGTATATAGGTTTTTTTATTGTGATACTCGTTCTCTTCAGCTGAATAGCTACCAAATTCTCATCAAAAATTGCACAACTGTGAAAATTTGGTTGAGCTATACGTGCTTCTGCTCCATATCTGCCTGTGAATTTATTTATTAATCGCACATCAACACGTGACCGCTCTCGTTCGATGCACTTTCCATAGACAGAGTTAATTAATAATTTATAGAAGAGTTTTTCAAATTCATTCTTTGCTTGCTTTCTCTTCTCAGTATTTAATTCAACATAAGGTTTGAGCCAAGCCTTCTGTTCAAAACTTAAAATTCTATGGACTTTCTTTAATCGAAGTCCATTATCTAACGCTTGTTTTAATGTTCGATAATGAATGACATACCTTTTCTTATCGTCCAAAGTAGTAAGTAGTTTTTTTTGCTTCGAGCCTGGTGGTGGACGGTGTTCTGCGCAAAAAGGCATATCCCGATGTTCATCATGGATTTCCACAGGATATTCTAAATCCACTTCAGCAATATAGCCTATATCCGAATCTGGCGGTATATTGAAGAAATCTGGCATTGTTTCATAATCAATCCATTTAAATTTTCCTATCGGTAAATGTTGTATCATCGCCCAACCATAAAGATTATTAATGTCAAAATATAGAAGGGTCTTCTTTTTCTGATTTTCGTCATATGAAGGACCCATGTATGGATTGTTTGCCTTTGCATACCGGTTACAGCACTGGCTTATTCCTCCACGGATACCTGTTTCGATAAACATTAGCATGTCAATGTCTGTCAAAAGTTCCAATTCTACCTTCGTCATTTCAAGAGCTGCTGAAAACGTTAAGCCTGGAGTTGTGTAGAAGTGAGCAGGACATAAACCATAGGCTTTAAGAGAGGTCTCGCGAAAACTTTCGAAGACGTCAGCCAGTAGCAAAACATCGGTTTTTAAATATAGATCCGAGTACTCTCCTAAAGTTTTTATATTAAATTCATTCCAAATTTGAACAGCATGCTCGTAATCTTCTTCAGCTATATGAGAATCCGTTAGTTTGTTGTAGAATTCATTTTTCTCTGGCAGCTTTGTAGATGTTAATTTATCTAATCCATCCACAAAATCGTAGGGGAATACACCTTTCCGTCTAAGAAGATTTATCTTTGCATCTGTGAATCCATCTGTTTGAAATTCTTCCATTGCTATTGGCACGTTTTCTAGATATGATGCAAGCTTCTCCAATGATGATGGTAGAAAACGCCAAGAATCTATAAATCTAAAATTGATGTCACTGTTTTCCATATATTTTGTAAAAGAAATGTATTTTTCCTTATTATGAGGTATTAGAGTCATTCGTCCCTTCATCAATGTAGAAGTGCCAATCTCTTTCAGAATAAAATGAGTGTCATAATTGAGATTATGAAAAATAACAGGAATGAATCTTGAAATCTTATAATTCAAATTACATGAATTATGAGCTGCACCTCTGAAACTAAAAAGAAATAAACGTAAAATAACCAAATTAATTTTCTTTATTCAATTATAACTAATTAGACAACTTACCGTCCTGTGAGATGACAATGGTCTCGTACTGCAAGTTCTTCGGCACGGATTGGTTTTCGACATATATGGCAAACTGTTGACCTCTGAAAAGATAATTCTTCTAAATCGGTAAGCTTCATTGGTTTCGGATTCTTGTAGAGTTCATCAATCTTTTCACTAATTGATTTCAATTCTCTAACAAACCATTTTGCAGGTGTCTCTTCACATTCATTATTTCTTCTATATGATTTATAATAAGATAATTTTTCATCAAAACTGCATTTTATATAATACCCAATGCTATATGCTTCATGAAGTTGAAAAGCTTTTTCATTGTCAGTACGTTTCAATAAACATTCAAAATCTGCATAAATAACAAAAGGAACTTTTTCACTTTTATTATAATCTTCGAATTTGAGAATGTTATTCTTAGTGTCAGGTAGATTGATTCTACATTTATTTAAATTTTCACAATCTTTTTCATGAGTTTTCAATCTTTCTTCATGATAAAAAATTTGTAAACACCTTTCACAATGAAAAGATTTCATATGAGTTTTAGATAATTGAGACCTCAGTAGTCGAGACATACTTTTAATCCAAACGTAATGATATTGAGGCATGCTTCCATCATCATCATCCTTATTATTTTCTTCATACTCATCTAAGTAAAAATCTTGAATGATAAGCAAATTCACATGTTGAACCTTCTTTTCTGCAGTGATGTGACAAGGTGATACTTCAAACTTTGGGCCGTACTTCTTCAGTATGTATACATTTACTGAAATACTTTTATTCAATTTTTCAAATTTCAGAAACATCTTTAAGTTTTACAGGAAATTCAATGTCTCCAAATTCCAGCTTTTTCTCATGCAAACGATACTGAGTCACTCTGTTTGGATTATTTTCACTTGGATACAATGCTGAAAGTATAGCATACTTAAAACACTGGTTGTCATTATTGCGAACATTTAGACACGCTTTCTTATTCTCTATAAATTTTGGAAGAGGAATGAAAGAACTACCTTTGAAAGGTGAATATTTTTTCATATTTATGCACAAACTTATAATACTCTTCAAAGTCCATCCAGAATCTTTTTCTTGAAATTCTTCTAATTGTGTAAGAATAGGCTCTTTGATATGATCCTTAAACCATCCCTCTAAATCTGTCGACATGTATACCGTAGAACTTTCGCTCGTAAAATATTTAGTATCGGTTAATTCCTCAGTATTTTTCTGCACAGCAAATTCTGAGACAAAATCAGAATTTATTTTCAATGCACTGTATTCTTCTAAGCATGCCTGAACCTTAACTTTGAAGAGTTTTTGTGCATCATTCAAAAAACTCAAAATGTCCACATGTTTAATATTTATAACTACACCAGTCCTAATACGATTTTGGAAAGCTGACTCCACGTCTCGCCATTCGACTCTAGCTTCTGTTTCCTTAGATTCTAGATTACCTCCTTGTTGAAGATGTTGTTCCAACTGCACTTGCACACACGAGAGATGTGTTATACAAGTTTGACATTTCTGTTTCTCTCCTCTTCTGAGATTTGGTTGAGCGATTTTTTCGTTTAATTTTATTATAGCGGAATTACACGTGTCTAACCAATAATGAATATCATTACTGCTTAATTCGCTTATACTTCGTAAAGCATCACGAAGTAATTGTACAAGACGTTCAAAAAAATCAATCGAAGTCATCTTTACTTTGTTTTTTTTTTTTTGTAACACTAAAATAATACTAGAGTAATCACTACAATGTTACACGATAATTGAGAACAAATCTGATTGATTGTGATTTACGAACTGTACTAGTCTGAAAAATAGCTTCCCTTTTTATAGGCAAAGAAAAATGAAAGATGGAAATACAAATTTTATTATTCAACCAATAGAAAAAGAAAAATTAGTAAAAATATAAGAGGGGACAAAAATTTGAAGATTCGACCAATATCAAAAAGAAAAGATAATGAAAATATAAGATGAGATAAAAATTTCAAGATTCGACCAATGTGAAAAAGAAAAGTAAATCAAAATATAAGAAGGGATACAAATTTTAAAGCTCGACCAATGTTAAAAAGAAAAGTTAATGAAAATATAAGAGGGGATACAAATTTAAAGATTTGACCTATAGTAAAGAGACAATTTAGTGAAAACATAAGAGGGGATACTAATTTTCAAGATTTGACCAATAAAAAAGAGAAAATTCAATGAATATATAAGAGGGGATACAAATTTCAAGATTCAACCAATAGTGAAAAAAAGTAAATTTAAGAGAAGGGATATATTTATCTTTTGAACCAAATAAAATGATCATTTTAGAATTTTTCCTATTCAGTCTCTAAGATTACTTCTCGCTGAATGAAATTAGAATTGTGAAATGGCTAGAACACATGATTATAATCTAATGGTTAGAAAAGCGATATTACGATCCCCAGAAGAAAATGTTTATATTTGCGATATTCAAGGATTTCAGAGCACATCAGAGAATCCTTTCATTTTTAAAGAAATAAGTTTCTTGAATATAAGAAAAACAGCTTTTCCAACAGCCTATCTCTTTGAGCCTCCAATGACATGGGGAGAACTTAATAAAGAAGAAAAAAGCATGAATTATTGGTTAGAAAGGTATCATCATGGAATATCATGGGACTCGGGAGATATTCCATACCATCGCCTCAAACGAATTTTCGATATCTGTTCGCAAGGAGTTGAAAAATTATTTGTCAAGGGAGAGCAGAAAGCACAGTGGCTGGCCAATCTTTTACCTAATATGTAAGTATTACATTTATAGTTAAACAAATAGTCTTTTTATATTTTTTTTTGTCATACTTTTCGATACTTTGATTATACTGTCGTTATGCTTGTGATATTTTAATTAAACTCAAAAAAGTATAAAGAAAGTATAGCCAAAGTATCAAAAAGTATGATGAAAATATAACAAGAGTATAACAACAGTATAACCAAAGTATCAAAAAGTATAACAAAATTTTTTTTGATGATTTTGTTTTATTTTTCGTTACTTTAGTTAAAATTTTTCTTAACTTTTTCTTATATTATTTTCTGTACTTTGTCTTAGGTCAATCATAAATGTTGAAGATTTTGGATGTCCATCACTAGAAAAAATAAAGTATGATGGACGATTTTTTTGCTCCAACCATGTTCTCTGTAAGAGTCAAAGACGTATGTGTGCTGTTGATAATGCTCTTGCAATACGAGCGTGGTTACGAAATTATCTAGATGGTAAATTTAGCAAGGATGAAGTGGATAACATTTTTTAATAAGAATATATTACGAATAAATTTATAAATATAATAAAAATTAATATAATAAAAGTTTTTTATTTCTTGTTTTTTCTAAACCTTATTGTCCTCATCGGAATAAATAATTTTAATTTTTAATGGTTAAAAATTATAATTGGAGATTTCTAAGGTAAAAGGGTGTATTTTGATAACGTATCTTTTTTTTCATGTTTCTTAGTGATAATTAATTATGATAACATTATATTTATAGTATAATATTTAAAAAAGAAATATCATCGTACTATGTTTCACGAAATTTTTTTTTTCATGTTTCTTAGTGATAATTAATTGTGATAACATTATATTTATAGTATAATATTTAGGAAAGAAATATCATCGTACTATGTTTCACGAAATTAAATGATAAAAATACTTTTTTTCGAGTTACGCTCTGTTCAAGTAATCAATCACGTCATAATTTTGTTATATAATATTTATTGCAATGACAAATATTTTTAATATGAAATAATTAGAATAAATATTCTGAAATCTTTATGTATTATTAAGTTATTTGAATAATGTATATATGTAGAATGAAGAAAATTTTTTTTGTGATTATATAAATTAACGATGGGATAGGAATGAAAAAAAATTGAAGCAATACATCTTTTCATTTTTTTTTTTTTTTTTTTTTTTTATTTTTATTTAATATATATTAAACAAAAATTATATTTACATAATAATTACAAATCATAAGTTTATAATTTCATACTTGATACGTGGTTTGCCTGATTGCGCACATTCCACATCTTGAGGTTGCTTCAATTGTAACCTTTTACTTCTTTCATCATGTTCTCGTATCGATATTTGAGTTGAAGGAAGTATAAAGTTATTCTTGGATCCTGAAAACAAAATTAATAAAAATTATTTTTGTATAAGTAAAAAAAAATTTTTTTTCCAAGCATATTTTTTAAAAATAGTTTTTTTACCTGTACGTGTTGACGAAGTCTCTTGAACTTCTTGTAACGCCTTCTCATCAGCTGCTCTTTTATTTTTTTCAACGTTTTCCTCAGCTGCAAACATAAATTTTAATTATTATAAATTTTTTTTATAATTAAAAAAATTATTATAAAAAATCGAAAAGGAAATAAAAATAAATTGAAAACATGAAGAACAATACAATTTTTTATAATTATTATATTATAATTTTTATAGTTAAAAAATTATTATAAAAAAATTAAAATAGAAATAAAAATAAAACTTACTTTCCGCCTTTCTTTTTTTGGATGTGGAAACTGCATCATTTGTAGTTTTTTTTGCACTTTTATTTGACTTCGTGTCCGATCCACTCGATGATGTGCGGGAGCTCGAGCTCGAGCTGGAACTGCTCGAATTTGAACTGCTTGAGCTTGAACCGCTCGAGCTGGAACTTCTCGAATTTGAACTGCTTGAGCTTGAACCGCTCGAGCTGGAACTCTCCGAATTTGAACTATTCGAGCTTGAACCGCTCGAGCTTGAACTTGTGTTCGAACCACTCGATGATGATGTGTTTGAGCTTGAACGAGGATTCGACTTCGACCTTGATCTAGATTTCGACCTTGATTCCGATCTCGATCTCTGCGGTTGACATATCCCTTCATTTAATTGCTCCATAGCCGCAGTAGTTGGAAGTATTGGCACTGAAAAAGAAAAGTTGAAAATGAATTTTATTATTTATTATTATTTAAATCAATAAATAATTATAATAAAAAAATAATTCTATTATTCTCAAAAAAAAGTTAAAAATTAATTTTATTGGCAAATTTTAAAACAAATAATTATAATAAAAAATAATTTTATTGTTCTCAAAAAATTTATTATACTCAACTTACATGAATCCACCGCTTTCATTGCCCATGATGCATAATCTAACATCATGATCAATGTAGGTCCATTATTGACGATCCATCTTATTTTTTCTTGCACTGTTTTTATACACTTACTTTGCTCCTCACACATTTTTCTTCTAGTTTTTCTTCTAATGTAGAAAACTCAAAGATGATCGGAGAACTGACGAGTTGCAGCTTGCAACAGGGTAATTATGTGAAAAACTGGGATTCTTATCTTGCTATGATATTATGAAATAAAAATTTTACGATTGGTGGAAAAATTCCCCCCTAAAAATAAATACCTCCCTTGAAAAAATTTTTGTCCATTCAGCATTAGTCCTACATACGCCTAAATTTTTATCTTATTGTTTTCTAAGGATCGAGACAGTAAATGAATTTTATTTTAGATTATAAATCTCATTTCTGAGAATAAACGATCTTCTTTTTTCTCAGATAAATAATTTTCATCATTAAATGATTTTTTTTTGGTTTCCTCAAGAAAACCGTTAAACATTTATGACCGGAAATTTTAACAGAAGACGGAAGGGTTTCGTAAATTTTTTTCATGATATCATTTTCCTTTTCAAGATAAAGAGAATGCATCTGACTATTTTACTTATTAATTTTTTATGGTTTCCTAAAGAAAACTTTCGAACGTTCACAACCGAAAAATTGTATCTTTTCAGAGCATGAATTTTTTTTTCAAGTTATCATTTCCTTTTCAAGATAAGAAGGAGAATGCATATGACAATTTTACTTATTAATTTTTTATGTTTTCCTAAAGAAAACTTTCGAACGTTCACAACCGAAAAATTGTATCTTTTCAGAGCATAAATTTTTTTCAAGTTATCATTTCCTTTTCAAGATAAAAAGACTTTCATACACTTCCGATCATCTATGATCGGAAAATTTTATCTCTTTAACTGAGGATGGATGGGTCGCGTATATTTTTTTTAACGTACACCAGCAATTCAAAAGAAACCACAGAGTGGGCGGCCCTATTTTTTTTCGGCTTAAAAAATAACATGAGGGGGGGGGATCTATGTGCTTCAAAGTACACGCGGATACTAAATCACTGTCGAAAGAGAGGGGGTACTAAAAAACTTGAGAAAAGAGGAGGATCTATACGTACTTTGAGAAAAGGAAGGTGTTTTTAGAACCCATACATTTGCTTTGAAATACGTAGGGTACTGGATCGCTTTGAAAAAGAGGGGAGTGATACAGTATGCCTGCATATGCTTTAGGTTACGTAGGATACTGTATTACTTTGGAGAGAGAGGGGGTGATACAGAATGAACATGACACAGTATGCCTATAGTCTATCTACTAAAGAAGAGACAAATACGTTAGAATTTCAAGAAGAAAATTTATAAAGAAAAGAAAAGAAATTTAAAAATTAAAAGAATAGATTAAATTAAGAGAAAGAAGATTTTTTCCCAGAAGATTTCAAGACAAAAATAAGAAGATATTAAACAAAAAGAAAAAAAAATATATAATAATTAATAAGACTAAAAACCTTTTATTAAAAGAATTTGTGTGTTTATTTCATTTAAAATATATTATAAGTCGCATCTAAATTCCCCAGATTAGCCCAGGCACAGTGGTAAAATCCCCAAATCTTAATAGTAAAGACCTCAGAAGCGTGTACCTAGCAATACGTAACCTCTGTTTGACGACTCCAAAGAAAAAGAATCGCGAGATTTTTCCTTTTTGATTTAGGAAGATAGTAGAATTTAACAAATTTGCTCAAGAGACAACGAAAAAAATGGCACAAGAGGCAACAGGTTCAAGAGGTCGGCGAAAGACTAACCCACTAGACAACTTTCACCCAACCCTGGTAGCAGGAGTAAAGAAGATGGACCCGTGGGAAGTGTCGCAGCGATTGGATAGTATGGGATGTAGCACCACGGGAACATTTCCAGTTCTACGTAGTAGGCTAATCAGAGCGAGTACTCGGGAAATCGAACCACACAAGAGAGTATATTGGAACCCAGCATTTGACGAAAGGCAAAGTTACCTCCCAGCAACGACGAGGAATTTCTTAATGGCACCGTCGGAGGATGAAGATGATCCGGAAGCTACTCCTAGAGGCTATCAGGAAGCTCATTTCGACAAGCAAGAAGCAAGACGGACCGACCAAAGTGGAATGAGGTTAGAAGCGACCACGGCTGCGGCAGCAGGATCGAATGCACCGCCGGTGAGGACCCGGGAAGTGCAAACTCCCGCTTGTATGGCAACAGTGACGACCACCACTTCCACGACTCCTACCACCACCGTGGCTGGTACTTTCGGTAGTGCATCGATACAGACGGTGTCCAATGCAAGAGCATCAATGTCAGCAACTGGAATGGCCGCCAGATATATCGCTATGTCCAACCATGCATCTCTAGGATATTTCCATGATGTAACGTCCATCTTAGGCTCCGTAGGATAGAACTCGAGGAATACACAAATCCCACGATGGACGTTGAACACCACGAATACTTGGAGGCCAGAGACGCCAGCGCCTACTCCAGCCATACAAAGCCAGCAACCAACAGCAGTGTCACCAAACCCCAGAGAATTACCCATTGAAGAAGTAATAGCCATGGATGACCTCTGCATGCCCGACGAGGAAGAAAACGATGATGAGGAAGATCTCGCCGACGCTTATGCCACTTTCCTCGATCCAGCGAGTCTAGGAATTCGTAGTCAGCAGATACCCTGTACAGCTCGAGAGTATGCGCTAGGTGAACAGGTAGATATACGCTCAGATGCCGGTAGGGACCAGCATCAATGCACTAGAGTTGGTATGGCCAGAGAAACCCCACGACGAGGGAATAGTGATAATAGAGATGGCAGAGGCGCCAGAGGTCACGGTGTTAATCAGTTAAGAAATAGCCAAGGTCATCAACAAAATGCACCACGGGAATACAATGAGTCAAGAGGTAGAAGAGACCGAAGAGATAGGAGAGATAGAGATGATAGAGGCAACAGACGATGTAGAAGAGATGGAGAGCGCAGAGGTCATCGAAGAAACCGAAGAGACGACGACTATAGTGACTATTCACATAGCTCCAGCGACACCGAAGACTATAGCAGTGACGAAAATTATGGAGGCAGCGCTAGGTATAATTTTGACATGACTGAACGAGACAACGCTACCAATAAAACGTTAAGGAATTGGAAGATTTCTTTCAGTGGAGATGATAAAGAAGGACCGGAGGAGTTTCTCGCCAGGTTAGGTAACTGCCGAAGAAACACCGGCATTCCAGATGAAGATCTCTTAAGGTCAATACCCTGTGTGTTCACAGGTTCAGCAAGCATCTGGTATAGGACTGCCGAGTTAGAGGTACATGACTGGAAGAGCTTCAAAAGAGTCTTCAGACATCAGTACGTAGGCGATGTCAAACGAGTAAACCTTCTCGATGAGCTGAAAAGACGGACTCAAGCCAAAGGAGAAAGTATCTCTAACTTTATATCCTGCTTCAGGTGCATAGTAGGATATTTTAAGAATCCACCATCACTGCGAACTCAGGTAGACACAGCGTACAAGAATTTATTACCAGAGTATCGTAAGTTTATGGCAGGTGAGAGAATAGGGACCTATGAAGATCTCAGGCGTTTAGGTAGGCGTTGGGAAAAACAGAAGGACCTAGACAAGAGATATCAACCCCCACCTCTGCGAGAGAAGATGTTGATCAAGGGTGCAGCATTTAACGCGCCCAAAAGAACAGACAAACCAAGAATTGCGAATGCGGAAGAATATGAAGAGACCACAAGTGAAAGAGAGAGTGATAGAGATGAAACTCCGAATACGATTCAACGAAAACCACGGCGACGGAGGAGGAGACCGAACAAACAAAGAGGAACTCAGATAGCAGGTGTACAAGAAACACCACCAATTCAAGCTGAGGCGAATCCGACGCCGGTGGAAGCATCGAACACAGTGGCAACAAAACAACCACCTGTAATGACAGGTCAGGTACCTATGGTCGCATGGTCTCCGAATGTATTACCACAAGTCAACTGGTGGAGTGCGCCAGCAAGACCCTAGTATGACCAAGGCAGGCAATATCAGCAGACCACAAACATAGCAAGCGGAGCCACTGGAGCAGCTAAAGGTCAACTAACTTATTCGGCATGTTACACCTGTCAGGCCGTTGGACACCGAGCAAGAGATTGTCCACAAAGGATTTGTCACTCATGCGGAGGAATGGGACATTCTATGAACGTTTGTCCTAACTAACAGACCCCTAGTAGGATACCTAACCCGAATCAACAAGCAAGAAACGCGAATTGGACCCCAAATCCAAATAAGCAGCCACCGAGACCCAACCCACAGAAGAATACTCCTCAGCAATCACAGGGAAACGGAGCGGCGGGGGGGCAGAACTTAGCTCAACCCCCCTCTTATGCAAAATCTCGTGATGCCACCGAATTGGCCACCGACAGAGAAGAACTAGATAGAAAGTACCCAAACGAATGTATGACCCCGAATAACGTGATGAAGACCCCTACCCCAGATGAGAAAAAGAATATTATAGGAATAACGGAGAACCAAGAGACCATGAGAATGCTCTCCCCACTCGAGTTCGCTAAAAAATACTCTAGAGAAGGGATTATGAGGACCATGGCTCATTTAAATGAAAGAAAGAAGAAATTAGAATTATTGGAGCAAGAAGTATTACAACTAAGTGAAGAATCAGACAATGAAGAAAAGGAAGGATTCAAACAGCTAGCAGAATTAAACCGGGTATTGAGAGTCTTAGATGAAGAAGAAGAAAAACATCCATCTATACCAGTAATTAAAACACGACAGAACGAGAGTAAGTCTAACTTAGGGGGGGAGAGATACTCGCCGGTAAAGACTGAAGCCAGATCTGAACCTGGAGATGACGATGATGCTGTGGCGGGCATGTGCAACGAAAATAGGAATTTCTTAGATGTAGTGCTCGGAAGTAGACGATACCAGGCCTTATTCGACACTGGAGCAATGGTGTCATTGATAGGACCAAGAGTAACTCAGAAATTCAAAGATCGATTAATACCAGCCCGAACAGTAATAAGAAGTGTCATAGGAGGATCGGCTCGAATTGTTGGAAAATTACCTGTGGATTTGGAAGTAGATGGATGTGTGCGACGAATAGAGATGAAAGCAATCTCTGCCTTAGACCATGATGTAATTCTAGGAATAGACTTCTGTAGACTTTGGCAGATAGAAACCAAATTCAGCGAGAACTTATGGAGAATGAAAGACGGCGAGTGGAGAGAATTTAACAATGAAGATCAAACACCAACCCTAGTATTCGGAGAATGCGCAGGAATAATAGAATTAGATGATGAACAACGAGTATTAATCGAAGACCTGGTAAATACTATCATACCTCAACCAACGGATGTACCTGGAACAACTAATTTATCAGAACACCACATAGACGTTATGGGAGCTGCTACGATAAAACAGAGACCTAGAAGAATGTCGCCGATGATGCTGCAAGTCGCCCATAAAGAGATTGAGGCGATGTTGCGAAACAATATAATTGAAAGGTCAGCAAGTGAATGGAGTAGTCCACCAGTGATACTTAGGAAACCTGACGGAGAGTACAGATTCTGTGTGGACTATAGAAAATTGAATAAGGTCACTAGGAAGGACGCTTATCCAATACCTAGCATGGATTCAATCCTAGATAAGCTGAGAAAAGCCAGATACCTAACCAAAATTGACCTGAAGCAAGCATATTTCCAAATTCTAATGGAGGAAAATAGTAGGAAGTACACTGCTTTCTCAGTACCTGGCTCAGGTCTCTGGCAATTCAAGAAAATGCCTTTCGGATTGACCAACGCACCAATGACCTTCCAAAGGCTCATCGACGCTCTTTTTGGACCTGAATGTGAACGTAACGTGTTCGGTTATCTTGACGACATCATCATAGCCACCGAGAATTTCGAGGATCACTTAAAATGGCTGGAAACAGTGTTGCGGAGACTGGTAGACGCTGGATTGACGGTGAATAAGAAAAAGTGTGAGATGTGCTGCTCACAGATCACCTACCTTGGATTTATCTTAGACAATGAGGGGCTAAGACCTGATCCAGACAAGGTTGCACCAGTTGTCAATTATCCAACACCCAGGACTGTAAAGCAATTAAGAAGATTTCTTGGAATGGTGGGGTGGTATTCGAGGTTTATTGAGCGAGATTTATAGAAGAAAGTTCCACTAGTGAAGCTGTTAAGGAAAAGCAAAGAATGGAATTGGGGAGAAGAACAACAGAGTGCGTTTGAAGACCTAAAGAGAGCCTTAACAACAGCGCCTGTACTTGCAAGACCTGACTATAACCAACCATTCACGGTACAATGTGACGCCAGTGACTTCGCCATAGGAGCAGTATTGACTCAAGAGCATGAAGATGGTGAACATCCAATTGTGTACGTGAGTAGGGTACTAACAGCAGCAGAGAGGAACTATACCACTACAGAGAAGGAATTATTAGCAATAATATGGGCAATTGAGAAACTAAGACCTTATCTTGAAGGTTACACCTTTAAGATTATCACCGACCATAGCGCGTTGAAGTGGTTACAGAAGCTGAAAGATCCAACAGGACGACTAGCAAGATGGGCATTGAAAATGCAGCAATGGTCATTTGAGATCGTACATAGACGTGGAGCACTACATCACGTACCTGATGCTCTCTCAAGAATGTACGAAGGTCAAGAAGAAGAAGAACAAGTGTGTGCTTTCGAAGAGATTCAAGATGAAAAATATATTGAGCGAGTCAAAGAGATAGAAACGAACCCTTATAAATACCCAGGATGGAAAATAGAAGACGGATTATTATACAGATTTAGGAAAAAACCATTACTCGACCCAGTGACCCATGGGGAAGAAGAATGGCGACTCGTTGTTCCCGCAGAACACCGAGAAAGAATACTGCAAGATGCTCACTGTCATCCATCCTCAGGGCACTTAGGACTAGAGAAGACCTATGATAGAGTAATAAGAGAGTATTATTGGCCAGGAGTTTATTATGACACAACTCAATTTGTGAAGGAGTGCGACGACTGTCAACGGTACAAGATCAAGCAAACTGGACCTCAAGGATTAATGGGAAACCGTGTTGTTGAGAGACCGTGGCTTGTAGTATCAGCTGATATGATGGAATTTCCTCCAAGTAAGAGCCAAAATAAATACCTACTAGTTTTTCAGGACCTTTTCACTAAATGGGTCGAGTTAAAGCCAGTAAGGACAGCTGATGGAAAAGCAGTATCGAAAGCCTTCGAAGAATTAATTCTATTCAGGTGGGAAACTCCAAAGTATCTATTAACAGATAATGGGAAAGAATTCGATAACAAGCACCTCGACCAAGTATTACAGGAATATGGAGTATCCAGAGTAACGACACCGCCGTATCACCCGCAAGCTAATCCAGTGGAACGTGCGAATAGAACCTTAAAGACCATGATAGCTACATTTGTAAAGGAGGATCATAGGACTTGGGATCAGCATCTCCATGAATTTAGGCACGCAATAAATACAGCAACGCAGTCAACACTGAAAACCTCACCATCGTTTCTTAACTATGGGGGGCACCCTATGCCTGTAAAGAGCTTGAGAAGAGAAATAGAGAGCAGTAAACCTATCATTAGAATAAATCCAGAAGATTGGGCAGACAGAATGAAACGGCTGGATGCATTGAGAGACTTGGTCATTAAGCACATCGAAAAGGCGAAGGAGAAACAAGCAAGAGAATATAACAAAGGGAGAAAAGATATTCGGTTTAACGTGGGGGATATGGTCATGCGACGCGTACATGTACTTTCGAATGCAGCTAACCGATTTTCCGCGAGACTCGTACCAAAATACGACGGGCCGTTTAAAGTTTTAGAAATAAAATCGCCGTTAGTATACGTAGTTGAGACCGAAAGCGGTAAGCGTAATGCGAAGGTACACGTTTCTGAACTCAAAAGATATATACCCTCTCGGAAAAATCGAGATTCGAACCCCATTTAAAACCCTATAACCCGTTTACTAATAGCCCTTTATGTTTTTTTTTCTTTTACTTACAGGAAATAGAATGAGACGCGCAGTAGGCCCCCGTAGAGACCTCAATCGGTTGGCTCACCGAATGGTGAGAAACATAATGGGCGAATTACCCACCTTATTGCCACCACGGAGCCCGATAGCCGAAATGGGAGTGTACTCTCCTACCATGGAGGAACTAGAAAGGGCAGCGGAGATTGAAAGAGAAAGGGAAGAAGAAAATAGGGAGTTCTGGATTAGCATCGCGGAAGAATCAAACGTCACTAATCCAAACTTGCACCTACAGGAGGAAGAAAAAGGGGAGAAAAAGGAGAATGGTGCAGAGAAGGATACCGGGGTGATAAATTCGCCGGTGATGACCCCCAGAGAAAGAGTGCGTTTAGAAGGAGAGAGAATGAAAAGGATGGAACAAAGGGTAAAGGAAGAGAGTGAACGAAAAGAGCAAGAAAGTAAACTGAAACAAGAGATGGAAAAGAAAGAGGCAGAATGGGCCCGCAAGCAGGTAGAAAGAATTGAGCGAGGGAAAGAAGAAGAATTGAGAGAGAAATTAGAATTGGAAAGGGCGCTTATTGAGCGCCGAAGAAAGCAGGAGGAAGAAAGAAGAGCAGTTCAGATAGAACAAGAGATAGAAGAAGAACGAAGAAGAATGATACAGAAGTGGGAGGAAGAGGATACAGAAAAGAAGAATATATCTTGGGCAGATCAAGTAGAAGAGGAGTTGGCCCAAAATATGGACAACGTCGAACTGGCACCGCGAACTACGCTAAGTCAGACCAGCTACTCCAGGCCCACAAGTACAGTAACACCAGTGAATCCCAGGCTGGGATTACCGGTGGCTAAGAGCCATGTATGGGAGCCTCTGGCATGGGACTTAGGCAGAGAAGAAGGAGAGGAGTCCTTAAGAATTGGAGGGTTAGATGGGCCAGGTGCTCGTAATCGCCAAGATGAGACGTGCCCTCCACCTCCTAAAAAGAAGATCAAAGGGCCACGTCAGCTCCAGCTTGACGACTACGAGTCGCTCACGCCTCCTCCTCCCACCAGGTCCCCTACACCACCTCCAGGTCCAATAGGACGCGACGCCAGTGATAGATGGCTACGAGAGGCACCTGATACTGGGCTGCCTGTAAAGACCAGCGGGGTCCTGTTCAGCGATGTGAAGAGGATACCCACGGAACGCAAGGTAGATCCCCCTCCCGGCGCTTGCTTCAACTGCTGGCAGCGTGGACATCGCTCAAAGATGTGCCCACACCCCCGACGTGGCGTTTACTGTTACAACTGCAGTCGGCGAGGTGTGGATTTAGCCGATTGCCCACGCTGCAGTGAGCCGCACAGGAGGCACTTAACCATCAAATACGGAGAAGAAGAAGTGGCCAGGATCTACCATTACCACCAGCCTGGCGGCGTTCCAGGGCCTCAATCACTTCCGCCACGAACAGCGACCCCAGCAGCCACAACAACAACAACAACATCAACTGGTACCAGGCCCAAGACAACCATCACCACCACCAAACCAACAACAACCACCACTAGCATCATCTCCACAACAACTCCAACAACAGTAACATGAACAACCGCCTCCACTGAGCCAATACCACCATTGAGAAGGCCACGAGACCCAGCACCCGGCCCTAAGATGCCAGCCTCCCAAACAACAACAGAGGAAGAGCCAATCGAGCAAATGTGTCGATTGGCGGAGGCCTTGAGAGATCTCCCAACAACAACGCGAGATGAGATCCTCCAGGACGTCTTAGAGGAGCGACTGATCACCCGAATGCTGCGTCTCGTTGAGACCTTAACGGGACTCAGTGTTGCTACCCGAGTTCGAATCATCACCAGCATGATTCGGGAGCAACGAAGGTTGAGGCGAGAGAAAGAAGAGTAAAGAAAAGGGGAAAATTAATAGGGATTGTGGGTGACCAGGAAGTAAAAGAAGGAGACGACCGAGAAGAGAACAAGGAGTATTTAAGACCAAGAGCACTGAGAATTTTTATATAGTGAGTTAAGATCCTAAATAATTTTTTTTGTATTGTTTTACTAATACTCATACATATATACTTAATTTTATTGTGCGTAGTCATATCCTAAAAATACCCAAAACCCTCTAACCCAACCTAAACCCACCCAATAACCCTCGCGTTAAAAAATTATACATACAGTAAACAATGCATGAGTTAGTAACTAAGTAAGCGTAATTTCTGGAAACATTAACGGTGATAGTGAATGTATAATAAATTTAAGAAAATTGTATATTATAACCTGTGAACGGATCGGTGGCGAGAGTCGTTGGTGTGTAACGCGAGCATAAAAATTGTAAGCAGCCCACTCTGGCGAATGTCCAGCTTAGGGGGGGAGAGTTTGTGACGTGGTACGCCACTATAAATAAATAAAGTATTTATTTATTGCACTTTCCCCACTCAGCACTATGACACACCACCAACGAAAACTACCGACCCGGGCGCACGTTAACTTAATAAAAAGAAAATTAGTTAATTAATGAGATTGTTTTTTTTCTTTACCGGTATTACGAGACGACGACGACACATGTGTAGCAGACGCGCGCGGCGGCCATTACCAATACATCGAGAGCCCCTTCTATATGAACGCCGGTGCTGCTTCAGCAGCCTATTGAGCGATAGCGTACATACGAATACATGTGAGCGACCGCGCGTGCGCTAGGAGTTACGGTACCATGAAGAAGACTTAGAAGAGAGAAGAGTGAAACAGCAATACTGAGCAAGAGAGATGGGGAGATTTACACGCTAAGAGAACGAATCTCAAGTGCTGGCGCGTCGATCTCTCGCGCATTAAGCGAAGAGAGAGAAAGAAGGCAATGAAGAAAGATGGATAGAGAGCATTAGAGAGGGGATCGTCACGATTCTTTTCTCTTAACTGAGCCTCGATACCATACATATACGTACACATATGTATGTGTATATGTAAGCCTTTATATGTAGCCGGTGACGACCAATCTACACGTAAGAAGATAGAAAAGGACAGCAAATAAAGAAAATACATTATTAAAGAAGAGAAAGAAGAGAAATTGTTTTAACTAAAATTAAATTAAGAATTTGAATTTTACAGGCATTATGAATTTGTAAATGTGTTAATTAGTTGAATTAAAATTAAGTTAAAGTGCACACAAATTGAGCGTAACTGTGTGTGTGTGTATTAGAAAGGAAGTAAAAGAAGACCAATAAGGATTATCAAAGAAGAGGTGTAGAAGAGTGATTGGAGAAAAAGAAATTAGAGAAGGACACACAATTATGACAAGAACGAAGAAGAAGGAAGTAGACTTGGAAGAAGCGATTCGACTGTCGACCTCGTGCCACATCGGACGCTATAAATCGCTGCTCTGCCAAATAGTTTTTTTTCGTGTCGTCGCTGAAATTAAAACAGTTTTTTTCTTCTTTCGTGTGTTGCTGAGGAGAGAGATTATTGGGAGAAAGCGAGGAGTCCAGAGAGAGAGAGACGAGCGGAGACGAATCCTTGACGTCGCCGGTAGCGACCAAGATAAGAAAGAGAGAAAGATCGATAGACCGCCGCCATTATCGCTAGCACCAGCCGTTACAGCTTCTACATCCTGATTATCGTCGACTGTATCGACCCAGGAGATTGAAAAGTCAGCAACGGTGAGTGGGCTGCGCCCAGAAATTTTCGCTCATTTCTTTGTAAGTCAACGGCTCTCGCCGATTGACCGTAGAGTCAGTGAAGTGGTTTTTGCGGAATTTTCTTGTAGTGCGCGAAGTGACACGGTTATAGATTTTCTTTTTCTTGTGATAAAAATTCAAATTATTGTAACGAAATTAAAATTTCTTGTTAAGCGTGAGTAAAATAACAATCATAAAATTTTAATTGATTAATTAAGAGTAAAATTGAAAATTTTAATGTGCGTAAAATAAAACTTTTTTTTTATCTTGAATAATTGTAAAGCGTAATAGAATTGAAATAAGGTTGGTTGTATTATAAAAATTTTTGATTAGACCGTGAGTGCCGGAGTGTGTGTGTTACGTGAGCACGTGTTATCAGAAATAAAATCTAGACCGGTGAGACGCGTTTAAATTGCCGGTTGGGCGAATAAATAGTGGTAAAATAAAAATTTTTCTTTCGTATGTAGTGGAGAATATAAATTCAAAAATTCGTTCTGGTAACACGTGGCCGCGTATTGAGCGCCGAGAGTGAGGGAGAGAGAGAGAGAGACGCGAAGCGAACTAAATGGCCACCGGAAGACCGCCATTTTAGATTACGAATTTGTGATTTACGTAGAGTATATATAATTAAATTTTTTTTTTTTTGAAAATTCTTACATGAATAGAGACTTTAAGTGAGTTGAAAATTTTTTTTGATTAGTATAACGATTAATATAACATTTTTTTTGAGAGTTAAGTATAAATTTCTTTGTGTATGGGATATGAGAGAGCGCGAATAGGCAGACATTAAACAAGATTTATTAAAACAGATTATGAATTAAAATAAAGTTTTTTATAGTTAAGTGAAAATAAGTTAAAAGTTTTCTGTGTGTTTTCCCCCTCCCATTTCAGACAAGAATTCTACACGAATCGAGCCACCTCCCGATCCAAGGCCGCTTGAGACTCGTGCTGACGGCTAGCTAGTTGGTGGTGTATCTGGCGCCCTTAAACTTAATTCTTTTGGTACACCGATTTTTGCATATGAGAATCGACTCATGAGTAAATTAATACATTTGTTATAGAAATTTAGCAATTATTAACTTTACCGAAATTCTCACATCGCAAATGATTGAAGTACACTTAAAAGTAACTGTTTTCAACTTAGTAAGAATAACATAACTTAGTAAAAGCATTTCATTTTCTCAAAATACTATGTTAAGCGCGCATCGCAATATACTGAAAATATGATTGAAAAATGGTAACATAAATAAACTAAAAACCGTTGTTTCAAGCTTTTTAAATGTAATATAAGTTAATACAATTTGTACATAAACTTAAACTAAAATCAGTTTTTGGCAAATACTGGAACGTGTAAATGAAAATATCGTAAATCTAATAAGACAAAATAATAGAAAGTCATAAAAAATACTGATATTTGTTATTTGAGTTATTTAAATAAAGTATAATCAAATGAAATTATTACATAACCTCAAAAAAATTAGATTTCGGTAAATTTTCATGGTTTATGGATTAAAATATTGCAAATCTGAGTATAGAGTTGTAAAGAACATGTATGGATTATCAAAATATGTCTTTCCAAATCTCTCAGATGCCAAATCATGCAACAAAATCTTTAAACAACCCCACAAAAAACCGTTTCTGAGCGTAGGATAGCGTGTTCAGCTGAAAATATCTTTAATCTGATTTCAGAACTCAACAGAAAGTAGAAAAATATAGAAAAAGTGTTATTTAGAGCCATAATATAGTAATTTATTTCATTATTAATGCTTAAAACTCCGTAAAAAAGCCAAAAAAAACGATTTTTGGCCGAAAATTGGGTGTGCCACCATTTTTTTTTTGTAAACTTATGACGGCACCGTGAAGAGCAGGAAAAAATACCTATATTGCGTTTAGTGCCTCGAAATCTGGAATGTAAAAACACTGATTTAAAATTTTAATGAGGTTTTTCAGAGCCAATTTTGAGGTTATGAGTTTCGTAAAAAATTTTAATTATTTAGAAAGGAAAAACCTACTTTCATGATTTTTTACAAGTCTCTGGAATGCAGAGCCTAGCTGTAAAAAAATAAAATCGAAAAATCACGTTTTTTAGCTTTATAACTCCTACATGGGGTTTAGGGGTCTGTAATTTTGGCTTTCTTAATATTTTTTGATAACCTTTTAAGTGACCCATATCAGATACGCCATTTGGGAGGGGGCAAATTCACCATGCTTATTCTGCTATAGCCTTTACATCAGATATATGTACTTCATTATTCAAATTGTCTCATTACATATAATTATACATTTCATTATTAAAAAAATTAATATTCTTTATAAATTTTTTTATTAAAATTTTCATTTAAAAATTTACACAAAAACTTTTTTGAAGTAGCCAAATTTTAATCCAAGCCAACGATGTGTAAAAAAAATAATTTATTGATAATTTTATTATTAAAACAGTTTTAAATGTATGTGGTAAAGGTTATTTTGTTGTATTTTTCAAAATAAAATGTTAATGATATTGATATTGCACCTAAACATTTACTAAATTTGAAATTTTTACAATACTACAAATTTTTGTTAACAAATACAATACCGAAAAAAAAAATTTTGAAATTTTAAACTCAAAGCGCACACAGCATGTAAGCTTCCTGGAAGCTTCCTGGAAGCTTCCCGGAAGATGTGGAAGAAAGGTTGGAAGCTTTCAGGAAGTTTCCAGTGGAAACTTCCCGGAAGATGGATATGTCCTCGATCAGGAGTCTCCCGTAAGTCTTTTATGGAATATTTCAGTGAAAGCTCAGTGGAAGCCTCCGTAAGTCCTTCATGGAATATTTCAGTAGAAGCTTACCGACAGCTTCCGTAAATTATTCATGAAACATTTCAGTGAAAACTTACTGGAAGCCTCCAAAAATCTTTCATGGAATATTTCAGTGGAAGCTTACTCGAAGCTTCCGTACATCATTCCTGAAATATTTCAGTGGAAGCTTCCAGGAAGCTTCGGTAAGTTTTTCGTTGAAAATTCAGTGGAAGCTTCCTAGAAGAAAACGTGGAAGATTTAATTCACTGCAGAAAAAACATTGGAAGCTTCCAGGAAGTATACCGGAAGCTTCCGTAAACTTATCATGGAATATTTCAGTAAAGGTTACTGGAAGCCTCCGTAAATTATTAATGAAATATTTCAGTGAAATATTAAATAAGTGATGAACTAATATTTCTTTGAAATATTTCAGTTTATGAATATTAAATAATTCATTGAAATATTTCTGTAATATTGTTTTGAAATAAAACATTTTATGTTTTATTTTAAAAAAAATTATGAATCCGACATTGAAATATTCAAATAAGTTGTTACATTATTTCTTGAAATGTTTCAAATCAATATTTCACAAATCTTTCAAGAAACATGTCATGAAATATTCCTGTTATATTTGAAAAATATTTCATGAAGTATTTGAAAGAATGTTTGAACATAACACTGAAATATTGAAGAAATATTACTGCATCATTTCTTAAAATATTTTAAATCAATGCTGCGCAAATTTCATGAAATATTTCTTGAATAGAGTCTTCCATTCAAGCTTCCATGAAATCTTTCGGTGCAATGATTAATCAATCTTCCAACGGAATCTTCCTTGGAAGGTTTACGGAAACTTCCAGGGGACTTAAGTCGGAATATTCCGGTGAAAATTCCGAACATTCCCCCGAAAGGAAAACGTAGTCTTCTATAAAGCTTCCATGAAATCTTTCGGTGCAATGATTCATCAATCTTCCAACGGAATCGTCCTTAGAAGGTTTACGGAAGCTTTCAGGAGCCTTCCACTGGAATGTTTCGATGACAATTTCCAATATTTCGCTGAAAGGTGAACGGAGTCTTCCTTTCAAGCTTCCATGAAATCTTTCGGTGCAATGATTCACCAATCTCCCAACGGAATCTTCCTTGGAAGGTTTACGGAAGCTTTCAGGAGCCTTCCACTGAAATGTTTCAATGACGATTTCTAATATTCCGCTTAAAGGTAAACGGAGTCTTCCATTCAAGCTTCCATGAAAACTTTCGGTGCAATGATTCATCAATCTTCCACCGGAATCTTCCTTGGAAGGTTTACGGAAGCTTTCAAGAGCCTTCCACTGGAATATTTCAATGACAATTTCCAATATTTCGCTGAAAGGTAAACGGAGTCTCCCATTCAAGCTTCCATGAAATCTTTCGGTGCAATGATTCATTAATCTTCCAACGGAATCTTCCTTGGGAGGTTCACGGAATCTTCCAGGAGACTTAAGTCGGAATATTCCAGTGAAAATTCCCATATTTCCCCAAAAAGAAAACGGAGTCTGCTATAAAGCTTCCATGAAATCTTTCGGTGCAATGATTCGTCAATCTTCCAACGGAATCTTCCTTGGAAGGTTTACGGAGGCTTCCAGGGGTTCTTCGTAGAAAGTTTCCTTTGCAATATTCCAGGAATATTTCTGTTTTCTTTCATAAAGCTTTCATACATTGCGATGCGAGAATTTCAATAAACTCAATATTCTATATCTTTTACATAAATATATTAAGTCTATTCGTTAGCCGATTCTCACAGGCAAAATCGGTGTATCAAAAGAATTTATTTGTGAAAAGGGCGCCAGATACACCACCAACTAGCTAGCAGTAAGCACGAGTCTCAGGCTGCCTTGGATCGGGAGGTGGCTCTATTCGTGCAGAACTCTTGCCTGAAATGGGAGGGGGAAGCACACAAAAAAAAACTTTTATTAAACTTCAACTTCAACTTATATTAAAGAATTAAACTTATTTTACATTTGGTCATAATAAACCTTACTTAGAATTCTACCTATTCGCGCTCTCTCATATCCCACACACAGAAAAATTTAGATTACACAAAAAAAAAACTTTATAAATTTACTTTCAGTCCATACAAAAAAAATTTTTTAAGTTTACTTAATGTCTTTATTTACTCGTCTCTTAATAAACAAGAAATTGTTTAATTCAATTTATTCGAGAAAAATGAATTTACTATGTTAGAATTTAATGGCGGACATTGTTTCGCCGTTTAGGCTCGCTTCGCTTCTCTCTCTCTCTCTCTCTCTCTCTCTCAGCGCTCAATACACGCCCACGTGTTACCAAAGGAATAAATTTCTGTTGTTAATCGATACGCGAATACTAATAAATTAAAGAAAAATGAATTATTTTTATTCTACAATTTAATTTAATTATTATTCGCTTAACTGGCGAATAAACACGTTCAACCGGCCAAGATTCACTTTGGTAATACGTGGCCATGTGGCACACACTTCCGGCACTCACGGTCTAATTTAAATCACATACAACAATTAAAAATTTTATTTTTATTTCACTTCGCTTAACAAAATTTAATGAATTTTTATTTAGTTATTTTCGGTCGCGTTCAATCAACTTTTACAAACTTTTCAATTTCTATCACGCTTTTACGTTAATCACTTCAATTATATAATCAAATCTCGCGCACAACAAAGGAAAAAAAAACCACTTCACTGACTCGAAAATCAACCGGCGAGAGCCGTTGATTTACAAAAAGAAATGTAAATTCTTATCGGGCGCAGCCCACTCACCAGTGATGTACTTAAAGTTCCGTCTAGGTCGATACAGTTGACGATGGTACTTAAGAGGCGGTCGGAACCAAATCGGTGACTTGCGGTATATATCAAGTCAGCATTTTTTGCTTTGCGATAATATTTTGTATATTTTTATGGCTCAAACTATTTCAAATTATTCTTTATATACATGACTAGAGGAAATGACTATATTTTTACCATATGAATAAGTAAATAAATTATTGTAAGCATTTATTACAAATATCAAACTGACTTGACATATACCGCATGCAAAAAACTGTCGTGTCGATTGTTAGGTAGCATTTTTCGCTTTATAACAATATTTTGTATATTTTTGTGTCTTTAACTATTTTAAATTATTCTTTATATACATGACTAGAAGAAATGACTATATTTTTACCATATTAATAAATGAATAAATTATTATAAGCATTCATTACAAGCACCGAACTAAGTCACCGATTTGGTTCCGACCGCCTCTTAAGATGGCTAGTCGGATATGGTTGGCTGGCGATAATGGTCGCTCGATCGCTAGCTTCTTTTATGGTCTTGGTGGTCGCTACCGGCGACGTTGATTGTTGCTTCAACTCGTCTCCAGAGCCAGGACTTTCCTATTTCTCTACCTCTGTGACTCAGCTGCAGATCCTCTCAGGTCCAATAAGTTTTCTCCTGCCCGAATATGCACAGCGAAGCAAAAGAGTGACTCTTGAAAGTTGCGGTGAATTACAAAAGGAGAAAAGCTTCGGTGCGACACGAGGACGACAATCAAAAATGCGTGCGACTCAGCGCAAATACCAGCAGTGAATGCCTTCTTCTTAAAAGGCTACTTCCTTCTTCTCCGCGTCTTCTTGTCTTCTTGTTATCTTCTGTCTTCATTTAATTTATTTTACTCCCAATCACTGCTCTTGAATTCTTTTCACAGGTTTTCATTCGTCCAACGTCATTTCCTTTTCACTACATACACATACGCTCAACATGCGTATAACTTTCTGCTATTATTTGTTTAATTAACTCGCACGTTCATAAATTCACACAAGTGTTAATTTAATTTTCTTTATACTAGTTAAAGCAATTTTTATTCTTTCTCTTCGTTAATATTTTATCCTTTTTATTTTCTTTTTATTTGCTGTCCTTTTCTGTCTTCTTATGCGCAGATTGGTCGTCACCGTCTACACATACTGATATTGCACATACATATACATACGTGTACGTATATGCACGGTATAGAGGCTCAGCTAAGAGAAAAGAATCGTGACGATCCCTTCTCTAACGCTCTCTTTCCATCTTTCTTGATTCTCTCCTTTCTCTCTCTTCGCTTAATGCGCGAGAGATCGACGCGCCAGCACTTTCAATTCGTTCTGCCAGCTTGCGGATCTTCCCATCTCTCTTACTCCTTATCTATTTCTTATTCTTCTCTCTTGTACTTCATCTTCTTGAATCCTTGACTTCTAGTGCACGCGCGGTCGTTGCTAAGTATTGGTGTATACTTAATCGCTCAACTGGCTGCTACAGCAACACCGATGTTCACATACATTAGCTATCGATGTGTGTGTACTGGCCACCGCGCGCGTCAGTTAAAAATCAAATCTTCGTCTTGTGATCTCGTAACAAAAAGAAATTAAGGGAATTAATAAAATTTAAAAAAAATCTCATATGCGTTCAGGTCCATGGGTGGTTGGTGGTTTGTGCCAACGGGAGAAAAATTTTATTTCGAAAATTTTTTTATTGTTGCGTGGTATTTTCCACGTCACAACATATTTCAATGAAATATTCCATTGGAATATTTCGGAATATTCCAATGATATCTTTCATGCTGTGTGGGAGTTCATTTAAAGTACTTGTAATAATTAATTAGGCAATCAAATCTTGAGTATAAATACTTTTTTTATATATAACTATTGATCAAAGCCTGCTTATAAGGAAAGATCACCTCCACCTTCGAGATGAAAAAAATTAACCCGTATTTTTTCTTTTGTTTAAATAGATTTTAGAGACAAAGTTATACATATATTTCAATAATATAATGAAAAGAAGTTGTTGTAAGAACTTGAATGACCGGACAACTAAAAATCTTACAGAAAAATGTATTAAATATTAATAAAGTACAAGCTAAATACTTTAATTTAAGCCTTATTAGCTTAAAAAAGCTCAATGCTGTTAAAAAGTTATGCTTAATTAAAAATTATTACATATTTGAATAGTTTTAGCATATAATATATAATGAATTTTTTACTCTATTTCTACTTGTATATTTAAATTTTATATAATGTTTATTCAAAACATATTATCCCTTTCGTTAAAAATTGCCAAATTTTGAACTTTATTCAAGAACATTTATTTATTTTATAAGATTTTAGATTTATTATTTATGTCTTAACGGCAGGCCGGAGTAGAACCTGATACCGACCGAGTAACAATTGAGTTGTTTGTTATTTACTCAAGTATTAATCGGTGTATCTTCAAAATAAAGGTTGATCGCAATAGATATTATTATTATGAATATCTATGCACAAGAAAAAAAAAATCTACCGATTTGTTTTTGAGAAAAGTAAGGAACGCCGAAGTAAAAGATTATGTTTATAATATTTTTGCGTTCCTTACTTTTCTCAAAAACAAAGCGATAGATTTTTTTTTTTTTTTGTGCATAAATATTTGTAATAATAATATCTATTGCGCTTAACCTTCAATTTGCAGATACACCGATTAATACTTGAGTAAATAACAAAAATCTCAATTAGACAAGGACAGCGAATCCGGCCTGCTCTTAAACATTTTTATTTCATTATTATATTTTAATACTTTCCATTTAACATTTTCTATTACCAAACATATTTCTCATAAGATTTAAACAATTTTCAAATTATATACTCTTTTTAAGTACATTTTTAATTTATTTATGTTCAAAGATTAATTAATATTTTATCAATTCTTTTTAAATGTTATGCATAAATTTATTTGATCTATTTATAAATTATATTTATAAACGTATTATCTTTAAAATATATAAAATACAATAATGTTTTTGTTACTTCATAAAAATCAAAATAAATGAGCTTTGGCTACAATTATAAGAGAAAATCTATCAGAATAATTAATTTTACAAATTACTTATATGAAATAAATCTATAAAGTAAAGAAGAATTTAAAAAGAGAAGACTAAATATCGAATAAAAATTCTAATTACATTCAAATTAAGAAAATAATTTATATTTAAAAAAAAAAACGTTTTTAAAATTTTGATTGCAAATATTTCTTATTAAAAAAATATTTTTATTTCAAATTATTATTTGGATCCAAATTCTGCATTAAACTGCGTTTGGGGATTTGAAAAAAGTTTTAATTTTTTTATACTAGCAATGCCAAGAACAGAAAGTCTGAATTTAAAATTTTATATTGAAAAAAGCGTTAATTAACATATGCTTAGAAAATGCTTGCATAGTTAACGGTTATTTTATTTTAAATGGCTGTATTGTAGGTCAATACTTTTTGTGAAAAATTTTTCTTATTGTATTGTAACAAATTTTATTTGTAAGCATATTAAAAAAAGACAAAGCATAAGATTTGAACTTGAAAAATTTTTTAATTGCGGCAACTTACCCTAAAACTTAGCTAACACAGTTATTGTACGTTTTTTATCTAAACCAAATTACATATTTCTATCGCTTTCTCACCCCAAACTTAATTTTTTTTAATTATCTAAACAATTTTCATTATTAACAGCAGGCCGGAGTAGAACCTGATACCAACCGAGTAACAATTGAGTTGTTTGTTATTTACTCAAGTATTAATCGGTGTATCTTCAAAATAAAGGTTGATCGCAATAGATATTATTATTATGAATATCTATGCACAAGAAAAAAAAAATCTACCGATTTGTTTTTGAGAAAAGTAAGGAACGCCGAAGTAAAAGATTATGTTTATAATATTTTTGCGTTCCTTACTTTTCTCAAAAACAAAGCGATAGATTTTTTTTTTTTTTTTGTGCATAAATATTTGTAATAATAATATCTATTGCGCTTAACCTTCAATTTGCAGATACACCGATTAATACTTGAGTAAATAACAAAAATCTCAATTAGACAAGGACAGCGAATCCGGCCTGCTCTTAAACATTTTTATTTCATTATTATATTTTAATACTTTCCATTTAACATTTTCTATTACCAAACATATTTCTCATAAGATTTAAACAATTTTCAAATTATATACTCTTTTTAAGTACATTTTTAATTTATTTATGTTCAAAGATTAATTAATATTTTATCAATTCTTTTTAAATGTTATGCATAAATTTATTTGATCTATTTATAAATTATATTTATAAACGTATTATCTTTAAAATATATAAAATACAATAATGTTTTTGTTACTTCATAAAAATCAAAATAAATGAGCTTTGGCTACAATTATAAGAGAAAATCTATCAGAATAATTAATTTTACAAATTACTTATATGAAATAAATCTATAAAGTAAAGAAGAATTTAAAAAGAGAAGACTAAATATCGAATAAAAATTCTAATTACATTCAAATTAAGAAAATAATTTATATTTAAAAAAAAAAACGTTTTTAAAATTTTGATTGCAAATATTTCTTATTAAAAAATATTTTTATTTCAAATTATTATTTGGATCCAAATTCTGCATTAAACTGCGTTTGGGGATTTGAAAAAAGTTTTAATTTTTTTATACTAGCAATGCCAAGAACAGAAAGTCTGAATTTAAAATTTTATATTGAAAAAAGCGTTAATTAACATATGCTTAGAAAATGCTTGCATAGTTAACGGTTATTTTATTTTAAATGGCTGTATTGTAGGTCAATACTTTTTGTGAAAAATTTTTCTTATTGTATTGTAACAAATTTTATTTGTAAGCATATTAAAAAAAGACAAAGCATAAGATTTGAACTTGAAAAATTTTTTAATTGCGGCAACTTACCCTAAAACTTAGCTAACACAGTTATTGTACGTTTTTTATCTAAACCAAATTACATATTTCTATCGCTTTCTCACCCCAAACTTAATTTTTTTTAATTATCTAAACAATTTTCATTATTAACAGCAGGCCGGAGTAGAACCTGATACCAACCGAGTAACAATTGAGTTGTTTGTTATTTACTCAAGTATTAATCGGTGTATCTTCAAAATAAAGGTTGATCGCAATAGATATTATTATTATGAATATCTATGCACAAGAAAAAAAAAATCTACCGCTTTGTTTTTGAGAAAAGTAAGGAACGCCGAAGTAAAAGATTATGTTTATAATATTTTCGCGTTCCTTACTTTTCTCAAAAACAAAGCAATAGATTTTTTTTTTCTTGTTCATAAATATTTGTAATAATAATATCTATTGCGCTTAACCTTCAATTTGCAGATACACCGATTAATACATGAGTAAATAACAAAAATGCCAATTAGACAAGGACAGCGAATCCGGCCTGCTCTTAACGGTAGGCCGGAGTAGAACCTGATACCGACCGAGTAACAATTAAGTTGTTTGTTATTTACTCAAGTTTTAATCGGTGTATCTTCAAATTAAAGGTCGAGCGCAATAGATATTATTATTATGAACATCTATGCACAAGAAAAAAAATATCTACCGGTTTGTTTTTGAGAAAAGTAAGTAACGCCAGAGTAAAAGTTTATGTTTATAATATTTTCGCGTTACTTACTTTTCTCAAAAACAAACCGGTAGATATTTTTTTTCTTGTGCATAGATGTTCATAATAATAATATCTATTGCGCTCGACCTTTAATTTGAATATACACCGATTAAAACTTGAGTAAATAACAAAAATGCCAATTAGACAAGGACAGCGAATCCGGCCTGCTCTTAAATAACAAAATTAATAAAATTAGCATTTTAAGGACAAATACATGCTGCACATCGTTTTTATGATTAAATGTTTTTTATTTGAATAATAAATTTCTTTATTGTTTTTTGAAATATTGTATTTAAATACATTTTTTATGAAAAATAAAGTATTCACGCATTTTATTACATTTATCCTAAATAACAGTAAAAAATATACTTTAAAAAGATATAATAAACGTCAAAACATAAAAAAATATGTACTTTAAACTAAATTTTATTTTTATTTATATGTTAATTTATTATAATGTGACGTCCCGTATATATACTCTTTTACTTAAGGTGTGATTGTATTTATTGGCTGAATGGTTAGTGAGTGAATGCTTTACTTGTTTTTATTATTTTGACTGCGTTTTTGTGCTACTGCATACGCTTTATTATTTTATTGCATTATTATCATTTTTCATTTTGTATTTTAAATAAAAATTTTTATATACTATGACTGATAGATATTGTATGACTGACTTTTAATTTATAGGATTGCGTGTATTTTACTATTTTTTTTGTATCTGTGATATCACTTCTTTTGTTGTGACTTACTTATTCAGTATTATTAGGTTTAGTAAATGACTGTGATATCAATTGCAATATTTTGTATTTATACATTGTTTTATGTGCAATATTTTTACATTTATTCATTGTTTATGTGCAATATTTATTATTATATTTATGAATTGTATTACACGCCCTTTGTATAATGATATGATATACAATAAATAGTATCTATCTATCTACTTCATACATAAACTACTATTTTAAAAAATTAACAATATGGATAAAATTATTTCCTAATTAATTGTCAAACTGAAAAAAATTTTAAATACTTTTCATATCATGGTTCAAAGTTTGGAACCGTTGTAATAATTACAAAGAAAACATTGAAATCAATTTTTTTTAAATTTTTGGCAATGTTAAAATTCTATGTAAATTTTTAAAAAATAAAATAAAATTTAAAGTCATTTTCATTGAAAGCACGCTTTCGTGAAATTTGCAAGGTTTCGTGAAGTTTCATTTTTCTTAAATCAAATTATCGACATTATAAATTTATATTAAGTTAATTCAATAAAAAGAAATTTAAAACCTGATATTAAGATATTTGCTACTATATTACTGATATTAAAAAGGATATAGTTTTAATAAGAGCATTTTTTCATTCTTTTATGTGTCTAAAATAAAATGATGTTTATCAATATTTTATGTTGAATTTTTATTAAATGAATTAAAAACAATATTATCATGCTCCTATATAAGTTTAAAAAATGCCAGTTTTTGAGAAATTAACAGAATTTAGGCTATTTAAAATGTAGCGAAAATTTTATTTAATATGTCTTGTGAGAACTTAAATTATTATGTTTGTTAAATCATTTTTTTCGTTTTGAAAATAATAATTGATAATATTATAAAAATATATTTAATGAAAGAAAGAAGAAAAAGTCCAATTTTTAAAAATATTAATGATATTCAATGTAATTTTTATTTAAAATGCGCTTTAATGAAGTTTATTGGTAAAATTATTTATTTTTTCAGGTAAATTTATTATTTTACTTATCTAAAATAAAATTAGAATTATTTATATTTATTTTCTATTTTTATTAAATTAGTTAAAAATGTCATAAATTTATATAAATTGAGAAAAGGTCCTTTTTTTAAGGAACAAAAAAGGTTTTATTATTTGCAATTGAGTGAGAATGAAGAAACAACTATAATTTAAAATAATTTTTTTTCAAACTTTAATATTTTTTATATTTAGTAGAAAAAAATTACAGAACTAGCTTAGTTTTTATGTCATATTAATATAAGTTATATAGCAATGTAATATTGATATTAAAACTTTTTTCTATCCCTATCTGTAAATATATTTTTTTATATTTTAAAAATAAAATAGAATTTATGGTGTTGAATAAATTTTTAATTTTATTTTTTCCGCTATGAAAATTGATTACAAAAATATATAATGTTTAAAAATAAAAAAAAAAATAAAAAAAAAATAGGTGGATCTTTGGGTTTGAACTTGGCAAAGGTAGAGAGCGAAGTGTGTAAAAACTTAGTAACCACAGCCACCGCATTCGTTTGTTGAAGAGGATAAAAAGTTACATATGTTCATCGCCCCCCAAAAGATTTTATTTATTATTATTTATTTGTTTGATTACTTTAATGATTTTTATTATTAAAATATGTATCTGTTTTAAACAAAAATATGTAATTAATCAAAAAATTTTCGGGAGGGTTAATCGCATTGAAATAAAGCTATAAAGTATCGCGGCGAAAACAAGCTAAAGCGGGTTTGCCGTAAGTTTACCTACGCCACTGGAAGCCTCGTGTTTCGTGTGTTTGTCTCCTTCCCTCTCGCTTGCTTCTCTACGCGCGTGTAGACGTGGAGGGGCTTTGCGCGTATAGTTCCAGAAGCGCCGCAAGGATCGTCATGATCGAATTCGGCACGTTTCATTAACACGGCATTGGCAATCTCTACTTATCTCTGGTAATACTGTAAATGTCAATCAAATAACATTTCCATCAAAATAAATTTCAACGCTATAATTATTAAAATAAACATTGTTATTTAACTACAATCTAATGTAATAATTATTTTTTTAATAAATATATTAAAAAAATAATAATTTTATTTGATGAACAGTTATATAAATATTATGTATTTATAATTGTATGACTAAATTTATTAAATAATAATTTTATTTAGTTATCATTCAGAGAATAAAGTATTTAAATTAGTTTTCATGAAAATATATTATTTAAAAAGTTACTTGTTAACAATTTTTTATAAATAACATACATTTAACCTTAATTACATTTTCATTTGTACACATCCCTACTAAAAAATCTCAGGTGAGAAATCACCTGATTTCTCAGGTGATTAATCATGCCAAAATCTCATGTGATGATTTTTTGGTTTTTACACGTTTCAAACCATGCTTAATCAATTGCGAACTATTTTTAAAAATTTTTGAAAAATTGAACTTGGAAAAAAAATTTTTTGTAAAATGAGTCAAAATTTTTTCTAAGACCAAATTTTTAAAAAATTTTCTAAGTTCAGATTTTTCAAAAATTTTCAAAAATAGTTCACAATTGACTAAGTATGCTTTAAAACGTGTAAAAACCAAAAAAAATCATCACATGAGATTTTAGCATGATTAATCACCTGAGAAATCAGGTGATTTCTCACCTGAGATTTTTTAGTAGGGATGATAGTATTTAAATGAATTGTCATTTATATAAAAATTGTTAACAATTAAATATATTAAAATTACATATTAATATATTAAAATTATATCTACCTTAATTACATTTTCATTTGTACACGTGTTTGTATTTAAATGAATTGTTATTTATATAAAAATTGTTAACAATTAAATATATTAAAATTTATTTCATTAAAGCAATAATATTTTTAATAAGAGAAACATTAATTTTCAAAATACATCAAATTACTTCATTTGAAAAATTATCATTACATGATATAAAAATATTTTTTTCAATATCGTTCGAACATAAATTTTATGAAATACAATTTAAAAAAATTATTTCTCGCACTCAGAGCGCAAAATACTATTTTGACCAGCTGTTGTGAGGGAGCAAAATACCTCTTTGCCTCCCTAGGGAGCAAAATGAATTCGAACTTTTAACAGGCTCGATAATGTAACCCGATATTTTTATACATCAGTCAGTGTGTATAACTCGATGCTTTTTATACATCAGTTAAGTGCTTCACTTAGAATGGTCAATTCTGCGAATTGTAAATTCTCCGAATTACAAGTCAGGAGTGAACAAATTCCTCGAAAAAGTTCACATATATCAGTAGCAACTTTCAGTCTATTTAGCATTGATTTTTTCGAGTATTATTTATGTAATATTTAATCTTGCACGTTGCATCGAAGACATTTTCATATCCTTATAATATCAGCCAAGTATTCAACGCCGAATCGTAAATTCTTGGAATTACAAGTTAGCAATGGACGATTTCCGCGAAAAATGTTAAATTTAAATAAATCAAAATTTAATTTAATTTTTAATGTATTATAAGAAAAATATATATATAGTATTGAAATAAAACGAAAAATTTTATCCCATAAAAATATAATTTATTTTCATAGAATTTTAATTTAAGAGCAGGCCGGATTCGCTGTCCTTGTCTAACTGAGATTTTTGTTATTTACTCAAGTATTAAACGGTGAATCTGCAAATTAAAAGCTGAGCGCAATAGATATTATTATTACAAATATTTATGCACAAGAAGAGAAAAAATCTATCGCTTTGTTTTTGAGAAAAGTAAGTAACGCGAAAATATTAGAAACATAAACTTTCACTTTGGCGTTACTTACTTTTCTCAAAAACAAATCGGTAGATTTTTTTTTCTTGTGCATAGATGTTCATAATAATAATATCTATTGCGCTCAACTTTTAATTTGAAGATACACCGATTAATACTTGAGTAAATAACAAACAACTCAATTGTTACTCGGTCAATATCAGGTTCTACTCTGGCCTGCCGTTAATGGTTTTATTAATTTTATTTTTATATTAGTAATATTATTTATTTTTTTGGAGGCGGGGGCGCTGCCCCCTGAACCCCTCCCTCAGGGGCTTCGCCCCCTGCACCCCGACCGGGGCTCCGCCCCTGGACCCCGTCCTGCGCCCCGACCTCGACTACCTCTTACGATCTTGATAGCCTTCGAACAAGATTGTACATGCTATCACAGACGCAAGTTTGTCATTCTTAGAATTTTGCGCACTTGTTAGAAAAATAATATTTTTGATGCTCTTCGCGTGAGAAAATAGTATGCGCAACGCGGGAGCATATAGGTGTTTGTCGACTCGTGCGATTTGTCGCTCTCGCTACGCTCGAGCGACAAACTCGCACTCGTCGGCAAACACCTATTTTGCTCCCTTGTTGCACAATGTACTATTATTTGGTATTAAATTTTTTTTAATAGTCAATTGTAAAGATAGGAAAATATATGAAATACTAATAATAAATTTTTCTGATTATGTCTATAATTATGAATTTATATTTATGAACTGTCTAGATAGAAGGAAAATTTCCCCTAAAAAAGTAAACATTTCAAAAAAAAATTCGCTTATTATTTGCGAAAGACTTATTATAAATGCGGAAAAAAATAATATTCCGTAATATCACTCCAAAATTCGTATTAACAACAGGCCGGAGTAGAACCTGATACCGACCGAGTAACAATTGAGTTGTTTGTTATTTACTCAAGTATTAATCGGTGTATCTTAAAATTAAAGGTTGAGCGCAATAGATATTATTATTATGAACATCTATGCACAAGAAAAAAAAATCCACAGCTTTGTTTTTGAGAAAAGTAAGTAATGCCAGAGTAAAAGTTTACGTTTATAATATTTTCGCGTTACTTACTTTTCTCAAAAACAAAGCGATAGATTTTTTTCTTCTTGTGCATAAATATTTGTAATAATAATATCTGTTGCGCTTGACCTTCAATTTGCAGGTACACCGATTAATACTTGAGTAAATAACAAAAATCTCAATTAGACAAGGACAGCGAATCCGGCCTGCTCTTAAATATGATCATTGAAAGTACAATTATTTCATTATGTTAAATTTGTTGTCAAAGTTTGATTATATTTTACTATAAGAAGATATAAAAATTAACTGTCATATTTAACTGTCTTCCCATTCTATTGTTGAATTTCCATAAAAGGAATGTATTAACTTGTAGTATGTACCATGATGATTATTTATTTAAATTTTCCAATTCTTCTAATCATTAGTTTTCAAGATATTTAGATTTCTGATGCCAAATAGAAAAATATTAGTAAATAATATTGGAACCCAAACTCCTCCATAACTAATGAATAGATTTATTTAAAAATTTAACTAAATAATCTTCGTGATACATCCTATATGTTAATGCATCTCTTTATTTTATATTTTGAAATACAATGGAAATATAGTCAATATTTATGGGCGCAAGTGTACTGTCCATTTGACACCTCCTTAAATAATTTATACTTATAAAATTTACATAATATTTTATAAAAACTATTAAGGTGGTTCGTGCGACTAACGTGTTTTTTCAAGATATTCTTGAAATTGTAGGTATAGTTCAATGAAGGCAATGTGAATATCATATTAAAATTTCAGAACATTTCATCGTTTCGTTTTTGATTAATCGATGTTCAAAGTTTTACAAATTACATTGGAAGTATATCTATATATATTAGAATTTTTACATTTCGTAGCTGTTAATCGCAATATTTCATAAACTAAATTCAAATTGTAATTGAAAATTTAAAAATATATAAAGGAACTAATAATAAACATTTTCCAACAAGATTCACGTAAATTCATCGTTTTATTAAAGAGATAAAGTGTTTTGAAAATGTAATTATTAGATAAACGATGCATATTTCGTTCACATTTACGTTGCTGCGCATGCACAACTGGATCATGTGAGCGCTATCTCTTTCTCTCACAGCTAGCTTTCTCTCTCTTACCGCACGAACCACCTTAAAATGATAATCATATATTTAATATTATTTCAAACTATGAATAAAAAGTTTAAAAAATTATCATTTTGTGATAACTTATAAATAGTTATATTATTTTATTAAATACATTTCCAACTTGAATAATTATCTTCATGTTAAAACTAAATTCAATTAGCATTCAATTCCACAAGTTATTTAAAAAATTTACCAATATTTAAAGTTATTAAAAAGTTAATTATTAAAAGTATTCCAATATCAAAATTTCAAACTTCTATTAATTTAATTATTTATTTGTAGAGCCGGTCTGTGGCACAGTCGGTAAGAGCATTGGATTCGTATTCTCGGGGGACCGTGGATCGAATCCCGCTCGCGGCTGTTTTTCAAGCAAGCACCTCTGTTGCATGTGCTTTGTTCCTATGAACACACTTACGAGCTCCGTCGTAGGACGAAAAGTAACTCAGTTGCTTAAGGCAGCTGGCTTGCGTCCTAGTGGATCGGGGTTTTGACTCCCTGGGAAAATTGGGAAAAACAATTTTCGTAGTTTTCCGTGGGGAAGAGAACCCGAAGAACACAAAACACAAAATAGAGAGTTCCTCGGAACAACACAAAAAATTAATAATAAAAAGTCCCCTCGGGGCAAAAATTGATGATGGCCTATGATGAAAAATCGAAAGGCCAATTAAAGAAAAAGAAAGAAAGAAAGAAATTATTTATTCTTTACATTAGAGAATTAGTTTTGATGTTGAAATTTTTTTGTGATATGCAACATGTATATATATTATCTTTTAGTAAAATATTTCATCACCTTGTATAAAAATTATTTTTTAACAGTAGAATAATACTGTGAATAAACAAATGATTATAAGAAAATATTGAAAACTATAAATAACAATAAAAAAGCGTTAGGCTGGAGATAAATAATGATTGTTTATTATCATTTATACATTTTTTAAATGTAGATACTGCAAATATCCGTAAATAACTGTAAATAAATTATAGAATACAATTATTAGAAATAACTCTAAATAATTTTCATTTTAGTTCTTTTTACAACAAACTTTTTTTAATGATTTATCATATATATGTATGCGACATTTCACACCAACTGGAAGAGAAAAAAAATAAAAATCCCTGAAACTCTAAGAATATAGTCTTTGTTACCCAAAATATGTAAAAAAAATTTCAAGGATTTAGATTTGAAGGATCAAGAGCTATAGCTCCTTGAAATTTCCCTGGTAGCACAATCTGACGCAAGTATCAGTGCGCAGATCCTTATATAACATGCTTCCCAAATCTATTAGAGTTATGCAGTCAGATCATTGCATCAGGTACTTGCAACAGATGTCCAGCAGACTTACGGCAGACGAAGTGCAGTCTAGAGAAACATTTATTGCACGGATGCTTGCAGCAGTATTGCAATATACTTATGAAAGGCATCGTGCAGCAGACACTTCACAGCAGAATTGATGTATACTTACAGCAGACAAAGTGCAGCCAGGAACATTGTATGATGCACGGATGCTTGCAGCAGAATTGCAGTATACTTATGAAAGGCATCGTGCAGCTGACACTTCACAGCAGAATTGATGTATACTTACAGCAGACAAAGTGCAGCCAGGAATATCGTGTGATGCACGGATGCTTACAGCAGAATTGCAGTATACTTATGAAAGGTAAGTATGTTGCGATTAATCTGCTAAAGATGCCATGCATCAAGCTGCTGCTATTCTGACCCCCGAACTCGTGATCAAATTATTTAGATTAAGCACGCTTAATTGCACAAGACAATCTAATTCTGCTGCTCAGTGTCTGACGTACGTGCTCGAATGCAATTTCGTCGCAATTCTGCTAAAAGTTCCAGTGCAGTTGGACATCCTCTTATAAGTGCATTAAAGCTGCTGCAAGTCTGATGCAAGTATGTTGCAATTTATCTGCTAAAGATGTGATGCACGAAACTGCTGCAATTCTAACGCCCGAGCTCGTGATAAAATCATTTAGATTAAGCATGCTTAATTGCACAAGTCAATCTATTTCTGCTGCTCAGTGTCTCACGTACGTGCTCCAATGCAATTTCGTCGCAATTCTGCTGAAAGTTCCAGTGCAGTTGGAAATCCTCTTGTAAGTGCACTAAAGCTTGTGTAAGTCTAACGTAATGATGATGCTTAGAGCCTGATGCAATCATCTTAGCGCAGAAATATAGTTGAAATGGGAAGCATGTTAGTTAAGATCTGCTGTAGTTTTGCTAACGGGCAGAGAAATTGCAGCAGAATTGCACAAGAATTGAAAAAGTTGTGCTATCAGGGTTGGAAAATTATCAAAATTTTTGGAAAAGTCCCAGCTTAATCATTTGTTTCCTGAAAATCCTGATGTTTTAGAGAGAAATTCATAAGAATACTTCTTGTTGTAAATGAAGAGCAGAATTCGCATGATTCCCCGGTCAAAAAAGGTTAGCTATAAAATATAGCTAAAAAAATAGTTAAACATATAGCTGTATCGTGCTCGTTTTACAGTTATATCGTTGTATTTCACTGAAAATTTAAGTGCTTTTTTAACTATAGTATAATAGCTATAAAATATAGTTGAAAAAGTACCCACATAGCATGAAATATTTCAAAAAAAGATTACATGAAATATTTCAGTAAAATATTAAATAAGTGATGAACAAATATTTCTTCGAAATATTACAGTTTAAGAATATGAAATAATTCATTGAAATATTTCTGTAATATTGCTGCAACATTTCATGTTTTATTCCAAAAAAATTTCTGAATCTAACACTGAAATATTTGAGAAATATTACTAAATTATTTCTTGAAATGTTTCACATTAATATTTCACCAATCTTTCAAGAAACATTGCATGAAATATTCCTGTAATATTAAAGGAATATTTCATGTTTTATTCCAAACTATTTTTGAATCCAACACTGAAATACTTGAGAAAGGTTACTAGATTATTTCTTAAAATGTTTCAGATCAATATTTCGCCAATCTTTCAAGAAACATTGTATGAAACATCCCTGTAATATTGAAGGAATATTTCATGTTTTATTCCAAACTATTTTTAGATCCAACACCGAAATATTCGAGAAATATTACTAAATTATTTCTTGAAATGTTTCAAATCAATATTTCGCAAATCTTTCAAGAAACATTTCATGAAATATTTCTGTGATATTGAAGGAACATTTCATGTTTTATTTCAAAAAATTTTTGAATCCAACACTAAAATATTCAAAAAATATTGTTACATTATTTCTTGAAATGTTTCAAATCAATATTTCACAAATCTTTCAAGAAACATTGCATGAAATATTCCTCTAATATTGAAGGAATATTTCATGTTTTATTCCAAAAAAATTTCTGAATCTAACACTGAAATATTTGAGAAATATTACTAAATTATTTCTTGAAATGTTTCACATTAATATTTCACCAATCTTTCAAGAAACATTGCATGAAATATTCCTGTAATATTGAAGGAATATTTCATGTTTTATTCCAAACTATTTTTGAATCCAACACTGAAATACTTGAGAAAGGTTACTAGATTATTTCTTGAAATGTTTCAGATCAATATTTCGCCAATCTTTCAAGAAACATTGTATGAAACATCCCTGTAATATTGAAGGAATATTTCATGTTTTATTCCAAACTATTTTTAGATCCAACACCGAAATATTCGAGAAATATTACTAAATTATTTCTTGAAATGTTTCAAATCAATATTTCGCAAATCTTTCAAGAAACATTTCATGAAATATTTCTGTGATATTAAAGGAACATTTCATGTTTTATTTCAAAAAATTTTTGAATCCAACACTAAAATATTCAAAAAATATTGTTACATTATTTCTTGAAATGTTTCAAATCAATATTTCACAAATCTTTCAAAAAACATTTAATGAAATATTCCTGTAATATTAAAGGAACATTTCATGTTTTATTTCAAAAAATTTTTGAATCTGACACTGAAATATTCAAGAAATATTGTTACATTATTTCTTGAAATGTTTCAAATCAATATTTCGCAAATCTTTCAAGAAACATTTCATGAAATATTTCTGTAATATTGAAGGAACATTTTATGTTTTATTTCAAAAAATTTTTAAATTCAACACTGAAATATTCAAGAAATATTGTTACATTATTTCTTAAAATATTTCAAATCAATAATGCGCAAATTTTTCAAGAAATATTTCATGAAATATTTCTGTTAAATTCTAGAAATATTTCATGGAGTATTCCGAAAAATTTATGAATATAACAGTGAAATATTGGAGAAATATTGTTTAAATATTTGTAGTTATCTCGCGTTTGTAGCGATTCTTCCATCTTGCCAGCAGATGGCTACTTGATTATATTTTCATGTGATCGTAAATGTGGTTGGCAAACTCTCGCAAGTGGTGGGACGCTCTCTCGTTTAGTATATAAGACCGAAAATTCTTGATACAAATAAATAAGCGCTTAAATTATAAATATCAAATAAATGTATAAGTATCTAATATGGTTTGAGATGCAACTCTTACAAAATCAAAAATAATATCTGATAGAATTTTTCATCAATATTACAAATCAGTATTTCATGAAAGATTCCAAAAATATTTCCGAAAAGGTTAATAATCCTCTATGAATACTTTAGTTAAACTGATGGGTAATCTTTCAACAATATAACATATCAATATTTCATGAAAGATTTTAGAAATATTTCAGAAACATTTCTTGAAAGATTCATAATCTTTTATGAATCCTTCAATAACATATTTTAGCAATCTTTCAACAATGTTACAAAGCAATATTTCATGAAAGATTTTAGAAATATTTCAGAAACATTTCTTGAAAGATTCATAATCTTTTATGAATCCTTCAATAAAATATTTCTGCAATCTTTCAACAATCTTACAAATCAACATTTCATGAAAGATTTCAGAAATATTTCAGAAACATTTCTTGAAAGATTCATAATCTTACATGAATCTTTCGATCAAATATTGCTACAATCTTTCAACAATATTACAAATTAATATTTTACAAAATAATGAAAGAATGTTACAGAAACATTACATGAAATATTTCAAATCAATCTTCTAGAAGGACATATCAATATTTCAGAAATATTTCTTATCAATATTTCTATTTTATTCCGAATCTTTCAATGAAATATTTCAGAAATATTTCAGAAATATTTCATGCTATGTGGGATATCGCTTGGTATTGAAATATAATATTACATGCTAAGAAATCATAACTGTCGTTGTTATCTTTTGAGATAAATACACGATTCTTAGAAAATACGTGACGAAACCCATGTGCACCCCCACATACCTATGAATTCTGTAGAGGGGATTATGGATATAAAACAAGAGCAAGTACTAGTACCAGATCAGTTCCACTACAGTCACAGTTAAAGTAAGTCTTAAACGCTCGTAAGTTAACAGTTTTATAAAGTGATACATACTATTCAAATATGGCTGAATCCAACTATCGTGAGAGTGGTCAATTGAAAGAGCATACTATTGTTCTGGATAATATGCTCTTTTCGACAACATACGTTCTTAACAAGTCGCAAAGCAAACGAGCATCTGTCGGATTATTATACGTGGGTGGATATTTCAAACCATACGTTAAAATATCAACAAGTTCTTTTGCCAAGTGGGTTAATTTTGATGCCCATGAATGGAGAAAATTCAAGAAAGATTTTGATGTGTTTACTGCATATTTTGAAGATGCATATAGATTCAAAGCTGAATACGGAAACCCATAAAAGATATTCATGGGGACTCACGACATTTTATTCACAAACTCCTATAATGCAAAAAGCATAACAATCGAGGAGCGGGCCATATATCAACCACCACCCAAATCTCAACTAGACGACGACAATGGAGAATCTAAAGAACCATCGAATAAAAAAATGAAACGTACATACGAAATTGCTGCAACACATTTCCAAAAAGTGACATTTGATGGTCTTAAACATATTGCGTCGTGTATAGACGAACATCTCGTACAACTGGAACAACGTGCTGGAAAAATTAATAGGATTGTAGACTACATTCAAGAATATTTATTGAAAGAAATTAAGAAAGATACAGAAGATGACAATCCAAAGCTGAGTATAATGAAATCATTTGCTGACTTTAATCAGTATTACGCGATAAAAATTCACGATGTAAAGACATTTATTTTAACTAAAATGCTTGATGATAGAGACTTGGAAATATACGTTAGAAATTGTAATTTTAGAAATCAACGCACATATTTTTCAACATTTATATATATAACGATATGTATGCTTCCATATTTGATTAAATATTGTAATAAAAAATGAAACGTGTACACTTTAAAGAAGGAAAACCTAATGTTAAAGTAATGTATGTGTAGACTTATGCAAGTCAATGTGCGCGTCGCGGTGAGTGGGAACAAATAGGTCGTGACAGAGAAAGATTCGGAATGAGAATTGAAGGAATGAAATCTATTATCGAACGTATATTGTTAAAAAAATATAATGAATATATGAACAATAACCCATATAGCACGAAAGATTCGGGAAGCTTCCATCGAAAGATTCGAAAAAGATTCCAATGTAAGCTTCTAGCAAGCTTCCCGGAAGCTAAATGAAAGTTTCGAGAAGCTTCCATTGGAATCTTTCATGTAAGTCTTACGGAAGGTTCAGAGAAGCTAACATGTAATATTCCATGAGGGCTAAATGAAACATTACAAAATAGCTTCCAGTAAGCTTTCTGAAAGATTACATGCAATATTACAGAAACGTTATTCGGAAGATTATATTATATCTTGCAGGAAGCTTCCAGTAATATTTTGTGGGAGATTCCATTTAAACTTCCTGCAGCCTTCTCTGAAATGTTATAGGAAAAATATTTTATTGTTTACGAAAGGTTACCAGTAACTTATCAGGAAGATTCCCTGTAAGCTTTTCGGAAGCTAAATAAAAGTTTTTGGAAGATTCGATTGGAATATTTCATATAAGCCTTACGGAAGGTTCAGAGAAGCTAACATGTAATATTCCATGAGTGCTAAATGAAACATTACAAAATAGCTTCCAGTAAGCTTTCTGAAAGATCACTTGCAATATTACTAAAACGTTATTCGGAAGATTACATTATGTCTTGCAGGAAGCTTCCAGTAATATTTTTGGAAGATTCCATTCAAACTTCCTGCAGCCTTCCACGGCATGTTACAAGAAAAATATTTCAATGTTTACAGAAGGTTACCAGTAATTTGTCAGGAAAATTCCCTGTAAGCTTCCCGAAAGCTAAATGAAAGTTTCGAAAAGCTTCCATTGGAATCTTTCATGTAAATCTTACGGAAGGTTCAGAGAAGCTAACATGTAATATTCCATGAGGGCTAAATGAAACATTACAAAATAGCTTCCAGTAAGCTTTCTGAAAGATTACATGCAATATTACAGAAACGTTATTCGGAAGATTACATTATATCTTGCAGGAAGCTTCCAGTAATATTTTGTGGAAGATTCCATTCAAACTTCCTGCAGCCTTTCGTGGAATGTTATAGGAAAAATATTTTATTGTTTACGAAAGGTTACCAGTAACTTATCAGGAAGATTTCCTGTAAGCTTTTCGGAAGCTAAATAAAAGTTTTTGGAAGATTCGATTGGAATCTTTTATGTAAGCCTTACGGAAGGTTCAGTGAAGCTTACATGTAATATTCCATGAGGGCTAAATGAAACATTACAAAATAGCTTCCAGTAAGCTTCCGAAAAGTTATATCCGAACATTATTTAAAAGATTACTTTACATTTTGCAGGAAGCTTGCAGTAACATTTTGCGGAAAATTCTATTCAAACTTTTTGCAGCCTTTCACAGAATATTACAGGAAGGATATATTAATGTTCACGGAAAGTTATTGCAAAGTTTCAGAAAAAAAATACATTAGTTTGTAGTAAATATCATAAAAATTATTCAGTTGAATTTTTAAATAAATTCATTCCTGTGTTTATAGGAATTTTGTATTCCTGGTACAAAATCGAATAATTTTTATATATATCATTGGACTTCAACATTTTAAATAACTGATAAATGAATTTATTTAAAAAATTCATAGAATAATCTTCATGGTACATACTATAAGTTAATGCATTTTTTTTTCTAAAATTTTACAATAAAATGAAAATTCAGGCAATATTTATGAGTACAGGTGTAGTTTCTGCCTTACATTAATTTGATTTTATAGATTAAGAATATTGTTCTATTAAAATTTTTCTATTAAATTAATGTCTCATATTCTTTTTCATTTACAAAATTTATGGTAGATTATTTAAATATGAAGTAAAACATATTGCATTTTAAATGATTAAAAATTTTTTATAATTGTGTATAGCTTTTGATAAAGAATTTTTATTATTATTGATTTTAATTAATAAAAAAGAACACAAACAAATATGTTTTTTTTTTAAGTCTAAATATCTTTACAGTGTTTTGAATACATGACTTTTATCAAATAAAAGATTTTTCCTCAAAAAGCATAATATTTTGTGTTCTTTTACTAACTAAAAATTAATAGTAATAAAAAATTTTTACCCAAAGTTACATAATTATAAAAATTAATTCATTCAGTTTGTAATCTGCTTTTTCCGTATTTATATAATAATCCCCTACTAATTTTATAAATTAAAAATATAGTCTTTTTTGTTAAATTAATGTATGAAGATATTCTTTTTTATATTAAAAATTAATATCGGATTATTATATGAATACGAATAAAACAGATTACAAATTAAATGATTAAAAGTTTCTGTGATTGTATAACTTTGGATAAAGAATATCTTTCAATATTAATTTAAGTTAGTAAATAAGCACATAAAACATTTTGTTGCTTTTTTAAAGAAAAGTCTTTAATTGAATAATGTTTTAAGAAAGAGTATTGTATTATTTATTTAAGTTTTTTAAAATAAATTTATTTTAAGAGGAGGTCATGTATCTCTGTCCTTTTCTAATCAAAGAAATGATTTTTTCACAAAAACTAATAACTTAATCAAAAAATGAAGAGAAAGCCGCATCTTGTATCAAAAAAAGAAACATTTTCTTTGATAAGAAAAAATTTATTTTATTGCTTCGTTTTCAAGAAAACCTTGAAAAACCAAATTGTCCACCCTAACCTCTATGATTTAAGTTTTTCAAGGTTTTCTTGAAAACGAAGCAATAAAATTAATTCTTTCTTATCAAAGAAAATATTGCTTTTTTTATAACGAGATGCGGCTTTCTCTTCATTTTTTGCTAAAGTTATTAGTTTCTGTAAAAAACTCAATTCTTTGATTAGAAAAGGACAGAGATACGTGACCTCCTCTTAAAATCTATATAAAATGAATTTTTCGACTTCAGATAGTATGAAAATGTTTGTGTGTGAATAATACGTAGGTACATGTACAGTCGACGGTAATATATTCTATGATAATTCTTTTTTCAAAATTTGAAAATTAACCTATAAAAATAAGCGAACTAACGGAATCATCCAGTAAGATTACGTTATTTTGAAATTGCAGAAAAAGAATTATCATAGAATATGTTACCGTCGACTGTACATTTACATTTATCTGTGTACATAAAAAATATTTAAATTAAAAAAAATACTGAAATATATACATGTGCAACATAATTTATAAAAAAAAAATTATGTTTAGTCGGGAATTGAACTACCGACAGATATCATACAAGTCCGTCACCTTCGATTCGCAGTTACGCCTACAGGGGGATACGCGTTGAATGGGCGTTTTGTTCCTAAGTGGTGAGATAATATCACACTTCTTATATAAGTCGAACGTTGGCGGTTTTGAGTATGTACCCACAGCGCCTGCCCTAAAAATGTTAATGCGTCTTTATAATTATTACATTATATAAATTATACGTAGATCCTAATATATGTGAATATGTATAAATATGATATAATAGTATATAAAATAGTATGTTGTAAGTAAATATGTGTTTTGCACAGCAAATATTTATAAAATATAAAATAAAAAATAGAATTTTGAACAGAATCGTAACATAATACTTTTCAAACGGTGGAAACAGATAAAATTAACCAAATGATATTTGAATTGTTGACTTCCCCAAAGCCTCCGAGAAGCTTACAATGGAATCATACTGGAAGCTTCTAGCATTTTTTTATGGAAGCTTTCATGAAGTATTTTTAGAACCTTACGGCAACCTTCCTTCAAAGCTTCTTGTAAGATTCAAAAGGCTTTTATACTAGCTTCCATGGAAGCTTACTGATTTCTTCCATGGAAGCTTCCTGAAATCTTCCATTGAATCTTTCTGAAAGAAAAGTGCGCGGGACATTTTACGCTTCCAGAAAGCTTTAATTGAAGCTTTCACGGAAGCTTGCATGTAAGGTTTTTGCATTATTCCGTGGAAGCTTCCATGAAGTACTTTTGGAACCTTGCGGCAATTTTCCTTGGAAACTTCTTGTAAGATTCAAAAAGACCTTTATGCTAGCTTCCATGGAAGCTTACTAATTTCTTCCACGGAAGCTTTCTGGAAGCTTCCATTGAATCTTTCTGAATGAAAAGTGCGCGGGACATTTGACGCTTCCAGGAAGCTTACATGGAAGCTTCCGGGAAGTTCTCGAACCTTTTATGGAAGCTTCCTGGAAGCTTCGGTGCTATGTGGGAAATAAATAGATTAGCGTTTATTATTATTTTAACATATTTGTATTTCAAACTTATACATGAATAAACTTGACAATTGTTTATCAAAATTTATTTTTTATTTCATCCCTTCTTATTCCATTTCCTTATTCTTCTTTAGTATAAATACTGCTACATTATAATAAATCTTTTATTTCAACTTTATTAACCAAAGAGTATACTAAATACAGCAAAAACATGGGTCCATCTCAAGGAACGCTGAAACGACCATCTTACCTTGTTACCGATGGAACCAAGGAAGAGAAGAAACCTCTTCTTAAAGATGAAAAATCTGAGAAAATACAGTTTCATTCCAAATTTCAACTAATATACATAAATTCCCAAAAATGCAGGGATATAAGAAAATATAAATAATATACTTACCGTAATCGGTCCTTTTCAGGACCACTGATAATAAACGTAGAAACTTATAACCTTTGTAGTAGTATGAAACAGTGTATGACGTCATCATCTTTTACTGATTAAAATAATGACTTATTTATATAAAACAGGTGATTAATTTTATTGATTGTTTATATAAATAAATTTTTATCTTAATTGTTTATGTAAGATGTCGTTATCTTAATTGTTTGTTTGTGTAAATAAATCGTTATCTTAATGGTTTATTTACGTAAATAAATCGTTATCTTAATAGTTTGTTTATGGAAATAAATAGTTATCTTAATGGTTTATTTACGTAAATAAATCGTTATCTTAATGGTTTGTTTATGTAAATAAATCGTTATCTTAATGGTTTGCTATGTAAAAAAAAGATAAGAATGGTAGGTATGGTGACGTCATTGTTATGACTCCCTATACTTAACTATATACTACTTACATATTCCTTTTGAAATTATAACCGCACAAAACTTATAAATAAAATTAATAACCGCTTTTTAACATAATCATAATCAATTAATATGTATATAACTCTTCGGAAATAACGAAATAAAACATAAAAATTTTCGAATCAATAAAGAGCAATGAGTATGAAATTAATTAATTCATATTTTATTGTAGTTTACAGATAAATTTTTTTTAATATCTCTTCTCTGCTTAGGTTGTCATATGCAAAATTAAAATATCAAATAAAATTTTTGAAGTTTATTTAAAATTAATAAAAAAAAATTTTGGAACTTTAAATTAACTTTTAATTATTTCATAACTTCATGAAATACGCATTTTTTTAATGATATTTAATAGTTTATTATGAAGGTAGGGAGTCGAGTCGTAATTTTTGCTTGAGGGGAAGTCTGTGATCCGGGCAAGCGAAGCGAAGCAACAGGAGCAAATCCTCCAGGGAGAAATTACACTTCGCTCCGGAGTTGCATACTGTGCTTTATTCCAACCTCAACAATAGTCAAATATTAATATTTAATAACATTTTAATATATTCAATTTATTAAGTTTTAAAATTAGTGGGAAAGATTAACATCTCTGTTAATAGTAGAAAATTTTTATAACTAAATAGGCAATAAAAACATTGACAGTTATGGGTGTTCCAAAATGATGTTAAGCATTAAAAGAGTTGTAGTAAAGTTCAAGTGATTGCACTCATTTCACTAAATATAATATTTTGTATTATACTTTAAATAATATTGGACCTTTTAAAAAGATGGAACATGTCTGCATTATTTTATGTTCCATTTTTCATGTTAAGGCGACTTCGGATTTTAGGTTAGGTTTTATTTTTGAGTTTACAAATTAATCTTTCAATATGTAAAATTTTTCAGATTTTTTAATTTTCCACTATTCTATGGATTATAATAAATGGTGGAAAATTAAAAAATCCAAAAAATTTTAGAAATTGAAAGAGTAATTTGTAAACTACAAAATGAAATTCAACCGAACTTCCGTAGACGCCTTAATAAATAAATTATTTTTTGGAACTTTAATTAATCGCGTTTATGTAATTTGAAAGTAACGTTCGTATGTTTTACAAAAAGTGTATTAAAGGTTCATTGTATGGCAAGTAATTTCTTTTTATAGTGATTAATATATATATATATATATATATATATATATATATATATATATATATATATATATAAATTATAAATAATATTTATAAATAATGCCTTTTTAATATTTAATTTGTTGAGCAACAATCTCTATTAGAAAAAAGAAGTTTTTGAATTGAAATATATACTTTTTTATAACGAAATTTTATGCATTAATTAAAAAAATTGTTGAAAAAACACTGAACTCTTAATAACCTTATGTATTGCAATCGACAACATAAAATTATCACACTTGTAAGATATCTCCATAAATTGCGTAAACATTTTATGACATTTAAATTTTGACATTTATTAATAAAAAAATCAGAAGTAACGATTCCTTTTTTCATTTCAAACAAATACTTTATTTGTTTTTTTATATCATACTAAAATTAATGTTTTCTATTAAAAAGGTGGCGGGTTTCAAATATAATCCATCATAATAAACGAATTACAAAAAAAGTTATAAAAAAATTCAATATAATCCAAATGAAGAAAATACTATAATATTTATAAAGGTTTAAATAAATTTTTTTTATAGTTTTATTGCCTGAGGAGATTACAATTATAAAAGTTACACATCATTTAATATTGTTTGTATTTAATTTTATATTAACAGATTAATATTAATAAATTAATATGAACACTTTGTTGCTAATATTGAGCAATGTTTTATTCTTAATTTTTGTCTTTTCTTTGTGATTTATCGAAGTAACTTTTGGTGTTAATTTACAAAAATTATTAATATACATGGAGCGTTCATTTATCATGTAATAATTTCAAAATAAATACTGTCTAAGAAATAATTATTAAGTGAAATTTATTCCATTTTATAAAATGAAAGTACATATCTGCCGTCCAAAGTAAGAAAACCTTAACTCTAATGGGATTCCAATGTAGTTAACCACTTTTATACTTTGGACGGCGAATCTCTTCCGTAATAGCTTTTCTGAAAATTAGCATACATATCATATAGAATAGCAAATTGATTCTTAGATATGTCAAGATTGAGATTGTTGTACGGATGATATTGCGAATTCAAGAAAAGTCTCACATTACTAATATTACAGTGGTCAAAGCGACTGGCATTTTTAGGTCTTGAACCTTTTTTTCCCGATTGTAATCCAAGAATCACGAAACGTGGTTTCTCCAATTGGTTTGAAGTTTTTACCGTCTAGACGTGTTTATTTGTTGTTGGAAGAAGAGGATATTCAAATAACTCCCATGACCGAAAACTCATAGAAATAGGATTATCTTTGCCAATGAAATTTAACAGCTGGATTTTTTGTTTATCTGATGCAATAACATATGGCATTAACCACTCTATCTTTGATATTTTTATTTGATAAGGTTCATATGTGGTTGCATTGTTGGCTACAGTACCTTCCTGTACTGTAGCATTCAGGTCATTTCTTGATCTTGTGAGAATGAGTTCATGCTTCATATTAACAACAATTTTCTTGTAATTTTCTGCGAAGCCTAAAATCATACTTAGAGGGATAGAAACGTCAAAATTTTATGATCATCTACAATTGTTTTGTTTCCTTCTTCAACACCAAGCCAGCCTGCATTTTCTAATGTTAGAGTCTGATTTGGATTAAATGAAGTGCATCCCTTCATGAGACTACTCAGACCAACATTTTTACTTTTATCTATCTCTACAGCATTAAGTTCATATCGAATTTCATCAAACAGATGACAAATAGCATTGTTAACGAAATTAGTTATAGTTAGTGCTTGTCCATCTGGTTTTTGTAATTTTCCACATACATGGATGTAACTACATGATGGTAAGAGGCGTAAATCTTGATGCTGAATAGAAATACGGATTTCATCACTGTTATTGAAACTTAATGTGGAGTATGGTTGATGTGCGTGAACCTTATAATGAGTAATAGACTCATCGAATGCGACACCTGATTGAATGCTTAGAATTTCGTCCATTTTTCTGAAAGCAGCAGAGAATGATACAATTTATCTTTTTCCACGTACCCCTACTGAAAAAAACCAAATGATTTATCACTTGATTAATCACATGATTTTTCACTTGATTAATTACATGATTTTTCACCTGATAAATCACCTGATTTTATGACATGATTTTATAGGTGATTAATCACGTGAAAAATCATGTGATTAATCATATGAAAAATCATGTGTGAAAAATCATGTGATTAATCAAGTGAAAAATCATGTGATTAATCAAGTGAAATATCAAGTGATTAGTCAGATGAAAAATCAGGAGATGAATGAAATAGAAAATCAAGTGTCTAATTAGGTGATTAATCACTTAATTAATCATGTGATTACACAATTAATAAACTAATTAGTCATGTCATTAATCGGGTAACCAATGTACGTTACATGTGCTTTGTTCACGAAAACACTAACGACCTTCATCGTTAATTATCATCGCAATGATATCATAAATACAGCGACATCAAATAAAGTTGAAAAATAAAATTATTACATTACAAATATTTTCAGCAACACAAAATAAAAATGTAGGTAGGTTACCCGATTAATGACATGAAGGTCGTTAGTGTTTTCGTGAACAAAGCACATGTAACGATGGATTCGTAATCTCGTCCTGGACGTTTATTAGTAGCACCAATGTACGTTACATGTGCTTTGTTCACGAAAACACTAACAACCTTCATCGTTAATTATCATCGCAATGATATCATAAATACAGCGACATCAAATAAAGTTGAAAAATAAAATTATTACATTACAAATATTTTCAGCAACACAAAAAAAATGTAGGTAGGTTACCCGATTAATGACATGACTAATTAGTTTATTAATTGTGTAATCACATGATTAATTAAGTGATTAATCACCTAATTAGACACTTGATTTTCTATTTCATTCATCTCCTGATTTTTCATCTAACTAATCACTTGATATTTTACTTGATTTTTCACTTGATTTTTCACTTGATTAATCACATGATTTTTCACTTGATTAATCACATGATTTTTCACACATGATTTTTCATATGATTAATCACATGATTTTTCACGTGATTAATCACCTATAAAATCATGTCATAAAATCAGGTGATTTATCAGGTGAAAAATCATGTGATTAATCAAGTGAAAAATCATGTGATTAATCAAGTGATTAATCACTTGGTTTTTTTCAGTAGGGACTTTGAGACCTATGCTTTTGAGAAACTGGATGCTCTTCCGTGTTAACGGTTTGAGTACCTTTGGACGACTGATGGTGGGTTGACATGATGGCTGACTTATATGCACACTTGGATTGTTAACGATTCCCATTATACAGATTTTATGTGAAGTCTAATAGTAATTTCCTCTCCTCGGAAATTCACTGAATTTCCATCTTGATCAACGATTCGGATTTGAAGTTGATCTTTACTCTTAACATTGAGTGGTAAATATATGACATGCGATGGAACTTCTATGATTTTATATCCTGGAGGAACTTTTGGGAAAAACTCATGGATCGTGTGAACTTTTTTGTCGTTGATGTAAGCACCTGTAGTAATATTACACTCTACCCTGAGTGCGTTTATTTTCAATATCTTCACAGGTAAATCAGAGCTGTGATGAGTGTCTTCATGAAGAACGCGACGAGTGAAACCGAGAAGACTGCCTATTGAATCCTGAGGTCTAAGATCTATCTGATGGCTGCAATAAATTTCACTTCTGAGAGTATTGTTGTTAGCTTTTAAGGAAAACTCGATTCCTTTAGATTTCAGATCTTTTTGCAAAAATTGATTAATAGCATCAATTTCATAACTGCCAGTAGGAATAGTAATAATTTTCTCTCCGTTTATATAAAGTTTATTATTCGAATCGTCAACATTGGGAATCGAGTTTAAGGTTAAAAGTTCAACTAAACCCAAAACAAAATTCTTATGCTGTGGTAGTTCTATTGAAGGAAAATACTGAGCTTCTAAGATAGAAGATTTGCCTGAAAGACTCAAAGTGAAACTATCTTCCATGACTGTTTGAAAAAGAATGATCCTGCTTGTCTGATAACTCTTCTTTTATAGTCTTTCACACAAGAATTGAAGACAAAGATGACCACAAATAAATGAGTCAAAATTCTGATATCTTTTATAGTTGTATTTCACTTCTTTCACGTTAAAATATAACATGAGATCTACACTGAAAAACCCTAATGCGGCTGAGTGTTTCTAAAGGTAGACACTCACGCCACTCTGAACAGTGGACGCTAATCGTACTTTTAGATTCAACTCATTGCGTGCCAGATTACACTGAGTGTCATTTCCGAAAATCTGATCGCTCGAAATAGCGATCAGCGTATTCTCAGATGACACTCAGTGTAATCTGGAAAGCAACCGATGTGATTTAAAAAAATTAGTATAGGGGGTTTAAGATCACCAAAACTATCAAAATTAATCACTTCAGAACCTCGTTTTCGATAACATACCCAGTGAGTGCCTTTGTTTTGAAAATCATCTAAGTTAACTATAGCAGACTCGTTATGCCATGGACCATCAGAAGGTAGATTATTTCTCATGGAAACACCTCGAAAATATGGGATTTGCATCATACGAGCATACTTTATAAGACCATAGTCAGTCAGTGCACGATTTGGCAAAGTTAAATCGAAGTTTTTTTTTTTAACTTGACCATGACCAATATGAGGTTTCATAAATAATCCCATTCCAGTTTTATATGGTTTAAGATAGAGACCTTTTCCTAGAGCAATAGCTTCCATAGTTTTATTATGTCTCTTACTTTCTTCATAATTTTTCTGTGCAGCTTTAGTCTCATTTACTGCTTTAGCTATTCCAGCAGCTCCTCCAGCCAGAGCACCAGTTGCACTTAGTGCTGCGAACAATGGTATGAGAAAAGGCAGAGCGCCACCTATTTTTGATGGAACAGGTAGAATACGTGGAATGATAATTTTTTTCTTACCACCATCGATCTTGAGAGCTTCACGTGCACCTTTTAAAGCGGACTGTATAACTTTGCGAGAATGTTTACTTGGTTTTAATGATTTTTTACTTGCAGTTACTAATTTACTTAATTTTACACCCATTCCTGTCTTTCCTTTTAATTTCATAGCATTTGCAACAACAAAAGCAGTTGCTTTTTCGTTAAGACTTGCATCTTTGGCTCTAACACGCTGCCAAGCTTTATCAGCGAGCTTCATGTCAGCTACTTTTCGATCAGCATTTTTATCAGAATAAGATATGTCATGTTCTTTGCATGCTTGATCAACTGGATTGATACCTGCATCACCTCTTTTAAGACGCTTTTTTAGTTTTGTTCCGGGACCACAATATTGATATCCAGGAATATGCATTTCAATAGGTAAGTTATTGATTACTTTATCAAGTAACCCTTTACCCTTAGGGTGCTTCTGTGATTTGTGTACGAGCATCTCTCTTCGAGTGCTAATTTACAACTGATGATCAAAATATAAAACAAGCGTTTATATTTTGAAAAGGTCAATCTTAGATTTGACTTTGTTACGTAAACATTGATTTTACTGAGCAGAACGTCAAACTTCCCGTCGCCAACTTTGATTTTGAGAAAACGAAGAGAAAAAAGCGACATGGGGAGTTACTTCCAGATAATATACGAGCAGTATTCTGTGGCCCATCGAACTGTGGAAAAACTAATAGTTTATTGGCTCTAATTACACACCCAAATGGTCTTAGATTTGAAAATTTGTATGTATACTCTAAATCCTTAAATCAACCGAAATACCAATCTCTTCAAAAAGTTTTAGAGCCAATTGAAGGTATATCATATCTACCGTTCAGTGAACATGCATCTGTAGTGTCTCCAGATGAAGCCCTACCTAATTCAATTATGATTTTTGACGATGTGGCTTGTGAGAAGCAGGATAACGTCAGAGCTTTTTTCTGTATGGGGAGACACAAAAGTGTAGATAGCTTTTATTTATGTCAGTCATATGCTCATATACCGAAACATCTCATCAGGGACAATATTAATTTGATGGTAATTTATCGTCAAGATGATGTTAATCTTAAACATATCTATGAAGACCATGTGAATACTGACTTAACTTTAAATGAATTTCGAAATCTTTGTACTGAATGCTGGAAGAATGACAAGTATGGATTTGTTGTTATTGACAAAGATAGAGCAATGAGTGATGGTAGATATAGAAAAGGATTTGACTGTTTTTCTATTAAAAAGGAAGTATGAATCTTAATCTTTGCAGTTCGATTGTAGACAGCATCTTGTCAGCATGCCTGACTTTAAGAAAGAAAAAAATGTTCTTAGTGAGCTCTTACGAGCACGTGAGGCTATTAAAAAAAAATACTTTTTATTAAAAAAGGAAAGAGATGATTTTGAAAAGGTTATTGGTGATACTTTAAAACCAGTTATTACACCACTTGAAAAGCTTGTCGATTCGACAACTGAAAGTGTGTCACGTTCTAATCACATTTCGGCTATAGACAGTAACAGAAAATCGGCAAAAAAAAGATTGAGATTCGACGAATCAAGTTATATTTTAAACGATATTAATGACTTGGGTTCTGCGTTTGTTAATGACGCTTCTAATGGCGATGATTTTTCTCCGATAAATAGCACAATGATGAATTCATCATTCAATTCTGCAAATTCATCATTCAAATCTATATATTCACCATTTGTACCTGTGCATAAAGAAACTGAACCGACAGACTTTTTATCAATGCTAAATGGAAACCGCAGCAAAATCGATAACATATACGGAGTGAGAAAAGTCAGTGGGGTATACATGATGGGTGATTCACAAATTCAATTTTATGATAAACTAATAAAAGTGAAAGATTTAAGTTTTCGTAAAAGCAGTGGTCTAATGGAATTGCTTTTCGAAAAAGAACTAGATGATAATCTTTTAAGTACAACAGATCGCAAGAACTATCGCATTATCCTGGAAGCAACAAATGCCCATAGAAAAAGACATAGCAAAAGTGAGAATATACGCTCTTCGAAGAGTAGAAAATATTCAAAAATCATAGCACCAATGTTCCGCAGTGATCGCAGTAGAATGTCTACCAGCGGAGGGGGTCTCATACCTAAATATAAAATAGCAAAAAAGAATACTTCCATAGATCTAGTCTACTGGGATGATCCAAATGAGCTTGTCGAAAGACTGCGATTATTAATAGCCGAACGATCTGCTGGAAATAATAATCACAACAATGAAATCCAATCAATCATAGAGGAACTACGTGAAGCTGGGTATATATATTGACGTACACAATTTTCAAATCAATAGTAGTAACATGAGTCTCGATGTGTTTGGAAGAAAACTTGAGGGCTCGCAAGTGAGTCGTGGTCCTCGAGGTACTGGATTCAATGTTACATCAGATGGTCATTTTGATTTAGAAAATAAGCGGCTTTGTAATATTGGAGAGGCTAATGATCTAAATGATGCCATTAGTTTGAATTTACTAAAGAATATCCTACAGAAAGAAGTTGATTACTTTTCTTCTAAAATTATAGAAGTTGCTAAAGCTATACAAGAATATGAGAACAAAGTTGAAATATATAAAGCAGAAATAGACGAAAAATTAACTTATGTCTATGATATGACTTAACGAAATTTTGCAAATATTGAATATATAATTAAAGAAATGAATAGACGATCGGATATTGCTAAAGTTGAAGTTTAAGATGGAATGTCAAAGAGTAGTTGAAGAGCTACACAAGCCAGCACGTCGAAGGTACAAGCGAAGAAAATATGACATACGTGGATTAGATGAGACTTGGCAAGCTGACCTTGTAGAAATGATACCTTATTTTAAGGAAAACAAAGGTTTTCGCTACTTACTAACTGTCATAGATATATTTTCAAAGTATGCATGGGCTGTACCAGTCAAATCGAAGAGTGGCAATGATGTTACTCTAGCTATGGAGTCAATATTAAAACAAGGACGGGTGCCATCGAATTTACAAACTGACCAAGGAAAAGAATTCTACAATTCAAACTTTCACAATCTTATGAAAAAGTACAAGATAAATCACTACTCTTCACATAGTAATCTTCATGCAAGCATATGTGAGCGCTTTAAGAGCATGACGAAGCTGTCCGCCTTCTAATAATATTTCCAATCTTAACTTATGAATAAACGATGCGTTTAATTGAGTTTTTTTGCTATAAAGAAAAAATTTGTAAGATTAAACTCTAGTGCGGACATCTCAAGAAAACCACCAAAATATTATACATACAAAGTTATAATAAAAACTTTCAATATATCGTATTTTAAGGTTAGGGTTGTCGAGTTTGATATCTAATTTCCAATCCAAGCTCATAAAAAAATAACAAGTCCAAATGATTTTTTATTTTAACAAAAATTATTGTACTAATATAACTTTAGTGCGGACAAGTCATTATATTTGTTTAATTTAAGAATTTAAAAAGATATTGATAAAATAAAAAAAGCAAAACTCGATTGCTGCAGCTCCGACATGCCGTTAATAGAACTTTAAAAAATGCAATGTGGTTAGAATTCAGCAAACAAGGAAGTTATAAATGGTTGGATATTCTGCCTGAGTTAGTGAAAGCATACAATTCAAGAAAACATCGGACAATAGGAATCGAGCCTAAAAACGTTACGAAGATAAATGAAAAAGAAATCAAGAAAAATTACCCAATTGAAAAAAGACCCGTAAAAAAACCAAAATTCAAAGTAGGAGATAAAGTGCGAATAAGTAAGATAAAACAAGTTTTTGAAAAAGGTTATATACCTAATTGGTCTACTGAAATTTTCACAATAACAAGAGTTGTAAAAACCAATCCTATAACTTACCACGTCAAAGATTATTATGATGAACCAGTCTCCGGCGGCTTTTATGAAACGGAAATTCAAAAGACTATGTATCCAGAAATTTATTTAGTAGAAAAAGTTTCAAAGAAAAGTGGTAAACGTATATATGTTAAGTGGTTAGGTCTAAGTAACAAGCATAATAGTTGAATAGATAAAAATGAGATTGTTTGAAAAAATTAGAATCTATTTTTCAATATAATAATGTAATAAATAAAAAAAATTTAATTGTATTTTGTTATATTATTTAGATATATTTAAATAGAATAATGTAATATAATTATAACTATAGGTGGTGATGATAAATAAAAAAACAAATGTATAATGTTAATATATTTTTATTTATTTATGTATTATTATGTACAAGTTACAATAAATAGTTTTAAAAATCATTTCGTAGATATATTTTTTTATACCCGATCGAATTTGAAAGAAGTTCCTCCCAAATACATTGCAACCAAACGTAGTTTGTTTGCTTCATCGCAGAGTTTGTAGAAAAATTCTTCATCTTTTAGAATTGCTGATGAAATCTTCTCTGGTAGGAATACTTGAAAACTTTGTTCGAATCCTGCTACAATCTTGACACCATATCGTGTCTTCACCTCTTTAAGTGCTGTCACCATGTACTGGTGATCTTTTTCCAAGTCTGTAACTTTTTTCCTTGGCAAGAAGTTGCTTCCAGCAATCTTATTAAGTGATGATAAATCCATTCTGAAATCAAAAAGAAAAAAGTAAAAATTAAAATTTCTGTTAAAGATGATATTTTATTAGGAAAAAAAATTATACTGTAAACTTACATGATTAGTTAGATGACTCTTGGTTTCTTTGTAGGAGGTTGATTGTTCTCAAGCTCTTCGATTACTTGAATGTGCTCCTCATCGTGTGGTCCGTCCCTTGATATAGCCCATCTCCCACCTCGATTTCTGCCCTTTCCATCGCCACTTGTAATAAATCCCTTCTCTCACCTTCTTCAGAACTTATCCCTTCTATTGATGGATCCCAGTCATGCATGAACTCCTCTAATACGTCATATTCAATAATGATTTGCTCACCTTGGTTGCCATGAAGTGCCACCCCCACTCGCGCTGAACTATTTTCATTGGATGGTTCATCCCCTCTCTCAATTTCCCCCTCTCTGCTATGCTCTGTAACATTCATCCCCACTCGCGTTACTCTATTTTTATTGGATACTCCGTGTCCCCTCTTCTTTTCCACCTCCTGCTCTTTTTCAGCAGCCATTTTTCTTGCATATTCCCTCTCTACTTCAAGTGCAGCTTGCGCCATCTGTATCTCTTCAATTCTAAAATGACCCCATGGTAAAGTGTCTGTACTATCAGGCAATAAAAATCTCTTATCATCGTGTGGACTTAATGCAATTTTTCTTTGCTTTTCAGTATGCACTGTGTGTAATTTTGATCGAATATTGCACTGTTCACGGTGTATAATGACAAGATCCTGAAGACAACTTCGGTAATCCTCGAAAGTGATTGTTTTCTTCACGACGTTAGATTTGATACCTTTAGCTTTTTTCACTGTGTCTCCTCCATCAACCAAAATACTGTACATTTTACTCCGCAAACCTATGAATTCGGACATAATTTTGCCACAGCATTCATATTTCATTAATCCAGGAACTTTCTTATTGACACGTGGAATATTAAACTGATTTTTTCAGCATAATCAGAAGTATCAAATCTGTGAATGTCTTCCTTCATTGTTTGATACATATCAATGTCTTCAACTTCATATATTAAGAGGACGCTGTATCTCTCTATCCTTTTCTAATTAAAAAATGTAAATTTTTGGGAAAACTAGTTATTATTGATAGAAATTAAGGGTTGTCCGCTACTTGTTTAGTGAAAATTAATATTTTCTCTGATGAGGACCAACTAATTTTGTTGCTTTTTTTCAAGTAAAGTTTGACATACTTAAATAACGTATTCTCTAGCCTTACTTAGGATTTTGTAAGTATGTCAAACTTTACTTGAAAAAAAAGCAACAAAATTAATTGGTCCTCATCAGAGAAAATATTACTTTTTACTAAACAAGTAGCGGACAACCTTTAATTTTTATCAATAATCACTAGATTTTCAAAAAACTTACATTTTTCAATTAGAAAAGGATAGAGAGATACAGCGTCCCCTTAAACTATCCGTATCTGTATATAGAAGTTTATATTTTTGTCCTAGTCGCTGTTTCATATATGAGTAATGAAACTCATATAGCAGTGTTTTTGATAAATCAAGGATGGAAAAACCAACGTATATAGGTTTTTTTATTGTGATACTCGTTCTCTTCAGCTGAATAGCTACCAAATTTTCATCAAAAATAGCACAACTGTGAAAATTTGGTTGAGCTATGCGTGCTTCTGCTCCATATCTGCCTGTGAATTTATTTATTAATCGCACATCAACACGTGACCGCTCTCGTTCGATGCACTTTCCTTATACAGAGTTAATAAGCAATCTATAGAAGAGTTTTTCGAACTCATTCTTCGCTTGCTTCCTCTTCTCAGTATTTAATTCAACATAAGGTTTGAGCCAAGCATTTTGTTCAAAACTTAAAATTCTATGTACTTTTTTTTATCCAAGTCCATTATCCAACGCTTGTTTAAGCGTCCGATAATGTATGACATACCTTTCCTTGTTGTCCAAAGTAGTAAGCAGTTTTTTTTGTTTCGAGCCTGGTGGTGGACGATGTTCTGCGCAAAAAGGTAAATCCCGATGTTCATCATGGATTTCCACAGGATATTCTAAATCCACTTCAGCAATATATCCTATATCCGAATCTGGCGGTGTATTGAAGAAATCTGGAATTGTTTCATAATCAATCCATTTAAATTTTCCTATCGGTAAATGTTGTATCATCGCCCAACCATAAAGATTATTAATATCAAAATATAGAAGGGTCTTCTTTTTCTGATTTTCGTCATATGAAGGACCCATGTATGGATTGTTTGCCTTTGCATACCGGTTACAGCACTGGCATATTCCTCCACGGATACCTGCTTCGATAAACATTAGCATGTCAATGTCTCTCAAAAGTTCCAATTCTACCTTTGTCATTTTAAGAGCTGCTGTAAACGTTAAGCCTGGAGTTGTGTAGAAATGAGCAGGACATAAATCGTAGGCTTTAAGAGAGGTCTCTCGGAAACTTTCGAAGACGTCAGCCAATAGCAAAACATCGGTTTTTAAGTATAAACCCGAGTACTATCCTAAAGTTTTTATATTGAAATCATTCCAAACTTGAACAGCGTGCTTATAATCTTCTTCAGCTATATGAGAATCCGTTAGTTTATTGTAGAAGTCCTTTTTTTCTGGCAGCTTTGTAGACATCAATTTATCTAATCCATCCACAAATTCGTACGGGAATACACCTTTCCGTCTAAGAAGATTTATCTTATCATCTGTAAATCCATCTGTTTGAAATCCTCTCACTGCTATTGGCACGTTTTCGAGGTACGATGCAAGCTTCTCCAATGATGATGGTAGAAAACGCCAAGAATCTATAAATCTAAAATTGATGTCACTATTATCCATATATTTTGTGAAAGAAATGTATTTCTCTTTATTATGAGGTATTAGAGTCATTCGTCCCTTCATCAATGTAGAAGTCCCAATTTCTTTCAGAATAAAATGAGTGTCATAATTGAGATTATGAAAAATAACAGGAATGAATCTCGAAATCTTATAATTCAAATTACATGAATTATGAGCTGCACCTCTGAAACTAGAAAGAAATAAACGTAAAATAACCAGATTAATTTTCTTTATCTAATTATCACCAATTGGACAACTTACCATCCTGTGAGATGACAATGGTCTCGTACTGCAAGTTCTTCGGCACGGATTGGTTTTCTACATGTATGACAATTAGTTGACCTCTGGAAAATCAATTCTTCTAGATCTGTAAGTTTCATTGGTTTTGGATTTTTGTAGAGTTCATCAATTTTCTCACCAATTGATTTCAATTCTCTAACAAACCATTCTGCAGGTGTCTCTTCACATTCGTTAATCCTTCTGTATGATTTATAATAAGATAATTTATCATTAAAACTGCATTTCATGTAGTATCCAATACTGTATGCTTCATGAAGTTGAAAAGCCTTCTCACTGTCTGTAGGTTTCAATAAACATTCGAAATCTGCATAAATAACAAAAGGAACTTTTTCACTCTTGCTGTAATCATCGAATTTGAGAATGTTATTCTTAGAGTCGGGCAAATTAATTCGACATTTATTTAAATTTTTACAATTATTTTCATGAATTACGAATCTTTCTTCACTATAAAAAATTTGTAAATACCTCTCACAATGGTAAGATTTTATATTGCTTTTAGACACTTGAGAACCTAGAAGTCGAGACAAGTTTTTAATCCAAACATAATGATATTGAGGCATGCCTCCATCATCAGCATCATTATTTTCTTCATACTCATCTATGTAGAAATCTTGAATAATGAGCAAATTGACATGATGTTCCTTTTTTTCAGACGTAATATGACACGGCGATACTTCAAACTTCGGACCATACTTTTTTAACATGTATAAATTTATTGAAATATTATTATTTAATTTTTCGAATTTCGGAATATCTTTAATTTTTACTGGAAATTCAATTTTATCAAACCTTAGTTTATTATTATGTGGAAGATAATGATTCACTCTTTGAGGATTATTGTCATTAGGATATAATGCGGATAGTACAGCATACTTCCCACATAGCACGAAAGATTCGGGAAGCTTCCATCGAAAGGTTTGAGAAAGATTCCAATGTAAGCTTCTAGCAAGCTTCTCGGAAGCTAAATGAAACTTTCGAGAAGCTTCCATTGAAATCTTTCATGTAAGCTTTACGGAAGGTTAAGGAAAGCTTACATGTAATATTCCATGAGGGCTAAATGAAACATTATTAAATAGATTTCAGTAAGCTTCCAAAAAGATTACATGCAATATCACAGAAACGTTATTTGGAAGATTGCAATATATCTTGCAGGAAGCTTCCAGTAATATTTTGTGGAAGATTCCATTCGAACTTCCTGCAGCTTTCAACGGAATGTTACAGGAAGAATATTTTAATGTTTACGAAAGGTTGCCAGTAACTTATCAGGAAGATGACCTGAAAGCTTCCCGAAAGCTAAATGGAAGTTTCGAGAAGCTTTCATTGGAACCTTTCATGTAAACTGTACGGAAGGTTCAGGAAAGCTAACATGTAATATTCCATGAGGGCTAAATGGAACATTACGAAATAGCTTCCAGTAAGCTTCCGGAAAGATTACATGTAACATTACAGAAACGTTATACGGAAGATTTCTTGCAGGAAGCTTCCAGTAATATTTTGTGGAAGATTTAATTCAAACTTCCTGCAGCCTTCCATGGAATGTTATAGGAAAAATTTTTTATTGTTTACGAAAGGTTATCAGTAACTTTTCAGGAAGATTCCCTGTAAGTTTCTCGAAAGCTAAATGAGAGTTTCGGGAAACTTCCATTGGAATCTTTCATATAAGCTTTACGGAAGGTTCAGAGAAGCTAACATGTAATATTCCATGAGGGCTAAATGAAACATTACGAAATAGCTTCCATTAAGCTTTCTGAAAGATTACATGCAATATTACAGAAACGTTATTCGAAAGATTACATTATATCTTGCAGGAAGCTTCCAGTAATATTTTGTGGAAGATTCCATCCAAACTTCCTGCAGCCTTCGGTGGAATGTTATAGGAAAAATATTTTATTGTTTACGGAACGTTACCAGTAACTTATCAGGAAGATTTCCTGTAAGCTTCCCGAAAGCTAAATAAAAGTTTCAGGAAGATTCCATTGAAATCTTTTATGTAAGCCTTACGAAAGGTTCAGGGAAGCTTACATGTAATATTCCATGAAGGCCAAATGGAATATTACAAGATAGCTTTCAGTAAGCTTCCGAAAAGTAATATCCGAATATTATTTGGAAGATTACTTTACATTTTGCAGGAAGCTTGCAGCAACATTTTGCGGAAAATTCTATTCAAACTTTTTGCAGCTTTTCACAGAATATTACAGGAAGGATATATTAATGTTCACGGAAAGTTATTGCAAAGTTTCAGAAAAAAATACATTAGTTTGTAGTAAATATCATGAAAATTATTTAGTTGAATTTTTAAATAAATCTATTCCTTTGTTTATAGGTATTTTGTATTCCTGGTACGAAATCGAATAATTTTTATATATATCATTGGGCTTCAACATTTTAAATAACTGATGAATGAATTTATTTAAAAAATTCATAGAATAATCTTCATGGTACATACTATAAGCTAATGCATTTTTTTTTCTAAAATTTTACAATAAAATGAAAATTAAGGCAATATTTATGAGTACAGGTGTAGTGTCTGCCTTACATTAATTCAATTTTATGGATTAAAAATATTGTCTTTTTTTTCTATTAAATAAATGTCTCATATTCTTTTTAATTTACAAAATTTATGGTAGATTATTTAAATATGAAGTAAAACATATTACATTTTTAATGATTAAAAAGTTTTTATAATTGTGTATAACTTTCGATAAAGAATTTTTATAGTTATTGATTTTAATTAATAAAAAAGAACACAAACAAATATGTTTTTTTTTAAAGAAAGTCGTTAATTTAATAAAATTTTATAAATTAAATAAATTAATTACAAAGTCTAAATATCTTTACAATGTTTTGAATACATGACTTTTATCAAATAAAAGATTTTTCCTCAAAAAGCATAATATTTTGTGTTCTTTTACTGACTAAAAATTAATAGTATTAAAAAGTTTTTACCCAAAGTTACATAATTATAAAAATTAATTCATCCAGTTTGTAATCTGCTTTTTCCGTATTTATATAATAATCCCGCATTAATTTTATAAATTAAAAATATAGTTTTTTTTGTTAAATTAATGTATAAAGATATTCTTTTTAATATTAAAAATTAATATCGGATTATTATATGAATACGAATAAAACAGATTACAAATTAAATGATTGAAAGTTTCTATGATTGTATAACTTTGGATAAAAAATTTCTTTTAATATTAATTTAAGTTAGTAAATAAGCACACAAAACATTTTGTTGCTTTTTTAAAAAAAAGTCTTTAATTAAATAAAGTTTTAAGAAAGAGTATTGTATTATTTATTTAAGTTTTTTTAAATAAATTTATTTTAAAATCCATATAAAATGAATTTTTTGACTTCAGATAGCATGAAAATGTTTGTGTGTGAATCTGTATACATCAAAAATATTTAAATTTAAAAAAATACTGACATGTGCAACATAATTTATAAAAAAAAAATTATGTTTAGTCGGGAATTGAACTACCGACAGATATCATACAAGTCCGTCACCTTCGATTCGCAGTTACGCCTACAGGGGGATACGCGTTGAATGGGCGTTTTGTCCCTAAGTGGTGAGATGATACCACACTTACTATATAAGTCGAACGTTGGCGGTTTTGAGTATGTACCCACAGTGCCTGCCCTAAAAATGTAAATGCGTCTTTATAGTTATACGTAAATCCTAATATATATGAATATGTATTGAAGTATAAATATGATATAATAGTATATAAAATAGTATGTTGCAAGTAAATAGGTGTTTTGCACAGCAAATATTTATAAATTATAAAATGAAATTTAGAATGTTGAACAGAATCGTAACACAATACCTTTCGAACGGTGAAAAAGGATAGAATTAACCAAATGATATTTGAATTGTTGACTTCCCCAAAGCCTCCGGGAACCTTACACTGGAATCATCCTGGAAGCTTCTAGCATTTTTTTATGGAAGCTGCCATGAAGTATTTTTAGAACCTTACGGCAACCTTCCTTGAAAGCTTCTTGTAAGATTCAAAAGGCTTTTATACTAGCTTTCATGGAAGCTTATTGATTTCTTTCATGGAAGCTTCCTAGAATCTTCCATTGAATCTTTCTGAAATAAAAGTGCGCGGGACATTTTACGCTTCCAGGAAGCTTTAATTGAAGCTTTCACGGAAGCTTGCATGTAAGCTTTTCGCATTATTCCGTGGAAGCTTTCATGAAGTACTTTTGGAACCTTGCGGCAATCTTCCTTGGAAACTTCTTGTAAGATTAAAAAAGACCTTTATGCTAGCTTCCATGGAAGCTTACTGATTTCTTCCACGGAAGCTTTCTGGAAGCTTCCATTGAATCTTTCTGAATGAAAAGTGCTCGGGACATTTGATGCTTCTAGGAAGCTTACATGGAAGCTTACGGGAAGTTTCCAAACCTTTTATGGAAGCTTCCTGGAAGCTTCCTGGAAGTTTCGGTGCTATGTGGGTTAAAACACTCATTATCATTATTGCGTACATTAACACACGCTTTCTTATTTTCTATAAACTTTGGAAGAGGAATGTAAGAGCTACCCTTCAAGGGAGAATATTTTTTCATATTAATACACAAACTTATTATACTCTTCTAAGTCCATCCTGAATCTTTTTCCTGAAATCCTTCTATTTGCGTAAGAATAGGCTCTTTGATATTATCTTTAAACCATTCCTCTAAATCTGTTGACATGTATACTGTAGCACTTTCACTTGTAAAGTATTTTGTGTCAGTTAATTTCTCAGTATTTTTCTGCACAGAAAATTCAGAGATGAAATCAGAATTTATTTTTAACGCATTATATTCTTCTAAGCACGCCTGAACCTTAACTTTAAAAAGTTTTTGTGCATCACTCAAAAAACTCAGAATGTCCACATGTTTAATATTTACCACTACACCAGTTTTGATTCGATTTTGAAAAGCTGACTCTACGTCTCGCCACTCGACTCTAGCTTCTGTTTCTTCAGATTGTAGATTGCCTCCTTGATGAAGATTTTGTTCCAACTGAACTTGCATGCACGAAAGATGTGTCATACAAGTTTGACATTTCTGTTTCTTCCCTCTTGTGAGGTTGGGTCAAACGATTTTTTCGTTTAATTCAATGATGGCAGAATTACACATATCTAACCAATAGTGAATATCATCATTGCTCAATTCGTTTATACTTCGTAAAGTATCACGAAGTAATTGGACAAGACGTTCTAAAAAATCGATTGAAGTCATTTTTACTTTTTTTAACTAAAAGATGACTAGAGCAACAGTTTCAACTCACACAATATTCAAGAATAAATCTCACTGATTGTTATATACGAAGTGTAGTCATCCAAGAAATAGCTTCGCTTTTTATAGGTAAAAACAATGTAAGAAGGGATACAAATTTTAAGGTTCGTCCAATAGTAAAAGGAAAAGTTAGTGAAAATTTAAGAAGGATTACAAATTTGAAAATTCGTCCAATAGTAAAAAAGAAAATTTAAGAAGGAATACAAATCTCGATATTCGACCAATAGTAAAAAAGAAAATTTAAGAAGGGATACAAATTTCAAGATTCTACCAATAGTAAAAAAGAAAATTTAAGAAGGGATACAAATTTCGAGATTTGACCAATGGTAAAAAAAGAAAATTTAAGAAGGGATACAAATTACAAGATTCTACCAATAGTAAAAAGAAAATTTAAGAAGGGATACAAATTTCGAGATTTGACCAATGGTAAAAAAGAAAAATTTGGAAAATAAACAAGGGAATAGTTTTTAGGAAGGGATAAATTTTTCTTTTAAACTATCCAAAAACTGTAAGAATTTTCCTATTCAGTCTCTCAAATCACTTCTCGCTAAAAGAAATTCAGAGTTGTACGATGGCTAGAACCCGTGACTATGGTGTAATGATTAAAAATGCAATATTAGAATTTTCCGAAGAGAACGTTTATATTTGTGACATACAAGGATTTCAAGGCATGTCTGGGGATTCTTTTATTTTTAAAGAAGTCAGTTTTCTGAATTTTAGAAAAACTGCTTTTCCAACTGCGTATCTCTTTAAACCTCCGATGACATGGAGAGAATTGAGTCAAGAAGAAAAAAGTACAACGCAATGGCTGGAAAAGTATCACCATGGAATACAATAGAACTCTGGAGATATACCTTACCATCGTCTTCAAAAAATTTCTGAAATTTGTTCGCAAGGAGTCAAGAAAGTATTTGTCAAGGGTGAGCAGAAAGCGCAATGGTTAGCTGATCTTTTACCAACCCTGGTAGCACAATCTGACGCAAGTATCAGTACGCAGATCTTATATAACATGTTTCCCAAATCTATTAGAGTTATGCAATCAGATCATTGCATCAGGTACTTGCAACAGATGTCCAGCAGACTTACGGCAGACGAAGTGCAATCTAGAGAAACATTTAATGCACGGATGCTTGCAGCAGTATTGCAATATACTTATGAATGGCATTGTGCAGCAGACACTTCACAGCAGAATTGATGTATACTTACAGCAGACAAAGCGCAGCCAGGAACATTGTATGATGCACGGATGCTTGCAGCGGAATTGCAGTATACTTTTGAAAGGCATCGTGCAGCTGACACTTCGCAGCAGAATTGATGTATACTTACAGCAGACAAAGTGGAGCCAGGAACATCGTGTGATGCACGGATGCTTACAGCAGAATTGCAGCATACTTATGAAAGGCAAGTATGTTGCAATTAATCTGCTAAAGATGCCATGCATGAAGCTGCTGCTATTCTGACGCCCGCACTCGTAATCAAATTATTTAGATTAAGCACGCTCAATTGCACAAGACAATCTAATTCTGCTGCTCAGTGTCTGACGTACGTGCTCGAATGCAATTTCGTCGCAATTCTGCTAAAAGTTCCAGTGCAGTTGGAAATCCTCTTATGAGTGCATTAAAGCTGCTGCAAGTCTGACGCAAGTATGTTGCAATTTATCTGCTAAAGATGTGATGCACAAAACTGCTGCAATTCTGACGCCCGAGCTCGTGATCAAATCATTTAGATTAAGCATGCTTAATTGCACAAATCAATCTATTTCTGCTGCTCAGTGTCTCACGTACGTGCTCCAATGCAATTTCGTCGCAATTCTGCTGAAAGTTTCAGTGCAGTTGGAAATCCTCTTGTAAGTGCACTAAAGCTTGCATAACTCTAACGTAATTATGATGCTTAGAGCCTGATGCAATCATCTTAGCGCAGAAATATAGTTGAAATGGGAAGCATGTTAGTTAAGATCTGCTGTAGTTTTGCTGACGGGCAGAGAAATTGCAGCAGAATTGCACAAGAATTGAAAAAGTTGTGCTATCAGGGAAATGTGTAAGTAATACATTTATGTTTCAACTTTCATACTTTTCTTGCTGTTTTAATACTTTTTCAAACTTTTTCAACTTGCTTGATACTGTTTCATACTTTTCCATACTTATTTGATACTTTTTTAGGCTTTTTCATACTTGTTTTATACTTTTTTATACTTTTCCATACTTGTTTGATACTTTTTTATGATTTTCCATACTTATTTGATACTTTTTTATACTTTTTTAATTATTTTAATACTTTAACATACTGTATTTAACCATATTAATACTTTATAATACTTTAAGTTACATTACCTTCTCCTCTTTATTTTCAGAACAATCAGCAACATTGAAGACCTCGGATGCCCATCATTAGAAATAATAATGAATTGTACACGATATACATGTTTCAACCACGACCTCTGTTTAAGGCGAAAACCTATGTGCGCTGTTATTAATGCTATTTCAATGCGCACATGGTTACATGATTACTTAGATGCCAAATTTGCCAAAGATGAAGTCGATACAATTTCTAATAATGATGAATGTATAAAGTTATATTGGAAATAAATTAAATTAAATAAAAAACATGATTCTGATTTTTAATTTCTCTTATGGTTTTAATTAGGAAAATAAATAAAAAATTTAATTTTAAAAAGTTAAAAATTTCAGAAAATAAATTATTATTAAATATAAATAAGACAAAGATAATAAATTGATTCTATGTATAAATTAATTGCACTGATTTTTAGCATATTTTTGTCTATATTCATTGCGTGCATTTATTTTTTGTTTGGTATTTTTTTCTAAGATATCACTTTTAATTTAACCTGTTGACTTACTAATATAGTATTTTTGTTTCTTCTATCTCTTAAGATTGTGATATCATACTGTGCAATATTTTTTATGTATTACACGTTCTTTTTTGTATATATGATACAAAATAAAATATATCTAATCTAATCTAATAACGATCTATCTTTATCTTATAATTATGTGCATATATTTTTAAAGAAAAGGAAGACTAATTTAATGTTATTGTTTTTATTTTTTTTTCTTTTAAATTTATTTTGTATACATTAATAATAATAAAACATACATTAATTACAATAGTAAATACATTAAAATTGATTTTTTTTTAATTATAAAAATATAAAAAATATATACATTTTAAGGTCCACCTGTTGAAGGTGGTGTGCGAGGTCGCTGGACCGTTGATTTCCTATTTTTTCCGCTATTTCCTGGCCTACTTTCCTCATCCATTCCTTTGCTGATGAATATGATTTTTCTTTCCTGGTGCCTAAACAGAAAATTTGAAAAAAAAAATTATGAAATAAATTAAATAAAATATATTAGTAAAATAAATATTTTGTTAAAAAAAATAACAATTTACCTGATGAGCTAGATGTTTCCACTTTCTTGCTGGCTGAAGACGACTCCGCTTTACTAGCCAAAGAGGTGGATGGAATTGTGACTGAAAATAAAAATTTGAAAAACATTAAAAATTAAATAAAATAATAAAATAAATATTTTTAAAAAATCGCTGTTTACCTGATGAAGATGGCTCCGTCTTACTTGCCGATGAAGTGGACGGAATCGCTTCTGAAGATGTGGACGTAGTCATCATCTTCTTATTTGCTGCTTCATCTGTAAAAAAGAAAAAAGTAAAAATTAAATTTATTTCTATATTTAAAAAAAAAAGAAAAAAATAAACCGAAAGTTACCGTTTGTTTTTAGTTTTTTTGAAACCGAAGAATCATTTTTCTTCGGTCTCTTTTGTCCTCTCGAAGCCGAACTCGAGCTGGAACTGCTCGAATTGCTCGAACTGCTTGAACTCGAGCTGGAACTGCTTGCTTTACTAGCCAAAGAGGTGGATGGAATTGTGACTGAAAATAAAAATTTGAAAAACATTAAAAATTAAATAAAATAATAAAATAAATATTTTTAAAAAATCGCTGTTTACCTGATGAAGATGGCTCCGTCTTATTTGCCGATGAGGTAGACCTACTTGAAGAGGTGAACGGAATCGCTACTGAAGATGTGGCCGAACTCGAGCTGGAACTGCTCGAACTGCTTGAACTCGAGCTGGAACTGCTTGAACTAGATACAGTTCTTATTCTTAAAGATTCATCAATTTCCACTCTCTGCACCGGTTGTGTTCTTGCATACAACTGCTGTAAAGCAGTAATTGGGGGAATAGGTGGTACTATAAAAACAAAAATTATTGTTAATAATTATTTTTAAATCATTTTCATATTTGTATTTTAAATCTACTTACGTGCATTTACAGCTTCCATTGCCCAGTTTAGATGCTCCAGCATCATGAGCAGCGTTGGCCCATTGCTCATGAGCCACCTTACATGATCTTGAACTTTTTTTATGGTTTAACTTTTTCCTTGAACCATTTTTTCTCCTTTATATATAGAGTATATAACGATTTTTGAACTTTTTTTTCTTAGATTAAGAAAAAGTTGAAGAAGATTCTTGAACTGACGAAATGTAGCTTGGAACGAGGTATTTATACAGAAAATCAGGAAACTTATTTTCTTATGTTTTTCGTGAAAATCACACGATTGGTGAAAATTTTATTTTCAAAAATTTGTCACCTCCCTTACAGAAATTTAGTCCATCCTTCGTTAGTTTTGTTCACGCCTAAGATTTTAATTTATATTCTCGTGCAACTAGCCCTTGTAATGAATGTCGTTTTTCTCAAAAAAAAACTTTTATATGCCTGTGAATATCAGATTTTCTTAAAAGAAGGATTTTCAACAGATAGAAGTCATGTACATATTTGCTGGAATATGTCTCCTTTTAAAACAATTGACCCCTTTCAGTAAATATCTTTTTTTTTCTCAAGAATATTTTTGTACAACTGTGATAAATCAATCCTGAAAAATTCCAAATAAATGCACCTGCAAGATAACTTTTTCTCGCACACTTGTTACAAAAAAATTTTTAAACCTGAAAAGAAATAGAATACAAGTGATCCTTTCAATAAATATCTCTTTACCTCAAAAACTTTCTCATGTAAAATCTTCGACCACCTGCAAAATACTTTTTTTCTTAAAAAACTTACATACACCTGTGAGAAAAAGAGGATTTTCCTTTTTTAACAGAGTGAAGTCTCGGATATTTTCTTTAAATAAGAATTCTCTTTTTTTTTAAACAAAAAGAGAAAAGGTAGCTGACCCTTTCAATAAATCTTTTTTCTCAAAAAAGTTTTTCTTTCACAAAAAGTGACATAAAACAATATATTAGAAGATGAAAAAGAATACAAGTAACCCTTTCAAAAAATATCTCTTCATCTTAAAAAACTTTCGCACGTGAAATCTTTGACCCCCCTGCAAGATACTTTTTCTCAAGAAAGCCGAAATGCACCTGTGAAAATAAAAGTAACATTTTCAAAAAAGCATTTTCCTTTTTTAACAGAGTAAAGCCTCGTATATTTTCTTCAAATAAGGATTCTCCATTTTAAAACAAGATGAGAAAAGGTAGCTGACCTTTTCAATAAATCTTTTTTCTCAAAAAAGATTTTCTTTCACAAAAAGTAACTTAAGACAATATCTTAGAAGTCAAAAAAGAATACACGTAACCCTTTCAATAAATATCTCTTCATCTTAAAAAACTTTCGCACGTGAAATCTTTGACCACCGTGCAAGATACTTTCCCACACAGCATGAAATATTGCAGTGAAACTTTCACTGAAATATTGTGCTGAAATATTGTCACAAGATTGCAGCAATCTTGTCTTAACATTGCTAAGAGGTTTCATGAAACATTTCAGTGTGATATTGCTGCAAACTTGCTACAAGGTTACAGAAAATAATTCAAGCAATATTGCAAAGAACCTTTCATGAAAGGTTGCAGCGAGGTTTCTGCAAGGTTTTATAAAGCATTTCATAGAATATTGCAAGAAACCTTTCATGAAAGGTTGCAGCGCGGTTTCTGAAATATTTTAAGAATATTTCATGAAATATTGCCAGAAACCTTTTATGAAAGGTTGCATAGAGGTTTCCAGCAAAATTTAGAAAACATTTTATAAAATATTGCAAGGAACCTTTCATGAAAGGTTGCAGCAAGGTTTCTGCAAGATTTTAGAAATATTTCATGAAATTTCGCAAGAAACCTTTCATGAAAGATTGCTGCGAGGTTTCTGTAAGATTTTAGAAACATTTCATGAAATATTGCAAGAAAACTTTCACGAAAGGTTGCAGCGAGGTTTCTGCAAGATTTAAGAAACATTTCATGAAATATTGGACGAAAACTTTCACGACATGTTTCAGCGACGTTTTCAGCAAAATTTAGAAAACATTTCATGGAATATTACAAGGAACCTTTCATGGAAGGTTGCAGCAAGTTTTCTGCAAGATTTCAGAAACAATTCATGAAATATTGCAAGGAAACTTTCATGATATGTTTCAGCGAGGTTTCTGCAAGGTTTTATAAAGCATTTCATGAAATATTGCAAGAAACCTTTCATGAAAGGTTGCAGCGAGGTTTCTGCAAGATTTTAGAAACAATTCATGAAATATTGCAAGGAAACTTTCATGATATGTTTCAGCGAGGTTTCCAGCAAGATTTAGAAAACATTTCATAGAATATTGCAAGAAACCTTTCATGAAAGGTTGCAGCGAGGTTTCTGAAATATTTTAGGAATATTTCATGAAATATTGCAAGAAACCTTTTATGAAAGGTTGCATAGAGGTTTCCAGCAAAATTTAGAAAACATTTTATAAAATATTGCAAGGAACCTTTCATGAAAGGTTGCAGCAAGGTTTCTGCAAGATTTTAGAAATATTTCATGAAATTTCGCAAGAAAACTTTCACGAAAGGTTGCAGCGAGGTTTTCAGTACGATTTAGAAATTATTTTATGAAATATTGCAAGGAACCTTTCATGAAAGGTTGCATCGAGGTTTCTGCAAGATTTTAGAAATATTTCATGAAATATTGCAAGAAATCTTTCATGAAAGGTTACTGCGAGGTTTCTGTAAGATTTTAGAAACATTTCATGAAATATTGCAAGAAAACTTTCACGAAAGGTTGCAGCGAGGTTTCTGCAAGATTTAAGAAACATTTCATGAAATATTGGACGAAAACTTTCACGACATGTTTCAGCGACGTTTTCTGCAAAATTTAGAAAACATTTCATGGAATATTGCAAGGAACCTTTGATGGAAGGTTGCAGCAAGTTTTCTGCAAGATTTTAGAAATATTTCATAAAATATTGCAAGAAACCTTTCATGAAAGGTTGCAGCGCGGTTTCTGTAAGACTTTAAAAACATTTCATGAAATATTGCAAGAAAACTTTTACTACATGTTTCAGCGGGATTTTCAGCAAGATTTGGACAACATTTTGATGGAATATTGCATTAAACTTTCTATGAAAGATTGCAGCGAGTTTTCTGCAAGATTTTAGAAACATTTTATAAAATATTGCAAGAAACCTTTTATGAAAGGTTGCAGCGAGGTTTCTGCAAGATTTGGGGAACTTTTTATGGAATATTGCAAGAAACCTTTCATGAAAGATTGCAGCGAGGTTCCTGCAAGATTTTAGAAACATTTTATGAAATATTACAAGAAACCTTTCATGAAAGGTTTCAGTGAGGTTCCTAGCAAGATTTGGGGACCATTCTACGAAATATCGCAAGAGACCTTTGATGAAAGGTTGCAGCAAGGTTCGTGCAAGATTTTAGAAACATTTTACGAAATATTGCAAGATACCTTTTATGAAAGGTTTCAACGAGGTTTCCAGCAAAATTTGATGAATATTTTATGAAATATTACGAGGTATCTTTTGTTAAAAGTTGCAGTAAGATTTCTGCAAGGTTTTTGACAAGATTTCTAAGATATCACAAAAAATATTGCTATGTACATTTCGCCAATGGTAATTACCATATTTTTGGCAATCTTTATAAAATATTCCAGAAAAGCGTTTCACAAAAAGTATCAGCAAAGTTTCATGAATAATTTCAAAATGAAATTGCAGCGAACCTTTCATAAACAGTTTCAGCAATAATTCTGCAAGTTTTTATAAAAGATTCTAAGAGCAGTCCAGATTCGCTGTTCTTGCCTTATATTTGGTTTCCTGTTATTTACTCAAGTATTTATTGCTGTAGTTGTATTGTGAACGGGAAGTTGAGCGCAATAAGTATGCTATTATTATAAATATTTATGCGTAGGGTAAAAAAATCAATCGAATTGTTATCGAAAAAAGTAAAGAACGCATAAATATTAGAAACAAAACCTTTTATTTCAATATTCTCTACTTTTTTCAAAAACGATGCTGTGGAATTTTTTCTTCTTGTGCACAAATATTGATAATAATACTATTGCGCTCAACTAGTAATTTATAGATACAACGATTGATACTTAAGCAAATAAGAAAAACTTTATCACACAGGGATAGAAAATCCTGCCTACTATTAAATATTACTGCAGCAAGCTTTCGACAAGATTTAAGAAATATTTTACAAAATATTGCAGGAAACCATACGGAAATTTATGAGCGTTGTTCGCGGCAAAATTTGGGAAAAATTTCATGAAATATTACGAGAAACCTTCCATGAAAGATTGCTGCAAGGTTTCTTGAAATGTTGCTGCGAGGTTTTCATGAAAGGTTGCTGCGAGGTTTTTAGAAATATTTCAACCGGGTTCTAGCGCGGACATATAAATGTTGCTGCAATATCTCATAAAAGGTTGCTACGAGGTTTTCTGCAAGGTTACGGCGAGATTTTCTGAAAAATTGTTGTGTGGTTGCTTGAAATGTTTTTGCTATTTTTCCCGCAAGATTCCTATGAGGTTTCTTGAAATGTTTCTGTTACATTTCCTGAAAGATTGCTGCGAGGTTTCCTGCAAGGTTGCGGCGAGGTGTTCTAAAAGATTGCTGCAAGGTTTCTTGAAATGTTTCTGTTACATTTCCTGAAATATTGCTGTGAGGTTTTCATGAAAGGTTGCTGCGAGGTTTTCTGAAAGATTGCTGCGAGGTTTTTAGAAATATTTCAACCGGGTTCTAGCGCGGACATATAAATGTTGCTGCAATCTTTCATGAAAGGTTGCTGCGAAGTTTCGAAACTTTCATGAAACCTTGCAGCAACCTTGCAGTAATCTTTCATGCTGTGTGGGTTTTCTCAAGAAAGCCGACATGCACCTGTAAATATAAAAGAAACATTTTCAAAACAGCGTTTTCCTTTTTTAACAGAGTAAAGCCTCGTATATTTTCTTCAAATAAGGATTCTCTATTTTAAAACAAGAAGAGAAAAGGTAGCTGACCCTTTCAATAAATCTTTTTTCTCAAAAAAAAAGAACAAAAGATAATCTTTCTAAAAGAGTGACTTAAAAAATATAATAAAAGACAAATTTATAGTTTGCTTATGTACTATATTCTGAAAAAAAGGCGCAATTCATTATTTTCATGCATCTGTGACTTAAGAGCAGGTCGTATATCTCTGTCCTTTTCTAATCGAAGAACTAATTTTTTTGTAAAAACTAATAATTGTAGCAAAGAATAAGGAGATAGCCCCATCTCGTATAATAAAAAGCAAGATTTTCTTTGATGAGGAAAAATTATTTATATTGATTCGTTTTGAAGAAAACCTTGAAAAACTTAAAAAATAGAGGTTAGGGTGGACAATTCAGTTTTTCAAGGTTTTCTTAAAAACAAAGCGATAAAAATAATTTTTCCTCATAAAAGAAAATCTTGCTTTTTATTATACGAGATGGGGCTCTCTTCTTATTATTGCGACAATTATTAATTTTTGTGAAAAAATCAATTCTTTGATTAGAAAAGGACAGATATACTCGACCTCCTCTTAAAAGAGAACACGCACAGTGTACTGCATTTAGAGACAGGTCGCCCCTTTCCCTCTCTTCTAAAAGCAGGTAAATTTTCACGCAATGTTAAAGAAAACGCATAGTAGACCAGCGCTGCGAAAAAGGTCTGCCCTTTCCCTCTCTTCTAAGAGTAGGTCAATTTTTCTGCGTCTCCAAAATAGAACATACAGTGGGCGGCGCTCTATCCTTTCCTTAAAAATAAGAAGAGAGAAGGGCTAGCCCTTTCCTAAAAGAAAATACATTTTTTTAAGGAAGGGAAGACTTATACGTATTTTAAATAGACCGGATTGTAACACACTTAGTGGAGGGAGACAAGTGTTTTATTCTTTTTCATTTTTTAAACGGGGGGAGGAATTCACATGTATTTTAAATGACACGGATTCTAACACACTTGGAAGAGGAGAGGGGGTGGGTTACAACCCGCATGGGCCAGAATGCCTATAGCCTATCTACTTATTATTTATTTAAGTTTTTCAAAATAAATTTATTTTAAAATCTATATAAAATGAATTTTTCGACTTCAGATAGCATGAAAATGTTTGTGTGTGAACAATACGTAGGTACATGTACATATACATTTATCTGTATACTTAAAAAATATTTAAATTAAAAAAAATAATGAAATACATACATGTGCAACATAATTTATAAAAAAAAAAAAATTATGTCCAGTCGGGAATTGAACTACCGACATATCATACAAGTCCGTCACCTTCGATTCGCAGTTATGCCTACAGGGGGATACGCGTTAAATGGGCGTCTTGTCCCCAAGTGGTGAGATGATACCACACTTACTATATAAGTCGAACATTGGTGGTTTTAAGTATGTACCCACAGAGGGGCGATTCAACCTATGCTACATATGTATGTATCACGGTGATATGTATGTACGTTCGAACGTAAGTTGGTAGCACTGCTAAGACAAGTCGTCGCGCGCAAAAATTGTATCTACATGGAAACGGAGACTTGAGGTCTTGACGGTTCGACAGACGATTCAATGCGCGCGACGACTTGTCTTAGCAGTGCTACCAACTTACGTTCGAACGTACATACATATCACCGTGATACATACATATGTAGCAGAGGTTGAATCGCCCCTCTGCGCCTGCTCTAGGAAAGTAAAGGCGTCTTTATAATTATACGTAAATCCTAATATATGTGAATATGTATTGAAGTATAAATATGATATAATAGTATATAAAATAGTATGTTGTAAGTAAATGTGTGTTTTGCACAGCAAATATTTATAAAATATAAAATGAAAAATAGAATGTTGAAAAGAATCGTAGCACAATACCTTTCGAACGGTGAAAAAGGATAAAATTAACCAAATGATATTCGAATTGTTGACTCCCCCAAAGCCTCTGGAGCAGAGCCGACTCTTGCGGATGCTGTCTTACTATGACAAAAGGCGTGCGTGTCACCACAGGGGCTGTTTTTATAACTTTGCGCCCAGGCGATCGAGAGATTGAACCGCCAATAAGAACTCGATATGTAGTCGAAATTTCCAGGACGGAAAATCGTTCGATTATTTTAAGTTTATTAGCTTGCTTACTAATGAATTCTTTTGTAATTCCTTTTCCGTCTCTCCTTTACATTCATATGAATTTTACGATTAGTATGTTTTCGCAATCTTTTAGAAATTGCTGATTCGGGAAATGGCATGGATCTAATTTTAGTTGTTAATAAAAATGAAATCAAGATTTATAATTTTTAAATTAAAAAATGTTTTAATAATATTTTATTAATTTGAAGGGCATAATTCCATGGGATGTCACACACTAGTACGCGCTCACACACACACACACATTTTATTTAAAAAAAATTTTTTTTCTGGTTTTCTTTACAATTATGGCTCTCTACAATTATTATTAATAATTTTAACCCTAAGGGCGAAATCAAATGGAGCGGAAAATAGGCGACGGAACGTCACAGAACCTCAATTCCGCATCTTTGTATTCCGCCAACGGAGTAAAGACGACCTAATAGACGACATCAATTTTTATTTTGTTTAAAAAAATTATTAGTGCTTCAATAACCTCACGTAATATTTTTAATTTGCTTTCCATAGCTGTACTTTTAATTTCAATCAAACTTTTAAATTCTATTTTGGTTAACTATTTGTTTAAACAATTTCAAAAAGTCTGTGACGCTTCTATTATCCCGTCAAATTTGTTTCCCTATATTCACATGGAGCGGAATAGAAGTTCTGTGACGTTGATTAGCAATTTTATAATTAAAAAATAATGATGTTAATTGAAATATTTGGTTATAATAACAAACTATATTTTATTTTTATAAAAAAAGAATCTCATTACAATAACAATAGGTGATTATTTCCAACTTTTTTAACATTTTTGTTGTTAATTTAAAATTCGCGGATACATTTGTATGCTATTTTTGACAATTTTTCAGCTACATTCCGCGCCATGTGAATATAGGGAAAAAATTTGACGGAAAACAAGGCGACGGAATGAATGTTTTGTGACGTTCCGTCGTCTATTTTCCGCTCCATCTGATTTCACCCTAAGGGATGACAAAACTTGAAAACACGCCACCTAGTGATTTAAAGTCAAACCGATGTAATCGATCATTAATAGCGATTTCAAATCACTAGGTGGCGTGTCTTCAAGTTTTGTCATCCCTTAAACAAATTTCGAAGACGCATTAGATATGAGGCCAGACAATTGAAGCTCTTCGATTATCGAAAAGCTGTAAAAAAATACACCTGAAAAATACACGTAAAAAATACACGTGAAAAAAACACGTGAAAAATATACATGAAAAAACACGCAAATTTTACACGTAAAAAATACACGTGAAAAAAACACGTGAAAAATATACATGAAAAAACACGCAAATTTTACATGTAAAAAATACATGTAAAAAATACGTGCTTTTTACACGTGTTTTTTTCACGTGCAAAAAAACACGTGTTTTTTTTTAATAGGGATGTGATCCTAGAAGCAGAAAAATTTTGGAATAGAAAGTGTAGAATAGAATTAATTGGCTGTTCCTATTACGCATCCTCTATTCGGCAGTCTCTATTCTACCCATCTGCTTGCACCCTAAGGGGTTTGTAAATCTTATGGAGTCAGATTAACATCATTTTAAGTAACAACAGGGGCCATATTCAGTGACTGTCTCGCTAACGAGATAGATCTAAAAAAGCTCTCTGATTGGTCAATACTGCTCGTGTCGCTTGTGAGATAGTTACAATAACTCCTCTGTAATTATTAACATCACACAATAACACCACCCCAGAAAATCATATAGTGCAACGACACCTTCGGCGGAAGAATTACCTTTTGCAGGCGGGTTGCTCTAAAAAATTGCACAACTCTGTATCATAGAGACAAAAGGTATGAAATCAATGTATTAAACGAAAATAGCATATATCGATACACTAAGGCTGGAATTTATAATCGTTACTCATTTCTCACTTCTCAAGTATTCTATCCTTATTCTTCTTACTCTATATTTATAACAAGAACAAAGATAGATACTACGAAATGAGAAATGAGTGACGACTATAAATTCCAGCCTAAGTTTATCGCTCCGGAGCAGCCCCCCAGCTACGGATTTAAGAGGTTACGGAATTACTAAGACTCTGGATTTTTTTGGTCTACGGAACGACGGAACAAATAAATTAACATTTTGCAGGCCATATGTAAGATATCAATTCATTTATCAATTAATTTATTAATTTACAGTGATATTTCTGCAGTAGTTAAAGTATATTTTATGAGTATTTAATGAGCATTGAGGTGCTTCAAGTGTTTGGTAATTTTTATCAATTAATTATTTGTATTTATTGGTTAAGATGAAAAAATGATTAAAAGGAAATCAACAATAAGGATTTATTACAAATACCTCAACAACTAGATAATGAGAAATTTTCTTATTTACGTTTATGAAATATCTCAATAATTAAATAAAGAGCAATATTTTTAGATATAATTCTTATTTACATACACATAATAGACATTAAATTTTTTACCTATCTTGAATTTTGTAAATTTGTAAGGCAGTATTAGTTTCACAGAGGTCGTACTAAAGGGTCTTTAATTTTTTAGTAGAAGCTCATTTCTATTCGTCATTAATTTTCATTAGAATTAATGGTAGTCGTTTTTAATTTTATTTCATTATATTCAATAAAATAATTTTTCATTTTCTATTTTTAATGAATAATTTTTTTATTGCAGTTCTTAATTTACTAATAAAGATTATATTATTAATATCTTGCTTTTCTTCAATTATATAACTCTTATAATGATTGTATTTATGTTTGGAATATTATTATAAATAAATTAAAAAATTTCAATTTATAGAAGATGATGATACGGCTTCTGAGTAAAAGGATTAATTTATCCAATGTTAAATATGGGTTATTTCATCTGCATTCTACTAGTGATAAACAACAACTAGCACAACCAGCACCAGAACTTGTAGAATTGTTTATTGATGATAAACCTGTGCAAGTTCCACCTGGAACTACAGTACTAAAGGTAAAATTTATAAATAATCAATGCATGTAGAGATAACTGAAACAATTCAAAATATTCATGGATATTTAATATTATTAATTTTACCCATAAAATCTATTGTATGGATATTCATTATTATGAACAACTTAATTTATAAACTTTATAATTTGATAATTTTTAAAATATGTATTAATTCACACTTCTGATAAAACTAATAATTTTAATTATATAATGTAACGGGCTCATAATTAATAATCTTGTTAAAATAATAATTCGTATAACTAAATATGAAACTTCATGTACTTTCTCTTAAAAAGAATGTGATATAATAATGGTAAGTACATAATGTATAATAATAATTGTACAAAGTCAAAAATAATCTTGGCAACTACAAATCTTAGGTTCATTTTGTAGTTTACAAATCATGCTTTAAATTTATATATTTTTTTATGAATATATATATCTTTTTGGATTTTCAAATTTTCCATCATTTTGGGGATTTCAATAATTGATAAAAAATTAAAAGATCTAAAAATTTTTATTAATTAAAATGTGATTTGTAAACTAAGAAATAAAACATCAGTAGCCTTAACTAAGATTTTTTAGAAAAAATTTTTTGCTAAAATGGATTTTGTTCCTAATATTTGTAGTTATATAGGGAAGTAAACTTTATTTTTTTTCAACATTTGAACAGATTAAATTTGAAACTATAAACAATTTTGTAAAAGTTCATTTAAATTAATTTAGCAAATTTTAAAAACTTTCATCACCAAAGGTTGCTTTTTTAGATAATTTATGTAATATATTCCATTTAATGATAGTTAATACTTTTAGAAGATTCCAAAAAATTATTTTCAATAGTTACAATTGTAATTGAGTGCGCATGATTGTTTCCTATTAAAAAAAACTCTAATCCAAATTATAGTTATCCAGACAACAATATGAATTCGAGGTAAATTCATTCTGAACTTCAATGAATTCAAATCATGTCATCCCTGTTAAAAAAAACACGCAAAGAAGACATCTGAAATTTGCAGGTGCATTTTATTTTACTTTTCACATGTGTTTTTTATACGTTTTTGCCTTGAAGCATTATTTATGTGTTTATTTTATGTTTATATATTTTATGCAAATTTCTAAGTGAAATTAATATATGAATAACTAATAATTAAATGTCTTTGAATGTTAAAAAAAAAAGTATGACCTCATTTAGAAAAAATAAATGAAAAAAAACATCAAAATAACATATGAACAAAAGACATGGAAATAAAACACATAAAAATAACACATTAAAAAAATACGCGTAATAAACAAACATAAAAAGTGAAACAAAGTGTTCCTGCAAATTACAGGTGTCTTTTTCACGTGTTTTTTTAACAGGGATACGATTGAATTCACTATCAATTCATAAAGTATTCATATAAATTCAAAATGAATTAAAAATGTATTGAAAATGAATACTTTCTAAATATTTTAAGAATCATAAATAAATAAATGAATTAAAAATTAATAAAAAATGAATGACCCTGTTAAAAAAAATCAGTTAATAAATCACCTGATTTCTCAGGTGATTTATTATGCCAAAACATCATGTAACAATTTTTTTGATTCTTACACGTTTCAAACCATGTTTAATCAATTTAGAATAGTTTTTGAGAATTTTTGAAAATTTTGAACTTTATTTTATAGATGATTTGGTCTTAAAAATTTTGACTAATTTTACAAAAAAATTTCTAAGATGACAAATTAATAATTTAATGTTAATAATTAATTCATAAAATAATTAAGCATCAAATGAAAAACTTCCAACATTTCAAAAGTATCAAATAATATTTTCTAAGATGTTTTTATTTTTAAAAAATTTCTAAGTTTAACAATTTCAAAAATTTTCAAAAATTGTTCTGAAACGAATGAGCATGGTTTAAAGCGTGTAAAAACCAAAAAAATCATTACATGATGTTTTGGTATGATAAATCACCTGAGAAATCAGGTGATTTATCACCTTATTTTTTTTAACAGGGTAAAATAGGAATATAAATGAAACCAACGAATATAGACGCTAATAGAAGCATACTCTTGAATGGAAAATTTCTGCCAAAAATGAGTAGTTCTGTTACCTAGCCACTGGGAAGCGCCACTAAATTTCAATGTATTTATATATATATATATATATATATATATATATAACACATTTTTCATATGTATAGATATACAAATAATTTTAAAGTGTTACCCAGGTTTTCAGACGAAAAATTTAACCCAAAACAATTCTTCTATAATCATTTATTTTTTTTGATAAAACACTCATACTTAAGAGCAATTAAAATATATTTAGATAGTATTTGATACTTTTGATATGTTGGAAGTTTTTCATTTGATGCTTAATTATTTTATGAATTAATTATTAACATTATAACGCTTAGAAAATATATAACAAATTTTCAACCCAACCAGAACGCGAATCCATGACCTTTCGGTTATTAGGCCGTGAGGCGAGCATAAAAATACGTGTCATAGGAAACCAGTAAACCTTTTGAGCACAGCTTGTTTTGAAATATAAGCCATCGAGTAATGTATGTCTGGCAGCTTGTCTTGCCCCTGGAACTACTTTTTCATGGTATAGACATCTGGAAAAATCATTAGTAGAATTTTTTTCTCAAGGGCCTAATTACGTTTATTGCAGAATGAAAAAATTAGGATTAACGTATGATCCTAAGATTCGGAGGTTATTTATTGACTTATTCAAGGGGAGTTGGAAAGCAGTTTTGCTGCATAACACAAATAAATATGCTTCAATACCTATCGCTCATTCTGTATACTTAAAAGAATTATATTAAAATGTAAAAACTGTTCTTCATGCAATTGATTATAAACAGCATAATTGGAAGGTCTGTGGAGATTTAAAAATTATATGTATGCGTCTTGGACAGCAGTCAGGTTGTGTAAAACATCCATGCTTTATATGTTTATGGGATAGTAGAGATAAAAATCAGCATTACGTTAAGAAGGATTGGCCTCTTCGTAATTCTCTCCCTGGTGAAAAAAATCAGGTGACAAGTCACCTGATTTATCAGGTGATTTATCATGCCAAAATATCATGTATCGATTTTGTTGGTTTTTACACGTTTTAAACCATGCTTAGTCAATTTAGAACAATTTATGAAAAATTTTTGAAATTTTTGAACTTAGAAATTTTTTTGTGATTTAGTCAAAATTTTTTCTAAGACCAAATTATCTAAAAAATTTTCTAAGTTCAAAATTTTCCAAAATTTTCAAAAATTGTTCTAAATTGACTAAGCATGGTTTAAAATGAGTAAAGATCAACAAAATCGTTACATGATGTTTTGGCATGATAAATCACCTGATAAATCAGGTGATTTATCACCTGATTTTTTTTAATAGGGCTTACAGCTGGAGACCCTAACGTTCTTCATAACCCATTAATTGATAGCAAAAAGATTCTACTACCTCCACTCCATATTAAACTAGGACTTGAAAAGCAATTTGTAAAGGCTCTTGACGAAGATGGTGCTTGTTTTAAGTATCTTATATCCTTATTCCATAAGGATGAATATAGTGAGCAGTGACGGGACTCATGCAAATCAAGCACCCCATCGTAAGAAACAAGGAGACTTACGCTAATCAAGCACCTCATCTTGAGAGGCAAGGGGACTCACACTAATCAAGCACCCCAAAGGAAACAGCTCTTACTACGTCCACGTCGTTCTTTCTGGGTGGCGCTAAAAGTAAGGTTATTACAGTTTGTGAGAAGGGAGGGGACCCATGTTAATCAAGGGATTGAGATTGCTGGATTTCTGATTGTGGATTTTGAGTTTGGGATACGTGGGTTTGGCATACGTATGTTTAGGGTTTGCTCATTTAAAGTAAGAATAATTCTAGACCGTTTTTAGCGTTTTTCACCCCTTTTTACCCGCTTCAAAGTACTAAGGGGTCAGTTTGGGTGCTAAAACTTAGTGTTCAACGTCTCTCTACTCTAAAAAAATCAATTTATGTTAAACTACACCAAAAAATATGTGGAAAGTCAAAAGGTAGAATACTTTTAGATCGATTTTAACCATTTTCATTCCCATTAATGTACTTAGGGGGTAGTTTTAAGTAGTAAAACTTATGCACATTAAATTTTGGTTTCAAAGAACCTATTGTCGCAAAAAAAAACTTGATAAAAATGTGAAAACTAAAAATTGAACTGAAGTATCGAAGTTGGACGTCAAAAACTGCAGAATCATGTGAATTTTGAGAATAACGAAATTAATGAAACTCAAAAACTTCAAAATGAAATATTTTAATGTAGAAATAAGCTATTTGAGCCAACTTAACGGCGTTTAACCCTTTCAGAATAGAATTTTTATTTCATTATAAAAAGTTCTGATAACCATTTAGCGATGATGAGTGTTCATTTATTGAGCAATTTTTGTGTTAAAAAATTTTTATTTCACTTTTTCTTTTTAAGTTTTTTCAGTTTCTATCGAAGATATAATAACTTAGGCCCTCAGTTTGAGATCGGAAACAGTCCACTTCAATCTAATACATATATTTTTTGTATAAAATTTTGCACAATTTCAAAAAAACTAAAAAATGTGAATGTTTATTGGTTCTGAAAGGGTTAAAAGAACAAGATTTCTACTTTAAAGTGTCGTTGGTTGATTTTTAAGTAAAAAGAATATCGCGATGCTACATTACCTCAAATATAGCCAAAAATCGCGATTTTTGCACTTTTAAGTTAGAATATCTCAAAATCCTGGCGTGATAGAGCACTTCGGACCCCGGATTCCGATTCTACACAAAAAATTACTTCGGAAATAACCTTTCACTTTTCCATAACAAAACCATGTTGACCAGTGTTATTGATGTTTTGAAAAATGGATCAAGCCACAAAAATTCAGCAAGTGTTTTAAGAATTAAAATATACTTATATTGTTAAGATTATTTTTTTTAAATATATTGCATAAACGAAAAAGCATTTTTAATAATTTAAGAAAAAAAGATGATTGATTAGCAAATGAAAATACCCTGGTAGAAATTCGAACATTAAAAATGGTGTAAACAACAATTTATGACCATTTTTAATAGTAATATTTTGTCATGTCAATATTGGCGAATAAATGGCAATTTTTTGCTGAATCTGCAGAGCTCAAATTTTTTGGTATATTGGTTAGCATCTTATAGGCAAAAAATGCTATTATAAAAATGTTGTTAAAAATTTTTGTATTTAGCCAAAAAAATACGCATTTTAAGTAAACGGAGAGAAAAAATCAGTAACAGCTATCTAAAAATTAGGTAAACTGTGGACAACTTTTTTTCACTAGTTATATAACTTTTTAGTAATGAGTCCTTAATTTTTCAGATCATAGGTAAAATCATAACCTCACTTTTGCCACGTGGCGAGAAAATATAGATTAGTATTTATTCACATTCCTTCGTCAATGTTTATTTTTATTGGAATTTATAAAAATAAAAATAATATTAAATTTTATTAAAATAAAAATATGAAACGCAGTACGAAACGAGTATAAAAATATCGTTTTTTAAAATAATAAATGGAAAATTTTATTAATCGTTTAAAAATAACCTCTAACGATCCGATCACAACTCAAAATATACGCGCGAATATATTAACAAAAGTGATTCTATTAATGATTAATGATAACTTTCAAGAAAAAACCTTAAATGATTCTTAATAGTAATCAATTAGAGCACAATTTGATAGACTCTACTGTTAACTATCTATATTCAAATAATAGTGGATCAGACTCAACATTTTATTAGCATTTTTTAGCACTATGAAGGTTGAAAAAAACGTTTCATATTAGTTCAAATAATGGCCATAAAACATTCCCATTTTCTGCTCTTCACTTTAAAGAAATGGCCATAAAATGGTAGAAAAAGCGTTTCATTTTCTACCAGGGTAGGTAAATTGTTTATAAACTATAATCATTTTTTATATTGAGGAAAGAATTTGAATATAAAAATAAAATTAATAATTACAAATGTACTCTTTTGTGTGGAAAAAAAATAATATTAATAACATTATATAGAAATGAAAATAATTTAAAAAATTAAATTCATTTTTCAGTAATAATAAGTATATAATTTTTTTAAATTTTCTCTCTTTAATAATCTTTCTAAAAAGTATAAATATTAAGTACGTCACGCTACTGTATATTCCCCCACTCTTCTCGTCACGTAAAAATACAGGTTTTTAGAAAACGCGATGTAAAGATACGCTTTACCGCGTAAATTCAATACAAGTTGGACTGCTTTTTTATGTTACATCTTTTTTATTAAATTATTTACAATTCAAACTATTTTAACACAATATATTTTACACATGATAAGCTATCGAGAATACAATTTTCAGTATTGATCAGATTTTATTCCCAAGGGAGGTCCTTGGATCCGCTGCTGGCGTGTAAATTGGGCGTTTAGTCGCGGCATTATGTGGAAGTCGACGAAAATCGAATGTATCGATGTATGATAAGAAACCGGATGAAATTTATTCAATTATTACTTTCTTGAATGTAGTTATAAAAAAAATATGCCAGACACATAGGGTGGTTCCGTCGCCTCGCCAGACCACCCAACATGACTATTTAAGCGATTTCTTAGGATTGTAGGAAACCAGCTGGTTTTTTTAGCATAGCTTGTTTTTTTAATATATTTTGCAGAAACGTTTATGCCAAACGCGTAGGATGGGCCCTAGTGTATGCCAGACTGGCCCAAAGTTGTTTAATTATTTATTACAAAGTATTAAATTATCTTTTAAAATTTGCCGCTTAGTTTTATGCTAGGACTATCAGGTAAAATATACCCTGGTAGAAAATTAAGGATAAGATATGCTCAGATAACTAACTGTTGGCTATATCTCGTTGCTACGCAGTCGTGATAAGTGACCGATAAATACACGATAATATATTAATATATTATCGTGTATTTATCGGTCACTTATCACGACTGTAATCTTTAATTAAAGATTACAGTCAATCAACTCTGTAATCTTTAATTAAAGATTACAGTCAATCAACTCTGTAATCTTTAATTAAAGATTACAGAGTTGATATAAAATATAATCACTAAAATAATTAAAATTTTTTTCTTCTGATTCGAAATAAATTATAAATATTATAATATTCATTATTACAATTCATATGAGTTGTAAATAATTTTGCAATTAAAATCGTTTATAGAAAGCGAATCTGTATATATACATGCTGTCCGCGATGGCGCCTGTTTGTACAATCGTAAAATATATCCTATAGTTGTGAATACTGAATGTTAGCTGCGCGCGCATCACTCGACGCTTCGTCTTCTATAAGCATCTATCTTCATCACTATATGTGCAGGTTAGATTGACTTGACTTGACTTTAAAATTATTAAAGATGCATATACTGTTATTGTAATAGTGTCAACATTTTCTGTTCTTTATTGTATAACTTAAATTTATTTTCGAACATATACAGTATGATTATGAATAAAATATCCGTGTAAAATCAGTGAGTGCGAAGTGCGAGTGAGCGAGTGCATTTGTAAACTTAGTGTGAGAGAATACACTGTAAAAGAAAATAGCGAGAAATCACGTCGTTGGTCGACGATTTCAATGCGACCATGCACCGTCGATGTTATTTAACATGGTTGGAGCGAAAAATCTAACTGATTTAATCTAAAAATCTTGTGTTCAGTTTACGTGAAATCACGCAAAGCACGTTAAAATGTCGCTGCTGAACGAAGTTAAATAACCTCGACGGTGCATGGTTGCATTGAAATCGTCGGTGAATTGAAATTTTTTTTACAGTGTAAGACTGTCCGTTTAGGAACTGAAAAGGAAACAAGGAGTGAACAGCCTTTCTCTTTCTCACTAACTGTGTTCCCATATGCGTGCTCACTCACACTTTGTAATATGCTGTTTATGAATATAGTATAATTCAACATTGACCATATTCTCCTGATACCATCGCGATAATTCGTTAAGAGTAATGGAGGTTTATCGCGATATTTAAAAGCATATGATCGCGACTGCCCATAAAATACGGGATGATATACTGAAAATATGCTCAACTTTCTACCAGGGTAGGTTCCCTTTTTATTGACGGTCAAAAATTTTGGAGTATAGACCTTATTTTATGTATATATTGTGTTCATCTCTTACCCGATTTAACAGTATACATCTGTCATTTTATGAAGCTACAACGCATCAGTTCTCCAGCCATATCTGTAAACACTGAGAGAACTATTTCTATGTTAATTAGAAATAATTAGGGTTATGTTGTCTTGTTAAATTATTATCAAAATAAAGTTATTTATTTTAATAAATTTATATTTTTAGAAAATATATTAAAAAAATAAGTAATTTTAAGGGGAATCCTCATAGGCCAGTCAAAATAAGATTTTGTTCTGCCAAAATTAGTAACTGGAAACGACCTATGCGATCATTTAAAAGATAGTCCGCAGATGTTTACTTATATATTTTGGACTGGCAACTATGATTTATTAATTAGTTATTAACAAATTAGTGCAAAAAAACGCCTTTATATTTGTTTTTTGTTAATAAAACGAAAACCATTTGACGAATTATTATGGTGTCAATGAGAAAGTTGTAGAGCATTAAATTATCAACAAAACAAGAGGTCAAACAATCTGATCGGTTTATTAGAACCGAAAAAAATTTGGAAAAACCGGAAAATTTTTCATTTTTTTTTTTAAATTCATAACTCTGTTGTTTATTAACATTAAGAGCTGAAATTTTGCGCAAAAGTAGATAATTATATCTACTTGTAACATGCCAAAGGCAGATACTATCGGATAATTAGTTTCTGCGCATTTTCAATTTTAATTTTTTTTTGGGTATTATTCCCTTCTTTACATTACCGATTGAGAAAGTCGTACATACATTTTTAAAAAGGTTTTGAAAACTAGAAACAATATACTATTAAGGGGATGTAAAACTGACACTACACTAGTATTCATAAATATTGCCTACACTGAGAGAAAATTCATGCTAATAGAGCATGCGAACTGCCATCTATGCGAGCATATAAAACATTGATACAAATATGACAGGCCGTGAGAAGCTCTATTAGTATTAGATTACCTTATACTAAAAAAGATGGTATGGAGAGTAACTAAAGCATGAACGGCATTCACTGATGACTCGCGTGGTATACTTCGATGACTCCCCACTCTCATATCCTTTGTTTGCTTGAGTCGCCTCCTCTTTTGGGTGGCGACGCGAGCAAACACGGCTGGTCTATACCCAAAATTATGTTGCACATTTCTTTAACGTATTTTCGTAGCGTGAATCTTTTATTTCTTTTCTTTTCTTTTTTTATGAAGGGAGATACGTTATAAATATAACCTGTTAAACTTTTTAACTTTAAATAATTAATTTTTAACTTAAAATTTAATTATTTTAAACCGCTAAGGGCAGATGAGCATGTACGATTTTACGCCAGAGATATTTCGGAGTAGCGTTGGTCTAGTGTGTAACGTTCACGCTTTTCCTTTTGAGTACGCGAGTTCAACTCTCGGCTAGGGTCACTTTTTTTTTTAATTTTTTTTTTATTGTTTCAATATTTTTTATTCATTCTTATATTTATTTTTTTTTAGATTTTGTATTTTTTTAATAATTTTAAAATTTAATTTTTCACAAGTACGCTTGTTTTTTCAATGAAAATTTTTAAAAATAAATTATTCTTTATAGGTAGTAATTACAAATATTGATAAATAAATAATAGTGATGTTTATTTTATAATAGTGATGTTTATTTTATAATAGTATAGTTTAATTTATTTATAATTTAGTTTATAAAATTTACAATAAATTACAATAAATAAATAAAACTTAGTTATTATTATTTATGTTATAATATATATTGTATATTGAAATATGTTTATAAAGACAAAATTGAACTATAGTATTGTAAATATCACTATTATTTATTTATTAATATTTTAAATTATTTTCTATATGAAATAATTTATTTAAAAATATTAATAAAAAACGAGCATATTTTAAGTAACTTGTGAAAAAATAGATTTTAAAATTAATAAAAAAATAGAAAATAAAAAAAAGCAATAAAAACTATTGAAATAATAAAAAAAATTAAAAAAAAGACCTAGCCGAGAGTTGAACTCGCGTACTCAAAAGGAAAAGCGCGAACGTTACGCACTAGACCAACGTTACTTCGAAATATCTCTGGCGTAAAATCGTACATGCTCATCTGCCCCCCAGCGGTTTAAAATAATTAAATTTTAAGTTAAAAATTAATTATTTAAAGTTAAAAAGTTTAACAGGTTATATTTATTAACGTATCTCCCTTCATAAAAAAAGAAAAGAAAAGAAATAAAAGATTCACGCTACGAAAATACGTTAACGAAATTTGCAACATGATTTTGGATATAGACCAGCCGTGTTTGCTCGCGTCGCCACCCAAAAGAGGAGGCGACTTGAGCAATAGAAGAATGCCATAGTTAGCAGTAAAGAAAGAATAGTGGACAAGCCACGTTGACTTCCTTCACGTCCCATGAGAGGATACAGCGCTAGCTATCGAAGGATATTAGAGTGGGGAGCTACTAAAGCATGTAAACAAACAGTTTTTGGATAGCACAAACCTCGTAAGAGTAGATGGCGCTGTTATTAAAGCATAGGATGTTACTTACTAACTTTGGATACTAGACTACATGCTCTATTGGCATGAATTTTCTCTCAGTGTATCTTTTAATTTTATTGCAAGATTTCAGGAAAATAAATACATTAGCTTGTAGTATGTATCGTGAACATTATTTAGTTAAATTTAAAAATAAATTCATTCATTAGTTTTTAATAACTTTGGGTTTCTGGTACAAAATCGAAAAATTTTAATATATGATATTGGAACCTAAAGCTATTAAAAACTAATGAATAAATTTATTTCAAAATTTAACTGAATAATGTTCCCGATACATACTACAAGTTAATGTATTTATTTTCTTGAAATCTTGCAATAAAATGAAAAGATAGGCAATATTTATGAATACTAGTGTAGTGTCTATTTTACACCCCCTTAAACGTATATTCTAAGTTTTCATTAAAATTGTGTAAAAAGGGTGAAATATGCACTCGAACATCGACGTAAACGGTCGAGCGCGCAGTACACAGCAAAAAGTGGTGATGGAGGAGAAACGATATATATAGATATACCGGCACGCGGCATGAAACGTTCAATTTTTTTAATAGCTGGTTTTTGGCGATTAATGCAGTTATATTAAAGTGTTTTTTTTTTAATTAGGGTATTTTTAACCGACCAATCTGATTTACTATTCAGATTTCACGAATAATGTGATCTAAAAGTATTTTACATTTTCTCCTTCATCCCCACTTTTTGCTGTGTACCGCGCGCTCGACCGTTTACGTCGATGTTCGAGTGCATATTTCACTCCTTTCACACGATTTTAATGAAAACTTAGAATATACGTTTAATAGTATATTGTTTCTAGTTTTCAAAACTCTTTTAAAAATGTATGTAAGACGTTCTCAATCGCTAATATAAAGAAGGGAATAATACCAATAAAAAATTTAAATTGAAATTGCGCAGAAACTAATTATCTGATAGTATCTGCCTTTGGCATGTTACAAGTAGATATAATTATCTACTTCTGTGCCAAATTTCAGCTCTTAGTATTAATAAACAACAGAGTTATAAATTTAAAAAAAAATGAAAAATTTTCCGATTTTTCCGAATTTTTTCGGTTCTAATAAACTGATTGGATTGTTTGACCTCTCGTTTTGTTGATAATACATTCTTTACAACTTTCCCATTGACATCATTCGTCAAATAGTTTTCGTTTTATTAACAGAAAACAAAAAAAACGCGTTTTTTTACACTAATTTGTTAATAACTAATTAATAAATCATAGTTGCTAGTCCAAAACATATAAGTAAACATCTACGGACTATCTTTTAAATGATCGCATAGGTCGTTGCCAGTTACTAATTTTGGCAAAATAAGACTTTTTTTTCGGTCTATTGACTGGCCTTTCATACCGATATAGAGTTCTACGTTATCTACATCTAAATTATGTACTTAATCATGATTTAATAAAAATTTAATTGTTTGTGACTAACACTCGTGGCAGAGGCACATTTTTAACATTCAGAAGAATTCATTGCAATGTTGAAAGACAATGTAAGGGTGAAAATAAAGCCAAAAAGTGCTTAATACGATTAGCTATCCAATGCCGTCATAGATAATCGTATTATGCAGTTTTTATCTTTATTTTAATTCTTATACTGTCTTTTAGCATTGCAATAAATACTTTAGGATGTTAAGAATGTGCCTCTATTATAAATTTTAACCATTAAAGTTAAATTTTTATTAAAAAGCATAATTCAAATATAGATAAGGCAGAACTCTATGCCGATATGAGGACACCCCTTAAATAAGTAACTATTACTTAAAATTCATAAATTTTCGAAAAATAAAAGTAATAAAATTATGATCATTTATTATCAGTATCATTTTTATATTTTTATGAAATAATTTCTTTATCAACTAATAAGGAATATTTTTTTATATACATTAAATATTGAAATATAATTAATATAACAAAATCGATAAGTTATCATTAATATAATTAATTATCAAATTATTATGAAATTATTATATGAAAAAATTGTAATAATATCACACATTAATATTAATATATTAGTATTAAGAGGCGGTCGGAACCAAATCGGTGACTTAGTTCGGTGCTTGTAATAAATGCTTATAATAATTTATTCATTTATTAATATGGTAAAAATATAGTCATTTCCTCTAGTCATGTATATAAAGAATAATTTAAAATAATGAAAACCACAAAAATATACAAAATATTGTTATAAAGCGAAAAATCCCACCTAACAATCGACACGACAGTTTTTTGCATGCGGTATATGTCGAGTCAGTTTGATATTTGTAATAAATGCTTATAATAATTTATTTACTTATTTATATAGTAAAAATATAGTCATTTCCTCTAGTCATGTATATAAAGAATAATTTGAAATAGTTGAAGCCATAAAAATATACAAAATACTATCGTAAAGCGAAAAATGCTGACTTGACATATACCGCAAGTCACCAATTTGGTTCCGACCGCCTCTTAACAACGAAGATAGACGCTTATAGAAGCGTACTTTAAATGGGCGGACAGGGGCTCAAAATCTAAAGCTTATGTCCTCCAGCCGCGTGGTGGCGCTACTAAAATGCCATGTATTTCTATATCTATACATACCGATGTTTTCATATATATAGATATACACGTCATGTTAAATGTCCTCCAAAAGCTGGGCCCCCCAAGTTAACCCAGATGTACGCTTCTATAAGCGTCTATCTTCGTTGGTATTAATAAAATTAATATTAGTATTCATTAATACATATTTTACTGATTTTAATTGTAAACATTTTTCATCGAACGTGTTTATATATTTTCAAAATTTGAAATCGGCTAATATTTTTTACTTATGTAACAGCCGCACAATGCGGTGTTGCCATGCTGCAACTGAATTTAACTAACGGAACGTGCCCACAGACAGCGTTTCATACCTGTTGATGTTTGTGTATTTCTTAAACTTTATAGATAGTAAAATGCTATTTGACTCTCGATTACAATGTCAATATATCTCGCTGTCAGAGTCCGCTCCAAATTTACATATAAACAGAAGCGCTTATGATTTTTATTCAGTATCTCCAACGAAGATAGACGCTTATAGAAGCGTACTTCAAATGGGCGGACACGGGCTCAAAATATAAAGCTTATGTCCTCCAGCCGCGTGGTGGCGCTACTAAAATGCCATGTATTTCTATATCTATATATACCGATGTTTTCATATATATAGATATACACGTAATGTTAAAGTGTCCTCCAAAAGCTGGGCCCCCAAAGTTAACCCAGAAGTACGCTTCTATAAGCGTCTATCTTCGTTGGTATCTCGTTGTAAAAGTTTGATTTATTAAAAAACTAATTAAAATTATTACAATTAAAGGACTAGTAAGTGTGAAGTACAGGTATTTTATTTTTAATAAAATATGATTGGTTTTATAAATGTATTAATCAATTATGAACATTTTTTATAAAAATTATTTAAATATTTTTTTTTCTTATCAAGTCCTGATCAAATTCGACGGTTAAGAGGAGGTCACGTATCTCTGTCTTTTTCTAATAAAAAAATTGAGTTTTTTACAGAAACTAATAACTTTAGCAAAAAATGAAGAGAAAGCCGCATCTCGTATCAAAAAAGCAATATTTTCTTTGATAAGAAAGAATTAATTTTATTGCTCTGTTTTCTATAAAACCTTGAAAAACTTAAATCATAGAGGTTAAGATGGACAATTTGGTTTTTCAAGGTTTTTTTGAGAACGAAGCAATAAAATTAATTTTTTCTTATCAAAGAAAACATTGCTTTTTTCCATACAAGGTGCGGCTTTCTCTTCATTTTTTGCTAAATTTATTAGTTTTTGTAAAAAAATCATTTCTTTGATTAGAAAAGGACAGAAATACGCGACCTCCTCTTAATGCTGAATCAAACTATTGGTAACTTATTCATAAAGAATCGTATTAAAAAAACGATTCATGTATCGTATTAATAAGATTTGCGTCGCCTTAAGAGGAGGTCACGTATCTCTGTCCTTTTCTAATCAAAGAAATGATTTTTTCACAAAAACTAATAACTTTATCAAAAAATGAAGAGAAAGCCGCATCTTGTATCAAAAAAGCAAGATTTTCTTTGATAAGAAAAAATTAATTTTATTGCTTCGTTCTCAAGAAAACCTTGAAAAACCAAATTGTCCACCCTAACCTCTATGATTTAAGGTTTCAAGGTTTTCTTGAAAACCCTGAAAAAAACCGAGATACGTGACCTCCTCTTAAGAGGGCCCCAAGCCCATCAGGCCTAGGGCCCCATGACCTTTAAAGACGGCACTGAGTTTCATTAAAAAATTTTTAACAGTGTATATATTAAATAATTATTTTAGGTGAGCTTTTAAGTATTTAATTGAATATTTTGTTTCAAAGCAGTATTTTTTATTATTTTCCAGAGCAATAATGTGTAATGTTTCCAAATGACGAAACCAAACCAGTAACTTTAACTGTGATATTTCTTTTGGTGTATCTTTTCAATTTGGTATTTAAAATTAAATATATTTATTAATTGATATAATGTAGTCATAATACTTGTGATCTGACCTAAATTTATTTTTCATTAAAAATTTTTTTTTCTCAAAGAAAGTAAAAAAAATTAATAAAACTGATAAATTTTTAAAGTTACCGTAAATTTGAGAAACATATTCTTTTTCAACAACAACATAAAAGTCTCCTATTTACATGAAATGAAATTCAAAAAATTTCTGTCTAATGGCATCTGTTTAAACAACTCTCTATCTCTCTTTCTTCTTTTGCTTCTGTGGTATTTTTATTGGATGTATCGATAAACGATTCTTTTCTTGTGACTATTGCTTTGATTGTCAACTAATTTTTTTACTTGTCACGCATATTATTAAACATTTTTTTGACCCAGAGATAAAAATACCTTTAAAATAAAAGATTGCATAATCCTGTACGACTATTATTTCGTGAAATATAAGACTTCAAAGTTCCTCCTTCATTTCTCAAAGGTTGCTGCGTTCTATTGGCCGCCACTGTATAATTTTCTACTTTAACGATGTCTGGCAGTATAAAATCCCCAACCTGCGTGTCTGGCACTCATTGTATGGTGTTTTTACATCAAAATAGATAACATATTTAAGTGCCAGACAGTTTTCTATGGTCCTTCAAAAGTTGGCAAATGACTCGCTTTGGGCCAGTCTGGCATACACTAGGGTCCACCCTACGCGCCTGGCATAAACGTTTCTGTAAAATATATTAAAAAAACAAGCTATGCTGAAAAAACCAGCTGGTTTCCTATAATCCTAAGAAATCGCTTAAATAGTCATGTTGGGGGTGGTCTGGCGAGGCGACGGAACCACCCCATGTGTCTGGCATATTTTTTTTTTAATAACTACATTCAAGAAAGTAATAACCAAATAAATTTCATCCGGTTTCTTATCATACATCGATACATTCGATTTTCATCGACTTCCACATAATGCCGCGACTTAAGAGGAGGTCGAGTATATCTGTCCTTTTCTAATCAATGTATTGATTTTTTCACAAAGATTAATAATTGTAGCAAAAAATAAGAAGAAAGCCCCATCTCGTATAATAAAAAGGAAGATTTTCTTTTATGAGGAAAAATTATTTTTATCGCTTCGTTTTTAAGAAAACCTTGAAAAACTGAATCGTCCATCCTAACCTTTATTTTTTAAGTTTTTCAAGGTTTTTTTCAAAACGAAACAATAAAAATAATTTTTCCTCATCAAAGAAAATCTTCCTTTTTATTATACGAGATGGGGTTATCTCCTTATTTTTTGCTACAATTATTAGTTTTTGCAAAAAAATAAATTCTTTGATTAGAAAAGGATAGAGATATGTGACCTGCTCTTAACGCCCCATTTACACGCTACCAGACATACATTACTCGATTACTTATATTCAAAACAAGCTGTGTTCAAAAGGTTTACTGGTTTCCTATGGCACGTATTTTTATGCTCGCCTCACGGCCTATATAACATTACCTATTATGCTACAAAATTATTCGATACAGGATGCGATACTTTTATATATTTATAGTTTATTACTATAACAATTTTCAATCATAATAAATTTCTTTATTGCTTATTCTTTTATACATAATACTACATATTCTTGTCGCCTTTACAAATTTATAATAAACTCAAGGGAAATCCTCATACCGACATAGAGTTCTACCTTATCTACATTTAAATTATGAATTTTAATAAAAATTTAACTATTTATGACTGAAATTCGTAGGAGAGGCACATTCTTAACATGTCAAAGAATTTATTGCAACGTTAAAAGACAATATAAGGGTAAAAATAAAGGCGAAAACTGCTTAAGAGCAGGCCGGATTCGCTGTCCTTGTCTAATTGACATTTTTGTTATTTACTTAAGTATTAATCGGTGTATCTGCAAATTGAAGGTTAAGCGCAATAGATATTATTATTACAAATATTTATGCACAAGAAAAAAAAAATCTATCGCTTTGTTTTTGAGAAAAGTAAGGAACGCGAAAATATTATAAACATAATCTTTTACTTCGGCGTTCCTTACTTTTCTCAAAAACAAATCGGTATATTTTTTTTTTCTTGTGCATAGATATTTATAATAATAATATCAATTGCGATCAACCTTTATTTTGAAGATGCACCGATTAACACTTGAGTAAATAACAAACAACTCAATTGTTACTCGGTCGGTATCAGGTTCTACTCCGGCCTGCCGTTAATACGATTAACTTTTCAATGTTGTTATGAATAATCGTATTATGCAGTTTTTGTCTTTATTTTTACTTTCATTCTGTCTTCTGACGTTGCAATAAATTCTTTAGAATGTTAAGAATGTGCCTCTCCTATGAATTTTAGTCAAAAATAGTAAAATTTTTATTAAAATGCATAATTCAAATGTAGATAAGGTACATCTCTGTGCCGGTATGAGGACACCCCTTAAATTGTCTTTTTATATCATAACTATTTCTCGATTGAAAAACAAAAGCAAAAACTCCTATCACACACTTTCTTACTCTAACACTCAGACCTTATCTTTCTTTTTATATACACTCCATTCTTACATTTTATTAATCTAGCATCTAATCCATGTGTTCTGAGTTCATTATTCTTTTTATTTAACCTAAAACAATTTTCTTATTTTGACTAAAACTAACTTTAATAAAATAAATTGAATTTTTCTTTTTAATTTCTATATCACTTTTTTTTTCTATGTAACACCAACGAAGATAGACGTTTATAGAAGCGTACTTTAAATGGGCGGACAGGGGCCCAAAATCTGAAGCTCATTTCCTCCAGCCACGTGGTGGCGCTACTAAAATGCCATGTATTTCTATATATATACTGATGTTTTCATATATATAGATACACTTAATGTCAAATGTGTCCTCCAAAGCTGGCCCCCAAAGAACCCAGAAATACTCTTCTATAAGCGTCTATATTCGTTGATAACACTAACTTAACTTATATTTCATTTTATGTGATTCTTTAACTTTCTTTCTTTTTTATATTTTAATCTTTTTCTTTAACTTCTCTCTTTTACATAAATTTCTTTAAATAACATAACTTAAACTTTTCTTTTTATTTATTTACATCACTTTTTTATCACTTTAAACCAAACTTATTTTTTATTTCTTTGCTTCTTTAATCTTCTTTCTTCTTAATATTTTAATCTTTTCTTTTACTTCTCTCTTCTGCACAACTGAACTAAACTTATTTTTACCTTTTTGATCCATTAATTTTCTATCTGATGTTTATATCTTTTCTTTTTTTCCTCGTTATATCTCTCTTCTTTTGTACCCCAGTCTTTCTTTCACCCTTCCCTGCTGGAAATGACTTATTGAAATCAATTAAAAAAATTTAATGGATTTGAATAAGGTATCTTAATACCGATTATGACATATAAAATTTATAAAATTAGAAATGTCAATTAAAATCAATTAATTTATTCCGCTCGTGTATAAGTAGAAGTTGTCAACTTTAATATAACTTATTATTAGTATTAAAATTTATAAGAATAAATTGATTGCTGTAGAATAACAAATTATATTGATTTTAAATGTAGAATGAGGTATTAAGAGGCGGTCGGAACCAAATCGGTGACTTAGTTCGGTGCTTGTAATAAATGCTTATAATAATTTATTCATTTATTAATATGGTAAAAATATAGTCATTTCCTCTAGTCATGTATATAAAGAATAATTGAAAATAGTTAAAGCCACAAAAATATACAGAATATTGTTATAAAGCGAAAAATGCCACCTAACAATCGACACGACAGTTTTTTGCATGCGGTATATGTCAAGTCAGTTTGATATTTGTAATAAATGCTTATATTAATTTATTTACTTATTCATATGGTAAAAATATAGTCATTTCCTCTAGTCATGTATATAAAGAATGATTTGAAATACTTTAAGCCATAAAAATATACAAAATATTATCGTAAAGCGAAAAATGCTGACTTGATATATACCGCAAGTCACCGATTTGGTTCCGACCGCCTCTTAAGACTATATTTGAATTCTATAAAACTATATATTTAATTGCAACTAATTGTATTTTATGTGAAATATTTTTGTTGGTGATAAAAACCGATATTTATCGACTTTTATGGCTGAAAATCGAATTAAAAGTAATCGTTTTTTTTATCGAATTTAATAGCTATATATAGTATTTAATAGGAATAAATTCGGTCAATAGCTAAATCAATTCCAATCGATTTCTATCGTATAAAATCATATTGAAGCGAATCATTTTTTATCGAATTTAATAGATTCGTATCATCGTTTATAAGAAAATGTTCAGTTGATGGTCTGGTCGATTCAAATCTATTCCTATCGTACTAAATCGTATTGAAGGCAATCGGATTTAATCAAGTTTGATAGATTTATATTGTATTTATTAGGAATAAGTTCGGTTGATAGCTAAGTTAATCCCAATCGATTTTTATCGCAGAACATCAAATCAACAGTGATAGTTTTTTATCGAGTCTTATAGCTAAATATCGTATTTAACAGGAATCAATTCGTTTGATAGCTAAATCAATTCCAATCGATTTCTATCGTATAAAATCGTATTAAAGCGAATCATTTTTTATCGAGTTTAATAGATTCGTATCATCGTTTATAGGAAAATGTTTAGTTAATGGTCAGGTTGATTCAAATTGACCTGATCTTCAACTATATTGTATTTAATTGTATTAAAAGCAATCACTTTAAATCAAGTTTTATAGATTTGTATCATATATTTAATGAATGTAAGTTCGATTGGTAGATAGGCCAATCTCATATCGATTTTTATCCCATAAAATCGAATCAACAGTGATATTTTTTAAATCTAGTTTAATAGATATGTATTTTATTAGATACGACTAAATTTGGTCGATAGCTTAATTAATTCCAATCGATTTTTATTGCAATAAAGCGAATTACCAGTGATTGTTTTTCATCAACTGTAATAGATTCCTATAGTATTTAATATAAATAAGTTTGATTAATGGCTAGGTCAATTTTAATAAATTCTGAACGCATTATATTACATTGAAAGTAATCTTTTTATAATGATTTCAAAACATTATTATTGTTTTTCATAGGAATCATTTCGATTGGAAAACATAACAATTCTAATCAATCTATTGCATTCATCATATTTAAAGGAATCTTTAAGGATTAGGAAAAAACATTTAAAATTTTGCAAGTGCACTTTGCTTTACATTTTGTATGTGTTTATTCATGTGCCTTTTACATAAATTATTTATTTAAGTGTTTTTTTCATGTGCTAACTTCATGTATTTTTTCCATGTTTTTTTCAGATGTTTTTTCTTGTAAGATAGTAAATAAGTAAATAAGTAATAAAATGCCTAAAAAAATAGTATATGACTTCATTTATAAAAATACGTGAAAAGAACACATCAAAATAATATATAAAAAAACACATGAAAGAAACGCGTGGAAATAGAACACATGAGAATAACACATAAAATCAAACACGTGTAATAAAGACATGTGAAAAGTAAAACAGAGTGTGCTTGAAAATTGTAAATGTTTTTTCACGTTTTTTTCTAACAGGGATCTTTAAGAAGGGGCCGAACTATCTGTCTTTGTCTAATAGCGTTTTTCATCATTTATGTAAACACTATCCGGTATAACAAGAAAAAAATAGCAGCCCCCGCTAGATTTAAGTATAATAAGTAAATTTTGTAATAACAACCAAATTTTTTCACTGCGTAGTTTTTGAATAATTAGAGACCTACCAAAAAAAGATAGGTTATATTCTAGATTGCTAGTAGGTCTCTAATTAGTCAAAAACTACGCAGTCAAAAAATTTGGTTGTTATTACAAAATTTACTAATTATACTAATATCTATAGGAGCGCGGTGGCGTAACGGATAGAGCTCTTGCCTTCAACGCGGTGGGCACGGGTTCGAATCCTGGCCAGGCACCTCTGACTTTTTTTCGAAAGAAAATTAGTGTATGTGCTACCCATATCGCGACTCTTAAGAAATCTGACCTCATTGAGTATCGGTTGATTGTTGGTCACAAAAGTGGCTGACCATCCATCGGTAGTCAAAGTTTTCGGTATGGCGGTGTCTGACAGTCTAGCCTGATGTAATGTGTTAAACGGTTCCGGGCTGGGCTCCCTCGACATCTCCATAGAAAAAAAAAAAAAAAAAAAAAAAAAAAAAAAAAAAATACTAATATCTAGCGGGGGCTGCTATTTTTTTCTTTTTATACCGGATAGTGTTTACATAAATGATGAAAAACGCTATTAGACAAAGACAGATAGTTCGGCCCCTTCTTAATAGAATAATTTTATAATATAATAGAAGCTATTATATACGGCATTTAGAAAAAGAAAAAATAAAGCACACGTATTTTTTCTTTTATCATAAAAATGAAAACTAAAAGAGATAAAAACAGTTGAAATTATGTAACGTCACGATTGTTTATAGGATCGTGACATCATTTACATTGGCGCTATATTTATATATATCAAAATTGTATTAACTTATACCGGCTATAACTTTTGCAATTCATCATATTAAAAAAAAATTACGGGTCTTTTATTTTTTCGTATTCTACTTGAAGGATATAATGCATGTTTTCATGCAAGGACTCAATTGTAAAGCATGTTGATTTACGCTTTAATACTAAATGAATTCATGATAAAATTTTTGGCTATAGGAAATCATTAATTTCAATTTAAATTCGTAGTAAAATTCACTTTGAATATCATTTAAACGATTAACTATTTAAGTCTATTGAAATTCATTAACGGCAGGCCGGAGTAGAACCTGATACCGACCGAGTAACAATTGAGTTGTTTGTTATTTACTCAAGTATTAATCGGCGTATCTTCAAAATAAAGGTTGATCGCAATAGATATTATTATTATGAATATCTATGCACAAGAAAAAAAAAATCTACCGATTTGTTTTTGAGAAAAGTAAGGAACGCCGAAGTAAAAGATTATGTTTATAATATTTTCGCGTTCCTTACTTTTCTCAAAAACAAAGCGATAGATTTTTTTTTTCTTGTGCATAAATATTTGTAATAATAATATCTATTGCGCTTAACCTTCAATTTGCAGATACACCGATTAATACTTGAGTAAATAACAAAAATGCCAATTAGACAAGGACAGCGAATCCGGCCTGCTCTTAAAGTGTAATATTGATTGGAAACATTTAAATCAATATATCCATACGCAACGATAATACCCGATAGGAATCGATTCATTTTCCAATGTTCAATTCATGCATTTATACCATGAACTCTTTAGTACTAGGAGTTTATTGATATTGATTAAAATTTATGATAAAAAATCTAAATCAATATAATTTAATATCATCCACGATTAAAGTCAATTTAATTTTATCGAAGTTTGATGCTGATTGGATATTTACATCGATATATTCTTATAATTATTAAATTCGATACGAGTCAATGCTTTTTTCAATGTTCAATTAAATTATTGAAGCCTATAAACTTTTTAACATTAGAAGTCTATTTATTTAGATTCTAAATCACTGGAAAAAATATAATAAAATCTTATTAAATATTTTTTGCCATGAATGTAAATTAAGAGGACGCTGTATCTCTCTATCCTTTTCTAATTAAAAAATGTAAATTTTTGGGAAAACTAGTTATTATTGATAGAAATTAAGGGTTGTCCGCTACTTGTTTAGTAAAAATTAATATTTTCTCTGATGAGGACCAACTAATTTTGTTGCTTTTTTTTCAAGTAAAGTTTGACATACTTAAATAACGTATTTTCTAGCCTTACTTAGGATTTTGTAAGTATGTCAAACTTTACTTGAAAAAAAAGCAGCAAAATTAATTGGTCCTCATCAGAGAAAATATTACTTTTTACTAAACAAGTAGCGGACAACCTTTAATTTCTATCAATAATCACTAGATTTTCAAAAAGCTTACATTTTTCAATTAGAAAAGGATAGAGAGATACAGCGTCCCCTTAATATGATTTAAAATAATACTTACAAATGATATTGTACCTATATTTTGATGATAATAAAGAATCAATAAATAATTCCTTTGTTAAAAATAAAGTCTAAAAAAAGCCATATAAAATTTTATTGAAAATATAAAACTATCTTCAACAAAATTTTCAAAAAATAATAAGTAATTAACGTAAAAGTAAGAATAAAAGTAATATTACAGCTATAAACTTGCCAGGCGCACTCTACAAAAGTTAAATATATCATTAATGTTATAAAATTAGATTATTTGTTTATTGAATACTAAATTGTGAAAATTAATATATATTTTGAATTTCCTCACGAGATTCTAAAAAGTCAATCCTAAAAAATGTTTTAAATAGATATGTGTTCACCAAGAAATAGAACTTTTGAAGGGTGGGCCTGGCAAGTTTATAGCCGTAATATTACTTTTATTCTTACTTTTACGTTAATTACTTATTATTTTTTGAAAATTTTGTTGAAGATAGTTTTATATTTTCAATAAAATTTTATATGGCTTTTTTTACACTTTATTTTTAACAAAGGAATTTTTTTATTGATTCTTTATTATCATCAAAATATAGGTACAATATCATTTGTCAGTATTATTTTAAATCATATTAAAACTTGACCACACATTATTGATTTCAGTATTTTTTCAAGTGTATTTTTGTTATAGTTAAATTTCCACTTTTTTATTATCTATAATGTTAAAGACTTTTTTAGAGATATAATAGATTTTTTATAGTTGATTGTATTAAATTAGTTTAAATTTTTGACAAAAATACTCCCCAAAAACCTTTAAAAAGGTCAAATTCGTCAAGTTAGCTTTAAAAAAAAACTTTTTCACTATCTCAAAAATAAAAAATATTTTGTCAAAAATTTAAACTAATTTAATACAACCAACTATAAAAAAATCTATTATATCTCTAAAGAAAGTCTTTAACATTATAGATAATAAAAAAGTGGGAATTTAATTATAACAAAAATACACTTGAAAAAATACTGAAATCAATAATGTGTGGTCAAGTTTTAATATGATTTAAAATAATACTTACAAATGATATTGTACCTATATTTTGATGATAATAAAGAATCAATAAATAATTCCTTTGTTAAAAATAAAGTCTAAAAAAAGCCATATAAAATCTTATTAAAAATATAAAACTATCTTCAACAAAATTTTCAAAAAATAATAAGTAATTAACGTAAAAGTAAGAATAAAAGTAATATTACAGCTATAAACTTGCCAGGCGCACTCTACAAAAAGTTAAATATATCATTAATGTTATAAAATTAGATTATTTGTTTATTGAATACTAAATTGTGAAAATTAATATATATTTTGAATTTCCTCACGAGATTCTAAAAAGTCAATCCTAAAAAATGTTTTAAATAGATATGTGTTCACCAAGAAATAGAACTTTTGAAGGGTGGGCCTGGCAAGTTTATAGCCGTAATATTACTTTTATTCTTACTTTTACGTTAATTACTTATTATTTTTTGAAAATTTTGTTGAAGATAGTTTTATATTTTCAATAAAATTTTATATGGCTTTTTTTACACTTTATTTTTAACAAAGGAATTTTTTATTGATTCTTTATTATCATCAAAATATAGGTACAATATCATTTGTCAGTATTATTTTAAATCATATTAAAACTTGACCACACATTATTGATTTCAGTATTTTTTCAAGTGTATTTTTGTTATAGTTAAATTTCCACTTTTTTATTATCTATAATGTTAAAGACTTTTTTTAGAGATATAATAGATTTTTTTATAGTTGATTGTATTAAATTAGTTTAAATTTTTGACAAAAATACTCCCCAAAAAACCTTTAAAAAGGTCAAATTCGTCAAGTTAGCTTTAAAAAAAAACTTTTTCACTATCTCAAAAATAAAAAATATTTTGTCAAAAATTTAAACTAATTTAATACAACCAACTATAAAAAAATCTATTATATCTCTAAAGAAAGTCTTTAACATTATAGATAATAAAAAAGTGGGAATTTAATTATAACAAAAATACACTTGAAAAAATACTGAAATCAATAATGTGTGGTCAAGTTTTAATATGATTTAAAATAATACTTACAAATGATATTGTACCTATATTTTGATGATAATAAAGAATCAATAAATAATTCCTTTGTTAAAAATAAAGTCTAAAAAAAGCCATATAAAATCTTATTAAAAATATAAAACTATCTTCAACAAAATTTTCAAAAAATAATAAGTAATTAACGTAAAAGTAAGAATAAAAGTAATATTACAGCTATAAACTTGCCAGGCGCACTCTACAAAAGTTAAATATATCATTAATGTTATAAAATTAGATTATTTGTTTATTGAATACTAAATTGTGAAAATTAATATATATTTTGAATTTCCTCACGAGATTCTAAAAAAGTCAATCCTAAAAAATGTTTTAAATAGATATGTGTTCACCAAGAAATAGAACTTTTGAAGGGTGGGCCTGGCAAGTTTATAGCCGTAATATTACTTTTATTCTTACTTTTACGTTAATTACTTATTATTTTTTGAAAATTTTGTTGAAGATAGTTTTATATTTTCAATAAAATTTTATATGGCTTTTTTTACACTTTATTTTTAACAAAGGAATTTTTTATTGATTCTTTATTATCATCAAAATATAGGTACAATATCATTTGTCAGTATTATTTTAAATCATATTAAAACTTGACCACACATTATTGATTTCAGTATTTTTTCAAGTGTATTTTTGTTATAGTTAAATTTCCACTTTTTTATTATCTATAATGTTAAAGACTTTTTTTAGAGATATAATAGATTTTTTATAGTTGATTGTATTAAATTAGTTTAAATTTTTGACAAAAATACTCCCAAAAAACCTTTAAAAAGGTCAAATTCGTCAAGTTAGCTTTAAAAAAAAACTTTTTCACTATCTCAAAAATAAAAAATATTTTGTCAAAAATTTAAACTAATTTAATACAACCAACTATAAAAAAATCTATTATATCTCTAAAGAAAGTCTTTAACATTATAGATAATAAAAAAGTGGGAATTTAATTATAACAAAAATACACTTGAAAAAATACTGAAATCAATAATGTGTGGTCAAGTTTTAATATGATTTAAAATAATACTTACAAATGATATTGTACCTTTATTTTGATGATAATAAAGAATCAATAAATAATTCCTTTGTTAAAAATAAAGTCTAAAAAAAGCCATATAAAATCTTATTAAAAATATAAAACTATCTTCAACAAAATTTTCAAAAAATAATAAGTAATTAACGTAAAAGTAAGAATAAAAGTAATATTACAGCTATAAACTTGCCAGGCGCACTCTACAAAAGTTAAATATATCATTAATGTTATAAAATTAGATTATTTGTTTATTGAATACTAAATTGTGAAAATTAATATATATTTTGAATTTCCTCACGAGATTCTAAAAAGTCAATCCTAAAAAATGTTTTTAAATAGATATGTGTTCACCAAGAAATAGAACTTTTGAAGGGTGGGCCTGGCAAGTTTATAGCCGTAATATTACTTTTATTCTTACTTTTACGTTAATTACTTATTATTTTTTGAAAATTTTGTTGAAGATAGTTTTATATTTTCAATAAAATTTTATATGGCTTTTTTTACACTTTATTTTTAACAAAGGAATTTTTTATTGATTCTTTATTATCTTCAAAATATAGGTACAATATCATTTGTCAGTATTATTTTAAATCATATTAAAACTTGACCACACATTATTGATTTCAGTATTTTTTCAAGTGTATTTTTGTTATAGTTAAATTTCCACTTTTTTATTATCTATAATGTTAAAGACTTTTTTAGAGATATAATAGATTTTTTTATAGTTGATTGTATTAAATTAGTTTAAATTTTTGACAAAAATACTCCCAAAAAACCTTTAAAAAGGTCAAATTCGTCAAGTTAGCTTTAAAAAAAAACTTTTCACTATCTCAAAAATAAAAAATATTTTGTCAAAAATTTAAACTAATTTAATACAACCAACTATAAAAAAATCTATTATATCTCTAAAGAAAGTCTTTAACATTATAGATAATAAAAAAGTGGAATTTAATTATAACAAAAATACACTTGAAAAAATACTGAAATCAATAATGTGTGGTCAAGTTTTAATATGATTTAAAATAATACTTACAAATGATATTGTACCTATATTTTGATGATAATAAAGAATCAATAAATAATTCCTTTGTTAAAAATAAAGTCTGAAAAAAGCCATATAAAATCTTATTAAAAATATAAAACTATCTTCAACAAAATTTTCAAAAAATAATAAGTAATTAACGTAAAAGTAAGAATAAAAGTAATATTACCGCTATAAACTTGCCAGGCGCACTCTACAAAAGTTAAATATATCATTAATGTTATAAAATTAGATTATTTGTTTATTGAATACTAAATTGTGAAAATTAATATATATTTTGAATTTCCTCACGAGATTCTAAAAAGTCAATCCTAAAAAATGTTTCAAATAGATATGTGTTCACCAAGAAATAGAACTTTTGAAGGGTGGGCCTGGCAAGTTTATAGCCGTAATATTACTTTTATTCTTACTTTTACGTTAATTACTTATTATTTTTTGAAAATTTTGTTGAAGATAGTTTTATATTTTCAATAAAATTTTATATGGCTTTTTTTACACTTTATTTTTAACAAAGGAATTTTTTATTGATTCTTTATTATCATCAAAATATAGGTACAATATCATTTGTCAGTATTATTTTAAATCATATTAAAACTTGACCACACATTATTGATTTCAGTATTTTTTCAAGTGTATTTTTGTTATAGTTAAATTTCCACTTTTTATTATCTATAATGTTAAAGACTTTTTTTAGAGATATAATAGATTTTTTTATAGTTGATTGTATTAAATTAGTTTAAATTTTTGACAAAAATACTCCCAAAAAACCTTTAAAAAGGTCAAATTCGTCAAGTTAGCTTTAAAAAAAAACTTTTCACTATCTCAAAAATAAAAAATATTTTGTCAAAAATTTAAACTAATTTAATACAACCAACTATAAAAAAATCTATTATATCTCTAAAGAAAGTCTTTAACATTATAGATAATAAAAAAGTGGGAATTTAATTATAACAAAAATACACTTGAAAAAATACTGAAATCAATAATGTGTGGTCAAGTTTTAATATGATTTAAAATAATACTTACAAATGATATTGTACCTTTATTTTGATGATAATAAAGAATCAATAAATAATTCCTTTGTTAAAAATAAAGTCTAAAAAAAGCCATATAAAATCTTATTAAAAATATAAAACTATCTTCAACAAAATTTTCAAAAAATAATAAGTAATTAACGTAAAAGTAAGAATAAAAGTAATATTACAGCTATAAACTTGCCAGGCGCACTCTACAAAAGTTAAATATATCATTAATGTTATAAAATTAGATTATTTGTTTATTGAATACTAAATTGTGAAAATTAATATATATTTTGAATTTCCTCACGAGATTCTAAAAAGTCAATCCTAAAAAATGTTTTAAATAGATATGTGTTCACCAAGAAATAGAACTTTTGAAGGGTGGGCCTGGCAAGTTTATAGCCGTAATATTACTTTTATTCTTACTTTTACGTTAATTACTTATTATTTTCTGAAAATTTTGTTGAAGATAGTTTTATATTTTCAATAAAATTTTATATGGCTTTTTTTTACACTTTATTTTTAACAAAGGAATTTTTATTGATTCTTTATTATCATCAAAATATAGGTACAATATCATTTGTCAGTATTATTTTAAATCATATTAAAACTTGACCACACATTATTGATTTCAGTATTTTTTCAAGTGTATTTTTGTTATAGTTAAATTTCCACTTTTTTATTATCTATAATGTTAAAGACTTTTTTTAGAGATATAATAGATTTTTTTATAGTTGATTGTATTAAATTAGTTTAAATTTTTGACAAAAATACTCCCCAAAAAACCTTTAAAAAGGTCAAATTCGTCAAGTTAGCTTTAAAAAAAAACTCTTTCACTATCGCAAAAATAAAAAATATTTTGTCAAAAATTTAAACTAATTTAATACAACCAACTATAAAAAAATCTATTATATCTCTAAAGAAAGTCTTTAACATTATAGATAATAAAAAAGTGGGAATTTAATTATAACAAAAATACACTTGAAAAAATACTGAAATCAATAATGTGTGGTCAAGTTTTAATATGATTTAAAATAATACTTACAAATGATATTGTACCTATATTTTGATGATAATAAAGAATCAATAAATAATTCCTTTGTTAAAAATAAAGTCTAAAAAAAGCCATATAAAATCTTATTAAAAATATAAAACTATCTTCAACAAAATTAAAAAAAAATAATAAGTAATTAACGTAAAAGTAAGAATAAAAGTAATATTACAGCTATAAACTTGCCAGGCGCACTCTACAAAAGTTAAATATATCATTAATGTTATAAAATTAGATTATTTGTTTATTGAATACTAAATTGTGAAAATTAATATATATTTTGAATTTCCTCACGAGATTCTAAAAAGTCAATCCTAAAAAATGTTTTAAATAGATATGTGTTCACCAAGAAATAGAACTTTTGAAGGGTGGGCCTGGCAAGTTTATAGCCGTAATATTACTTTTATTCTTACTTTTACGTTAATTACTTATTATTTTTTGAAAATTTTGTTGAAGATAGTTTTATATTTTCAATAAAATTTTATATGGCTTTTTTTTACACTTTATTTTTAACAAAGGAATTTTTTATTGATTCTTTATTATCATCAAAATATAGGTACAATATCATTTGTCAGTATTATTTTAAATCATATTAAAACTTGACCACACATTATTGATTTCAGTATTTTTTCAAGTGTATTTTTGTTATAGTTAAATTTCCACTTTTTATTATCTATAATGTTAAAGACTTTTTTTAGAGATATAATAGATTTTTTTATAGTTGATTGTATTAAATTAGTTTAAATTTTTGACAAAAATACTCCCAAAAAACCTTTAAAAAGGTCAAATTCGTCAAGTTAGCTTTAAAAAAAAACTTTTTCCCTATCTCAAAAATAAAAAATATTTTGTCAAAAATTTAAACTAATTTAATACAACCAACTATAAAAAAATCTATTATATCTCTAAAGAAAGTCTTTAACATTATAGATAATAAAAAAGTGGGAATTTAATTATAACAAAAATACACTTGAAAAAATACTGAAATCAATAATGTGTGGTCAAGTTTTAATATGATTTAAAATAATACTTACAAATGATATTGTACCTTTATTTTGATGATAATAAAGAATCAATAAATAATTCCTTTGTTAAAAATAAAGTCTAAAAAAAGCCATATAAAATCTTAAATATAAAACTATTAAAAATATAAAACTATCTTCAACAAAATTAAAAAAAAATAATAAGTAATTAACGTAAAAGTAAGAATAAAAGTAATATTACAGCTATAAACTTGCCAGGCGCACTCTACAAAAGTTAAATATATCATTAATGTTATAAAATTAGATTATTTGTTTATTGAATACTAAATTGTGAAAATTAATATATATTTTGAATTTCCTCACGAGATTCTAAAAAGTCAATCCTAAAAAATGTTTTAAATAGATATGTGTTCACCAAGAAATAGAACTTTTGAAGGGTGGGCCTGGCAAGTTTATAGCCGTAATATTACTTTTATTCTTACTTTTACGTTAATTACTTATTATTTTTTGAAAATTTTGTTGAAGATAGTTTTATATTTTCAATAAAATTTTATATGGCTTTTTTTACACTTTATTTTTAACAAAGGAATTTTTTATTGATTCTTTATTATCATCAAAATATAGGTACAATATCATTTGTCAGTATTATTTTAAATCATATTAAAACTTGACCACACATTATTGATTTCAGTATTTTTTCAAGTGTATTTTTGTTATAGTTAAATTTCCACTTTTTTATTATCTATAATGTTAAAGACTTTTTTTAGAGATATAATAGATTTTTTTATAGTTGATTGTATTAAATTAGTTTAAATTTTTGACAAAATATTTTTTATTTTTGAGATAGTGAAAAAGATTTTTTTTAAAGCTTACTTGCCGTAATTTTACCTTTTTAAAGGTTTTTTGGGGAGATATCACAACTTTTTCAAAGTCGAAAATTCTTATCTCAATAAATTTATCAACTTTACCGATGATCTGATCCTTTAATATAATAACACTAATTTTATAGCTACTTGTATCAACCTAATTTTTATATATTTATTATTTATAAAATATTTGTTTTCGAAAAAATTTTAATCTCATTTTCTTCCACACTTTCAAATTAATCAACTATTATAAAACTTATATTGTATAAATATCGTATGAAAAACTAATTAATTAATTAAGAATGTTTTAGAATATGCAAATATTACTTTTCCATTCGTTGTGGTTTTCATTTTTAAATACCAAATCGGTATTACCGACTTTTGAATTTCGCCGCTTTCAACTGTTGAATTTTATGTACGGGACGTTTTACTGCGCACGCGCGAACTGATCACATGAACGCCCATGATTTTGCGGCAGCTCGTCAGCTATATAGAACGAGACACTAAATTCTTATATTGCTTATTTACGCGATGTCTTTATACACTTAGCATGTTCTGAAAGCATTCGCCTTAATACATGCGTTCATTATTAAAAGATATAACTCGTATTCTCTTTCTTTTTCTCACTCTCTATACTTTCTTTCTCTCTCTCACTTATTAGCAATCCCACAACTCGTATTCTGTCTCTTTCTCTCACATCAGACGAAAAACTCTCCGTCGTTCTCTAACATCCGCCGGAAATCTGAAACAACTCGATGTAGAAAAGAAATCGACAGACTAACCTGTGATAATATAAAAAAATCATGAAAAATTGACTTTTGGCCATGTGTTTTTGTTGTCAGATAAAACATTAGATCATTTTATGTATACTTGTAATCAAATAATATGTAAATATTGAAACATAATCATTTACTGAAAGTTAAGTAAAGATGTGTTTTTTTTGCCGCACATTTAAAAATGTGTTTTTTTTGGCTGCACTTTTGAAGATGTGTTTTTTTTGGCCGCACTTTTGGAGATGTTTTTTTTGCCACACTTTTAGAGATGTGTTTTTTTCGTAGTTAATCACATAGCTGTGATTGTTTTCGTGGCCACTGTCAATATATACATGCACATGTATCTAAATACATAGACAAACACATTTTATCATAAAAAATTGAACTTTTTAATTTTTAATGTTTTTATTTTATTATAATCCAATCAATAGAGACATTTTGAGGACATTAATTGGGGGCTTAATAAAACCTTTATATAGTTGTTAAGAGGAGGTCACGTGTCTCTGTCCTTTTCTAATAAAAAAATTGAGTTTTTTACAGAAACTAATAACTTTAGCAAAAAATGGAGAGAAAGCCGCATCTCGTATCAAAAAAAGCAATATTTTCTTTGATAAGAAAGAATTAATTTTATTGCTTTGTTTTCAAGAAAACCTTGAAAAACTTAAATCATAGAGGTTAGGGTGGACAATTTGGTTTTTCAAGGTTTTCTTGAGAACAAAGCAATAAAATTAATTTTTTCTTATCAAAGAAAACATTGCTTTTTTCGATACAAGGTGCGGCTTTCTCTTCATTTTTTGCTAAAGTTATTAGTTTTTGTAAAAAAATCATTTCTTTGATTAGAAAAGGACAGAGATACGCGACCTCCTCTTAAGGGCGATGATAAACAAACCCTATACAAAAAGTAACCAAAAAAACGGTGGAAAATGCTCCAGGAGGCTTCCAAAGTTGGCCAAAACACCTTTTTTAATTTTCTGCAGCAAACTATGCGGTTTAGCAAAAAAAAGTAATTAATAAAAGTATTAGAGAATAAAAAAACCTACAATTTAAGTACTGCCGTGATTATTTTCGTCAATCAGTTATTGCAAAAAAGCCACAAAACCATAAAAAATGGCCATTTCATAGATATTAAGGCGACTTCGGATTTTAGGTTAGGTTTTATTTTTGAGTTTACAAATTACTCTTTCAATATGTAAAATTTTTCAGATTTTTTAATTTTCCACCATTCTACGGATTATAATAAATGGTGGAAAATTAAAAAATCTGAAAAATTTTACATATTGAAAGAGTAATTTGTAAACTACAAAATGAAATCGAACCGAACTTCCGTAGTCGCCTTAATTATTTATTGCAAAATTAATTTTCTTAATATTTTTGAACTTTTAAAAGGAAGCCTTTATAAATACGAACAGAAAGAGAGGTTGTAACAGCAAATTGGTTAATTTGTTGCTGAGATATTCCCTATTATTTATCCCAACACGCATAATGTTTATTGCTATAATTTTTTTTTGGCTGAACATATTGAGTTGCATAAGGGCTTAAACTCTTCATGAAGGTTCGAATTTTCATATTTCGTTGAGAGCAAGTGAGCAAATTAAATTGCAATATTTTTTATAATGCTTTGAAAAAGAGGGTGTTTTTTTATAAATAAATGAAGCTAGGGCTTTATTTATAAAATTTACGAATTTGCTTTTTAAATATTCTTATGGCTCTGTTTAAAACGAAGATTTTTAAAGAAAAAAAACTCTTTAAGGCCAATAAGAGCCGAGATCAGATTTTTTTTTTTAAATCAGAGTTACTTTGTTTATAACAATTAAGAAACGAATCAAGCATCATTTTTTCGTTGAAGACTTATATTTTAAAAATTTATAATTAGATTTTTAAAAATGCGACTCTTTATTATTAAAACTATACTGAGAAAAAAATTTCATCAGATCAATTGAAATGTTATTGATTCAACAGATCTGCTGTTAAGGGGATGTAAAATATCGACATCACAGTTTTCTAAGTTATTGGTTCTTAATCCAAGATTTTTAAAAACATCTCTATATTAAAGTCTTCCATTTCTACTAATAAAGAGCCTAATATAGAGATATTTCTGAAAATTTTTTAATAAAGATGAAAATTTTGGAAAACTGCAATGTCGGTAACTATGTAGAAATCATATACCCTATTACATTCCCTTAATCTGACAGAATTCTTTTGATTCAACAGGATCTGTGCAGTTGAAATAGCCCGAATAAGATCGTGCTGCCAATTTAACAGCACAGCTGTTGATATAATTGAATAACAGTTAACATAAAAAACCATAAGTCAAAATAAAAGTATAACTTACATTTCAACAAAATTTTATGAATTGAATCAATAAAATGTGCATGCTCAAATTAACTAATGAATTATTTCAATACAAATGTTCCAATTTAATTATATCAATAGCACAGTTGTTGATATAATTGAATAACAGTTAAAATAAAAAGAACGTAAGTCAAAATAAAAGTATGACTTACATTTCAACAAAATTTTATAAATTTTGTTGAACCAATAATATGCACATGCTTAAATTAACTGATGAATTATTTCAATACAAATGTTTCAATTCAATTATATCAACAGCCCTACTGTTGATATAATTGAATAACAGTTAACATAAAAAAACATAAGTCAAAATGAAATATTTATCACTTATGTCGTTGATAAATTTATTTTATAGATTTTTATGTTATTCAATAAGTATTCTTAAATCTCCCGCTTTTCAAAACAGTTACGTTTCGATAGTACAATAATAGATGGCGTATTTCTTGTGACCCGCAAGTGGTGAGATTGCACGTCAGTTAGTATGTAAGAACGAACGAATTTATCCGCTGTATGTATAAATGCGATGCGATGCATATCGATTATTAGCGAGCGATGTTAGCTAGATTTTATTTGTAAATATTGATAGTGTGGTGTGAAATATTTAAAAAAATGTTAAAAAATTTCACTTAAGAATTTGTTTAATGATCATTGTTTATAGTATGAATTATGTGTAAATTAATATCTAGAAATTAGAACACTGTGAGCTGTGAGTTTCAACTAAATAAAATAGTATATTATGCACCTAGGGAGGTAAAATAAAGGACAGGCCATAGCACGAGTGAATTGACACCCGAGGCTTCGCCTCGGGTGGCAAACTTGTGCTATGGGTTGTCCATTTTACCTTCCGTGGTGCATATACGATTTTTTTCAACAGTGAGGTTGAAATTGGCACTTTTCGTTTTCCGTGCCGGGAGCAAAAGTGGTATTTTTAGCCCACTGTTGAAAAAAAGTTTTCATCATCTTTAAAACTTATTTGTTCGACACAATGAAAAGTAACAAATATTTTGACTTACTTTGCTGTTAAATTAAAGTTAATTTTAAATTGAATCAATATTACGATATCCATCAAATTAACAGAAATCGTCTGTTAAATGAATAGAATATTTCATCGTGGTATATTAACAGAAGGATTCAGTTGATACAATTATATTTTTTTCTTACTAGGAGAGTATCAGACCTCCGGATCACGGATTTTGCTCAAACGTTGGGATAAGTTTTCAGATGTCAAAATATGAAAGGAAACAGAATTTTAGATCCCAACGCTCAATATTTCCCTAGTTACAGGCAATTAAAGAAAATCACTAAAAAAGTTACTAGATTTCCAAACGCATATAGTTCCTTAGCATTGATAGCTAGGAGCATAAAACTGTTTTTAAATGAAAGCTGAGCTCAAATCCTTTCGAAATAGTAGTTATAGCATGTTAAAATATTATTTTTTCCCAAAGTTATAGCGTGATAAATATTGGACCTGATTTTTCTTTTTAAAACATTAATTAATAACAAAAGCTGAAATTGGGTCTAATGTTTATTACGCTATGACTTAGGGAAAAAATAATATTTTGACATGCTATCACTACTATTTCGGAAGGATTTGAGCTCAGCTTTCATTTAAAAAAAGTTTTATGCTCCTAGCTATCAATGCTAAGGAACTATATGCGTTTGAAAATCTAGTAACTTTTTTAGTGATTTTCTTTAATTGCCTGTAACTAGGGAAATATTGAGCGTTGGGATCTAAAATTCTGTTTCCTTTCATATTTTGACATCTGAAAACTTATCCCAACGTTTGAGCAAAATCCGTGATCCGGAGGTCTGATACTCTCCTAGTTAGTGTAAAATAATAATAACGTACAAATAATAACGTCAAAGTCGGAGTCGTGGTGGGGATGCTTATCTTTGCGCGTGAGAAAAGTTAACGAAGGACCCCGTTCCAATAAAATTTGTAAAAATTAACCGTATCTCCGTAAATAATGGACCGATTTTGTTTTTTTTTTAATTTGGGATACCTTGAAAAATTATTAATATTGGTGCAAATAGTTTTTCAAAATAGAATGTATTTAAGTTAAAACAACTGTACCTAATACGGACACCTTGAACGCAAATGATTGTTGTGGCTTACATTTTAAAGTTAAAAGAAAAAACTTCGAAATGAGATATCATGAGTTTCATTACCATCGATATTTACGAAATGCGCGTGGATGTACGTAAATGTTCTAAATGAACTTACCTTATTATTCCTCGTAATTAAGGTAGTACTATCGTTAAGGGATTGACGGTTCAGAAAAATCTGAGATTGGGCACATAAGTAGATTTTAATTAAAATAAAGCACAGTTAAATTTTGGTTAACTTTCAGAGCATGAGAAAAAAATTATAAGCATTTTAATTTTCATCTTTTAACACGCGCTTTATATCTATATATAGTGTATATATAGCTATACACGAGCGTGCATTGAGTCTAAGATGTTTATATCGTTTCAAACTCGATACTGAAAAATTTATTCTTTAGTTCTTTAATTAATTACGTGTTAAATTTGATGAAATTTTGAACCATCAGTAGCTTATAATCAAAAGTTGAAAAAGAATTTCTGTGTGGTTACCATAAGAGCGCGTGTTAAAAATGTGAAAATTAAAATGTTTGTCATTTTTCTCTCATGCTCCAAAAGTTTACCAAAATTTAACTACATCTTATTTTAACTTAAATCTACTTATATACCTAATTTCAGATTTTTCTGAACCGTCAATCCCTTAACGATAGTACTACCTTAATACATTTGGAACCTGGAGACAAGTTTAATTAAAATTATTATTGTTTCTATATTTTAACTAATTATTATAATTAATTTTGAGTTTCAATAAATTAAAAAATAATTATTAATAATTGCAAAAATTTTAATAGTAATAAAAGAAATTATTTCGTTTTTTTTACTTTTCTTTGTTCTTCATGCGAAAACATTTTTTCATCATTGAATATATTTTTATTCGATTTCTAAACTTAAACTACTACGATTCTCATGTAAGGAATATTTCCTGAATATAATAGAAAAATTTATATGAAAATCGCTTTCTAATTGGAACTATTTTTATTTTTTATTTCATTATAAAATATTAATATATATCGAAAAAATTATGATATAAAAGGAGAAAATTTATGGAAGAAGGATAAAAAAATGTTTATCTATGTGTAAAATATATTTTTATTGAATAATAATTTTTTTTTTGCGGTTATCTCACTTCCATTTTCCTCTATAAAAATATCACAATTTATATTATCGCTTTCTTCGCATGCGTCGTTTTCAATTTCGATTGCCTCGACATTGGAGCAACTTTCCCCATCACAATTGCTAGAAATAATAACTTTAATCCATATGATATATGAGAAGCTGTTGCTAAAATTCAATGTTTATTTAAATACAAATTTAAATTTTCTAATTACCCTTTGTTCATCGATTTTTTCTGTGTTATTTTAAAAATTTTTCTTACATCAAAATCTTAGTAGATTAATTTTAGAAATAAAATAAAAATATATTCAATGATGAAAAAATTTTTTCACATGAAGAACAAAGAAAAGTAAAAAAAAAACGAAATAATTTCTTTTATTACTATTAAAACTTTTGCAATTATTAATAATTATTTTTTTATTTATTGAAACTCAAAATTAATTATAATAATTGGTTAAAATATAGAAACAATAATGATTTTAATTAAACTTGTCTCCAGGTTCCAAATGTATTAATTACGAGGAATAATAAGGTAAGTTCATTTAGAACATTTACGTAAATCCACGTGCATTTCGTAAATATCGATCGTAATGAAACTCATAATATCTCATTTCGAAGTTTTTTCTTTTAGCTTTAAAATGTGAGCCAGAACAATCATTTGCGTTCAAGGTGTCCGTATTAGGTACAGTTGTTTCAACTTAAATACATTCTATTTTGAAAAACTATTTGCATCGCTCGCAAGAAACGGGTCGCTCATCGTCTCGTTCGCATGTGTTCGTTCCAACGGTGGTTGAGATGGTGCTTCGTCTTCTTGCCGTGCTACGTATGGTTTCAGTTGCTCTACATGAACAGGGCCGTAAGCATTACTATCTTAATCTATCAGTCTGTAGAGCCACATTTCGCTGTGATCACATATGGGCCTACAAACTTAGGCGCGAGCTTACATGCAATATCCTGTCCAGCCGAAGAGAGTATTTTATTACTTTTCCATACTAAATCTCCTATATTATATAATACTTCTCTTCGGCCCGTATCGTATGCATCAGCTTGCTTTCGTTGAGCGAACTGTGCACGATCTACTACCTGTTCATGTAGCAAAGGTAATTTGCTTACACGATGTTGCCAGTTCGTTACTTCTTGTAACCGTTCATTTTCTTGAGCTGATTTGTCCTCTTTCTTTTCAGCAAGTTCGGAGGTACTGGCTGTCTACCATAATTTAACAATGCAGGACTTGCACCCGTTGTATTCTGTTTTGCAGTGTTATATGCAAATATAATCTCTGGTAACTTTTCGTCCCATGAGCAATGATTTTTATTAATAAAGGCAGTAATCATTGTTTTAACTGTCCGGTTCATCCTTTCTACCGGATTAGCCTGCGGGTGATATGCGGGAGTAGTATTATGACAAATACCTGCTCCATTTAGATATCTATCTACTACTTGATTTCTGCACTCTGAGCCATTATCAGAAAAGAAGAGCTCAGGCGCACCAAACCTTAAAATAATCCTTTCTTTCAGTGCTTTTAAGATCGTGGGAGCATTCGCTTTCCTAATAGGTATGCACTCCACCCATTTAGTAAATACATCTTCAAAGATTAAGGCATATTCGTAAATGCGTTTACTCCTTGGAAAAGGACCCGTTGCGTCACCAGCAACGACCTTCCATGGGCCTGTAATCTTTCTTTTGCCCATCAAGCCTGCAGGTAATTTTTGTTCTACTTTACATTGCTGGCAAATCTCGCAACTCTTAACATACTGTGCCACTGTTTTCTCTATGTATGGCCAGTAATAATATTGTTTTACGCGAGCTACTGTTTTATCACGACCTAAGTGGTCAGCAGTCGGCTCGTCATGGCATTCACGCAGTACTTCTGCTCGATTTTCGCTGGGAATGACGAGTTTCGTCGATGCATTATCGTCTCCCATCGTTTCTTCAGTAAACCTGTCCGGTACATAGCAGTACAATTGACCTCCAACTATCTTCCATCTTGGATAGTCATCAGGGTTATTCATAACTTGTTGAAGCAGAGACTTATACCATGCATCGTTAGTTCGTGACGCCCAACTTAGTGCACTTAAGTGAGTGTCGTATTCCACTGAATCTTCATGCATGCGTGATAATGCATCAGGCACATAGTTCAATGCACCTTTTCTGTGCTTGACATTGTAAGAGTAACCTTGCAGCTCCAGCGCCCATCGCGCTAGCCTGCCCGTTGGATTATGTAAATTACATAACCAACGTCAACTACTATGATCAGTTATGACTTTAAAGTTATAACCTTCAATATAACAACGAAACTTTTTGACAGCCCATATAACAGCTAGACACTCTCTTGCTGTTACGCTGTAATTTCGCTCTGCACTGGACATGGTGCGACTAGCGAATTCTTATACACGCTCTGCGCCGTTAACTATTTGTAGGAGTATTGCTCCAAGGCCTGAGTCTCTAGCATCTGTCTGTATAATGAATTGCAAATTGAACTGTGGTCGATGCAATAATGGAGCAGATGCACTCAAAGCTTTTATTTCATCAAAAGCGATTTCCTGATTGCTTGACCATACATATTTGCAGTCTTTCCTAGTAAGCTTAGTCAATGGCTCTGCTAACGTGGCAAAATTTTTCAAGAATTTCCTGTACCATGAGGCCATACCCATGAAACGCCTCAGCTGTTTTAAATTCTTAGAAGCTTAGTATTCAATAATGAGTTTTATCTTTTCTGGGTCTGGCTTAAATCCATCTCTATTCACCAAAACACCAAGATATTTGACTTCCTCTCGGCAGAATATGCTTTTCTCATGACTGATCGTAAGACTTGCTGCTTTTATGTGTAGTAATACCCTCTTGAACCATTTCATATGTTCAGCAAAGGTTACTACGATTATATCATCTAGTTACGAAAACGCATATGGTTCGAGTTCTGGGCCTATAACCTTGTCGATTAATCGCTGAAAGGTGGCGCCAGCGTGGCTGAGGCCGTACGGCATACGTTTGAATTGGAAAAGGCCCATACATGGTACTGTAAATGCCGTTTGAGCACGTGAATTTTCTTTCATCCGAATTTGATCGTAAGCACTGCTTAAATCCATTGTAGATATGTATCTTGCTTTCTGCAATTTACGCAAGATATCATCCATTCTTGGCAATGGATACGCATCAGGTTTTGTAACTGCATTAACTTTCCTAAAGTCAATATAAAATCTGAATTTACCACTTGGTTTCTAAACTCGAACTACCGGGCTTGACCAGCCGCTCATTGAAGGTTCAATAATGCCTGTAGCTAGCATCTCATTAACCTGCTCGTGCATCCACTCTTCGACTTTTTTAGAAACAGGATAATATTTCTGTTTAATAGGTCATGCAGAGCCTTCACGATCTCATGTTCGATCCAGTCTGTACAGCCTATAGGAGTATGACCTTCTCCCAATATTTCTGTAACTAGTCTTTTTACCCGAGCACGATCGGCCGCTGATACGCCAGCCAAACCGACTGAGCCTAATTTAGCAACATATAATTGCCTGAGCGCAGCGATTTCTAAATTTACTTTCACATTTGTACCTTTGAAAGAAAGTTTATTTTTGCACGGATCGAAGATAGCCTTAAATGCTCGTATAAAGTTGCCGCCTAGATAACATTCTTCGTCTAAGCTAGGCATAATTGTAGAACGGATCGTTCTTGTAACTCCGCCTACAGTAAACGGTAAGTCAACATAACCTACTAGTGAGCATGATCTACCATCTGCTACTTTAGCGGACCTACCCGTAGCTGGTATCAAAGGCACATTACATGCTGGTGCCAACTGCAAACCTATAGAATTCATAACCGTACGTGATGCACCTGGGTCATATAAGGCTCTCATTCGGTGATCTCCGATCACTACTGTGAGCCTCCATCGAGCTTCATCGTCGATATCTGACTGCATTTGCTCTTCCTCTTCACTTGTCTCTGCCTGACAAGTGCGAGACTTGATCTGCTCTTCTACTGGGGCTTCAAGTAACTTCTTGCCTATCATCTTTCCAATAGAGAATTCTGAGGTCTTGTAATCCACGTTGGGAGTAGGTACTTCGTCTACTTGTTTCGTTGCCCTTTTCCCGCACATTGTGGGCAAGACCATTGCGTGTAGCCAGGTAGCCCACAGCGGTAACAATCGAGGTTATTACGGTTTTTTGTACCTATTTGCTTTCCTCCATTGGCTTTATCATTACTAGAGTTTTCAATCTCATTTTCTTTTTGGTTTTGACTTTGTTGCTCGGAGTTACCATGCCCTAGATTGGGGTTTCGAAGTGATCTCTTAAAATTTTGTCGTCTCTTGGGAGAATTTCCTCGTGATGAGTTAGGCAGTAAAGATTTTTGTGCATTGCAGATTTTGCTAATTGGGTTAATACCTCCCCAAAATTTAACTGTTTAGCAGATGCCTGCTTATCAGATACGACTGCTACTTGTGGCTTACTGTCTCTAGGCTTGCTTGATGGCCAGTAAGCCACATCAGGTAATAAAGACTGTTCAGGCGGAGGCAGTGGTCTGTAGACCGTCTATGCCTCAAGCGTCAGTTCAGCTTCTGCAGCTTTTTCTAATAGTGATTTGATATCTATTATTTCATCTCTCCTTACCATTCTCTGAATTTCTGGTAGTAGGTTACGATGCAATAGATCGAGCTGTTAATTCATATCTGGCAAAGGCACTTGCTTTAAGACTATAGACTTTAGACAAGTAATATAGTTACGCACGGGCTCGTGTTTACCTTGCGTGCGCGCAATAACTTCTGCTTACAATCTTTGTTAAAAGCGTCTGCTGTGGCTATACCAGCATAATGCTGCTTCTTTGAACTGAGCCCATGTTTACCATGAGTGTCTATTATTCCTATACCAGGTGGCAGCAACTCTTGTTAGCAGTTCGAAGAGCGTTGGTAGTAAGTCGCTCTCGCTGAGTTTAGCTAGTGCTCTACATTCTTCTACTCTCGGTAAGAAGAGGTCTATGCTTTGGCCTCGTTCACCCGAGAATGTAACGTTCCAGCGGCGAACTATATGACCTACGTCTGTGGTTTCATTTGTGTTTGCTGTTCGATCACTGTGCCTGGTCTGATCAACGTTATCCGTCGCACTATTTTCATTGTGAGGGGTCTCTTCCCTCTCAACTGTACGTGCACCTGTAGTACCAGTTGACAAATTATTACGGCTTCTATAGCTTAGTGCATTTGCACTTGCGTTGTTATTTTCTTGGTTATCTAATGGGCTGCTACTGTTATCATAATGTACGCTAAATGTATCACGAAAGTTGACGTGCTGTTCGGTACTTTTATTTCCTTGGAAGTTTTCCTGTCCAGGTGTTACTTCACCTGTGGCCTGATCGAACAGCTGTGTGCTCGAAGATTTCGGTTGTGATAGCACTTCCACTTCTAGTGATAACGAATTCACTGTAGTTACCATTCCTTTTACCTTACACGACACTTCTTTTACTTGGTTATGTATTGCAGTAAGGTAGTCTAGTAGTTCCTTAGGTATATTCAAGACATTTACGGCTATTTCCTGTTCTTGTTGTTCTTGGCGATTTTCGAGTGGTACCTGATCGTTACGCATTTCGCTTTGCGTAACGTTACTTAACGTAGCATTTAAATTTCTCACCACCGTTTCGTCATTACGTAATGCGGTGAGTGTGTGATTCTCGTTTGAGTCTACGTTTTCGTCAAAGATCGTAGACCCTGTCTTTTCAAATATTGTCTTTTCTATGAATTCTTGCCTGACCGAAAGGCGGCGTTGTCGTGTCGCCTTTTCGTCTTCTGTAGAGTTTGATTTCTCAAAGTCTACTGCCGTATAATTACCTAACAGCCATCGTGCTACTCGATGTGACTGTTCGTAAGGTAACCCTTCTTGCTTTAGTTCCAATGCTTGAAGGGATTCCAACAAGTCATCTTCGGATAGACATGCTGCCCATTTATGGACTTTTATGGCGGTAGCTTTGTGACTCTCGTTGACTGATTTTTGTTGTGTGGCCATCTTGTATTGGTTTATCTTCTTTCTTGATTATCTCTATATCTTGAACTTGATCGCACGCAAATACGCTATTAAACGCTTGCAGTGTGTGTGTATTCGCGTTATGTAATCAATAATATTTCAGTTCGTATATGTGTGGTTAGAAACTAAGACACACACATACGATGCAAAAAAAACGATAAAATATATGTATATATAATTTAAAGAAAATTCATGTATATTATGTTTTGGCTTTTGGATTTATTCGTTAAAAATAATAACTATTATTATTTTAGTAAATATCAAAAAAAAATTTTTCAACACTATTGCTTGAATCTTTACTACAAACAAAATATATCATTAAAACTGTTATAAACTTTAGTTAAAAGCGCACACCTAACTGTGTAAGGACAATTGATTTATTATACATATGTATCTAATATGTAGTGTAAGAAAAGGTTTAATTTTAAATGAAAACCTCGAGAAAAATTTTTTTTTGATTTTTTTTACGACACACTGCGCTGATCAATTGCCACGCTACGAGCTGGCAATTTTTGATGAGAGAGAATTTGTTATGTGTAACTAAGATTATAAATTTAAATTCTATCAAACCATGCACACACAAAAAAAAATTTTCTAGACCCTTTAATATATATATATATATAGAAATATATTTTAACTTTTATTTAATTAAATTTTATATTAAATATTAAAAAAAAGGATTTTACTTTTTGCTCTTATTGAGGTTAGATTCTTATTATATTAAAGGGCTGTTAATAACTGATTTAATTTCAACTTCCTCGACAGTTGAAATCAATATTTCTCTCTCACCATTAAAGCAAATATGACTAACGACCTGATCGGCAATAGGGTTATATAACTAACGCACGTTTTTATTTTAAATAAATTCTAAATGCTTGTTCGCTTTTTTCTTAAAGCGAACAAAAGCATGCAGAGTTTTTATCTCTTGAACTCTGTGTCTAACAAACGTCGACAATAGTTACGTGTTATCTAGAGAGAAAAAGAAAATTTTCGCTGGGACACGTGAGGACGCAATTTTATTTTTAAGAGGCGGTCGGAACCAAATCGGTGACTAAGTTCGGTGCTTGTAATAAATGCTTATAATAATTTATTCATTTATTAATATGGTAAAAATATAGTCATTTCCTCTAGTGATGTATATAAAGAATAATTTAAAATAGCTAAAGCCACAAAAATATACAAAATATTGTCATAAAGCGAAAAATACCTACACGATAGTTTTTTGTATGCGGTATACGTCAAATCAGTTTAATATTTGTAATAAATGCTTATAATAATTTATTTACTTATTCATATGGTAAAAATATAGTCATTTCCTCTAGTCAGCCTCTTAACGAAAATTTTGTACTATATTTCCGAAAAAATCAAAAAAGAAAGGAAAAAAAAATTTTGCAATCTTAAATTCAATAAATTTTTCGTAACAATAATTTTGTTTTACAAAAAAGAAAAAATTTATTTGACACGTGTTGTACTTACTCTTTGCTATAGGCAAACGCCATCTTTAATACACAAATTTTTAAGCAACGCGAAGCCTGTTCCCTTCGACGCCGGCTACTTGCTCGACGCCATTTGCAAATTTTGCTTTATTATATGATGCGTAAAAAAAACCTGATCCCGTTGATGCATCTATACATTGGGCGCCATTTTGTAACGGTTATTTTACCAGAGTTACAAAAAGAATTAGCTATTAATTTAATATTAATTTTTGCTAAGTCAAGAAATTTAATTGTAGATAGAGTTGCCGAAAACTCGTAAGAAAATAATTATATATATATATATATATATATATATATATATATATATATATATATATATATATATATATATATATATATATATATATATTCATGGACCGTCAAAGGCTCTATTAAAGGACTTGAAAGAGGTGGCAAAATTGTCAAAGATCCAACAGCAGTCAAACCCAGAGCGTGTATCTGGATCAAAGGTCTAGAAAACACGCCACTTATGGCAGTCATTACTCGAGATGTAGTGGCTACTAAGGTAAAACTCTTCATAAGAGGTGTTTCAAAGGAGGTAGTACTAGTCTCAGTCTATCTCCCCTATGAGGAAGAGATTCCTACAAAAGAGGTAATCGAGTTGGTGGACTATTGTGGCGAGAGGGGGCTCCCTCTGGTTTTGGGATGTGATGCCAATGCGCATCATACGGTGTGGGGCAGCACGGACACGAATACTAGAGGATCGGCCCTACTCGACTACTTAGCCACCACTGAACTAGATATTCCTAATAGGGGTTCGGAACCTACCTTCTTTAATATAAAGAGAAGAGAGGTGATCGATCTAACACTGTGTTCACAAAACTTTATTCATGCTGTGCAGGATTGGAGAGTGTCGGAAGAACCGACGCTCTCTGATCATGCACAGATCACGTTCAATATTTGTTTTTTTTTCAGGAGGTTAAATGGATTAGGAACCCAAGGAATACGGACTGGGGTACATACAAAAAGGAACTCTCAATAGCAATGAGAGAATTCTCTAAAAATATTGGGAATAGAGAAGAGATAGAAGGGGCGGCGGAAATGCTCCAACAGTCTATCATCTCGGCATTCTCTAAGAGCTGTCCTCTCAAGAAAGCAAGGACAAAATATGAGTCTTCATGGTGAAATCACAAACTGGAAACTCTTAAGGAGACAGTCAAAAGATTGTTCAAAAAGGCCAAGAAATCCAAAGAGGAGTTACCTTGGCAGAAGTGGAGAGACAAACAAAAAATACAGAAGGGAGGTCAGAAGGGCCGACACGGAAGGATGGAGGAAGTTCTGTTCGGAAGTGGAACAAGGTCCGGAGGCATCTCGACTGGACAAACCGTTTGCACGGAATCCAGAGGCAAGGTTGGGTTCCATTAGACTTCCAGAGGGTGGTTACTCAGTGATGGACAGGGAGACCTTGGTCTGCCTGATAAGGACGCACTTTCCGGGTTTTATTAACTTGGAGGATGGGGAGAGTGATCAACCTGATAACCCTTCAAAGGTGAATTGGGGTCCTGGTTGCGGTGGATCCGCTGATAAGTCAGCTAGGGTGAAGCTTGCAGCCGGGATCGTCTCCCCAGACCGTGTCAGGTGGTCCTGGTTCTCCTTTGGGCCGTTTAAGTCTCCCGGAATGGACGGGGTGTACCCGGTCTTGCTTCAGCAGGGCACGGAGGTTATTCTCGGCCCTTCCGTAAGACTGGCGAGAGCCTGTTTGTTGCTGGGCTATACATCCGAAAACTGAAGGAATTCAAGAGTAGTTTTCATTCCTAAACCAGGAAGAAGCAGCTACTCCACGGCAAAGGACTTCAGTCCGATTTGTCTGATGTCCTTTTTGCTTAAGTCGATAGAAAGGCCCATCGACAGATACATCAAGGAGACGGTTCTCACACAGAATCCGCTATCACTAGAACAACACGCTTACACAGAAGGCAAATCTACCGAAACGGCACTGCACAAAGCAGTGTCATTAATCGAGGAACAAATAGAAACAGGAGTATTCGCCATAGGAGCCCTCCTGGATGTAGAGGGGGCTTTCAACAATACCCCAACAGAGGCTATTTGCAAAGCAGCCGAGAATAAAGGAGTGCCGGACATGATCACGAACTGGATCCGTGACATGCTGAGTCACCGATTATTGGAAGTAACCAGGGGTGACACCACGGTCAGGGATACAGTCACAAATGGCTGTCCTCAGGGTGGTGTGATCTCCCCGTTAGAATGGAACTTGGTGACAGGAGGTGCCTTAACCTGTGTTAAAGAAACCGGATGCCATGTCATTGGATATGCCGATGATATAATAATAGTGGTGAGGGGGCGTTTCCTTGAACCGCTAGCAGATGTATTACAGGCAGCTCTGGACAGACTTTGGAACTGGTGCAAAACCAACAAACTGTCTATCAACCCTAGCAAAACAGAGGTGTTGGTCTTCACGAGGAGGTACAAGTGGAAACTGCATAAAACCTTAAAGTTAGGAGGCCAAGTATTAACACCAAAATCCGAGGCCAAATACTTGGGGGTGATACTGGACAGCAAGCTACACTGAAAACCCCAGGTAGAAGAGTGCTGCAGGAAGCTCACCAATATGTTTTGGCTTAGCAGGAGAACTATCGGAAGGAATTGGGGACTTAAACCCTCAACCATCCTGTGGATGTTTAGGACAGTTCTCATTCCTAGACTAACCTACGCTGCAGTGGTATGGTGGAAACCCATCAGCCAAACAACAACTGCGAAGCTCCTAGATAGGCTAAGGGGACTTGTCCTGAGAGCCATGACAGGGGCAATGAGGACTACTCCCATGGAAGCCCTGGGATTCTTGATGGGAGTGACACCCTTACAACTGTATGTGCAAGAGGCTGCTACAAGGTCTGCATGCAAACTGATTGCTCTCAATATGTGGACAGGGAGAGGTGAACATACTAACCCTCCTTGCCTTAAACAAGATGTACTATTAAAGATGAGGTCAGATTTGATGGTGACGAAATATTACTTCGACAATGAATTCGAGGTGATTTTCCCAACCAAAGAAGACTGGCTGTCAGGAAAAGGTAACGATAGAATACCGAACTCAGGCGACATCTGGTACACGGATGGATCAAAATCCGCAACGGGTACTGGAGCAGGCATCTATCGAAGGAGGCTTGGGAAGGGGACTATGGTCCCGCTAAGCAAGCAGGCTTCAATTTTTCAGGCAGAACTGGTGGCTATACTGATCTCTGCTCAGATGGCACTGGATGCGAACAACCAAGACATAGTGAACATCTGTTCGGATAGCAAAGGGGCATTCATGGCCTTAAAAAGCTACAAAACTAAGTCTAGTCTAGTAGAGAAATGCATCAACTCATTAAATACTTTAGGAGAAAGATGCAGGAAACTCAAACTTTACTGGGTTCCCAGTCACGTGGGAATTAAAGGCAACAGGGTAGCAGATGACCTAGCAAAATTGTCTGCAAAAACACCACTAATTGGCCCTGAGCCTGCTTTGGGAATTCAGATGAGCCAAATTAAGGAAAGAATGTGTCAATGGCGAGAGTCACAACATAGGTTAACCTGGAGGGATACATCAGGTTGCAAGCAAGCTAAAGCTCTGCTTGGCAACTATCCTAATCATGCGTGGTAGGCACGGGGTCTAAACCCAAGCAGAGAAGATATAAACATAGTCGCACAAATAGCGACAGGGCATGGTAAATTAAATTACCACATGTACAATATGAAATTAGCTGGTTTTCCTGCATGCAGATGGTGCGGGGCCACCTTAGAGACGGTTCAGCACATCCTCTGTGAGCGACAACTAGAATGGAACACATAGGAATAGAGTGCCCTGACATTAACAAAATCAGGGCACTCCCTTTAAATAATGTGATTTCCTTATATAAAGAGATTACGATACACTGTGTATCTAACTATGTCTAACCGCACATGCCCGGAACCTATCCATAAGGTTGTGGTGAAGGGTTGCTGGTGGGACTAAACTATAGGGTTGCAAAGGGCCTTTGGCCTAGGCAGCATTAGTGGTTCTATTCCTATAGAACTGCCTACCCGATATCCTTAATAATAAATAATATTTTTTACACAGGGCGCGTACAGTGGGTACTTTACTCCCTCCCAGCGAAAAGTAAGGTACCCACTGTACGCTGCCTGTGTAAAAAAATCGTATATTCTCCACGGGAGTAAATGAAAAATCCCTTAGATCGTATGTTTGTCACCCTCGCCTTCGGCTCGGGTGACATTTAACATACGATTTAAGACATTTTTCGTTTTTACTCCCTAGGTGAATAATATACTAATATATTACGCGGTAAACTCTATTGGTGCTAGTTAATCAAACTTATATTGACTAGCGACAAAACTTTATTCTATATACTCGTCGCCGAGCGTCTCTCTCTCTCTCTCTCTCTCTCTCTCTCTCTCTCTCTCTCTCTCTCTCTCTCTCTCTCTCTCTTTCTTACCTGATAGAGAGATGCGATGCCGGTAGCACAGTTCTCCTTATTTTCATGAGGTTTAACTCTCTTGGTTAAACCTATTCAATATTTTATATAAAAAAATATATATATTTTACTATAATGAAAATAAGGACCGTGGAGGCGTCGGGGTAAGCAACAGGTACAGGCTTTATATATAATATCCACGTGCAAATAAATAAGATAAAGTCTTTATATTTAACTTGAGTTTATTGAAAGAAAAATAGTAAAGCAAAAAATACATAATAAAGAATTTAAATATCATTTATAAACAAAGAAAAATTACGTGATATATCGATACTCTATATTTGATAAAGCTATTTTTAGAAAGAGATAGCTATAGGGGAGGACGCGACGCGAACTAAAATACTTTATACTTTCGAACGGACGCGTGTACTTATAGCACTAGAAGTTTCTTCGAGGTAAGAAACTCCTAGTTAACAAAATGCTACAAACAACTTACAGATAACTTACAACGCGTAGAAGCTTCTAGTACGCGTGAAACTAATATCTGCCGCCGTTGGCCAACGATGAGACAGCACGTCGCGACCCGGTCGCTGATGCTCAAAAGGAACAGCTAAGTAAAAGATTGATTTCCTGGTCGCTGCGACTTCTCGGAGGTAGCCAAGATCAGCACATGCAACCAAAGGATGACGATACTTCCTCTTAGCAGCGATCTTCCCTTATCCTTTTACACAAAAACTAAATGCGGGACTACACCAACGCGTTTATCAAATTAAGACTTAGATAAAATCCGAGAGATATGCCTATGATGCGTGCTTGTAGGTCGCTAGAAAATGTCTCCCACACAGAGTAGGGATATATAAGCCAATGTGTGCACTGATGAACCACCGAAAATGTTCTGACGCGCCTCGTGGCTTTCTTGCATTTCTCGCGCGTGCTGCTTGTCGAGTTACGTGCTTCTTTACGTAACTTAGACGAGGTATATGACTGAGCGCGTGTTGTTTAATTTTACCTAAGCGCGCAAGATTCGAACACGGTAGAATACCGTGACAGAATCTGTATGCAATGGCGATGTAGGATTCTCAGCCATTGTATGGAACCAACGCAGTTCTTGTGCCCGTCGAACGGGCCTAATTCTCTGAGCATAAATCTTTAGAGAAGGTGAGTTTAAATGGGATATCGTATCATTCCCATTTTCTTCTCTCCAGATCACTTTAAAAATTAATTTTTTTTTTAAATTAACAATTATTATAATATGATATTAATAAAA